>OZ022239.1:13321273-13546273 GCA_963978895.1 Erpobdella octoculata
ACGAAATTTGGCATGGAGGTAGATCTCACAGAGGAGAAAAAGATAGTATGAGAACAAGCGGGACGAAAGAGGGAGAGTGAGATGAAGAACAAGTGAAGCAAAAAACTTTTTTTTTTCAACACACTTTTATATATATTGGTTTATATATATATATATATATATATATATAATATATATATATATATATATATATATATATATATATATATATAATATATATATATATATATATATATATATATATATATATATATATATATATATATTGTTATAAAATCGTCAAATCGTATTACAGGTACAGAAGAATGGTTTTGTAGTTTATTGGATGATAATAAATAAGTTTGGTTAATACTACTTATGCCTTCTAATAATAATGTTAATAATAATACTTGTCGGGGTATCAATAGATGGGAAAAGCGAAACCAGTACCACAGATATAACAATATATATATATATATATATATATATATATATATATATATATATATATATATATATATATATATATATATATATATATATATATATATATATATTACATAAACAACGAGCATATTAGCATAGACAATAAATAGTTCGACGAAAATATCACAAATAATGATTTAATTAAATTTTGTCCAATCGATCAGAAAAACTATAAAAAAACCTCTACAAACGACTTTTAACGATAATTGCGTTCATTTATTTTAAAGTGACGGAAATTACCGGTATTGCCTAGAACCCTCAGACGCCAATGCTTAATTAGAAGTTCTTTAAAGTAACCAAGTATCAATGGATAGATTGAAATTACTGTACGAAGATAAGAACAAGACATTTTCTCTCGTAGATCATCGTTTGATCTTATATTTTCTTTTGTTCATGTTTAAAAATAGCTCACACTAAGTGGTGCAGAAATTGTTTAAGATATCGGCCAATTCTTTCCTTTAATTCAAAACGAATGATATAAAAGTAAAAACGTCGGTAATGTGAGCGCCACCAGCAATAGTGCTAACAGGCAATAGCACTAGTTCACCAGCGCTAGACAACTGGTCTTTTCAAGATTCACAATCTAAAGGACTAATACTTAGAAGCTAGAAACGTGCAGAAAGATTAAAAAAAACAAGTAACCAAGCTATTTTTAAACAGAATGAAAGTTTTGTTTTTTTTTTAAATAAATAATGTACTGTCAGTGTCATCTATTTTGGGTTTATTTTAAAAGTTTCAGACTCCTTGCTGGTTGAAAAGTAGTTTAAAAAATTCCCCTTAAACTGACTTAAGACTTAAGACAAGTAAAACTACTTAAAAGCATGTAATTATTTAAGACTTTTCAAACTTTTATGAATGTTTGTACGCTTAGTTTTGAGTTAAAACTTACTTAGCAGAAGTTGCAGGCGCTGTTTTAAAACATTTTTGTTTAAAACAACTTTCTATTTGTCTAAATTTTGTTTACAGTCATATATAAACTAATCACAGTTTCGCTCTGTAGGCGCACATCGGGTGAATATTCTTTGCCCCACCTTTCCACCCCCACCCTCCAACCCATCCTTCATCATTTTTTCATTCGACTCTTTCTTTCTATCTGCTTCCTGCATGCCCCCTATGACCAAGCGTCGTAAAGCTATGACGTCACTGGCACACAACGGGTTCCTTGCTAACGTCATCAAGTCTTATTTATACTTCACGTGTTCTTCCGCTTCTTCTTTTTTATTTTATGAGTCAAGAAATAACAACTTTTAATATTAGAGTGGAGTAGAGAAATTTATAAATAATATTATATTATATTATATTTATTATATTATATTATATTATATTATATTATATTATATTATATTATATTATATTATATTATATTATATTATATTATATTATATTATATTATATTATATTATATTATATTATATTATATTATATTATATTATATTATATTATATTATATTATATTATATTATATTATATTATATTATATTATATTATATTATATTATATTATATTATATTATATTATATTATATTATATTATATTATATTATATTATATTATATTATATTATATTATATTATATTATATTATATTATATTATATTATATTATATTATATTATATTATATTATATTATATTATATTATATTATATTATATTATATTATATTATATTATATTATATTATATTATATTATATTATATTATATTATATTATATTATATTATATTATATTATATTATATTATATTATATTATATTATATTATATTATATTATATTATATTATATTATATTATATTATATTATATTATATTATATTATATTATATTATATTATATTATATTATATTATATTATATTATATTATATTATATTATATTATATTATATTATATTATATTATATTATATTATATTATATTATATTATATTATATTATATTATATTATATTATATTATATTATATTATATTATATTATATTATAGGAATTCGTTAAATTATCAACTTTCGATATTAAAAAAGTCAATTAACTAAATAAATGAAAATATCCAAGAAATATGCTGGAAAAAACATTTGAAATTTTTTAAAGCGGAACAATTTAAAACGGAAATTGCTGCCGAGTTGTGCATTTGAAGTTTTTTAGAAACTGGTTTTGTTTAAAAATAATTACATAAAAATATAGAATAAAATCTTACATGAATAAAAATATAGAGGAAATTTTATTATTTTTCCAATACAATTTATAATAAAAGCAGGAAAAAATAAGCTTATTTAATAGCTGATGATTTTTGATAAAAAATCATGATGTTTTTTAATCAGAAATAACTAGAGAAATTAAACCGCCAAATGTGCTGTTCAAAGCAAAAAGGATGGAAAAATGAAAGTCATTGAAGAACATTTCAGCAAGGAAGTCATAAATGATGTCACCGATCTTCTGCTGCATCACGTGATCCTGATTATTTATTTTGGCAGTAGATTTTAATATATAAATAAAACTTCAATATGAACTGCATGAATATCTCCGTATTTCTCGGGTTATTTATTGGTTTGATATAATTTATGCTTATCCATCGTGTTATAGTTAAAAAAAAATAATAAAATGGTTAAACTTTTTCAATTTTTTGAAACGAGTAGGAAACATGATGGAAGAAAGAAAAACTGAATTATTTTTATTTTAATGATTATTTATCAGCAAAATGTTATTCTTTCATGACGTGGCACCAGCACTTTGTGGTTAACTGAACCTGTCGAGTTTGTGTATCTTAAGTTGAATCTAAAATGTTTTTCACGGAAACCTTGTGGATCACTTTTTTCTTTAGAGAACCTGTTCAGGATCCTATGTAACATATTAGGATTGGTAGAATACTCTGTCAACGTCGAAACCCTGGACTCGGCGAATACATCTAGAAACCGAATTCCGTCTCTGGTTCTAAAGCTGAAAGATCAGATCAAGGTCTCAGAACAAATAAAAATGGTTAAGACTTTAAGAGACTAAATTACAAGAATTAGACGTTTAAAGGAGTAGTCGATCGTCGAACGATCTCGCTTACTGACATCAATTTGTGCAAATATAGTTTGCCTGTACTCACAGAAAACTATCCATCACACAAATATAGTTCGTCTACACACATGCTAAACATCGCGCCAAACAAAATAGGCCGGCATGTTCGCTACGTCACAAGAAGTGGGCGTGATGCAAATATCGCAAAGTTTCTCGAAAATTTGAAAAACGCATTTTATTACAAACTTTTATTTAACTTGACTTTTCTGTCTTTAAATTTTTGAATTGATTTTTTACCAACTTTTAGATTACTTAGAACTTTAAAACTCTCACCATAGACTTTAGCCACAATATTCAATCATTTCCGATGTGATTTCAATTTTATTTTGTAACGAATTGAAAAAGCGCTTTTTAGTGATTTGTGTAATTCTAAATTGTTCAATAGATGTCGCGCCTTACAAAGCCCCTCACAATCATGAGACCTACTTAACCTTCTCAAAAAAAGATAAAGACTTATCATAATATTTACTAAAATATTAGTATAAACAACGGAAAAGCTGTTATTGCATTTAGAAATTGTTTTGTATAATGCAAAAATATAAAAATGTATTTTTAGAAAACTGTTTTGCTTGGACTTGTTTGCTCTTCTGTTCATGTTATCTATTTACCTAACTGATCTCTGTCAACTTTATTCGCATTTTGTTTATTTAACAAGTGTCAAGTTTGTTGGGATTGCTACTTCAAGACCTTTCAAGATAAACACTTTTATATAAAATTTTTAAACTTTTTTTTTGAAAATTTTGTGATATCGCAGTTTTTCAAAATTTCTAAAACCACTTATTTGCTTTTTATGGTCAAGCTAAGAACTTAGCTAGACCGTGTCATGGATTTCTGATGTTGTTACTTCAGTATCTTTCAAGAAAAAAACTTGTGAACAAAGTTTGTGAATTTTTCGAATGTTTTGCTGATACCGGTATCGCATAATATTTAAAAATTTTGAAAACTGCTTTTTTGTTTTTTAAGCTTAAGTTATTAACTTAACTAGACCGTGTCATAGTTTTTTGATATTCCTATTTCAAGATCTTTCAAGAAAAAAACTTTTGAACAAAGTTGTGAATTTCAAATTTTTCAAAGTTTTTGTGATTTTTCGAACTTTTAAGAACCGCCTTTGTTCTTTTAGGCTCAGTTTATCCATTCAATTAGACTGTTTTATTTTTGTGATTGCCACTTCAAGATATTTCAAAAATAAAACTTTTTGAAAAAAAACTGTTTCTAATTCATATACAATGAAACACGTTGGGCGCTTATACAACATCAACATTTCTGTGAAACAAACATTTATAAAAAAAAATAATGCTCCCAACGTTTTTCATTGTGTATGAATTAGAAACTGTTTTAAATTATGTTACCATAATGTGACCAAGTTATTCAGAAATTTAGCCAGGCTTATAGGTATATTATTTTATACTTTTTAGGGCGTTGTTTTTTAGAAGAAAAAAAGTATTTTGTATTATGTAAATATTTCTATGCTTAGGTTTTCTATTTAACAAGACTGTGTTATGATTTTTGTATTGCAAGTCATTCAATAGTCAATAGTTTTATATTTTACAAACTTATTATCATCAAAAAATAACTTGCAAAACATTATAAGCTGCCAAATTACAAGATATAGAAGATTTTTGAAAAACAAAGTTTTTAACGGTTTATTTGGTTCTGTTTAGATTCCTCCTGCGGTTCAGATGTGATAAGCAAGCAAACAAGCAAACACAGATCATATTTAGCAGTGACATGTAACAAATAGTTGTGCATATTTTAATTCTCTTGTATGAGACCTTAAATGAGACTGATTTTATTTCTTTATGCGAGCTCCTCTTATGTATATAAGTTTATTAAACAACAAACATTTTTAAATTAGTAGTATAAAACTTTTTAATTAAATTACGAATTGATAAAATTGACACTTCTTTCCAACAATTTGAAACTGTAGACTCAGGACTTTCTTGGAATATCCAGAAATTAATTTCAAATCCCTTGACTATGGGGACAGCCAAAAATTAATTTCAAATCCCTTAATTATTGGGACGTCTAGCGAATGCATGCGATATAATTAAATTTATAAAAATTCCACACCTCTGTGTTGCTCCGAGAAAGTTTTATTCTCCAACAAAAAGCATTAAAATAAGCTCGAAATATTCAAGGCACGTGTGTAAAAGGTTTTCGGAGTAATTTTACGTTCAAGTGACAAAATGCAGGTAGGTATATTAAAATATAAAATACATAAAATATTCATAATAATCCAAATTATTTTTAATTAAAGCTGAGATCACAGAAGATAAAACTTTTGTTCGATGCAGTATATTCACACAAACTAACTGAAAACATCTGAACGATAATAACGATGATTTCAAAATTTGTTTATTAATTTGATATTAAGTTAAAAATTGTATTTATAAAAACGATATTCGCCACAAACGAGTTGAATTAAAACCACAATCAATTAATTAAAACCCAATCAATTAAATATGTGCTAAGAGATCAACAACGTGGAAAAACTAGAGTCAACGTGTTGAGAGCGTGGGAAATTGACTGAACCGGTATTGAGAAGATTTGAAATTGAAGGCTGGTGGTTTGAAATTGAAGGGTGGTTTGAAATTGAAGGGTGGTTTGAAATTGAAGGGTGGTTTGAAATTGAAGGGTGGTTTGAAACAGGAGGTTGGTGGTTTGAAATTGAAGGCTGGTGGTTTGAACCGTAACACGACCTTGAAACTGTTGGCGCTGTGGTGAAAAACGAAGTGCTCATTCTTTCAGAATTTGTTCTGCTTTGGAGCATCGGTTGAGAGAATTGATGAAATGCTTCATTTGGCAGCAAAAAAGAACGATTTCGGTTTTCAAGTTGATTCGGCACCGAGGTTTTGCTAGAGTTTTTTAAATTCGAAATCAGTTCGAGAGAAAAAATATCGATCGATTTCGAGACGACCCCCGCCGAAACGTTCCCATTCGCAGATACTGTCACGTGACGATGATCGAAGGCAGTCGGTTGAGTCTCTGTTTTGATTTCTGGCGCTTGTTGGTTGTGTATGAATCCGTAACCAGAATAAACTTCTTGCTCGCTAGGTGGCAGGAAAAAATTCTGCCGGTCGATGCTAGTGAAATCTAAATGAGAAGGTTGGAACGATTTCTGCTTTTCGTGAGTCTTCATGTGACGGGTTCTTTCGTCGCTCCTCGAAAACCTTCTTCCACAGAGATCACAGCTGAAAGGTTTTTCACCGGTGTGTGTACGCATGTGAGTAGTGACGTGATCACTACGACTGAATGTTCTCAGACAGACGCAACATTGGAAAGGTCTGTGACCTGTGTGAATGCGCACGTGACGAGCCAGTTCGTCGCTTCGGCAAAATCTTCTGTCGCAAGTAGATTCCGGGCACGGATAGGGTCGCTGTTCCACCGGAACACGACTTGGCCTACACGGGTATTTTCGAGGTTTCATTGGTTTCAGCTGGCCAGAGGGATACATGCTCAATTGCTTCAAAGCTGCCGTGGATAACTTGCACGAACTGGCTTGCTTTTTTTGCTTGGGGTGTTGTTGATGGCTGCAAGCGGATTTTTTACGGGATTTCTTGTGAACGGTTGCCGGTGCAAAGGTGTTTTCTGCATTCGAATCCCGCGGTTCTTGTTTGATGTGCTGCAAGGGAATGAGATTAGCGATGGCAGTTTCTTGTGGCCGAAGCTGCTGATCCTTATCAGAAGAAGATTCGACTTCATTTTTTACAAAAGGAGCCAGAACCGGCGGTTTTGCTTGATGCACTGCTGATGAATCAACTGTCATTGGTTCTTTTTTTATCACGTGCTGATTGGAGTCGAACAGCTCTTTGTGGATGATGGATTGAGAGTAGCTTGGAGGAGGTTTGCTGTACTGTTTGACCACGGGGACTTCAGTTATGTTTCTACAGCTGGACATTAATTGATTGGCAAATAAGCAGCTGCCAGTGTTGTTGTTGTTGTTGTTGTTGTTGTTGTTGAAATTACCACGCTGCTGGAAGCAGGCATCCAATTCAAAGATGCTGTCCAGTACTTCTTGTTTCACAACTGATTCGTTTGTCCAACTTGCCAGAGCTACCTCTGCAGTTATTGTGTCCTAAACAAGTTAAAATATAAACGTTAAAACATTTTATAGAGAGGAGTACGGTCACTATTAGACACACTCCTATATACGGGGCTGATTTCTCGGTACATATTCTTATTCTAGGCATCTATCAATACTTGTGTGTGGGCAATCACAATATTTTTTAAAACAAACATTTTGTCAAAGTACGGGCACTGACAAATTCAGCAAAAATAAAAGAAATCAAATCTCTGTAAATATTTATTCTTAAAAATTCTAACAGAGCATGTAAATATTTATTCTTAAAAATTCTAACAGAGCATGTAAACAACCTGAAGTTCATCTAGTAAATTGTTTCGGGAAATTTCATCGAGATATTTCAAGACGTTTTCCAAAAGTTCAATCTGCTCTATATCCTGACGCTGTAATACAGTTAAGTCGCCTGAATCGTTGTTATTATTATTATTATTAGTGTTGTTATTATTATTAGTGCTGTTGTTATTGTTAATCAGAGAGCAGCTTTTTTCGTCATAACATGAAGTCGTATTTTTGTAAAGATATTTGTTGTCGCCGATATTGTTGCAGCTGTTGATGTTGTTGTTGTTGATGAGATCGAACTGTGGGAAAGTGTTGTTGAAATTTAAAAAGTTGCACCGGTTGCCTTGCGTCGTGAGACTGTCTGAATTCAGAGCTGGTTGAAATGTTGGAAGAGATGATGAGGAATGAAATGTGAACGGTGTGGATGATGATGATGGTGATGATGATGGTGCAGATGATGATGATGATGATGCAGATGATGATGCGGATGATGGTGGTGGTGTGGAAAGAGACGTTGAAAACGGTGATGGAGCCTGCGATGACGGCGATGACAAAGACAGAGGGGACATGAAAACAGAGCTGGACATAATGGCTGCATGTTCCCTGCACGAGACATCTGATATGGGAGATTCTGAAGGGGAGAGGAAGGCAGAGTTCATATCTTCTACTTTGACAATGCTGCGACTGAAGTTGCCGATGTCTCCTGTGGACATATTTTTACAGTTTACATTAGTTTACATTAGTTATCAACACTTGTTGACGATATCATTCAACTATTTAATATTTATCTTCCTTCATAATCTTTGTGCTTATACTAACCGAATGAAGGGCTAAATATTTATAACGACTTTATATATATATATATATATATATATATATATATATATATATATATATATATATATATATATATATATATATATATATATATATATATATATATATATATATATTAATTATCATTTGATAATATTTAACTAAAAAAACAAATATAATGACTATTTTTTTAAAATATGAAAAATAACTGCTATCAGTAGTATAGGTGAAAACAGATGAATGTAAGGAAAGAGATGGGAAGAGAGAGGAGAATACAGCTTTCTTGTTTTCAAAGTTTTAACCATCTATTCATCTTATTCGCTTTCGGCACACAAAGATACAAAAACATTGCCATTTTGAACTTTTGCAACAAAACAATATCACTCGATAGCTAATTGTGCATCGTTTCTATTCTTACACAACTAGTGTATGATCGAGAAGACAATGAAAAGAAAAGAAATGTAAAGGAAAAGGAGAGAAAACGGGAAAGAAAAAGAAGAAATGAAGAAAAGAAAAGAAAAAAGAAGAAGTAAATGGAGATCTTAAGGAAGGAAGACAAAAATATAACCGTTTAATGAGTGTACTTGCATTAACAGTTTTCATATTCGTTTGAGAATAAAAAATAAATAAATAAATAAATAAATACAGCATGTTTACATGCACTGTCACCCAGTGCACTCAACTTTCACAAGACACACAGCCATGGTAGGTACACATCTATAAGTACTAAGAATTAAGTACTAAGAATTACTACTTGCCAACGAATCTTTTCGAAAACGCAACTAACAAGTTTTTTTAAGCCCTTTTTGCTTTCTGTATATGTACAAATGAGGGTTGCATCAAAATGAATGGTTAATAAAGCACAGATGCCGTGTTTTACAGTACTTATCAGGATTAACGCCGGAGTATTTTGATGAATTGCTATTTCACTGGGAAGGATCCCATTGGCTGGTTGGGTAGTAAAAAAGCTACATGAAATACAAAGAAATTATATATATGTATTTATATATATATATATATATATATATATATATATATATATATTATTTAAATAACTGGGAGTTTATCATGTATACAGGCTGGGTTAAAATTCATATCCCAAGTCCAACTTTTTCTATTAAGCGTGACAGTTCACGTAATTTCATTGAACCGGGAAGTTGTTCAAACATTACTGCTAATATATATTTCCCGCTGTTTTTGGCCACACCCTGACGGGTTTGTCCCCCTCCGCCGTTTTTGGCCCCTCCCGCCATTTGTTTGGCCCCCCGCCAAAGAAGTCTAGATCTGCCATATATATATATATATATATAAATATATATATATATATATATATATATATATATATATATATATATATATATATATATATATATATATATATATATTTTTTTTTTTTTTTTTTTTTTGAATACTTCGGCGCTATATGTTCTTTTAGGCAAACTCGATTGAAAAAAGTGGCGCACTTGGCTGAATCGATTTTATTTTTATTTTTTTCCAATACTCTAAATCGGTTTAAAAATAATTTATTCTCAAACACAAACTCCATAATCTTATAGGCTAATAGATCTATTTCGGCAATTTTTTGCCATCATCAGAGCCGTTTAACTTTTTAAAAATAAAATGCAGTGACTAAATGGTAAAAGATACAACTAATTGAAAGGAATTAAAATACAATTTAAATAAAATTTAAATTCATTATATACAAATGTAACAACATAAAAAATATTTAAATTAAAATAATTATAATAATAACAGTAATAACTAAATAATTAAGATCAGTTAGTAAAGCCTTTAACAACGGAATTACAGTCAACTTCAAGGACGTGACTGGAAGAAGAATCACATACATTATCTATAACCTTTGAAACACAAACGTCTGGTACAAAACATTCATTCAACGAAGAAATACCTGAAGAAACATTGGCACTATTAACATGCATATTTTTAACAGAAGTTGTAGATGAGTTAAAACATTTATTATTATTATTATTAGTTTTAATACTATTTAGAGAACCAAAAAGTTTAAGAGTTAAATCAAAAGAATACCATTGTTTATTAATTAAAGGCTTACATTTATTAATAGCTAAAGCTTCTTTTAATTTTAACTTAATGGGTTGATTTTCTTTCATTAGTATACTGGTGTTATCAATTAGAAATTTATGTGATGGTTTGATTGAATGTTGTGTTGACATATGTTGGTATATGGCACCACTTTGACAATGCATAGTCAATCTACGAGACAGAGTAGTTCTAGTATGACCAATGTAATTTTCCACCTGACCATGTGGAAACGGACACGAAAATTGGTACACTAGGTTGGTTTGTGCTACAGGGCTAGAAACATTATTTACACTATTTTTAATTAAAAGATTATGAGTTTTTCCATTGTTATAATAGATGTGTAACCTGAGTGTATTATCTTTATTTACAACCTTAATATTATCATACACAATGTTTTTCAACACTTTTTCATCTATTTTATAATTATTAGACATCTGATTAGCATAATATAATGGAATTATACAAGAATTTGATGAGTTATTGGTATTAGGTTTTGAAACATGTTTTTTATCAGTAATACGTGACATAAATTTATTTATAGTTGAATCAACAATAGAATTAGAATAATTATTATTTATCAAAAGTTGTTTCACTTGTAGAATTTCAAGGTGAAAATCAGACCATGTTTCGGAAAATTTATAGGCCCTATTAATATAATTATTGATAACATTTAGCTTATATCTTTCAGGACAATCGCTATTATAATTAAGACAATTGCCTGTGTTTGTGGGTTTAGTATAGACCTGGCAAGATAGTTTTGATACATTTCGTGTAACTAAAGTATCCAAAAAAGGAATTTGATGTTTATTATTAGCAAGTTCATAAGTAAATTGTAGTTTAGAATTTTTTACAAATGCATCTCTCAGTTTAAATAGTTCTTCTAAGTTATCAACTGAAACAAATATATCATCAACATAACGGCAATACAGAAAAGGTTTGGTGTGATTTTCAAATACACGTGCTTCAAGATCACCCATATAAAAATTAGCGAAAGTCGGGCCCAACGGGGACCCCATAGCTACACCGTCAATTTGTACATATAAGTCTCCATTAGGTGATAAAAAAGGAGATTGCGTTGTACATATATAAAGTAATTCTTTCAAGACTTCAGGGCTGATTTGAGGAGGTTGAATACTAGGATGTGAATAAACACACTTACAAATTATATTTATAGTGTCTATAACAGGTACGTTGGTAAACAAACTTTCAACATCTAAAGACGCAATTATATTAGAACTTCCATTACTATGAATAAGATCAACAAAATCATAAGAAGATTTAAGACTATATTGAGAAGGACAATAAGGAGAAATAATTTTATTAATTTCTTTAGCAACATTATAAGTAACAGCAGGACATTGTGAAATAATAGGTCTTAATGAGTTATCTTTCTTATGTATTTTAACATTACCGTAAATATAACCAGGTTTATAGTCACCTATTATTTTAGAAAAAATTGTTATCTTCTTTTTAATAAGAGTCGCAATGATCTTATTTAGTTTAGATCTGATCTTAACAGTAGGATCAGCTTTCACTTTTTGAAATTTAGAGCTGTCAGAGAGAATTGTATTGAGTTTGGAAAAATAATTGTCACGATTTAAAATGACGTACGTAGGTGATTTGTCAGCTTTACGAATAATTATCTGAGTATTTTTACGTAGTTGAGAGGCAGCATTCAATAACTTCTTAGGTAAGGTAGACTTAAAATTTGAGCATCGATGTTTATAACCTTCAGCTAGTAATAGAGGCTTCAAAGTTGATTTTACAGTAATTTTATTTTTGGCTTCTAAATTTAAGATATCATTGTACAATATTTCAAGTTCGGTTTGTTTGTGTAGTTGATCATAAGGTTTACGTAAATGATAATTATAACCGAGCATTAAAAAGTCACATTCATCGTCAGACAATTTATAATCGGACAAATTAACGTATGTAGTACAATTTTGTTTAAATAGTAACAGACCTCCATACAATCGAGAAAGTTTTTTAACAATTTTAACTTCCTTCACACGTTCGGATTTCGTAAAGTGTTCGTTGACAAGTTGGAGGAATTTATGGACGTCTGTACCAAAGTTGTCTTCTGTGGTTGTAGACATTTCTTCTGCGTACCTTGCCTGTAATTCTTTAAGTTCTCGTTCTTTCTGCACAATCTGAGATTGTAGAAGATCTTCAACTTTTGCATTTCGATTTGTAGCCGAAATCGAGCAAGTAGTAGTTTTTGAATACTTCGGCGCTATATGTTCTTTTAGGCAAACTCGATTGAAAAAAGTGGCGCACTTGGCTGAATCGATTTTATTTTTAATTTTTTCCAATACTCTAAATCGGTTTAAAAATAATTTATTCTCAAACACAAACTCCATAATCTTATAGGCTAATAGATCTATTTCGGCAATTTTTTGCCATCATCAGAGCCGTTTAACTTTTTAAAAATAAAATGCAGTGACTAAATGGTAAAAGATACAACTAATTGAAAGGAATTAAAATACAATTTAAATAAAATTTAAATTCATTATATACAAATGTAACAACATAAAAAATATTTAAATTAAAATAATTATAATAATAACAGTAATAACTAAATAATTAAGATCAGTTAGTAAAGCCTTTAACAACGGAATTACAGTCAACTTCAAGGACGTGACTGGAAGAAGAATCACATACATTATCTATAACCTTTGAAACACAAACGTCTGGTACAAAACATTCATTCAACGAAGAAATACCTGAAGAAACATTGGCACTATTAACATGCATATTTTTAACAGAAGTTGTAGATGAGTTAAAACATTTATTATTATTATTATTAGTTTTAATACTATTTAGAGAACCAAAAAGTTTAAGAGTTAAATCAAAAGAATACCATTGTTTATTAATTAAAGGCTTACATTTATTAATAGCTAAAGCTTCTTTTAATTTTAACTTAATGGGTTGATTTTCTTTCATTAGTATACTGGTGTTATCAATTAGAAATTTATGTGATGGTTTGATTGATTGTGTATGATAATATTAAGGTTGTAAATAAAGATAATACACTCAGGTTACACATCTATTATAACAATGGAAAAACTCATAATCTTTTAATTAAAAATAGTGTAAATAATGTTTCTAGCCCTGTAGCACAAACCAACCTAGTGTACCAATTTTCGTGTCCGTTTCCACATGGTCAGGTGGAAAATTACATTGGTCATACTAGAACTACTCTGTCTCGTAGATTGACTATGCATTGTCAAAGTGGTGCCATATACCAACATATGTCAACACAACATTCAATCAAACCATCACATAAATTTCTAATTGATAACACCAGTATACTAATGAAAGAAAATCAACCCATTAAGTTAAAATTAAAAGAAGCTTTAGCTATTAATAAATGTAAGCCTTTAATTAATAAACAATGGTATTCTTTTGATTTAACTCTTAAACTTTTTGGTTCTCTAAATAGTATTAAAACTAATAATAATAATAATAAATGTTTTAACTCATCTACAACTTCTGTTAAAAATATGCATGTTAATAGTGCCAATGTTTCTTCAGGTATTTCTTCGTTGAATGAATGTTTTGTACCAGACGTTTGTGTTTCAAAGGTTATAGATAATGTATGTGATTCTTCTTCCAGTCACGTCCTTGAAGTTGACTGTAATTCCGTTGTTAAAGGCTTTACTAACTGATCTTAATTATTTAGTTATTACTGTTATTATTATAATTATTTTAATTTAAATATTTTTTATGTTGTTACATTTGTATATAATGAATTTAAATTTTATTTAAATTGTATTTTAATTCCTTTCAATTAGTTGTATCTTTTACCATTTAGTCACTGCATTTTATTTTTAAAAAGTTAAACGGCTCTGATGATGGCAAAAAATTGCCGAAATAGATCTATTAGCCTATAAGTTTATGGAGTTTGTGTTTGAGAATAAATTATTTTTAAACCGATTTAGAGTATTGGAAAAAATTAAAAATAAAATCGATTCAGCCAAGTGCGCCACTTTTTTCAATATATATATATATATATATATATATATATATATATATATATATATATATATATATATATATATATATATATATATATATATATATATATATATATATATATATATATATATATATATATATATATATTGCAGTAATATCCGGCGTTGCCCGGGTTTTTACAACGTTTTTATTAAAGGTCGCTTTCCTGTCTGTTTGTTTGCAATGAAATTTTAGACCATTTTCCGACAAGTTACAGCTCTGAAACTCTAATATAGCTCTGAACGCGATGGCAATTTTCCTATTTTTACCTCCGACAACCTTTTTTCCATTCCTGTTTTTTTCGGAGTTGTTTACTCCAACGATTTTTGGAAAAAATTATATAAAATAAATAATGTGAAGTTTTAGAAAATTTTTGGAAAATGTACCTCCGACTACCTCATCCCCTTTCCGGTTATTGGGGATGCAAGGGCGGTTGCCCCATCAAGGATTTTTTGAAAACAATTATATGAAATAAATAAAGACAAATTTATTTGTTTATTCACAAATTCCTTATATTTCAGGATTTGCCGGCTTTTCATTTATTGCGAAAAAGTTTCTTTAAAACGACATTTCTTGAATTTATATATGTAAACATCTATATAATTGGATGACGGAAAGTTAGTTTATTTTTACTTTCAAGGTTTGCAAACATTGGGGACCTCCTCTGTTCACCAACACTGTATCATTTTTTTCTTAAAATTGGGCGTTTGACGTTTGTAAAAACATACTTCCCGTCATTCAAACGAGCTACAATTTTGTGTTTTGAATTTCCATCAACGATAATGCATTCCATTAAATTTTCAGATCGATTGGACAAAATTTAAATTAGACAAAAAATAAGATAAATTAATTTTTTTAAATTACAAATGCCTCATATCACATTAGCAGTCCATGTACGTCATATCACATTAACAGCACAATAAAGCTCCACGTCTCGCGTTTAATAACACAACGGGACTCCACAGTTGTGTCCTCAGGTAGCAATCGTTCTTTGCAGGTGGCCATGACCGCACTGCATTGTTTGCATTCAATTAAAACTCTACAATGTTACATTGCGATAGTTTTACGATGCATACTTTTGATTCCGTTTCACTTTTAAAAAAAGTTGTAGTTAATGATCAATTATGAAAAATGTTTGGTCAATCCATCAGTATGTAATTTAATATCTTCTGGTTAAATAAAATCCTACGATTACTTCACAAAAACAGCTAGCACATGTTGATCTGGTTCCTATGGTTAAATTAATGATTTCACTAACCACTACTGCTGCAACCGCCTTTTGAAGTAAGAATGTAGTGCGTGAAATATTAAAAAGGACAATACAATGATAAAATAATTAGTTGATTGTTTATAATTGTGACGTCTTGAAGGTTGATGTACAATGAATGATAAATGATACAGCAATTTTTTTCACAACATTCTAGACGTGGTTCGGCAATAACTCCGCTGATTGTTGCAAATCGCTCGAGACAGTCGGTTCAAAGAATCGCTGGCTGATGATGGATTTTGTTATGACTTTTAATATCTTATTTTAAGCATTACATGTAATGTTCTAGAAGCAACAATTAGGCCATAAACATCAGCAAACTGCTTATGTTAATCCTGCTCATTGAAGAAACAATTATAATAATTTATTCACGTCTAAACTATCTGCAAAAGTAATAACAACGCTATTATCGACCACGAATGTAAGCCATTTATACTGACTGCAATGTAGTACTGAGTAGTACTGACTACTGACAGACTAAGTAACGGGCTGAAAGATTGTTGACAGTTCCCGTCTTAAAAGGCTGCAAGACGGCAAGTAGCGTCTTAACATTTGTATTGAAATGGATTGAAATGATTTTGATAGGCGAACACTGGTTTTTTATTTAAAAATTAGGACATCAAGTGCTGAGCTGAAAATGCGTGTCAGGTCATCGATTAAAATGTGCACAACTTAACATCAGTTGGAGACTGGAGACTGTAGTAACTAACTGTTCATTATTCCGAGGTTTTAAAAATTTTTTAAAACGTCACTTCGTAGGCAGGGGCGGATACAGGGGGGAGTCCTGGGGATCTGGACCCTCTTTTCGTTGTAAAAAAAACTCAAATTATTTAGCACTTTACAGATCCAAAAGCTTAATCTTAGCGATTTGCCTAGGGTACAGACTCTGTACTACAGAGTAACAGTTGTCTTAACGTCCGTTTATCTTGTATTTTAGTCTGTTTCATCTGTCTATATTGATTTGAAATTTAGGCCTTAAACAAAGTTATTCTGTTTTACTTGTTTGATTTAAATTGTACAAAAGGAATAAATACAGATCTTAAGTTTAGTGATATGTTGCTGTACAATTTGACGAATTATATAGTAGTGTCATATTAGATAACATTATGTTGTTTGGAAATATTACTCAGCTGCTATAGTTTGTACAAATGTACTTTTTTGCAGTGGATCTGATCTTCTTTTATGTTATACCGTGCGTTGTAGAAAAACCAACAAAACTTGACTCCACAGAAGGTCAATAAACTCAACTACCTATCTTATTCTGCTACAAACTGTCACAGATATTCCATTTTTGAATAACTAAATATTGAGCAAACGTTGATGTCAAACCTATAAATCCGATACAATAATGAACAAATTTTCTACCAGACTACCAGCCCCCCTTCTTTTATTAATCCTGCCGCTGATAGGCGTACCATTTCAGGGCAATGTTCTAGTGGGTTTTTATAAGGTGTTAGAAACGTTAGTTCAAAGCATAAATCTATATATATCACAAAAGGGGTTACATTTTTATATTTCGCATCTTTTGCAATTGTTACACACATTCAGAACCAGATGATTCTGTAGAAGTGGTTAAGAGTTGATGAAGAACTTGAAGCAGTATTAAATAACAACGCTCGATTTACAGAAGTGCATATGAGCTCCTAAATGCAATAACAATTCACATAACTATTTATTCGCAGCACAACAATGACCAATTGACCACAAATGCATGCAGAATGAATTAACCTAAAGAGTACTTGAAATCAAAACAAATATTTTCCTACAAATAAATAAATGGTCTAAGTTTTTCTTTTGTCGCCGCGGAAAAAATATAAAAAAAATAATAATTTTTTTGGTCGGGATTTATCCAGCTGGTAATCATTTTTAAATATCATATATATTTGCTATTCCTAACAAATATGCACCCAGATTTTTGCTAGATTCTATACGAAAACTGCACATATGAGAATGAAGGGGGGAAATTCTTTGTTCGACAATTATTAAGATTACAACAAGAAACTTCCTTCACTCTCATCATCATCATTATCATTATCATCACCATCATCATCATCATTCTCATCATAATCATTATCATTATCATCATCATCATCATCAGCCTCATCATTATCATCATCAATCAGCTGATGAGGAGCCAAACATTTTTTACGGTCAACAATGTTCGACGACACAACAACAACAACAACAACAACAGAAAAAACTTAAAATAAATTACTTGAGTAAACACGAATGTTGTAAGTAAGTAAGTGAGTAAGCAAGTAAGTGAGTAAGTATGCAAGTTGTACGGCATTGAATTGGTAAGAGTGTAGACAAGTCATCAGTCGCCTGTCTGGTCTCATTCAACTCGATCAAACGGTTTACAACAGAAGACCTATTTGAGGTGTCTCTGAATTGGGCACGCTTCCTCCAATGTACTCTACTTAAGGAAATAAGGTAGATAGGTTTGTGGGTAGGTAGGTGAGTGAGTGGGTATGTAGGTGAGTAGATGGGTAGGTAGATATGTAGATAGGTAGGTATCGGTAGCTCTGTAGGTGGGCTAGCTGGAAATTATCAGCCACAATGCTTTCAATTTTTCAAGTGCATCCACAAACTCGTTGTACGTAAATGAAAAACAACGACAACAATAAAAGAGTTTCGTAGTGGTGGTAACCTTAGCAACCTATATTACTACTCTCACACAAACGATGATGTCTGCTGTCTGATGTACAAAAAGTAAACAATTGTAGGATTCAACCAGCCTGAAGATGTGAAAATGTTGATTGTTATTGCGGAGATAATCAGCTGGAGGTGGAAGAAATATGTCAGATTTGTATAAACTGTTTGTCTTCTTGAAACACGTGTGTGTCAAATAAGTCTGAAAAATTTTGATTTGCTAAGCATATACATGTCAAAACGTTATAAAATGTTTGCTTTTTAAAAAACACATTACGTCAAATAACTGTAGATTGTTCATGTTGAAAAGTAAACTAAACTGATGTCAAATCATAGTACAATATTTATGTAGGGTAACGAAATCATACGAAATGATTCTGTAACGGAATGATAACAATCCAGTAGCATGTATGTCTGTGGCTATTTAATATTTCAATTGAAAGAATATATTTTACTCTTTTACTATTTCACTCAATTAAACGTTAACTATCTATTATTAACTCGTCTCTACATTCATTCACTTTTAATCTCAGGCAAGAATTCACACATACATACTTGATCCAGATACAAGAAACAAGTTTTCAAACCGACTTGACTTGACAGCAGCGTCATTGAATAGTCATACACATGCACACACACAAACTTACACATACACATACATTGACAGGTACTTTTATGTGTATTTATATACGTACTATATAATATGTACGTAGATGTATAAAGGTGCTTAAATGTTCACATATATATATATATATATATATATATATATATATATATATATATATATATATATATATATATATATATATATATATATATATATATATATATATATATATATATATATATATATATATATGCTCATAAAGTGACGGCGCTCATTATTTATATATACATCTCTCATTGAAAGAACCCAGTGGGCTTAAGAGTATTTAAATTGTTTGAACCAATTCATTGCAAGGTCTGCCACCTTTCAAAGCCATAATTTTTATTTTAGTATTTATTATAATATTTATTTTATTATTCATTATAATATTTATTATATTATTTATATGTTATTTATATATTATAATATTTATTTTATTATTTATTATAATATTTATTATAATATTTATATATTATTTATATATTATTTATTTATTATAATATTTATTTTATTATAATCTTTGCTTTATTATTTATCACAATCTTTATTTTTTTATTCATCATCGTTGCTTTCATCATCACTTATCACCACCATCACAGCTAAGGGGAAAATGGATAAATCTCCCTCTCCCTGTTCCAAGCCGCGTTTTTTTTCGTCGGCTAACATGTTTGTGTTACTTATCGAACTAATTAAGTATTATTAAAATCATGATTGCGTCATGATCACCTGTTGTATCACTCTATTTAAACATTTCTTGAGTGGTAAAGGGACTAACTCCCCCTCTCTAAATGAAGCCATTCCCAAGGCTGGGTAAAAGAAGAAACCAGCTACTGCTGTACTGTTAATGCTTTACGTTTGTCAGATTCTCATTCATTATATCTTATTTCTTTTGCTGAGACTTGCCACGATTCTTGTGATTATTTATTCTGTTTCGTCTGCAGCAGTCCTCTCTTCTCAACACATTGAAGAAGAACGCCAGAATGGATTTGCGCTGATGGCTATCCAACTATCCAACTATCCAACTATCCAACTATCCAACTATCCAACTATCCAGCTATCCAACTATCCACATGGATGTCCATTTTAAGTATTAGTGGCAACGAGGCAGCTCCAAGTGTGTTGTGCATATTTTTCCTACGCGTGCATATTTGTGTGCATCATGAAGATTCTTACATTCATTTTCAAATAGTAACAATTTATAAACACCAGTGACCTTGATTATCTTCTTCGTATTAAAATATCAACATACTGCACGTTCAAAAACAAATTCAATCAACATTTTGCGAACTCGACTGCTTCATCACAAATTTATATACCCCCCCACCCCACCAACCCTCTCATTCGTTCTCGGATATGTGCCTGATTGCTATTATTATTATGGTCACCATCATCACCTCGTTGCATCATCATCATCATCATATTATCATCGTCGTCATCATCATCATCATTATCATCATCGTCGTCACCATCATCATCGTCTTCGTCATCATCATAATCATCATCATCATTATCATCATCAGTTTTTATCGGTTTGCATATTAGTTGTTCCTACCACACAATCTGCTGTTTAATTTAACTTATCATTAGTTTTCAACAATTTAAAGATGTCGTTTATATAAATCGAGAAAAATTTCGTCTTAAAAGTACCAAAGAACAGGGGCAAGTACAGTGCTTGTTTGGTCAACTGCACCACAATTACACATATCAGTAGACCAGACACAGAAAGCCAACTTTCTTACTTACTTACTTACTATCGCTGGAATCCAACTGAGAAACTGCACTCTGGTGCTGTTTACTGCTGTTTATCTTCGCCAAGTACTCGCTGCATCTTCAAGCAGGAACAAACTCTCCCTACCTCTATTTATTTATTTACTCAAATATTGCTGCACCATAATATTCTACATAGTATTATTATATTATATTCATGTAATAATCTGTTTTCATTTTTAGATAATAAATTAAATATTTAATTAAATGCAATGAAAGTTTCTATTTCATCAGTATTCACTACTATTCCGGGCACAGGCAGTGGATCTATGGTGTTTGAAATTGAGTTGAGCAGCCACAAATTTTACGAATCGCCAGTTGTTGGGCTTCAAAGATGATTATATGATTATATAGCAACGAGTGACGGCCATAGATATATGAAATTTTAAAATGGCATATAATGTTATAATTTTTTTAAATGACAAAGTTGATATTTTCATACAAATTAACTGCAAAATTGGTAACATCGCCCGGTCAATTATTCTCAATACTTGTTCGCTCTTACATCTCCACAAACATTCATTCAACTGGGTTTGTAAAATAAACGAATTGAAATAAATCCATCGATATTTATTGTTTAACGCAGAGTACCTTTTTGTGTCTGCACGAGCAATGGATCTACCGCATCTGCAAATCAAGGCGGGATCTTTTTGAAGATGAACATAAAAGAAGCAAACTACTTCCAGAACCCCCCCCCCACCATCATCCCATCCCCCTCACTTCGCCTTTCTCCCCCTCACATCACCTCTCTTTCCCTCCAAACTCACACCGCTCGTCTTATTACACTGCCGCTTTCTTCTACAATTTCACACACGCATACGAAACCTGACTCTTACACATCCACTTGAAGACTCTCTTGAGCACACAAAAATAATTTCTTATTTTTAAAGCTTTTTTCAACCGCCTGCAGATTGGCGTGCATAAATTAAAAGTCTACAAGAAAATATTTCATCCTATTTGTACAAGAAATTAAGTCTAGATGTAAGACGGTACAATTGCGAGGTGAGATTGTACGGATAAATATTATTTTTATTAACAAAAAGATCCAAAAATTTATTAAATTTTCTTTTTTTGTCGAGTTGTTCTTCCGAATCTTTGGTTAGCTTAATTGACGAAATCTTGCAGCGAATTTAGCAGGTATTAAATCACACGTTCAATTTATTTTAATCCTAAAAAGTTACAGAAATTAAATCTGGCTGAAACAAAGATTCAAAACGTTTGTAAAAAAAAACATCAATTTGTGGGTGAGTGTTGATGACTTGCCGTAAGTGATTTAGTTCGGGATAATTTGTAAACCATTTCGTATTTCATCCCTTCATGAATCTATCCATGAATTATTCCACTATCCATCCATCCATCCATCCATCCATCCATCCATCCATCCATCCATCCATCCATCCATCCATCCATCCATCCATCCATCCATCCATCCATCCATCCATCCATCCATCCATCCATCCATCCATCCATCCATCCATCCATCCATCCATCCATCCATCCATCCATCCATCCATCCATCCATCCATCCATCCATCCACCCGTCTATTCCTCTGATTATCCCTCAGGCAGTCATTCCACAATCATCATCATCACCATCACCATAATCATCATCACACCCATCATCATCTTCATCATTATCACCTGCCTGTCAGAGAATCAGACATCCGTCGCGTAGATGAAATTTGAGATATTGAGTGTCAATACAGGCTCGTATCAAAACACGTCAGCACATTGCAGTCACAACATTGGCCGATATTCAGTTCGCACAAAATATTTCTTCAAGACAAAAGACCAGAAGGAAACAGTAAACAAACACCTCACTTTGCTATCAGAGCGAAGAAACGACATCTTTTCAATTTATCACATTTATGTTTATTATATCTATGTTTCCATTCAACTGCTTGTTTACTTCTCACCAAAATTTGATTTAAAATAAAATAAGAAATACACCGTTTATGTGTGCGCGTGGATTGAAGATAGCCCATTTGGCCCATTGTGCATTCAACAGTTTCTTGTATAAACCTTGCAAAGCAACAATATCTTTCCTTTCTGAAACTACACCAAGCAACGTTTTAAAATCTTTATTTTTTCCAGCTGACTGGCCAGTTTCGGTTAATTTAACCATCTTCAGAGCTAATTATGTATGGAATATATATATATATATATATATATATATATATATATATATATATATATATATATATATATATATATATATATATATATATATATATATATATATACATACATAAAAGTATATGTATGTGTGGTGGATATTTGATACTTCACAAATCAGCTGTTTTCTTGACTACTTTCTTTCAAATTCCCAAATAACATTTTTGTTTGTGTTTGATGACGATGATGACGATGACGATGATAATGATGATGATGAAGATAATGATGATGATGATGACGATGAAGATAATGATGATGATAATAATAATGATGATGATTTCGAATATGATAATAGCGACAACGGTTATGATTATAATTATGATGACGACGTCGTTGATGATGATGATCTTAGTAGAAATAATGCACACAAGAATGCGTATTAGTGTATTGTGTTTATCATTTGATTGCACCAACGAGGCACCTAAGATAAAATTGCTTCTTCAAACGACCACGAAATGGTTAAAAACGCGCATTTTTTTTTGAAAATAAATAATCTCAATAATCAACGAGTAACTATTTTCAGTAATGAAATAATTTTTGTGTGTATGAATTGTTTAATTAAATTCCAACCTTGTTCCAACCAGTCAGCATCAATTCCAGTCTCATACAGCACGGCTGAACTTTCAAACTCTTCGCAGCGCTGTAACGAGGGAGCATGCCCCAACAAAATGTCTCTTTGGTTTTCACACATTTATCAGCTTCAATGTAGAATTCTGCAGATTGTCTTAACTATGAAACTATGAAACTTCATAATCCGGATTTTCGCTTTTTTTTATTGTTCTGCAAAATAACTTGACTGGTCTCTTAAAGTTCCAAAATAGACAAATAGAAAGTTGTGAATTATTCAATAAATAGTTTTAAATAGTTTGAAATCGCAAAAATCCCACCAACACCAACCTACGTTTTCTTTGCAATCTTTATAATATAAGCGGTCGCTTATAAGTTGAGATGCGCTTGTATGTGCGAGTGTGTGCGCGTCTTTGTACATGTGTTTGTTTGCGTGTGCGAGTGTGTGTGAGAGTGTGTGTGTGTAGTGGAACTAATTATGAGAGCTTGAATGACTCAAGAGAGGCAACATGTGGAAGCAACAATGAGACTCTCATTTGTGGACATTCACCACAGAGTGTACAAGTCCTGTTACAAATCATTACATGGAGATAATATGAGAAGAAGATGTTTGATGGTCGATGCAAGTTTCCTTGAAAGTTGGTTGAAAGATCAGATGTAATACACTTCTTACATACACGCTATCCACGTGTTGTTGGAATTTTCATTCAGTCATTCATTAATTCGTTCATTCGTTCGTTTGTTCGTTTGTTCGTTTGTTCGTTTGTTGGTTTGTTCGCTTGTTCGTTCGTTCATTTGTTGGTTGGTTCATTCATTAACATTCATTGATGAGTGGACGTTACAAATTCTCCACTGACGTCACAAGCCATGTTCTCAAAAGTACCCTGAAAAATGGAAGATGCGTGTGAAAGTCTCAAATTACGTTTGAGATTTGGTTTTATGAAGAATATCATCTTGATAAGAAAACATAAAAGAAAAAGACCAGGTTGAGCTGGTTTGTCTTCTAGTTATAGAAATATGTCTGATCACCAGACTGTGAGGAAGTTGAAGGACTGTGAGGAAGTTGAAGTACCAAAATGGTGGGCAGAGACGTCCTAACCTCTTCTTTAAAAAATCTTGTATTAACATTTTGATATTTATTTCCCCATATTAATCGATGTATTAGGTGCTCTACAAACTCATTTACAGTGACGTCAACATGTAATTTAATAAACATGTCTATATGTAAAGGCCTGGTCAACATGTAATTTAATAAACATGTCTACATATTTACATGTACGTAAAGACCTGGTCATGGTCAACATGTAATTTAATAAACATGTCTACATATTTACATGTGCGTAAAGACCTGGTCATGGTCAACATGTAATTTAATAAACATGTCTAATTGTAAAGGCCTGGGTCATTTAGCCAACTCATTCAAGGATTCTTCCTACTTGTAAATATTAAAAAAAACTGTTATGAAGGTGTGTAAGTAATTGTAAGTCGTTTTTAAGTTATATATATACATATATATTATCTATATTTCTCTCTCTTCTGCACGCATTTAATTAAACACAATCAATTATTATGAAAAACAAAAAAATTTGATGTCGAGAAGAAAACACGTTTTAATTAATCACAATTAAAAAATAAAAAGTTAAATAATTACTCAAGAATATTTTTATGAGAAAAAACTTTTCTCAGTTGTTTCTTTCTTTCTTTCTTTCTCTCTCTCAATTTTTCGTTATTTTTTCTTTCTTTCTTTTTTTCTTTTTTTTCTTTCCTCCTTTCTCTGGTATATTTCGCCTTTCGTTTTTTTCTCTCCTCCCCAAACAAACACCTCTCATTCAGACTACTCTGAAATGACACCTCACATCACCTCGCATCACCTCAGCTCCTTACAAACCATAAGAGTGAATCTTCCACAACATTCCACCTTCACACCTATCCAGGCTTCTACATTTTCCATATAAAAATCAGATAGTTTTTTGCAGACAAGTATAAACACTTACAATATTCACCATTAGCAAGTTGCCTTTATTTCATGGCTGCTGTTGGCAGATTGGCTGGGCGTTCACCCGTACACCGGAAGCTGGTTGGTTCGAATCCCACCTAGGTCGCAGTCACACGTGGATGCTACTTTAGTTGTTCATTTAAAATCCACACAGTCGTGAAGAAAAGTAAATTATGTTTCAGAATGATAATATAATAATCTCGTGTAATTATTTATTTATTGCCATTAACATTATTTTTATTAATGTCTTATTCTCATAATTATTGTCATCATTACAATTTTACTATTATTATTATCATTACAATTTTATTATTATTATTACTATTATTAGTATTTGCATTGTTATTGTTATTGTTTTGTGTATTTTTTCAACAAATGAATCGCTCCCTGACGCTGCAGATTCGTTTAACATTTCCACGATGATTCATTGAATGTCAGAATGGTTAGAAGTAGGAACAAAGGTCATCTATTATTACACTGAACTAATTAAGAAATAACATCCTTCTATTAATTGTTATATGTTGTTCTTTATATTTATTTTAATTTATCAATAACTGATTTAAATGTAAACTATCATTATCATAACTAGTTCATTAATAATATTAATATCATCATCATCATCATCATCATCATCATCATCATCATCATCATCATCATCACCACCACACTTAGTGTCTTTGTTATAATCATTACAGTTATTGTTATTATTATCTCGAACGTGTAATTCTGTTAATCTGCATGAAGATCAAAGACGTTTCAAACGAATTTTAATTTTTGTCGTCCAATGACGCGTCCATGTTTGAGCTTCTCATTAAATAATTTTTACATTAAAGAATAAATTCAATTAAAATCTTTAGAAACTAAACAATTGAAAACATCGGAATTGAGTTTTGAAAGCGAAAGTAAAAAATTAGTCTCGAATAATTTCTTGAAAATAAAAACAGAACAACAAAGACTGACACAAGACAGGCAACCTCTGACTTTTTAATAGAAAGTCTCACTGAGTAAGCAAGCAGTCGTTTTGTTGGATCATTGTTTACAGGTACATACTTAATCCCTCTCTTTTTAAATCCTTCGAATATATTTTTTTAAATTTTTTTTTCTTCCCCTGAATGAATATGCATGAGGAGACGATGTGATGACGTCACTCTGTGTGTGTTTTTCTTTCACTATGATTAAAGAGAGATAAGCACAATTTCATTTCTACACACGAAAATACGACATCGAAACTCTCATAGGCAAGTCATCATTATATGATGAGAGGATAAATAAACAAACTTACTATGGATTGGAACTGTTATTATTCTAGGACTGTTCAGGCGTGCCAAAAATACGAGCAAACAAAAACTTGGTGCACAACCCTTCTCGGGTACTTCAACTATTGGTACTTGGTGTGCTGCTTCTTCTGGGTGCATTGTCATAATTATATTTTTTTATAAATTATAAAAGAAATTAAAGTTCAAAGTCTCGAAAAGCTTCCCGAGGTCATTAAATACTTGCAAAATGGAATTTAAAATGTTGATTTTATTTTATGAAGATATTCTCTGAATATGAACACTGAAACTAGCAGCAGTATTATAAAAGTCTGAAACAAAACAAAAAAAGACAAAATTTCGTATCAAAATGACAGTTTATATAAATATGAAGTTCATTTTATTGGCATTTTGTTCCTTTATAATGTGACCTGGGATGTCTATTTTAAATAAGAAAGTAAATCTGGTGTATTTTATAGAGTTTCGCTTGTTTTCATTAAAAAGTTATTCTTCTCTTTTACAGATAAATTTCACCCACTAATTCTTGTCTCTCCCCGGCTGAGGTTTTAAGAAAACGTGCCCCCAGGCATGGACTTTCTGTCATTTCAAAATCCTTGCTTCCGGAATTATGAATCCGTGTTTTCAAAATGTAAGTGTGTGTTGTTTGAGTATATGAGAAAATGCATTTAATATTAAGTATTTATTCATAGTATATGTGCAGAGCATAAAAACTGCACATAGTGCACATGGTCACTTATTGTGTCATTATACTTTATTACCATATTTGGTGATGCTGACTGACAGTTTAATTGCATGGAATACTTCTATAAACTACCTGGATTCCGACATTTTTGTTCAATAAATAAATAAATAGCTCGCTGGATAGAAGTTGTATGTATGATGACATCTAAAAAACACGGGGACTTCTAAAAGTTGAAACAGTTGTTTGAAACCTGTAAAAGAAGAGAAAAAGAAGAACCTGCAATGACACCAAACTCGACATTTCTGTTGCTGTAAGTTCTATGCAATCAGGTCAGGAAAATTCAGAACATTCATATACATGGATTGCCGAAACTAAAACCTTCATGTTGATGTTACATTACTTCAAGTTACGTTTAGTAATTGTGTTAATCCTTTCGAAAAATAATGTAAACATACAGTCAACCGTCATGCGCAGACCTTTAAAAAATTGTTCTATTCATTCTTTTGAATCACAAATATTATATGAATCTGCGCCAGCGACATAGCGTCTATCAAGCAGATAAACAAACACTTTCAAGCCATTTTTATGAAAATTTTGTGTGCCTGTATGTTACTCAGATGTCGTCAATTAAGTCTAAAAATGATCAGATAAAACAGCACACGAGTTCAAACACGGACATCTTGATATAACAACTGGATATACAATCTAATAAAAAAATACTCATTTAGGCCTAATGGATTATTACTTATTATATCATGATTGCGAATTAATTGATATAACAAACTACAGTAGCGTCACTAGTTGTATCATACTTATGAAAATATTGAGGTAACTATTATTCTGATTTAGGCCTACTAGAGTAGGTTGTGTATCCAGTTGTTATATCAAGATATCCTTGGTTCAAGAAGAGAGTCAGCACAATGTTCTTTTACAGAATTGAAATTAGTTGCACAAGATCGAACAATACACACAATGTTTTCTACTGTTTGGTCTAATTTTATTTATTCTTAGACAATCCTAGATAAGAGAACATTGCGCTTTGGAAAAATTAAAAATACGGCTGATGTAAATAAATTTTTTGTGTAGCGAAATTCGTTCAAGCTAAAAATACTCCAACGTCTACGAATCAGTTGACCGTATTTGTTCTAATAAATTGACATAAATATAAAACGTCGCCAAATGAATTATCATATTAATAAAAATAATAATAACTATTAATAATGTTGTTATTGGTTGCCATGGTTTGGTACTCACTCTCACTACAACAGACTACAGAAACAGCACTCAATTTTGAAATGATTTCAAGATAGAGATGATATTGATCAAGTGTTTGGTCAGACTTCATCCACCACTTGAACCTTTGAAGATGTTTTTCTTTATAAGAGGCCGCGTGCCGACAACATAATGAATAGCTTTGTTCTCTATAATTCATTTTATCTTCATTTCATAATTGTCCAAGTTATGGACATTGGTCAGTGTCTCAATTTAATTTGATTTATTTTCCATCGGTAATCGACATGAAGCACAAGTTAGAGATAACGTTTGAGCGAAAGTCTTTAAAGAAGGTTGAAAAAAGCTAGGATATATAAAAGTTTCTTGTACATGCTTTTAATTAATTTTTTTAAATAATAATTTATAATCTTTTACACTAGGTTGTTTTTAGACTCAAATAACAGTATATAGGAAATACCGAAGTATTTCCTGTCGTGAATCATAATTTGATCCTTTTTACTTTTCCCTTCTCCTTTATCCAGGTTTGGAACTGGCTTGCCTTTTTAGTCTGTTTTATGCTGTCTGTTAAGGCGGATTCTTGTAATGTAATCACTTTTAACCAACGACTAGAAAGATTTGTGAAGTTTCAGCACAGATTTAAAATGGATGACAAAGCATTTTTTCACTTTTTTTTTTATTAACTTGTTAAGCTGTAAAAACAATCATTTGTATGTCAATATTACAAATGTACGAATGTCAATAAATTTTTTAACGTGCTTGGTTCAGCGGCACTTGAAGATGTCAAAATAAGAATCGGCACCGACCTGACTGGACACTGCAAACAGAGAAGGAACATTTTATCATTTTAAACCTTACCGAAGTACAGAGCCTGGCACAAAACAAATACAGAACTCAGAACTATATTTTAAAACTCGGACCAACATTCTGAACCTTTCCCTTCGCTTGTGTGTTGACACGACATTCCCGGCACAAGTTCCAAAATTCTCGTGTTGTCTCAACCAGTACCGGGTGCTCCTTTTTGACGGTTTGCCGAGGACAAAACAATCGAAAAATGAATATTTGCAAACTTCTCTGGTGCACAGATGTGATTCGTTTGAGTAGTTTCTCGTGTCGGCCATTGTTCACATCTCGTGTAGAAATTTTTTTATTTATTTTTGTCAAAACTGTTTTTTTCCACGCATTTCTTTGATCTTCGTTGCGCTGTCGACATCTCGATTATTGAGCGATATTGAATAGTTTTGATTGTTCGACCCGCACTGAGAAATGTGTTAATCATATTGTTGCAGTCGTGTTACTTGAGTAACTCTTTATCTTATCACACGGCATACTTCATAACTCTTCTTCGTCACGTGGTCTGAAATGATTTCAAAATATAGCCAATACATTCTTTGGAGCGGTACATGCATACCTGGCAAAAAAAAAAGGAAACAGAATTTATTTTTTATTATTTACTGATTTATTTTGACGTCGTTGTTTTTTCTGCTGAATATTATTTTAAACTTTATTTTAGCTTTTAAACGTATATTATGTAAACTCATAAAAGTAATTCGACAACTTAATTTTTTTTGAAAAACCATCATGTCTTTCGTGAAGTGTTCATTTGTACATCCCTAGTTAAACATTATGTTACTTTGTACTATTTTATGTACACACGCCGTTTGTCTCCTGTTTTGTAAGTACTGTAAATCAAAATGCTTTGTCTACGTGAACGGAACTGAACACAATCTTAATCTAGTGAATTCTGTTAAAAATTTTATTGAATAAAAATTTCTTAGTAAAAACTGTAAAGGTGAATCTACTTTGATTCTTTTCAAAACGTCAAAAGCCCACGCTTTTTGCTATTTGTATTTTTTAGTTCTGATGATTAATCTTTTTCTTATTATTATGGTTTTTTCTTATTACTACTATTAGTAATAGTGTTATTATTGTTGTGGCTGTTGACAGACGCAAGAATATAAATGAAAATAATTCACGAGACTAAAAAAAGCTTTTTGCTTTGTTGTTGTTGTTGTCATTGAGTAACAAAATTCTTTCATTCCCATGGAAGGTGACGTGGGACAGAAACGACTTTTGTGTTTCATAGAAACTTTTTATTCACTGCAATAATAGTTATTTGTGTTATTTTAAAGAAATTTTCTTAGTTCACTGCCATTATTGTTATTTGTGTGGTTTAAATTACAAAAAAAAACATTTATTTTTCATCATATCACTTCTTAAAACGACAAATTATCAATAATACGTGTTCATTTTAAGTTTTATTTTAAGTATATTTTAAGAAATCTAATTTGTATGAAAACAAAACTTGTTCGAATTGGAAGAGGCAGACTAGATAGGAATCAGTCAGTCATTTGTAGCTTGTTGTAGTGTTATCAAAACAATATTAGTTTTAAATATTAATTAAATTATCGATGACGATGACCATTTTTTGTATAATAGTTTTTATAGTCCTTTACACTTACACCAGGTGTTTTAAGACTGTAATGGCTGTATGTTCGAAGCACTTAAGTATACTTCCTGTCGTGGATCAGAATTTGATCTTTTTTACTTTTCCCTCCTCCTTTCTCCAGACTTGGGATTGACTCACAATTAGCGAGGCGGAATTCGACGATGACCATGACGATGATGATGAAAATGAGGATGACGTGTTTCATAGCAGTTTGTATTTATTTTCAGTTTTGTGAAAAATATTTTTCGTCCGTCCAGTAAACATAGACATAAAAATAAACAAACAAAACATCTTAATACGGTAAAATAAGAACATCCAGCATACAGCAGTACCACAGCAGCACAAAAATGGGGGAGGATAAGTAAAAGAGGAGATGGGCCCATATGTTGATATTAATATTTCTTCCATGTTTACGAGGGATTGTTTGAAAAAAAGACAGAACAGCATATGTTGCTCAGTTGATTAACGATGAAGTTATTTTACAGGTATATAGAAATAGGAGCCCTTGTGGTTTCCTCGTTCGATTCATGATATCTTTTGCTTGATTCAAGATATCTCGCTCGATTCAAGATACCTCGCTCAATTCAAGATATCTCGCTCGATTCAAGATATCTCGCTCGATTCAAGATATCTCGCTCGACTCAAGATATCTCGCTCGCTGAAGGCGAGGCTCGAGGTGTAATCTTAAAAAGATGTCTACAACCAGAATGTCATTTGATCATTCCTACACGCTATTATTATTATTATTACACAGTCTGTTACATCGCACGTGTATGCTTACTTAAGCATGTGTTATTTATTTGAAGCCAACGAAAACTTTGCGCCCGTGGGAACAGGTTGGAAATGAGTTTTGAAATGATTTGTTATAAAACAGGCGTTATTTTTGTGAAGATAATTTCCTTATGCCGCCTGGCACTTCAAAATCCTTCATTTTCATTATAAAAAAAATAACTCGTTAAAAGTATTTTAAAACGACAGTTTTTCTACGTGAAATTTACGTATAAAAATATAAACTTGGGAGAATGAAAACCATTTTCGGTTTCTCTCTGCAATTGTGGACACACCCCTGAACTTTCTTAAATAGGAAAGATGATGATGATGATGATGATGATGATGATGATGATGATGATGATGATGATGATGATGATGATGATGATGATGATGATGATGATGATGATGATGATGATGATGATGATGATGATGATGATGATGATGGTGGTGGTGATGATGATGATGATGATGATGATGATGATGATGATGATGATGATGATGATGATGATGATGATGATGATGATGATGATGATGATGATGATGATGATGATGATGATGGTGATGATGATGATGATGATGATGATGATGATGATGTTATGATGGTGGTGGTGGTGGTGGTAATAATGATATACACACTCTCTTCATCAAATTTTTTGCGTTGACTAAAAAGTTATAGCATTTAAAACACGCAACATATCATCTATGAATGATTTCCATTCCTCAGCTTCAAACGACACCAACAACAATTTCTACTAAATTATTATTTTTTCTTTTTCTTGAGGTTTGCTTCGTCATTTTCCATTATAAATTAAAACAAAAATTTAAAAAAATAAAAAATATCATTTGAGGCATTTAACTGTTTAGTAGGTAGCAGATGAAATGCTATTTTGAGGTGAGCGATGAGATACTGCATCGTAAACATGTACAATTTTTGCCATCTCAGTGACTGCGTGACTAAACAGATCAACAAACAGACATCACGTTAGAATATATATATATATATATATATATATATATATATATATATATATATATATATATATATATATATATATATATATATATATATATATATATATATATATATATATATATATATATATATATATATATATATATATATATATATATATATATATATATATATATATATATATATATATATATATATATAGTATTTCAATCTCTTAGTAAATGAGCTGTTAATTAATAACAATTCTTATTGTAATTATTATCATAATAATAACAATAATAATAATAAATAGTTGTTGTGACATCACCAGGTTACAACTTTTGTTACAACTCGTGTGAATATGCGAATGACTTGCTCGCTCTCTCTCTCTCTCTCTCTCTCTCTCTCTCTCTCTTTCTCTCTCTCTCTCTCTCTCTCTCTCTCTCTCTCTCTCTCTCTCTCTCTCTTTCTCTCTCTCTCTTGACCGATTTCGCAGGTAATATACTCAAAAGTTAGCGTAGCATAAATTCAGAGTCAGAATTTTATTTTATTTTTAGTTTGTATCTGATACATTGCATAGGTAGTATTGCTTTTTTTATCTCAAATTAATGCCATATATTGTCGTTATTGCTTCTCTGTCATAAACAAAAGTTTCTTCGATATGTAAGAGATAAAAACATTTGCGTAGTTTATTATGGAAACATTCACTTAAAAAAAGATTCATCCAAGCATACTACTTCTGAACTTTGAACTTCTAGAAACCAAGATGAATAATTAAACATCTCTACCATTCTTCTCTTAATCGCGAAGGCGTAGCGCAGAGTTGCCATGGCTCCCAGGGGGGAAAGTTGAAGAAAAAGTAAAAGCCAGTCAAACTTTTTTTCAAAATGGTTGATGATGGGGGAGAGGGGGTTGTACTTCATTTTCACAAATTTTCTCTGAAAATTTTTGAACGTTTTTCTGGGAGGCATTTTCTGTGAGAAAGGCAATATTATGTGCGGAAGAAACTCACCCGTCTTTCCTCAAACTCCAATTATTATTTCTTAAAAATTTTTAGTTTTTTTTTTTTAATTTTGAAAACTGTCGTTACAGAGCACGTTGTATGATATCTTTAAATGCTTTTATTCAGTAAAACTTAACAGAAGGAATTGAAATAAAAATGTTTTCTACTCTTTTTCTCCCTCTTTTTTCATTTTCTCTTCCTTTCTTTCTGTATTTTTTCTCTCTTGAGCAATGTCAACACAAAACACCTCTTTTTTTATCAGATACTTCAAAGCTGAAAATGACTTTTTAGCTGCAGTATTAAACAGGTTATGAGTTATAGAACTGTGCTCCTAGCTTAAGGTATATATATGTTAACAAATGCACCAAATTTCATATAGCCAGAAAATTATTTTTGTCTTCTTAGTGCAGAAGACAAAGAAGGTTTTTAAAAAGATTTTTCAAGTATTATTATTTTTCTTCATGCTGCGGAATTAGGTCATCAGACACTTCAAAGCTGAGAATGACTTTTTAGCTGCAGTATTAATAATACACCATACTAGGATCGTCCTAATCAGACGGAAGAAAGTTATCACTTATCACAGATGGCCAAATATTATTTTTTCAAAGAGAATGGCTTTTTTATGTCTCTTGGTAGACGATTTTCTTGGAGTGACTGAACGAGACTCTTCCATGTGTTAACCTCCGAACTTGAACTTTTCAAACCAAACTCAAACAGCTAGATTTTTCATGGCTACAAAGATAATTTCGAACAGTCGCGCATATTTTAGGAAATCGTCCTCCTTCCAAAAACCATACCCTTAGCTGGTTGATGAAATGGTCCAAGAATAAAATGAAAATAATTTTCAGTACTATTCTTCTGGACCATCCTTGAGAGCATTTGCATTGTAATTCTTTTTTCCAAATCTTTGGAGCTGTTAGATTTTGCCGATTATTATGTAATTTCTGATGCACTGATGAAAGCTCAACAGAATTTTTCATCCGCAATGCCCACAGAAACCTGCTGAGAAATACTGTTTTGGCCAGGCAGTTTTAAATTATTTGCAGAGACTTAGGAACCCGTAGAACTGCTTGGTGGTTCCGTCAGTGAACTGTTCAATCTTCTTTACACGTTTTCGTACATCTGAACATATTTTTGATTGTCTGATCATCACAGTTCTTGAAGCCAGCCAAGTTTAGGTAGTGGTTATGTCTACTATACATAACTGCTTCTGTTATTCAGTTTTTCTTTTTCTTTCTGCTTCCCATAATATAAATGACGTCATTGCTTCAGTGGCGTATGGGGGAGGACAGAGAGGCAGTTTTCCCCAGGTGAAGATCGGGCGGGGGCACAACATCAGCGAATAAAAAGTAATTTTTTTTAGAGTCGTAGCGAGGGGAAGCAGGGAAAGGGGGAAATTTGAAAAAAGTTACTACGACTACTCCTTCCCTCGTCATCAGCTAATTTTTAGAGGAAAAGAAAATTTCTAGGGGCGCTGTTTTTCTATCTTGTTCCCGGGCGCCAAAAACCTTTGCTACGCCACCACACCGCTTATAACCAGAGCTCGTATTCGTTATCATAAACCAATTATTTATGAAAATAGTTTACTGGCAGAAAACAAGCCTGGTTTCAAGACAGTTTTAGATTGCTGATTTATGTGGCTTTTAACCAGTAAGTGCCTTGCAATTGAGCAAAAAAAACATTACTACTTCTTATTGACAGATCTGCTTTCTATATCGCATAAAAACTCATATTTAACGACCAGTGTTATCTATTCGCGCAAGTTAACTTTGAAAATTAGTTTTTAATGACTTTGGATTTATTGAGAAAAGAAAACAAATTATCCTTTGTTTTTGGTGGTTCAAGTTCAACAAAAATAAGTGAAACAATGGTTCGGCTTTTTTTTATAAAGATTTATTTTTTTGTTTGCTTTCAGTGAAAATACCCAGCTGAGTTGTCAAATCACAATTTCAATGAGTGTTTCTTATTTTGCTGCTTTGAGATCTTCAAACTCTACAAAACAATGTTGAATGTATTGTTTAAATAGGTTTGAAAGATTAACTTATTCGCCACATAATTCCACACATTTTCACAAAAAAAAAAATATTTCAACGCTATAAGCCAAAAAAGAAAAATACCATTTGACAATCGAATTGAAAGAAAAATTCTAAGCGTGATAATCGGTCCACTTATATGGGTTTAAACTTCAGAATCCAGACCGGACCCATCCATCCGCATTTGACAGCGTTTTCTCAGTCTCTGACTTATTTTCACTCAAGCTTAAGGTGAGAATGAGTAAATTATAATTTCATTTAGCTCCATGATCCTTTATTAAGCGCCAGATTATGAGCATAACAGAGTTCAATTTCTACTACTTTATAACTTTACTAATATCATAGCCTGTCGGACGACAAGCATAAAAAGGAAACACAAATAACATACTTGAATCAGGTCCGTAGGCAGGATTTAGTGAGTGGGGGGCTATGAAAAGTAGTAGGGGGCTACTGACGAACAAGGGCTCCGAAGAAGCCTAGGCGCAAGTACCGAAGGAAGAGGCGCTGGTGGCAGAGCGGTAGAGCGTTCGCCTTGTCGATCGATAGGTCGGCAGTTCGAACCTCGCCGGCGTCACCAGCGTAACTCCCTTAAGAAAGGAGTTCACTCGCATTGCTAAAAGGGTAGGCACCTGCCTCTGCAAGTACCCTTTCTCGCCTTCGGGCAAGACTTGTCTTGGAAAAGGCGTTGTGAAAGAGAAATAAATAAAAAAATAAGGAGATTCGCCAAAGCAATTTTTAGCATTTGGCACAAAATGGCATCCAATTTTGAATATCCTATTATGTGATTTTAGGTTTTCTAAGAGTTGCAATATTTTTGCTCGTAATAACAAAAATTAAAAGTTTTCACAGGCAATTTTGTCAAATAACAGTAATGCTTGATGTTATCCACAATTTTAATTTTTGATGCGTGCATGGCACACTCTGGGTTGACAGCGCTGAATCAACTTGTCCAAATTTAATTAATGATTAAGACAACCGTTATAGTCCACAATACAATAACTTGCTTATTTTATTTTTGATAAAAACTTGTACATCTGTATCAAATGCCAAGAAATCAATAAAATAAAATCGGATTTAAATATTTGTCTTGACAAAGATCAAACCACATTATAATAAAAAATATTATTCAGTTTAGCTTCTCATTTTAAGTTACTACACATCCATTGATGTGTTACACATAAAACTTGTCATCAGTTTCTAAACAATCTAAATAGAAGATTAGATTATATATCAAGTATATCATTATACATATATTGTCATAAAAATTGTGTGGTTTGACAGTAAGCTTTAAATTGTTTCTTCGAATTATTCAGTTCAGCAATATTGGGGTTAATAGAATTGCTAAATTGTGAAGATACTGAAAATAGTTTGAATTATTGAGAGTCATTCAAAAATCAAAATCCAAAGTTTGTCAGCTAAGCTGAATTAGCTTCTTTCTCTGTTCTAAAACTGTAAGATCGAAGTTATTATTGTATTGTAAGACTAAATCCAAGCACTGATTATGAAACTGATGACAATTTTCTTGTGTAAAACATGAATGGATTGGTAGTAGCTTGAAATGTGAAACTAAACTAAAAAGTGCATTTCATTATAATGTAGTTTGATCATTGTCAAGACAATTATCTGAATCCGATTTTATTTTATTGCATTCTTGGTGTAAGATGAAGATGATTCATCTTACGTATTTTCATAGTATTTGTTTATTTTATTGTATTATGTGTGCATATTTTGGTTGTGTTGAAACAATAGTCATTTATATATGTGTGTATATGTGTGTATAATAGAGGTGTGCACGGTAGTGGGGACGTCGGGAATACCGCGGATTTTGCGGTAATTCCGCGGAAATGGGGACGAACGAGGTGGGGATACCGCGGTATTGGGGACGACTTTGCGGGGTTACCGCGGGGATGGAAAAAAACGTTGCGGGACTACCGCGGGGATGGGGACGAGTTTTTGCGGTATCACCACAAAATTAAAATTATTTTATTTTATAAAAAATAATTATTTTTTACTTTACCGAAAATGTATCAAGTAATAATTATCATTGCTAACGTTTTTTTAATCTTGGCAGCGCGCCGTTGTTTATCGCTGATAATGAATTACCGAAAGTTTTCGAGTCGTAGGTTGCATTATTTGTTTAATTTTCGAAATCGTAGTTCGAATTTCAAGTTAAATATGGAAAAGGCTGACATTCAAAAATTAGTTAACTCCAACAGTGATCATGTCAGTACATACGAATGTGACAAAGGAAAGAGTGTTGTTTGGAAGTCATTCAAGCTAGTCCTGCTAGTGACTAGTCAGAGTAGTAACGATAACGCCTTCGTTAAATGTGAAAAATGCAACTCAATTCTGAAGTGGAAATCTTGCGATGGTACCAGTGGGTTAAGCACTCACATCGATTTTTGTATGTCACAATCACCAGTGCCACAGAAAAGTCTGTTGTCATATACAGATCTACAAAAGCTGGTAGATGACATAACAGTAAATTCTGAGCCACAAGATGACTTTTCAGAACAACCCGTCAAAAAAAGAAAACTTGACGACTTTTATGCCAGCTTGTACACCACAACGTCAACAAGTTCATTTTCGAATGAAGTAAGTTTTATTATTAAATTATCTTTATATTAAAAGCAAGAAAGTTTTTTTTAGACTGGTTCATTGTTATTAATTAATTACTTTTGCTTACATGAGCAACTAGTTTCACAATGTTAATTATTTTTATAAGGTTGCTGACTATTTGGCATTAAAGGAAGAAGGTGTAAAAGGTGATTTGCTCAGTTTTTGGGAAAAAAACTCAAAGAAATGGCCAAAACTATCCCAAGTCACAGAAAATATTTTGAGTGTGCCAGCAGCAAGCACATCCTCTGAAAGAGTATTTTCAATGGGTGGACTAACAATAAATGATAGACGAACTCAGCTAAGCGAAAAATCGTCGATGGACTTTTATTTATTCATGGTCTCAAATAAATTGTATTGATTCCCATTACAGTGTAATTACAATTATATATATATATATATATATATATATATATATATATATATATATATATATATATATATATATATATAACACTTAAGTTAAAAATAATGACTAGTACAGGATTGAATAAAAATTGGGAATAAACGGTGCGGGGACGGATGGGGATGGGGATGAAAGATTTATGGACAGCGGGGATGGTTGGGGATGGGGATGAAACACTGCGGGGACGGTTGGGGATGGGGTCGACAATGGCGGGGATGGATGGGGATGACACTCACGGGGACGGTTGGGGATGGGGACGAAAATTCATCCCCGCGCACACCTCTAGTGTATATGTGTGTATATATATGTATGTATAGTGTATATGTATGTATATATGTATATTTGTGCTCCTGTGACATTGTGTGTGCGTATAATTTTTGTATCATTAATGTATATATATGTATATGTGTGTTTGAGTGTATATATACATGGATGGATGTATGTATGTGTATATATATATATATATATATATGTATGTATATATATGTATATATATATATGTATATATATATAATTGGTATTGGTCCTTTTCCTTTTTGTGGTCCTCAATAGAAAAAAATAAGGTTGTAGGGCAGAGAAATTGGAATTATAAAAAGATTTGTCAGAACCGGGCTAACTTCTGCAAAGTGATATAATTCAGTTTAGAGTCAAGAAAAAGGATTATATTCAAGGAAGAATAATAAAGTTAAAATAAATTCGAGAAATATTGTGTTATAAATAACTTCGACTTTAACGTTACGAATCGCTAGAAAGCATATTCCTCTACGTTTACATTGGTGACCCCGACGTATTTACGCATTTTCATCCGTAAATATATTTTCTGAAGTTATTTGATCACAAGTGACAGAATTTTTTTTTTCTTTTGTGAAAGATGTCTGACGAGAAATTCATTGCGATGGGACAGGCTCTAGGCTATTCCGTAGTGGATTTAAGGAATTACGTCAAAGAGTTAAAGGATGAAGAAAGGGTTAAGAGAATGGAGGAACGGGAAGAAAAAAAGGCTCAGCAGGAGCGGGAAGATAAAATAGCTCAACAAGAACGTGAACGTGAAGATAAAATAGCAGAACGTGAAGATAAAATAGCAGAACGTGAAGATAAAATAGCTCAACGTCAACATGAATTAGAATTGAAAAAGCTGGAATTAGAGGCTCTAACGAAAAAAGAGCCAAAGGTAGAGGTAACAAAGATTCCTTATCCAAAGTTTTCTGAAGGTGATGACATCGACGCATTTTTGCTGAGATTTGAGTCATTGGCAAAAGCCAATGGTCACCCTCAGAAGGATTGGGGAATGCTTCTAGGGTCGTTGCTTAGTGCGAAGACTTTGGAAGTGTTTGGCCAACTTAGCGATAGTCAGATGCAGGACTACAGAACGGCAAAGGAGGCACTCCTTCGTTGTTTTGGGAAGTCAGCGGAAGACTATCGCATAATGTTTCGAGAGTCAAAACCTGAACCGGAGGAGACCTGGGAACATTATCTAGTGCGGCTAGATAGCCACCTCAGGCGCTGGGTAGATTTCGCGGGCAAACAAAATCTGTTGTTTTTGTTTCTGAAAGAGCAGTTTTTCGGAAAGTGCCCGGCGGGAATGGTCGAGTACTTGTTGGAGAAAGAGAGCAGAGATGTCAATGAGCTGTGCCTTTGGGTCAACAAGTACAGCCAAGCCCACCCAGAGAAGAGGTTGGCAAAATTGGACAGCAATAGCAGGATGGGTTGGAACCGGGGTCAGTCGGTCGGTGACGCCAAAATGGTTGAACCTCGCTGCTACAACTGTCATCAAATGGGGCACATGGCAAGAGAGTGTCGGCAGAGTAGCCCTAGTAATCCTGTATTTTGCCAAACACGGAAAGAGACGACTACGTCAGCACCATGCAAGGATTCCGGCGTTGTGAATGCATGCGCTGCCATGGTGATAGAAGGAAAAATGGATGAGGTAGAATTGAAGTGTGGATGCGTTTTGCCTGTCATTGCGGATGGTTGTTTGCACTCAGGGGAAAAGTTTAATTTAACCAGAGGGTTTGTGAACAGAAAACCGGTAAAAGTTTTGAGGGACACTGGCTGTACTTCCATAATAGTAAAGGAATCATTAGTGCACCCGCGTCAGATGACCGGAAGAACAAGACCTTGTGTTTTGATCGACGGCACAGTTAGGGTAGCTCCAACAGCAGTGGTAAATATCAAAACAGGCTGGTTCAGAGGAACTAGAGAGGTGGTGTGCATGAAAAACCTACTTTGCGATCTCGTGCTGGGAAATGTTGAAGGGGTAAAGGGTTTTGATGCAATGGCGGCAGGAAATCGCTTTGGTCGGAAATTGAAAGATGGAAAGTTGAATTCGGCAATCTTCGGAGATGCCCGCCCTGTTGACACAGCACGCAGAGAGATAGAGATTGAGAATAAGTTGAAAGGAAACTATTTCAAAGGCAAGGAGAACATCGGTGCTGACTTTCTTAGTCGTAAAGAGAGTGACGATGTAATCAAGAAACACTGACGCGTTTCTTTTTTCGAAGAGGGGGGATATGTAAGATGAAGATGATTCATCTTACGTATTTTCATAGTATTTGTTTATTTTATTTTATTATGTGTGCATATTTTGGTTGTGTTGAAACAATAGTCATTTATGTATGAATGTATCTGTGTGTATATGTGTGTATATGTGTGTATATATATATATATGTATATGTATGTATATATGTATATTTGTGCTCCTGTGACATTGTGTGTGCGTATAATTTTTGTATCATTAATGTATATATATGTATATGTGTGTTTGAGTGTATATATACATGGATGGATGTATGTATATGTATATATATATATATATATATATATATATATATATATATATATGTATATATATATAATTGGTATTGGTCCTTTTCATTTTTGTGGTCCTCAATAGAAAAAAGTAAGGTTGTAAGCAGAGAAATTGGAATTATAAAAAGATTTGTCAGAACCGGGCTAACTTCTGCAAAGTGATATAATTCAGTTTAGAGTCAAGAAAAAGGATTATATTCAAGGAAGAATAATAAAGTTAAAATAAATTCGAGAAATATTGTGTTATAAGTAACTTCGACTTTAACGTTACGAATCGCTAGAAAGCATATTCCTCCACGTTTACACTTGGTATTTGATACAGGTGTACACATTTTTATAAAAAATTTTGATTTACAATTACAACAAAATGCAACGGGATTGAATAGAAAATTTCTGCAAGAAGGTATCTATATCAGTTGCTTTACAGAGCAATTTTTCAAATGCCAAGAAGTAAAAGTTTGCTCTTATTCTCATGGGACATGGATCTGCCAAAAAACCTGCCAAACATTCTAGTGGGGGGGGGGGGCTTAAATTTTTAGTGGGGGGCTGTGGCCCCTCCGCTAGCTACGGGCCTGACTTGAATCTAAAAATAGTTTTATTTTTGAAAGCGTAAACAAGTTCAAGCAAAAAACAAAGTTTTTTAAAAACACACTTTTCTATTTACACATTATGCAAATTAATTTCTAAATGCAATAATAGTTTTACGTTGTTTATAGTATAGCTTTAGTCAAAATTTTATTAAGTTTATGACATAGTCATGATTACCTAAAAGTTCATTTAATCGATGCCACCTAGTGAATAATTTTTAGTTTGTTACAAAATAAGTATTGAAATTATTTGAAATAATGGTTAAATCCCTTCGGAAATGATTGAATATTGTTTTCGTAGGATTTGTGTAATTCTAAATTATACAATCAATAGATGGCGCTTGAAATGAAAAAGATTCCTCCATCAAGTAAGCTTTGTAGAAGAGAGTAAAAAGAAATGTGTTGAGAAAACTACAGAACTCCGCTTCAGATATTGCAAGCTTTAGTGGCCTTGTCAGGATTCCGGAATAAGGGGAGCTCACTGTAAGCCCCCAAAATTACTGAAGCGTATAACCATAGTCAGTGAAAAATGTTAAAATAAAATATTAAAAAAGCCTTTTAAAATACCACGTTTTTGTGAACTGAAAAGAAGAAAATAATTTTTCTCTTGGCTGTGTGAGAAATGTCACAGGCTTTTCACTTCACCGTCATAGGATCCCGCCTACCTAGATTAACTAGCAGTGCCCACCGCGGCTCCGCTCTCTTGAAATTAGAGAATTTGAACCATGCATCCATAGTGGAGTACTGCACGGGCCGATTTTTTACGGTACAACTTGTTGAAGCCTGCTGCATAAGCCAAAATTTCAGGCCCGGTCCGTTTAATTTGGGCCCGGCCGTTTTTACAGGCTTAAAATGTCTATATACTTGGCAAAAAATTTCGGCCCGTCCCACCTTGACTTCAGGTTTGGCCCGGCACATCTAAAGACCCTAAAAACACGGCCCGGCCCCAGTGGCGGCGATACGCATGGGCAAGGGTGGGCATTGCCTGCCCTCAAAATGGTCTTGCCCAAAGTTTGCCCGTCTTTTTATTTTAAAAGTAAAAGCAGTAAAAATGTCGCAAAATGCGAGAGTATGTTACATTTAATGTTACTTTTGGATCTATAATGTGCATAAACTTTACATTTTATAGACAACTAGTGGGGTTACCCGGCGTTGCTCGGGGTTTTCAGAGTTTTTTTTATCGTTTTTCTCTTTTGCTCCCGTTTCCTTCCCCGCTTGCTCTCCCGCTTCCGGTCGCTTTCCCGCTTTTGCTTACGCTTCCTCTCCTGTTCCCGCTCGCACTCATTTTCTCTTTTCCACACTTTCCTAAATTTTTTAGCCCATAAAACGTAAAATAGATTTGCAAAAAATTGCTTGAAGCCTTCAAACGTTGTAACGTAAACTAAATTTGAAATTTATTACACAATAACCTTTGATGGTTGTACATAGGCACTTTTGGCCTAGAAATGGTTTTTTGACCTCCGAGCCGGGGGATCGGAGTAGGGAGTCTAAACATTCTTAACTTTCTTCCCCTGTGTGAGAACTACCTCATTGCCAAAATTCATCAAGATCGCTCCAGTGGTTCAGATTTCTATAAGAGACAAACTCACAAACATTCATTTTTAAATATATATAGATTAAGTCTCTACTAGCACTGATCATGTCCTCCTATTTCGTCGTAACGCTAATTTTAATGGAGCAAATATTACTCCGCTTAATGACTGTCACAAAACTTCTTCAGTCTGTTAATTTAAATTTATTAGCTGCTATCAATTGGATAACTGAAGTATTGAACGACTTTTTTTTAAACGGGATAATCCCAAATTAGTTAAATCATTGTAGAAAATCATTAATAATGATGCATCGGATTTAATAGATATGTATAATCTTGAATGGGAGAAATCTAAAAAAAAGAGGAAGGTTCTTAAAAAAAACTACAGGAATCAGTAATAATGGAAACCACAAATGATCAACAAAATATCAATAGCTTTGATCATATTAAGCTACACATACTTTTCAAATGTTTGGATACTATCATTGTGGAATTAAAACGTAGATTTTCATTAGAAAATTGTTCATTGATGAAGAATCTTCAATTTCTGGTTCCAAAACATGATGGATTCCTTGAAATAGATGGTATTAAATTTATGGTTGAGTTTTATCAACTCAATATTTCTGATTTGCAAGCTGAATGTCACAGTGCTAAACGTTTAATGCAAAAAAAATCAACGGAATGGACATCATTGATTGATTTGCTCCAATTTCTAAAGCCTTACAAAAATGCATTCTATGAACTTTGGATACTAATTCAAATTGCTCTGACATTGCCGGTGATCTCTGCTGGTTGTGAGCGTAATTTTTTTAAACTTCGGATTAAAAAAAACTTTCCATCGAAACAGTATATCTGACACTCGTCTGGCCGACATAAGTACAATAGCAATGAACCGGAAACGTGCTGAAAATATTGAACTTGATGATGTTATTAATAATTTTTTTAGTTCACACAACAATCGTCGTATTGTTGTATGCTAACTTAACTCATGTTTTGATGTTTAGGTTAGGTGCTTTGTGTCTGTTTTGAACCTGCTTTTACAAATATATTTGTATTCCGAAAAATTTGTATTTTTTGGTTACTTACGGGGCTATTTTATAGTGTGTGTAAGCGTTCCCTAAGGATGCTTTGGCATAAAATGTGTGATATCATTTCACGAATTTTAGTTACCACCAAATAAAATCACAAGTTTAGTTAAAAAATTTAGTAACATGAAATTCACTAGCGAATGCATTGTCATTGTGATTAACCTTAACAATTTAAATGCATACGTTAGTTTGCCATGTCAATGCTTGCCTGACCTGACTTTTGTTTGCCCAAATGTTGCCCACCCTCTTCTGAAATCCTAGCGCCGCCACTGCTCGGCCCGGTCTGTACAGCACTCTAATCCATAAAGCCCTACAAAGCTTTTTGTAGACTCGGTCCAGCTTATTTTATAAGCAAAAAACTCCAGGTCTGGCTTGTTATTTAGGCCCGAACTGGCCAGTTTCATAAGCACAAAAAGTCCGTGATGAACTGAACTCAGCCAGTTTTAACGGGCACAAAACCTCAAAGCGTGGAAACTAATTTTTCGAAAAAATAATGAAGCACGTATCTTATCTATATATATAAAAGAACATGTCCTGACTGACTGACTGACTGACTGACTGACTGACTGACTGACTGACTGACTGACAGATGACTGACTGATAATCAACGCCGAGCTCAAACGCCTCATCCTAGGAACGTGAAATTTGGAACTTATATTACTTTTATAGCGTAAACATCCGCTAAGAAAGGATTTTTGAAAATTTTGCTCTTGAGGGGAAAAAACTGGAAAACAAACTTTTTTCTAAAACAATGTATATCTCGAAAACCAAAAATGAGGAGATTTTGAAATTTGGTATATAGATTCTTTTTGAAAAATAAAAAGATACGTGTTTCACCATTTTTTGAAAATTCGGTTTCCCGGACCTCAAATGTGGGTTGGAAAATTGGGTTATTTGGTTTTTAAAGTAGCTTCTACTCAAAAACTGTTACTGCTACAGGAATAAAAATTAGTATTTAGTTTCTACTCCAAAAATAATGAAACACGTGTTTTAGCATTTTTTGAAAATTTGGTTTCCAGGACTTCAAATGTGGGGTGGAAAATAGGGCTAATTGTCTTTTATAGTAACTGCTACTCAAAAACAGTAAATACCACAGATGTAAAAATTATTATTTAGTTTCTTTTCTAAAAATAAAGATATACGTGCTTCACCATTTTTTACAAATTTGGTTTCCCGGACCTCAAATGTGGGTTGGAAAATTGGGTTCTTTGGTTTTTAAAGTAGCTTCTACTCAAAAACTGTTAATGTTACAAAAGTAAAAATTAGTATTTAGTTTCTACTCTAAAAATAATGATATACGGGTTTCACAATTTATTGAAAATTTGGTTTCTAGGACTTCAAATGTGGGGTGGAAAATAGGGTTATTTGGTTTTTAAAGTAACTGCTACTCAACAACTGTTATTGCTACAGATGTAAAAATTAATACTTAGTATTTAAAGTAGCTGCTACTCAAAAACTGTTAATGCTACAGAAGTAAAAATTAGTATTTAGTTTCTACTCCAAAAATAATGAAATACGTGTTTTAGCATTTTTTGAAAATTTGGTTTCCAGGACCTCAAATGTGGGGTGGAAATAAAGGTTATTTGATTTCAAAATAACTGCTACTCACAAACTGTAAGTGCTACAGATGTAAAAATTAGTATTTTGAAGTTTTGTGCCGGTTAAAAGTAGCTAAGTCCAGTTTATCATCGGCCGGGCCAAGCCGTTATTTTAGAGTCTTCACACGGGCCAGGCCAAACCTTAAATCAAAGTGGGACGGGCCGAGGCTTTTCACTAAGTATATAGATATTTTAGTGATTTTAGGGTCTTCAGTTTGGCCGGGCCAAACCTGAGGTCAAGGTGGGACGGGCCGAAGTTTATCATCAAGTATATAGAACTTCTAGGCCTGTAAAAATGGGCCGGGCCTAATTCAGACGGGCTGTGCCGGGCCAGGAGTTTGGGTTTTTAAAACGGGCTGGTCTAATTTGTCGACGGGCCGAGCCGAGACCTAAAAAAATGATCTCTACTATGGATGCACGGTTCAAACTCTCTAATTTCATGCGAGCGAAGCCGCTACGGGCACTGCTAGCAGGGGCACCCGGCGTTGCCCGGGGTTTTTAGAGGTTTACCTAATGCGTTTCTTTTTCGCTCCCGTTTCCTTCCCGCTTGCGCTCCCGTTCCAGGTCGTTATCCGTTCCCTGTCGCTTTCCCGCTCATTTTTTCGCATTCAGTTCCCCCCTAGATCCGATTCTACATACATACACACATACATACACACATACATAGATACATACACACATACATAGATACATAGATACATACACACATACATCTATATATATAAAAGAACATGTCCTGACTGACTGACTGACTGACTGACTGACTGACTGACTGACTGACTGACTGACTGACTGACTGACTGACTGACTGACTGACTGACTGACTGATGACTGACTGATAATCAACGCCGAGCTCAAACGCCTCATCCTAGGAACGTGAAATTTGGAACTTATATTACTTTTATAGCGTAAACATCCGCTAAGAAAGGATTTTTGAAAATTTTGCTCCTGAGGGGAAGAAACTGGAAAACAAATTTTTTTCTAAAATAATGTATATCTCGAAAACCAAAAATGAGGAGATTTTGAAATTTGGTATATAGATTCTTTTTGAAAAATAAAAAGATAAGTGTTTCACCATTTTTTGAAAATTCGGTTTCCCGGACCTCAAATGTGGGTTGGAAAATTGGGTTAAAGTAGCTTCTACTCAAAAACTGTTAATGCTACAGGAGTTAAAATTAATATTTAGTTTCTACTCCAAAAATAATAAAATACGTGTTTTAGCATTTTTTGAAAATTTGGTTTCCAGGACTTCAAATGTGGGGTGGAAAATAGGGCTAATTGTCTTTTATAGTAACTGCTACTTAAAAACAGTAAATACCACAGATGTAAAAATTATTATTTAGTTTCTTTTCTAAAAATAAAGATATACGTGTTTCACCATTTTTTACAAATTTGGTTTCCCGGACCTCAAATGTGGGTTGGAAAATTGGGTTCCTTGGTTTTTTAAGTAGCTTCTACTCAAAAACTGTTAATGCTACAAAAGTAAAAATTAGTATTTAGTTTCTAGATGCTACAGGAGTAAAAATTAGTATTTGGTTTCTACTCCAGAAATAATGATATACGTGTTTTACCATTTTTTGAAAATTTGGTTTCGAGGACTTCAAATATGGGGTGGAAAATAAGGTTACTTGGTTTTTAAAGTAACTGATACTCAAAAACTGTAAATGCTACAAAAGTAAAATTAGTATTTAGTTTCTACTCTAAAAATAATGATATACGGGTTTCACAATTTTTTGAAAATTTGGTTTCCAGGACTTCAAATGTGGGGTGGAAAATAGGGTTATTTGGTTTTTAAAGTAACTGCTACTCAACAACTGTAATTGCCACAGATGTAAAAATTAATACTTAGTATCTACTCAAAAAAAAAGATATACGTGTTTCATCATTTTTTGGGTTATTTGGTTTTTAAAGTAGCTTCTACTCAAAAACTGTTAATGCTACAGAAGTAAAAATTAGTATTTAGTTTCTACTCTAAAAATAATGAAATACGTGTTTCAGCATTTTTTGAAAATTTGGTTTCCAGGACCTCAAATGTGGGGTGGAAATAAGGGATTTTAAAATAACTGCTACTTACAAACTGTAAGTACTACAAATGTAAAAATTAGTATTTTGAAGTTTTGTACCGGTTAAAAGTCCAGTTTATCATCGGCCGGGCCAAGCCGTTATTTTAGAGTCTTCACACGGGCCAGGCCAAACCTTAAATCAAATTGGGACGGGCCGAGGTTTTTCACCAAGTATAAAGATATTTTAGGGTCTTCAGTTTGGCCGGGCCAAACCTGAGGTCAAGGTGGGACGGGCCGAAGTTTTTCATCAAGTATATAGATATTCTAGGCCTGTAAAAATGGGCCGGGCTTAATTCAGACGGGCTTTGCCAGGCCAGGAGTTTGGGTTTTTAAAACGGTCTGGCTAATTTGTCGACGGGCCGAGCCGAGACCTAAAAAAATGATCTCTACTATGAATGCACGGTTCAAACTCTCTAATTTCATGCGAGCGAAGCCGCTACGGGCACTGCTTGTCTCTATATATAAAAGAACATGTCCTGACTGACTGACTGACTGACTGATGACTGACTGATAATCAACGCCGAGCTCAAACGCCTCATCCTAGGAACGTGAAATTTGGAACTTATATTACTTTTATAGCGTAAACATCCGCTAAGAAAGGATTTTTAAAAATTTTGCTCCTGAGGGGAAAAAACTAGAAAACAAACTTTTTTCTAAAACAATGTATATCTCGAAAACCAAAAATGAGGAGATTTTGAAATTTGGTATATAGATTCTTTTTGAAAAATAAAAAGATACGTGTTTCACCATTTTTTGAAAATTCGGTTTCCCGGACCTCAAATGTGGGTTGAAAAATTGGGTTATTTGGTTTTTAAGTAGCTTCTACTCAAAAACTGTTAATGCTACAGAAGTAAAAATTAGTATTTAGTTTCTACTCCAAAAATAATGAAATACGTGTTTTAGCATTTTTTGAAAATTTGGTTTCCAGGACTTCAAATGTGGGGTGGAAAATAGGGTTATTTGTTTTTTAAAGTAACTTCTACTCAAAAACAGTAAATACCACAGTTGTAAAAATTAGTATTTAGTTTATTTTCTAAAAATAAAGATATACGTGTTTTACCCTTTTGTTAAAATTTGGTTTCCAGGACCTCAAATGTGGGGTGGAAAATAAGGTTACTTGGTTTTTAAAGTAACTGCTATTCAAAAACTGTAAGTGCTACAAAAGTAAAATTAGTATTTAGTTTCTACTCTAAAAATAATGATATACGTGTTTCACCATTTTTTGAAAATTTGGTTTCCAGGACTACTAATATGAAGTGGAAAAAAGGTTATTTGATTTTAAAATAACTGCTACTCAAAAACTGTAAGTGCTACAGGTGTGAAAATTAGTATTTTGAGGTTTTGTGCCGGTTAAAAGTAGATGAGTTCAGTTTATCACCGGACGGACGGACAAAGCCGTTATTTTAGGGTCTTCATACGGCCCTGCCCAAACCTTAAATCAAGGTGGGACGGGCCGAGATTTTTAACCAAGTATAAAGACATTTTAGTGATATTAGGGTGTTCAGACGAGCCGGGCTAAGCCTGAAGTCAAGGGGGGACGGGCCGAAGTTTTTCATCAAGTATATAGAACTTCTAGGCCTGTAAAAACGGACCAGGCCCATATTAGACGGGCCGTGCCGGGCCAGGAATTTTGGTTTTTGAAACGGGCTGGGGCAAGTTGTCGACGGGCCGAGCCGAGACCTAAAAAATTGATCCGTGCAGTACTCTACTATGTATGCACGGTTCAAATTCTCTAATTTCATGCGAGCGAAGCCGCTACGGGCACTGCTAGTTATTTTATAAAACCTAAATACTGAGTTTTAATATTTTAATATTTTCAGTTATTGAGTTTTTAAGCAGATAATCTTTTTCTCCACCAGTTTGTAGTCCTGGACCTCGAACTGCCTGAAAGACAAAACATTAAAAAAAATTTAACTTTATTTTCTAAGTAGTATCTGAATAAAACACGTGTAATTTTATTTTCTAAGTAGTATCTGAATACTAATTATTATATATGTTGTATTTTCAGTTTCAGAGTGGCAGTTATTTTAAAAAAATCCCTATTTTTCACCCCACATTTGAAGTCTTGGAAAATAAATTTTAAAAAATTGTAGTCGACATGCTTGCTTCAATTAAAAGATTTTTTAGGTAATCTGACTATGACTAAAAATTTCTACTTTTTCAGAATATATCACCATCAGATATATAATTTAGAATAAAAATAATTTCGTACAATACCTATTATAATAGTTACAGTCTTTTCATTTTAAACAGTTGAATATGGCACTGTCAACTGAATTATTTTTATATTAAAAGTTTTGAAGTTCTAGAATCTAGCTAGATGGTCAAAAACTTATTAAAATTTTACTAAAATTTTGCTATAAACAATGGTAAAAGTATTATTGCATTGAAATTTCATATGATTACTGCTGTAAGACTTTGCTTTTTAAGCAGTCTGAACTTCTGAACCTATATAGAAATAATTTTTACATCATAAACAAGTAAATTAAAAACGAATTTTTAAAACCAATGCTCTTATATGTAATTAAGACACAAATTTTGCAATCAATTTTTTCTTATATTACTCTTTTATTTTATATTAAAGTCTGGCCTGGCGTAATATGGTTCGAAGAGCATTGCGATTTCCATTAAGCTCATAAACAAAAATTTTGCAATCAATTTTTTCTTATATTACTCTTTTATTTTATATTAAAGTCGCAATATACAACAAATAAATATAATAAACATATATATATATATATATATATATATATATATATATATATAAAATCCTCAAGAAAATTAACTAAATTAATTGACTTATTGTAAAACTAATAATTGAATATTGCATTGTCTTCTATCTTGAGCATGTATGCAAAATTTGAAAAAAATCTATCATCAGGAAGTGACTCAAAAATTGATTGCAAGATTTGAAACAGAGAAACAGACAGAGAAACAGAGCCGACGAGTTAATAAAAGCATTGGTAAAAATACCTTTTTTTTAAAATACCTATAATTCATATACAACGAAAAATGTTGGCATTATTTTTTTATAACTATTTGTTTTACTAACGATTGGATGATCTAACCGATACGCCCGCGACGATTTTTCGTTGTATATGAATTATAAGAATATTATTTTATACTTTTTAGGGCGCAAGAAAAACGTTGTTTTTTTAAAAAATGTATCTTTTATGATGTAAAAATTATTTTCTACTTTTTCGTTTTTGATGGGTAAAATTTTGGTAAGCATTTGAGTTTCTAAAGTTTTTTTTCACTAGGTGTAAATCTTTGCCCGTTGAATTTAAAATCTTATTACTTTTTTTGCTAGGTGGTAATATATGATCAATCGGGTGCGTGTTTAAAAAACACCATCGTATGGAATTCGCGAACAGACAAATCTCAAACAAACAGACAAACTGACCTAATAACAAGTAAAGATAAAAAATAAATTTAAAAAATGCTTTTATTTGCCTCTTTATCTGAGTCAATGAACTGAAATTTTTGAATCTAAAACAATCATTACGCTTAATCTTGTACATAGTTTATTTTTTTCATATGAAATCAAAATTCATAAATTTAACTCGATGTATGGATTAGATGTTATCTAAAATTAACCCTAACTCTAACCCTAACCTAACAGCCAACTTTGATTAATTTAAATTGATTTAAGGCCTATTTCATGTCGGAAACATTCAATTCATGTATTGTCATCCAGAATAAAGATTTCCTGAAAGTTGTACAGTTCTAGGTCGTCGAAAAGTGGGTGAATTTTTGTTTCTAAGATTTGATCACCACAAACAAACAAACAAACAGAAAGACGAGTGAAGTTAAATAAAAGCATTTAAAAACGTTGTAAAAATAAGTTTCATTTTCAAATTTTTTTGCTCGACCTGCCAGTGGAGGTTTAAATGCTTTTTGAAATATTATTTAAAATATATTTTGCATTGATATAGTTTTGAATAGGCCCAAAATTGTTAAATATCTGCGAAATATCACAGCTATTGATGGTCGTCATAGGCGTAACTAGATGGCCAAAAAGAGGGTTATGGGTCTGTAAAAAGGAACAAGAGCATGCACGTCTCCCAATTCTCAAAAACATTTTACCTATTATTTTTGGGTTTGTTTTAGTCATTTTTTTACTTTCCAATGTAAAATAAATACACAGCAATTCACATAAATTGCGCTAATAACGGATTACTAACGGATTAATAATTAATAACTAATAACGGATTGAAAATCAAGCTTATTTATTTTCGAAACGGAAACGAAAAACATTGAATAAATTTTTCTAGAGATGGTTTTTAGCTCGCGATTTTGCGATTCTGACTGAAAAAATAGTGTGTCAAAGTTACGGCGTTATGGACAGAAGCGAATTTAATAATTTGGAGCCCATAGGCTAAATTTTCGATGGCGCCCTCAGCGCCTCTCCCCGGGAACCCCTAGTAACTAATTGTTTCCTCGGACCCCGGTTCATGCAGAGTTGATGCAAAAATTTATTTGACTTATTATAGTTGGATAGCCTTTAAATATAATGATGCTATGTAATTAAATACTTTAGAGTCCTGTTCAAGCTGTCCATAATTTCTCATTAATGATTATTCCATATGTAGTAAAGCAATTACAAATAAAATTATTATTAATTAAACATACTTGATTTTAGGTCTATATGAAGTTGTATCAAAAACTGCAACATATTATTCAATCATAACAAAATCATAAGTTTTTCTTTGTTTTGGTAGCAGCAAAATCATCAATAATGTCATTATAGTTTATGTACTTTACTATTTTACCATTATGGTCAAAATTGCAAGAGCGTTGAGTTTTTCTTGACCCATTGTGGAACTAAAATAATTCTTAACTCTCTTTGGGGTAGAAAATGACCGTTCAGCTTAGAAAATGGTAAAAAGTTTGCCTAGTGCAAAAAAAATATTCAAATAGCAATGTCAAGGTTTGGATATATATCCTGAAGAGAGTTTGATTTTATGATCTTGGATGCTTAATTATAGTTAAACAGTTTAAATTAAATTAAATAATAAATTTATATTGTAGCTTTACAAAAACGGGAATCAAAACATAGAATTAAAGCAAATGAGATGGTATAAAATTAAATGCAAACAACTTAAGCTTTGGAAACCAGGGCCCAGGGGGCACCATAAAAAAAATAAAGTAACAAAAAACTAAAGCTTTGGATGACTTTTTATCTTTTTTTTTGTGGCGCCCATAGACTGCAGCCTATGTAGCCTATGCCTAAATCCGCCCCTGCTTATGGACACTTTATAGCCATTAAAATTTCCAGTAATATATATTAATAACGCTTTAAGACGTGGAAACAAAAACTAAAGTTGTGGGACCCCAAATAAGAAATTTATAAGAAAAATAAAATGTGGATCAAACTTCCAGATGCAATATCTAGGTGAAGTAGGCGTGGCCAAGTGTATTCATTGGTCTCGTTGAATGCCCGCACTTTTTACGAGTCTCCTGATATAACCAAAGACTATATAGACGTTGGAATTATCGAAATATAAACGGATCAACTCAAAAGCATTTCTTTAAAAAATGAATTTTTACCAATGCTTTTATTAACTCGTCGTCTCTGTTTGTTTCTCTGTCTGTCTGTCTGTTTCTCTGTCTGTCTGTTTGTTTCTCTGTCTGTTTCAAATCTTGCAATCAATTTTTGAGTCACTTCCTGATGATAGATTTTTTTCAAATTTTGCATACATGCTCAAAATAGAAGACAATGCAATATTCAATTATTAGTTTTACAATAAGTCAATTAATTTAGTTAATTTTAATTAATTTCGATATTTCGATATAATTAAGATATTTCGACTTTAATATATATTTATAAAAGAACATGTCCTGACTGACTGACTGACTGACTGACTGACTGACTGATAATCAACGCCGAGCTCAAACGCCTCATCCTAGGAAAGTGAAATTTGGAACTTATATTACTTTTATTGCGTAAGCATCCACTAAGAAAGGATTTTTGAAAATTTTGCTTCTGAGGGGAAGAAACTGGAAAACAAACTTTTTTCGAAAACAATGTATATCTCGAAAACCAAAAATGATGAGATTTTGAAATTTGGTATGTGGATTTTTCTTTAAAAATAAAAAGATACGTGTTTCACCATTTTTTGAAAATTCGGTTTCCCGGACCTCAAATGTGGGGTGGAAAATTGGGTTATTTGGTTTTTAAAGTAGCTGTTACTCAAAAACTGTGAATGCTACAGAAGTAAAAATTAGTATTTAGTTTTTACTCCAAAAATAATGAAATACGTGTTTTAGCATTTTTTGAAAATTTGGTTTCCAGGACTTCAAATGTGGGGTGGAAAATAGGGTTATTTGTTTTTTTAAGTAACTGCTACTCAAAAAGGGTAAATACCACAGATGTAAAAATTAGTATTTAGTTTCTATTCTAAAAATAAAGATATAAGTGTTTCACCATTTTTTACAAATTTGGTTTCCAGGACCTTAAATGTGGGGTGGACAATAGGATTACTTGGTTTTTAAAGTAGCAGCTACTCAAAAACTGTGAATGCTACAAAAGTAAAAATTAGTATTTAGTATTTACTCAAAAATAATGATATAAGTGTTTCAACATTTTTAAAAAATTTGGTTTCCAGGACCTCAAATGTGCGGTGGAAATAAGGGTTATTTGATTTCAAAATAACTGCTACTCAAACACTGTAAGTGTTACAAATGTAAAAATTAGTATTTTGAAGTTTTATGCCGGTTAAAAGTAGCTAAGTCCAGTTTATCACCGGCCGGGCCATGCCGTTATTTTAGAGTCTTCACACGGGCCCGGCCAAACCTTAAATCAAAGTGGGACGGGCCGAGGTTTTTCATCAAGTATATAGATATTTTAGTGGTTTTAGGGTCTTCAGTTGGGCCGGGCCAAACCTGAAGTCAAGGTGGGACGGGCTGAAGTTTTTCATCAAGTATATAGAACTTCTAGGCCTGTAAGAATGGGCCAGGCCTAATTCAGACGGGCTGTGCCGGCCCAGGAATTTCGGTTTTTGAAACGGGCTGGGCCAAGTTGTCGACGGGCCGAGCCGAGACCTAAAAAATTGGTCCGTGCAGTACTCTACTATGTATGCACGGTTCAAATTCTCTAACTTCATGCGAGCGAAGCCGCTACGGGCACTGCTAGTATAAAATAAAAGAGTAATATAAAAAAAAATTGATTGCAAAATTTGTGTTTTAATCTATATATATAAAAGAACATGTCCTGACTGACTGACTGACTGACTGATAATCAACGCCGAGCTCAAACGCCTCATCCTAGGAACGTGAAATTTGGAACTTATATTAATTTTATAGCGTAAACATCCGCTAAGAAAGGATTCTTGAAAATTTTGCTCCTGAGGGGAAAAAACTGGAAAACAAACTTTTTTCTAAAACAATGTATATCTCGAAAACCAAAAATGAGGAGATTTTGAAATTTGGCATATAGATTCTTTTTGAAAAATAAAAAAATACGTGTTTTATAATTTTTTGAAAATTTGGTTTCCCGGACCTCAAATGTGGGTTGGAAAATTGGGTTATTTGGTTTTTAAAGTAGCTTCTACTCAAAAACTGTTAATGCTACAGGAGTAAAAATTTGTATTTAGTTTCTACTCCAAAAATAATGAAATACGTGTTTTAGCATTTTTTGAAAATTTGGTTTCCAGGACTTCAAATGTGGGGTGGAAAATAGGGCTAATTGTCTTTTATAGTAACTCCTACTCAAAAACAGTAAATACCACAGATGTAAAAATTATTATTTAGTTTTTTTTCTAAAAATAAAGATATACGTGTTTCACCATTTTTTACAAATTTGGTTTCCCGGACCTCAAATGTGGGTTGGAAAATTGGGTTATTTGGTTTTTAAAGTAGCTTCTACTCAAAAACTGTTAATGCTACAAAAGTAAAAATTAGTATTTAGTTTCTACTCTAAAAATAATGATATACGGGTTTCAAAATTTTTTGAAAATTTGGTTTCCAGGACTTCAAATGTGGGGTGGAAAACAGGGTTGTTTGTTTTTTAAAGTAACTGCTACTCAACAACTGTAATTGCCACAGATGTAAAAATTAATACTTAGTATCTACTAAAAAAAAAAAGATATACGTGTTTCATCATTTTTTGGGTTATTTGGTTTTTAAAGTAGCTGCTACTCAAAAACTGTTAATGCCACAGAAGTAAAAATTATTATTTAGTTTCTACTCCAAAAATAATGAAATACGTGTTTTAGCATTTTTTGAAAATTTGGTTTCCAGGATTTCAAATGTGGGGTGGAAAATAGGGTTATTTGTTTTTAAAGTAACTGCTACTCAAAAACTGTGAATACCACAGATGTAAAAATTAGTATTTAGTTTCTATTCTAAAAATAAAGATATACGTGTTTTACCATTTGTTTAAAATTTGGTTTCCAGGACCTCAAATGTGGGGTGGAAAATAGGGTTATTTAATTTTTAATGTAACTGCTACTCGAAAACTGTAGATGCTACAGGAGTAAAAATTAAAGGAGTAAAAATCCAGGAATAATGATACGTGTTTTACCATTTTTTGAAAATTTAGTTTCCAGGACTTCAAATATGGGGTGGAAAATAGGGTTATATGGTTTTTAAAGTAACTACTACTCAAAAACTGTAAATGCTACAAAAGTAAAATTAGTATATAGTTTCTACTCTAAAAATAATGATATACGTATTTCACCATTTTTTGAAAATTTGGTTTCCAGGACCTCAAATGGGAAGTGGAAAAGGGTTATTTGATTTTAAAATAACTGCTACTCAAAAACTGTAAGTGCTACAGATGTGAAAATTAGTATTTTGAGGTTTTGTGCCGGTTAAAAGTAGATGAGTTCAGTTTATCACCGGACGGACGGGCCAAGCCGTTATTTTAGGGTCTTCATACGGCCCTGCCCAAACCTTAAATCAAGGTGGGATGGGCCGAGATTTTTAACCAAGTATATAGACATCTTAGTGATTTTAGGGTGTTCAGACGGGACGGGCTAAGCCTGAAGTCAAGGTGGGACGGGCCGAAGTTTTTCATCAAGTATATAGAACTTCTAGGCCTGTAAAAACGGGCCGGGCCCATATTAGACGGGCCGTGCCGGGCCAGGAATTTCGGTTTTTTAAACGGGCTGGGCCAAGTTGTCGACGGGCCGAGCCGAGACCTAAAAAATTGATCCGTGCAGTACTCTACTATGTAAGCACGGTTCAAATTCTCAAATTTCATGCGAGCGAAGTCCGCTACGGGCACTGCTAGTTACATATAAAAGCATTGGGTTTTAAAAATTCGTTTTTAATTTACTTGTTTATCTTTACTTTTTAACAGATTGCATTACAACGCAGTCCCAATTCATAGATTAGATGCAAATTTTGACCCATCTTAAATAATTAACATAAGAATTAAGGTTTTAATTTATATGCCAATGGGAGGGCGGTTAACCCCCAAACCCCCCTGGTTACGCCTATGATAGTCGTCAAGTGAATTTAGTAAATATAAAACCTTAGGATACAGATAAACAAAATAAAGTTGCAAGCTAAGTGAAATTTTTTTTAAAACTTCTAAGGAGACCGGACTCTCAGGTTCTCCTGGATCCACCACTACCCAACCCATATCTTTTTCTCAACGTTAAGAAGTGGAGTATAACGTAGTTCTCAAAGCTTCAAAGTAAGAAAAGTGTTTTGTTATATGATTTTTCAATTTTCCAATTTGATTACTTTTAATTTTTAGCATTTTCTGAATCCTTTTATTAAACTTTACAACAGTCTTATCTTTGGCGTTGGCTTACTTACTAGCAAATTAGCAGAACTTCATTTTTAAATTGTAAACAAGAAGAAATGTCCGATAGAGGATGGCAAGGTCGGCAAGGGAATACAAATGTCAATGAATATTCAATGAGCAAAGATTCGAAGAATGACCAGGAGCGTACCGTGCAAGAAGCCAGGGTGAGGCAAAATCAGTTGTCTTTTCTTTAATATGGAACCGGGCTGGGTGCGAATGATATGAGGTTTTGGTTTTGTATTATCGCTCTCTCACCCATGACAAAATGACTTTAAAAGAGCAATAAACATAAGTTGTTGAATAAAAGTTAATTTTTATAAAATTTTTGAAAAAGTATCGTTGTGTAAGTATCATGTCTTAAGTTTAGTTGTTTAGATATTGAAGCTCTGAATTTGATAACATTTTGTTTAGATTGAATAATCAGTCAGTTTATTTAATTTATTTCTTGTTTTGTATGGTTCAGAAGAAGGTCTTACTGACACAAGAAGAGATTCGTGTTCTGCAGGAATGTAACAGAGAGAGCTTCTATTACAGATGTAATATTTTTGTCTTTCATAACATTAATTGCGATGAAATTTATCCATCTCAATTTTGTAGTAAAACAACATTTGTTATAAAGTAAAGATGATATAATAAAAAATTTTTTTAGGTCTTCCGCTTGGAATCTTGTTTATGAGTGCAACAACAATTCTGACCAAAAGAGGTGAGTTTATTGATTTACAAGTTTTACTTGAAGCTGCTAAAAGTTTGTGTTATTTTTTATTTTAATAGGTGTGCTAAAACCTCACCCAAGATTTGGAGCCGCATTCAAGAATTTAGGTTCATATTTTTTTAAAACTTTTTTCTCAAATTTTCAATACCTGATGCTTTTTTAACATTTTAAAAACTCAGTTTTTTTTTAATATTTTATATTGTTATCTCTCAACACGTCACTGAAACATCCATAAATAGGTGCTGCATTGGCTGCTTATCTGATTGGCAAGGTATCATACCAAGGGGTATGTAGAGAAAAAATCTTACAACTCCCAAACAGCACACTGGCTGAAGCAATGAGGAAAGGAAAATGGGGCACAGATGTTGTACAGGATATGTCTGTTTTATTTAATCTACCATTTTATTTTTTGATTATATTTCATGCATATGAATTATAATATTTTCTTGGTAGGATACAGTCACACGAGGATCCCACCTTTCGAAGAGAGCCAGATACTGTCGATCCTTATAAGAAATATGGTTAAAAATTTTGATTTAATTTTAAGTTCTGATTAAAAATAATTTGTTACATTGATATTATTTATGCATCTTCTAATGACCAAATGTTTTATATTTTTGTCTGTAGGTTAAATAATAAGATTATAGTTATGACATTCTGTTTTATTGGTGAAGGGGGTCTTGATGAGCAACAAGAAAGAGCAGAAAATCAGAGGCAAGTAAAAAGTTATGATGACATGAGGCACAGAAATAGAGAAGAATTTGAAAAGGGCAAAAGAAATCCTCAGCCGATTTTCCCGAAAGAAACTCCATCTATTTATTCTCAGCCTAATGATGAATTTGTGCAAGATCAAGCGAGAGAAAAAAGTAAGATGGTTTAAAATATTTCTTACATCTGCCCATTGAATCTAAATATAGTACTAAATAGAATTACCAGGATCCTATTTTATATATGCAGTTTTTCAATTAATGCATAGATGATGTGAAAAACTAAGTTCCACAATTGAAATCCTCTGACGTCAGCGTGTCGTTCGACGGGCTGGCAGTGCGATAAGGAAATCTTTAGATTCGATGCTATAGCTGAGGATAATAATAAACCAAGTGTAGTAGCAATATTATTTTTTTGGTTCATAAGGATAATAATAAAAATTGCATGCAACAGAATCAAGAAAGCATCTCTGACTGGAACTGTAATTTGACCTTGACATTCATGAAAGCATTTAATATGGTGTTATATCCAAACTTTACCAGAACCTGAAATCTCCTTATTGCATTGTATTAAACAATACAAAATAAAAGTGCTATTTTAACGTATATTATTTAATTGCTCGCCATAAGCAAAATAAATGAATGTATGTATAGCACAGTTCATGTCAACTCAATCCGAGAGAAAACAATTGATATGAAAAGATAGTCTGATATGAATTCCAATAATTTAAAAGCGCTGGTGTGGTGGCAGAGCATAACACCCTTAAGCAAGAAGTTCACTTGCATTGCTAAAGGGGTAGGTGAGGTAGGTGCCTAAAAAATTAAAAAATAATTTTTGTTTAAATATAAAGTTTACATTAACAAAATTAAAAATTTTTATTACGTGACCTAAATTAATGAAGATATAGCGTTTTGAACATCAAAAGTTGCTCTAGCAGATCTTAAGCCTTAAGGCTAAGAAAGTGAGGCCATCGAGGTTACCCTAACCACATCTACACGGAACTCGAGCGTTCAGATCCAGCATTTTTCGTCAATACCGTCTTATTTCAAACACGGATTTCATTAGTTGGGCAGTTACTTACAGCAATGCTGTTTACATATTCTTTTAGAAAAAAAGCTAAACTTTTTCAACAAAAAAATACAAATTTGTTCGGATTTCAAATTCTAAAGTTAAATGTAGTCAAAGTTTTAATGTTTTTACAACATTGAGTATTTTTGTATCACCTGCCTTCACATACCAAATTATTATACTTAACTTCGTTCTATTAAAATAAAATTTATAAAAATTATAGAATTTTAACCTTCAAAAAATTAATATTATAACATGTTCACGTATAAAGTTATTCAATTTTTCCTGCATGTACCTTTTCCACATCTACACTTAACTCGAGCGCTCAGATGCGGCATTTTTTACCAATACCGTCTTTTTTCAAACACGGATTTCATTAGTTGGGCGCTATGCAGCTTACATATTCTTTTAGAAGAAAAGGACAACTTATTTAAAAAAAAATAAAGTTCCTCACTTTTTAAACTCAAGAAATATAAGGAAAAGTTTGAAACGACGTACTTCTAATTATCATTCAAAGAAAATGAGCTACTTTGAACTCTTTTTATAACCACCATATCACGTAAGCATCTTTTACAATTATTTTGATGTATAATTTACTTATTTTGGATAATAAACAAGCGAGCTATAAAATTTCTTGTAACACCTATTTTTTATGAGGTACCCTGCATAGCACAGTTTTTTTGGCGAGGTCTACGAATAGGCCTTCATGTTTAAGACCCTTTTTCTCCTTTGAGCAAGGCATGCACCAAACCATTGAGTTCTCTGAGTCAGTCCTGAGGAATTATGTCAGGAACATTGATTTTTAAAAGTTCACATAAAAGAATGTTTAGTTTTTATTTAATTTATGCATGTACATTTTCAGGAACAAGGCGAAACAAATATGGAGACATTATAGATTAACTTCAAAGGAGACATTGATTGATGCCGCACAATCGTTCTTATGTCGGAAAACATGTATTATGGATCGTCTGATAGCATGCAATCATTCTAGATAAACAGTTACAGTATCACCAAACATGCAGTGTTGTTGTTGTTTTTATACACAAGAAGCACCAACCAACAATATTACTCACAGAAACATCATTTTCAATAAGTTAATATTAAGAATACAATCAAGAATCTTCAAGAAAAGTGCAAAAGCATGCAATTGCAAACTTCATCTCATCACGACTTTCCGCTATTACAGCGAGTAGTTTTAATTCAAATCAAATAAAAACACATTAATTAACAAAATATTAAATAACTCAAAAAAATTCTTAATTCTCCAACACGATTGTTTGTTTACATTGAGTTTTTAAAATACTATTTAATTCATTCACCTATATAATTAAAAACAGATTGAAACGAGCTAGAATAGAATAGCAACAGCAAACATTAACAGATTAAACAAAAAAACTTTTAAGAACAGATAAAAGACTGATCCTTTGAACATCTAGCCAGGCACTTCCCTGAGGTGAAATTACTCTCACAAAACTTAATCAGGATTGATACAAACAAATAAATTCTTTCATTTGAAAAAGTTTTTAATTTATCCGACACACAAAACATGCAAGACGTATCATCAAGTAAAAGTGCTCCGGAAGATCCGTTAATATCCGAACTCCCTTGCATCGTCATCAGTGAAATCTCCGTACTTCCACAAGTTGATCTTAAAATATAAAATGTCTTTATTATTAATTGTGTATACAAATAAATAAGCAAAATAATAAAAACACGAGACTATTATCACAAAAAGCAAGAAATTCTAATAATTTAACTTGAAGGAAACCATAGCAATCTTACCCTTTCCTTCTTAGCTTTGTCTTCAGATTTCGAATATTTCTCAACAAGTTCCCTTAAATGTTTATCTTTCTTCTTCTCTGCTTGGACCAAACCATCAGCAATTAACATCTGACCGACATCTATTTCTTTAGTTTCGGCATCAAGCAACGTAACGCAGTCCAACCCCGAGGCCTATTGGTAAGAATATTAACTCTTATAGCACCATAAATTGATAAATGACTCATCTTTGAAGAAACCAAAAAACCAACCTTGTATTCAACATTTAAAAGGAATTGCTTTCCTGCAACCTCCTCAGAAAATGCAGCCACAGCATTATGAATATCTTCTTCCTGAAGTAAAATTTTTAAAAGTCCAAAGTTACAAATTAAGCACTAAAGTAATGCATAATTTATTGTGTTGAAACATTAAAAGTCCTAGAGATTGCCAACCCTTTTGATGTGCTGAATATTATTTTATGACTGTGATCAAGCAACCGCAAAAAAAGTTTCATCGAAATTGTTTTGACATTTACAAAAATTTAACAAGTAAAGCATTTAAAAACAGTGCTTTATTAAAAATTTCTCAGATTTATACAGTTGGTTTTAGAACTTATCCAAGACACTACTTTTGGGGACTTCTAAATTGCCTTAGACGAGATACATTTTCGATTTACCAAAAACTTTAATTTAATTAAATGCAAGCATGTTTGAACTTCAAAACATATCACAGAAACTGAACTTGTAGGAAAGATTGAATAACAGGAAATGGTTCAAAACTGAGTAAATATGCTTTGACAAGACAAGCTAAATAAAACCAAGTACAAATACTAACATCTTTTGGCATAACAACACAGGCAAGAGCATATTCACGAGCTTGATGGGGCAGTGAATTGTAAGTTGGAGGCAGAGCTGCAAGTCTTGAACTTTCAACTTGTTCCCTCTGTTTTTATTTAAATTATAGTATTTTAATATTTTTGTTACATAATTATCTTACAGGCTGTTAATATGAATAATTTAGAAAACTGAACAACAATATGATACAATTGCATAATTATAATGAATTTAAAGTGTTTAAATGTGAATGCATCACATAATTATAATTTAATGATAACCAATAAAATCTTAATGCAATTTGATTTAATACAAAAACGAAGCATACATTTCCATAGTCGACATATAATACTGAAGCCTTGTTGCCAGAAGATTTTTCAACAAGGGCTCTGTACCTAGAGAAAAAATGAATTCACAAATTAGATTCTATTGTCCCATCAAAACACTGATATGATAACAATGTAATACAAACCACTGTCCATCGGAGAACTTGGCGGCACAAAGATCTCCTCTCTTTGGAGTGTACGACCCTGTAAGAGGTGGGTTTCTAGTGAAATCAGTCCTCAGCTGTTCCATCAACTGTTCAAGGCTTGGACCTGAATAATAATTTAAGCATTTGAATAAAGTTATATACTGAAAGAAGTGATGAACAATTTGATGCCAATGAAATCAGCAACAAATGCTACAAATCAGTTTTAATTGATATCCTAAAAACTGAGAAATGTTTACAATAAGACACAGTTGTAAAAGTTTGAATGAATTTATGAATTGAATTAAAATATTCGCACACGCAGTATGCTTATTTGTTACAATGATGTCATTAATGCATGAATTAAATTATATATATAGCAGTCAATAAATATTGATTATAAATTAATTTCTTTTATTATTGCATCTAGTTTATTAAATAATCATCTATTATAATTAAAAAATATAAAATCATTATTTTCTCAAAAATGATTGATCTTTTTTAACCTGTTTCAACATTCTGGGCAAAGAAGTGAAGTTCTGGAGAAATTTCAGTAACAACAATCGTTTGATAATCTACTTTTCTTTCTTGAACTACAACCTCACGAACCTCCTCTTTTGGCTCCTCGTGCAAACTCCACAACTGAATATTATTTAAAGAACTATAGAGGTCACAAAATTATTTAAAAAAAAAAAGAAATGAAAACTGAATTGAAAATTACATTGAGCTTTTTAGCTTTGGCCCTGGACTCAGCGTCGACAAGAATTTTGTAATATTCGCTTCGTTCAGCTGTGAAATGGACTTTGGCAAGACCTTCTTCAACAAGAGCAATAGACAGGTTGATATTGTCCAAGAAACACCAACCAATGAAGTTTCCACCCTTGTCCATTGCTTCAACTTCAATCACAACCTAAATAAAAGAAGAGATTGAACTAAATTAAATATACAGAAAGGACAATAATTTACAAAATTACATAAATCATAATAGATCATAAACAATCCGATGCCTATTTATATCACCTTTTAAAAATATCCCATCTGTGTCAAATTTAAGAGACTATGTTATTGCAAAATTAAATTTCAAATGAACAACTTACATCTCTCTGCAGGATCAACTCTTTGATGTAGTTGAAAGCTTCATCTCCGAACGGATCAGCGGGGATGAACTGATTCGGATTGTTGGGCATCGGTCGTGACCCCCTTGGGCATTCGATGCCTAAAATGTAAAAAAATAAATTGTAAATAAAGGAACGATCAAAACATTCTGCCGATTGGGCAGATAAACTAATAAATAAATAAATACATGCCTGATAACAGGAAAGTGACTAGACAAGTTTCCTTTGGAATATATAACCTGAACCTTGAACCGCTGGCTACAAACTCTACAAGACCTTCACATTTGCCTGCTCTTTGGAGGAAAGATAAAAAGTGTTTTGCCTTCTGAAGATCCTGTGTGGCAGCAAAACATGAGTTAATAAACACAAGTTAATAAAAATAAATTAATTAATAAAAAAATCATCACACTTTACCCATTTTTTTGTTACCATGTTAATTATATTTGATAAACCACCACATCTTATTTTTATCGCATACAGATTTGTTAATATTCACTATAATAAACGTATAATAAAATTAATATAACAATTAAACTATTTAATGCAAATTACTTCGTCCTAGATATAATGAAAATACCATTAAGAAATGATATGAAAACAATGACTACAATCACATTCGAGTACATAATAAAAAAGACAGAAGAGACTCACCCCTGAAAGATCGGCAACCCTAACAAATGCAGGGTCCTTCTTACTGTGTACACCGACTGCTTTCTTCATTGCCCTGTCTTCTGCTTTCAACAAAACATCATAACAGCTGGCCCTCTGGTCATCTGTCTGCTTGTACTTGATAACTTTGGCAAGACCTTTGCTGACTAGAGCTTCGGATATGTTTCTGCAAAAAAATAAAATGAAACGTATTGATGTTGTTAACGAAACATTTAGAAAAACTGACAAGACAAATTCAACCTACATTCCGTTAAATTCAATGGTCGCGCACGTCTTTTCGGGAAATTCTGCTGACCTTGGTTGGATGTAATCGACATTCACATTAACCTGAAATTAATTAAAATCAAATATTAAAACAATATTGCATTAAATTTTCATGTAAGCTTCAACTTTCTACACGATTCTCACCTTTTTACCAATAAGTTTCTTCCTAAGGAATTCCCTTGCTTCAAATACATAAGGAATGTCATACAGCGGCTTCAGCCTCGACTTCGTCTCGATTTTCTTGACGCCTTCAACATCAGAAAAGTCTTGAAGCCTGATGTAGTGAAAACAGAATTATGATTCACAATAATCAAAATTGGAAAACAATCGAGAATCTTCGAAACAAACAAACAAACCTCGGAGGTCGGATACTGGAAAGGAAGATTTTCTGCATCGTTCCATCACCAAGCTTTACAACTAAGCCATCACCATTTACAACTTCAACCACCTGATAAATTTTATTTAATTTTAAATAACTTTACTAATTTTCATTTGTTGTACAACAATATTCAGATTATTTTATATTTATAAGAATCATATGCAAAACTGCAAAAAAGGAAATGCACTGTATACATATATTTGTATACTAGACATTTTGCATTATCGGTGCTCCTCTACTTAACACAATATATTTTACTGGTAAAAAATACATATTTCAAACATATTATACTACACATATATCATCTTAAAGTCTAAGCTCATTTCATGTTGAAAAAATTATGCAAAATTTTGAGCCGCACACCATGCTCATGTTACAATCTAATTCACAATAAAACGGTGTATCAAATTCAATTGTTAACCTTAGCAGAAAAATTTCTATCTTTAATTTCAATGGCAGATGATGGCTGGAAGTTCTTCCACAATCTCAACTTTTTCTCTTTTGCCAACCTAGGAAACAAAAAAGTTCAGTTATATCAATAATTAATATTGAGAAATTCAGTAAGATTATCACCAATAATTTGTTTTTAAATAATGAGAAAATTTTTATTATTCATGCAGTTGAAAACAATCTCGCACATCTCCATAGCAACACCACCAGTGTTCTATAAATTCTTTTAATTATTATATTAGTAGTAATTATAATTATAGATAGAAACAAATGTAATACTTTTCGGCAGCTCTGAGTTTATCTGATCCACTTGTAACGTTCTTCATGCTCCAATCAGAACAATGAGCAAATCCTTCAACCAGCAATAATTCGGTTATATTGCCACCCTGTTGGAGAATTGAAAATAAATATATATAACACAAACAATTTATTAAAAATGGCAATATTTGGTAATGAAAAAGATTTTTTTTTAATTTTCACCAAAAGAGAACTGTTTACAAGTATGCAAAGAAGTTTTATTTTTGAATAAATTATAATGAATTAACGTACCGGATGAATAATCGTTCCGAGCAGGTTTTGATTGGAAGCTCCCTCGAGAAGAATTTTGACATCTCTCTGTAGAAGTCGAACTTCGGTGAAATACTTTGCCTCTTCTGCAAACGGTTCAGGTGTTGTCCTGCCATCTTCAATTTTGAACATTGGCGTCTGAAAAGAAATAACATCCTCGTGATGACTTATTCTCAACAGACATCAATTTTTATGTTGTTCATCAAAACAAATTTGCGGCGTTGATATAGAAAAAAGGTTTATTATAAAAAAAACATCAAACACAGTTTTCAACAACTAGTAAGTAAATATCAGAGAAAATAATTCAGACTGCTGTTCAAACTCACAAACAAAAATATCATTATTTTATTATCAAGTTAACTAAAAACATTTCAACAAAATCATACGTTTTGTACAGCCAGTAGTGTTTAAATTATATCTTTAAGTTTAATACTTTGTTATTATATTTGTATACAATACGATCTACAACATTCTAAATATAAAAAAATTATGAAAAAAATCATTGGCTTATATACTGATTTTTTTTATATCTAGTACTGCAAATAACCATACAATGCAGGTATATTTATATCTACCTTGATTCCAGTGAACATGACTGTGACATATTGGAAGGTCGGAAGAAGGAAAGCTCTAATTGTACAACCATCTCGTACATGCTCAATGACAGCTGGAAAAAGTGAAATTACATTAAATTATGCCAAAAATCATCCAACAAAAAATTAAACCCAATCAAAATATAAGAACAAACACCTTCATTTATACTAAATGTCATACTCAACCACAGATACGAGCCTAACACCTTTTTTATTAAACCTCCCTTACAATGATTTGACATACCTTCAATTTCTTTGTTCTTGTTTGACTCGGCAAACTGTCTTGGATTCTCCAAGTTCCATTTGATATCTCTTACATGTTCACTCAATGTTTCTGGAGGACCCCATTTGCCTTTCTTGGCAGCATTCGCGGCTTCTTCCAACTGAACAAGCTTTGTGTGGTTTTCACTGTGAATTGTTTTGTCAAAATAAATATCTGAACTCTGCAGAACTTATTAAATCTGGATGATAACTTTGAAATAAACTCACTCCATTCTAACTCCAGTTTTTCGGACTTCTACAAATCCTTCACTCACAAGTGATTCTAACATATTCTCTCCATTAATATCTAAAATATAAAAAAATCATATATGTTGGGCCATCACAATATGACATAGCAGCCATGGGGATAACAGCTTTAAGAACAATGTTTCAACAACAATAAAGCAAACTAAAGAAAACTATCTTTACTAAATTAATGATAATAATAAATAACTACTTAACTTAAAAATTAAATTAATAAAAAATAAACGATAACTAGAGACTTTACTATTGATAAATTTTCATTATTTCTACTAGTTACAATTAACCAAAATTCACAATATTTATAAAAATAGTTTAATGAAATTGGATCTGATACCTTTTCCAAGGAAAACTGATCCATATTCTTTTTTGTTTCCAACAGTCTTTGGATCCAGAACAACACAAACTTCTTTCCCAATAAGCTTTTTCCTTAGAAATTCTCTAGCCTCCCAAGCGAACGGCTAAAACACAAAAATTTCATGAGTATTCTGAAGAAAATTTGCCTAATTATATTGTCCATCAATGAATATATCTCACTTCATCTTTAACATCTTTACTTTCAGTTGAATCTGCACTCTCAACAGGCCTTCGAGCCAAACGAGGAGCAGTAACACCACTGAACCCAACTGTTCTCTCAGGAGGTGGACCACCCTTCGGCACTCCCCTGATAACTATTGTGTCTCCAGAAATAACCTGTAAATAAATCCATATGTCATGATTTGACATCTACCTTTATAACTATAACAGATTTATATGTCTAATAAAAGTTACTAGGCATTTAATAATCTAGTGCATAAAAAACCCTTTAGAATGGACTGATTTGAGGCTAGCAATTCCAAAACAATCCCCATTTAAAGAAAACGTTCAATTAACAATTTAACAACTAATAACAGCTGGCCACATGTACACAAAAGCACGACTCGACGCAAATGTAAAGAAATCTATCGATGTTTGATACAAAAACATTTAAGGATCATGTGATATAAGTAACATACCTGTTTAACGGTTCCCTTAATTAAATTACCGGTACCAAATGATGGGGAAGCCGGAACAGTGGGCGGTTGGGCAGACATTTTACCGATCGCTGACTCGTACTACGGGCAAAGGAAAATAGGGTCTACCAAAACATACGATTACTGTACCACGTATGCAAATGATTGGTTGAAAGTTTTATGATCTTTGGAAGCACCGATATAAATTACAATTTTTATAGCAGTTATTCTTTAAAATCAGTCAATATTTAATTATCAGCAATTTATTGTACACAAATCAAACAACTTACCTATGATCATATATATCTATGCCTATGCTAAATGTAATAAAATCATATCTATGAGTAAAATTCAAAATTCTCACAATAACTCGAAAAATATTTTTTATTAAAAAAAATAAGAGTATATATTTTAAAATTAAGAATTTCAACAAAAAGCTCCGCAACATAGATATATATGCTCCGCAAGCTTTTGTTGAAAAAAGTACCAACTTTTACTCCCAAGTGTTAAGAAATGTTATCGGACAACTAGTTTAGTTATTCATTAGTAATTATTGCTCTACTTGAGCATAGATACCTGTATAAACTGTGGTGCACTAGAAAGATCGGTTCTAGGACCATAAATTTTTGTTTTGTTCATTACTAACCTGGATATTGACACGTTGTCAATAAACATCAGTCTGCTGACAATGAAAAGTTGGATGTTAAATAGATGACAATGATTTGTTAGACGGGCAGACGCAGCTCCAGGATTTTCTGGTGGAGGGGATAATGAATTTATTTTTAGTTGGCAGTCTTTTAGGTACGTTATTTGAGGAGATAGGCTCGTTCTTCCTTGATTTAGTATTTAGTTCTTTCCTGTATAACACACTATGATGGCAATAATTTTTAAACTTTATTTTTTTCTTGCTGAAGGCTAGTTTTTAATGTCTAAAGGCCCAAAGCTAAGTTTTTAGACTGAGAAAAGCAGATGTGCACAGTGGACTGAAAAAAATTAATAAAAATAATTGATTTAGTGACGCTACTAGGCATTTAATAATCTAGTGCATAAAAAAACTCTTTAGAATGGACTGATTTGAGGCTAGCAATTCCAAAACAATCCCCATTTAAAGAAAACGTTCAATTAACAATTTAACAACTAATAACAGCTGGCCACATGTACACAAAAGCACGACTCGACGTAAATGTAAAGAAATCTATCGATGTTTGATACAAAAACATTTAAGGATCATGTGATATAAGTAACATACCTGTTTAACGGTTCCCTTAATTAAATTACCGGTACCAAATGATGGGGAAGCCGGAACAGTGGGCGGTTGGGCAGACATTTTACCGATCGCTGACTCGTACTACGGGCAAAGGAAAATAGGGTCTACCAAAACATACGATTACTGTACCACGTATGCAAATGATTGGTTGAAAGTTTTATGATCTTTGGAAGCACCGATATAAATTACAATTTTTATAGCAGTTATTCTTTAAAATCAGTCAATATTTAATTATCAGCAATTTATTGTACACAAATCAAACAACTTACCTATGCAGATTTTGATAATCGCACTTAGAACCCTGTATAAGCCAGACAGGCACATTATTAAGGCTATCAAAACGAACCGGGATTTTATCCTGTAATTTAAAAGCATAAATTGGCTCATGCAGGACCTTCACCATAAACCCATACCAGGCAGGAACATAACACTTTAATCAGCTTTTTGATTTATTTTTTGGTTTAAATAAATATTCAAATTTAGAAAGGGCAGTTTGAGTCATAGTGACTTTCATAAGATACATATCTATGTTGTTCTCATCAGGAATAACTTCTTCTACAACTGTCTCTTTATGTAACCAGCTGCCAAATAAATAAAAATATAAATCACATAAACTGATTGTGAGCCATATTAATATGAATTACACATGAACTGATTGTGAGAGATATCGATATGAATCACATATGAACTGATTGGGACTGAGGCAAAAACCCTCAAAATCAGAAATCATAAAACTGGATAATTTACTCACGGTAGCATGGGACCTTGAAGAGGCACTCTTAATTTCTTTGTGATTCTACCGGTGCTTTTCATGAGGGCTTCTTGAACACGCAACAACAAATCTTGACGGCCCCAACCCTCTCTTACAGACGTGAGCAAACAGTTTGGATCAACTTCACTTTTCAACTTCTCTCTGTCAAATAACCACAAAGTAAGACAACTTTGAAGCTACTCAGAAAAGTTGAAAAAATGAAAAACCTTTCTTGCTCTGTAAGTAGATCAATTTTATTGTAAACATGAATCATATTACTGAGTAATGATTCAGACATAGAAGGCAGACTTTCAAGAGTTTTTTTGACGGTGATATCTTGAGCTACCATGTCAAAATGTGAGGCATCACTGACATGTAGTAGCAAGTCCTGTTTTAATTACATTTTATCATGGTAAGTAAATCTTCTAGTAAATTCAAACTAACCAATCAAACAGATAGATCCAGATCTATATAAACTATTTTTATGTTATCTATATATATATATAAAAATCTCGTGTCATAGTGTTTGACTTCAAACTCCTCCGAAACGCCTGAACCGATTTTTATGAAATTTTTTGTGTACATTTGGTAGGTCTGAGGCTAGGTTGTAGGCTATTTAGAATATTTTTTTAAATTATTTTATAAAGTTATAATGGAAAACCAAAGAGGTGCAATTATGTCCTTTTCATAGAAAAATGCAACAGATAGAAATGCATATATATATATATATATATATATATATATATATATATATATATATATATATATATATATATATATATATATATATACACATATATATTTAAACATATATATATATATATATATATACACACACATATATATATATATATACACACATATATATACATATATATATATATACACACACACACACACACACATATATATATATATATATATATATATATATATATATATATATATATATATATATATATATATATATATATATATATATATATATATATATATATATATCTGTTTTCTATAAAAGAGTATCTTGAACTGTCTTAATTATTTGATTTGATTAATTTTAATTGATTTAAGGCCTAATTCATGTCGGAAACATTAAATTCATGTATTGTCATCCAGAATAAAGCTTTCCTGAAAGTTTTAGAGCTCTAGGTGGTCAAAAAGTGGGAAAGCGAACGGGAGCGTGAGAGCAAGCCGGAAAGGAAACTGGAGAGAAAAACCTCTAAAAAACCCCGCTAGTACCTATATAAAAATAACTGTTTACATAGCTTTTAATTGATCAGATAAAATGTTAGATATAAATATAAATACAACACTAGTCTTAAAAACAAAATATAACCAGAGCTCAAAAATATGAATAATAATTAAAAAAAATTGAAAAACTTGCTTTTATAAAATGCTCTAAAAAGTACAAAATAAACTTTAAACATCATAGCATGGGGCACTTTCTTTTGGACTCCTACATTTACAATGATTGCTTATAAATTTATTGCAAAACATATTTATTTTGTACTTTTTAGAGCATTTTATAAAGCCTTTTTTTAAATTTTTTAAATTATTATCTTCTACATTTAAGTTTGCTTCAGATAGACTATCGACTGTTCATCAAAAAGGTTGTCTGCCCTTTATCGATTGTAATGAAAACCTTTGCCAGCCAAGAATATCGCATATACTAATTTAAAGTGTAAATATTAATTTTTCAAATTAATATTGTTAATGTATCCAGCAAACAACTATATTTCTAGCTTATTTTTTTATGTTTCAAATCGAAAGCATACTGGGAAACGGTCAAAATGTGATTACAGACATGTGAAGTAAAAGAAAATCGTGTAATAAATTAACAGGGTTACTCGGCGTTGCCCGATTTTTTTAGGGTTTTTAACGATAAAACCTAGAACAATAAACCAATTTTTTCTAAATGGCTGGAAACCTTCTATTCAATAAAGACTACCACTATGCAAAATTTCATTCAAATGTGCCTTTCTGAACTGTTCGATTGTAGACGAAGATTGGAAGACGATTCCAGATCGTTGGGCCAGCAACCGCAAAGCGTCTGTCCCCAGCAGTCTTTAGACGGGCTGCAGGGATGAGGAGTGAAAACGAGGATGATGACCTGAGTCTTCGTCGAACGTCGCACACGCGTGTGACGTCCGAGCGTAAATATGGAGGAGCCGACTCGTGGGGGCACTTAAAGACCAGAAGTGCGAGTTTAAAATCTATCTTGCAGTCGACCTTCAGCCAATCCAGCTCTTGGAGGATGGGGGAGATACAGTCATGTTTTCTAGCTCGCATCACCAGTCTAGCAGCTGCGTTGACAACCGACTGTAGACGGCGGGTCTGGAACTTTGGAAGTCCTGCCAAAACAGAATTGCAATAATCGAGTTTTGAGAGAACTAAAGATGTTGCTAGTGTGATGAGAGGTTTTAGAGGAAGAGATGATGCGACTGTTTTGATTTGTCGCAAAGTGGAGAAACACGCTCGGGTGACATGGCTGACATGTGCGGCCATGGACATATCAGAATCAAAGATTGCGCCGAGGTTACGGACCGTGTCAGACGGTGAGATCCAGTCGATACCAAGATGAATCAAGTCCTTTGGACGTTTGTTCTTCCGACGGCGAGTTAAGAACCAGATCACTTCAGATTTATTTGAGTTGAGCTGTAGGCGACTGGAGCGCATCCACTGACTGACGTCGTCGAGGCATGCAGAGACAAGCGATGAGAGCTCGGCGACCCCTTCTGGATCAATATGGCTGTAGATTTGTGTGTCATCAGCGTAAAAATGTGATTGCAACCCGTGTTTCTTGACAATCTGTTCCAACTCAGCGATGTACATGATGAATAGAGTTGGACCTAGAACTGATCCCTGCGGGACGTTAACAACACAAAACACTGTCGAAACGACTACAAGTCTCGAAATATAAACTATCCACTGCAGCTATTCAACGAAACAAGTTGAATATGCTATGCAAGACAAAAATACGAACTGAAAAACACCAGTAATTTTAACGAACAGAGCGCACAAACGACGAGGCAGCCACACGACCGGCGCCTAACACTCAATATAATAGCCCATGTCTGTATAATACGTTTTTGCGTGACAATTTGCTATCTATGGCAAATTAATTTATATAATAATAATATATAATAATAATATTTAATTATATAATTTGTTTTACATAATTTAAGCTAGGTAAATATTTTTTAATTTATTTCGCAATTGTACACTGTCAGCCCTAAAGATATAGAAAAGTGGCACTGCAATAGAAAAATAATAAATAAGGAAATTTTAAAAAAATCCGTCATTTTTGACGGGCTATCTCTGGTATATATATATACATACATTACAAAATACTTTTACTCAAAAATACAGCAAGCAAGCAGCCTCAAGCAGAACTTAACAAATTAATACTTCTTAATTTGTTAATATAATAAAAAAAACTTACAGCGTGTGAAACATCCTGCAAAGTGGCAGAAAATGCTTTGAAAAACGCATCAGGAATGTCTGATATGAATCCGATGGTGTCAATGTAAGAAATTTTCACCCTATTAGGCAGCAGGCCAGTAAAATATGAAATGTCTAATGTGGCAAACAGCTGGTTTCGAGGAGTCATTTTTGTGAGACCAGTCAAGGATTTGATCAAAGAAGTCTTCCCTGAAATAACCAGCCTCAATATATCTCACAACAACCAAATACAAACCAGCATTGGTATACCCCACAACAATCAAATACAAACCAGCATTGGTATACCCCACAACGGCAACAACTGGAATTTCGTGTTTTTTTCTATTTTCTCTTACCAGTTCCCGTTTATTTTGAACTTTTTCTAATTCTTTATTAATTTTCATCATCCTTTCCTAAACAATTGAAAATTCATTACCTTCACATATAGAAAATAAATAGATTTAATAATAATTATGATATAGTTGATGGTGCACCAATAACTGTAGTAAAAAGCTGGTTCCAGTTCCAGCAACATAAGTTAGATTCAAACTGCCATCAATTCCAATCAGTGAGCACATACATAACAACTTAACTGGCTATTGCTTTCTGATTTGTTTGGTAAGCTAGATATATCTGTCAATCATGACTTTTATGATGTGACAACCGACAATTTCACCTCCACCCTCCAATCAAACAACAAAGTCTTTAAAAGATGGTATCTTTAGCAACCTATACTTTTACAGCAATAATTAATAAAAGTCAAATAAAAGAAATAACTTTAAATAAAAAATATACCGGCTAAAATTCACCTTTAGAAGATTGCGTCTATTATCAAATGTAGTTTCTCCCATACCACCCAAAAGAGTCAAACCATCTTTCTGAAATTCTAAACTATCTTTGTGCAAACCATATAATTTAGATCTGCAACAATTATCAGATTAGCGAGTCAGTATCAAAGTAAATTCACATATCAAATTTCAAATTTCATTGAAAATAAGCTAGTAATTTTATATGCAGAAAGAATTTACATATTCCTTATAACAGTTGTTGAAAACTAGATTTGGGAAAGGTTATCATATAATTAGAGGTGCACCGATATTGCATAGGCCGATTATCAACAATTGAATTTTTTATGGTTTTTTTTATTTACTAATAATTTAATAAGTTCAGAATAGTGTCAACAGATAAATATTATCACATCGTTCCTGCTCTAGTCACATTAACTGGCACTTTGTAGTTAAACTGTAATTAAATAAAACCTAATGAAATGCACATATAATCATTTACTGAAAACTAAACAGTGAGATTGACACAGAAATTGTTTCTATTTCATCAAATTGCTGCAGGGTATATCCACATATCCAGGTTCGGGCAAGTAATTTCCTTGAGCAAGAAACTAACTTGCATGTGCTCATGTCAACTCAGCGTTTCATCCTTTAGTGGTCGATAAATGAGTACCAAATTTGGTTGGGGGTTAAAGTCCTTTGTGTGCTTGTGAAGCTAGCGAGTAGTATGCAGGGCTGAGCGGCGCAATAACACTGCAAACGCCGCTGGTCCTATCAGCAAGCTGCCAACATTGTAAATTGGTTGCTGGTCTGTTCAGGAAGTGGCACTCAAAAATCAATGTACTTTAACATTAACATCACAAACAAACTTAAATATTAATAATATATCTCACTTCAAATATTCAAGTTCAGCCATAGCTACCTGGAGCTTGGCCTCACTAGTTGTGGCTCTCCTTTTGAAAATCTCAAGGATCAAAGTGTATCTATTGCAAAACAACATCATTGAAATAAAAAAATGATAAATCTATTCATGTTAAATGCTATCGTTGGATGTTTTCCAAATATCAAATCATTCCACAATTCTGTTCATGCTAAATCGTACTTCACCCAGCTAAACTTTTCTTCTTTTACCTTCCCACTCCACATCCATAAAATCATCCATGGCAAAGTCAGATATTTCACTATTTTACACACATTATTAAATTAGATTAAAAATAATAACCTATCATAGACAGGTAAACCCCATAAATCCTGTAGAGCTGAGAGTTGAAAAATGTTTAAACTGTCAATGCCTAAAACTACTGCCGAGATATTTTCAGAAGCCTGTTTCACAAGTTCATTCAACTCCTGCAATTTGCCTTTGCCAAAAACTTGTCCCGTACTGACTCGTTTCAAGGAGTGAACACACTAAAAGTATATAAATTCACTCATAACCAAACTATGTTTAATTTTTTTAATCAAAACATCCACTAATAAATAGATACGGTATAATCCCACTATAACATATCCTGAGTATAACGTACAATTAGATATAACATACTCAAAACTTGGTCCGTGTATTTGCTCCATCTCTCCCATGTTAAATTACCCCAGCTATAACGTATTGGGATATAACGTACATTTGGCTATAACTTACTTAAATATTGGTCCCAATTAAAATATTTCCTGTGTATATAACGAATTATTCAATTCATTTCAAAGCAAGGCCAGCATAATAAACGTTTATCGCAACAGTGGGAATAAGAAAGTGATACTCAAGGTATTGATCGTCTGGTGTCCCAATTCCGAGAATAGGTTATCGACGCTTTCTTGCATCTATTAGCCAGCATAGCATTGTCGGTTGTAGGCATTAATTTGAAACAGAAGAAAGAGTCATTTATTTTCAGAATTTAATTTAGCAGTTTTCTAGATGGTAGTTTTTTTTATATAAAAATATTCTGTTTGTCACAGATTTTATGATGTTATCATTCATTTCTTTAACTATGTTTTTTACCATAACATTAAACATTATTCGACCAAATGTCCACAAATGTTTTCAGGATGAATGCTCATCTTTAGAGACTTGTTTAAAAATGGTTTGAAGAAGAGAATTTTCAGATACTTGCTGCTGTTGGATCATGTCAAAAAAGCATCCAATTTGACTTTTCATGATGGAAAGTCAAAGCATATAAGAATGACATGTATAGAATGTCACTGGGTCAGACTTGTTGACTTGGTCAAAAATCTTGATTTTGCCAGTTTTTTTTTCAATAAAGTCTTCAATTGATATTGTGGGTGCGTTGTCACTTGATTTTAAAAAGCCTGGCACGATGCAAATGTCTATCGCTTCTTGATATCCAAAGCACACTTCATAAAAGTACCAACAAGTCGAGGGTTTCCTGACATTCAAATCAAGATCCAATTTCTTGTCTGCCTCTGCAGCAGAAAAAACACTGTGCACATCTGTTTGTGGGTGTGTTTCTCTGTACACAAATCTTGCAAGTAAAATTTAACAAACTTTTCGACTAGCTAGGAAGCTGAAACTTTCAGCATAGCTTTATATTGGATGACAATACATGATTCAATAAAAAAAAAACTTAATTTGAATATCTTTCGTATTTCTAATTCGAGTGTATTTGAAATTCAAGTTTGTGTTAAAAAACTCGTTTTTTCCTTTACTTGTTTATGGAGAAGTTTGAACAAGGTCTTTTTTCAGAAGAGTTCTAACCAATGATCCCTACCTGAAAGAGAGAGTTGCATGATGGGCTACGAGGACCGAAAAGACGTAGGGGCAGGATTTAACAGCGAGATCCGTAATTTGAACGACAGGAAATGACTTTACCGACATCGAGTTTATAAGTCTTCGGATCTCATCCAAGGATGGAGGATCCAGGTTGCACAGCTGCTGTCTTTGGAAAGTACCATCAGGCAGCCTGGTTGAAATGGCAGTTTAAACGGAAAAAGGAAGACAGTCTTATTGATATTGACCCTGTTGATATTGGCCATGGGTGTTTTATGAAGTAAATAACGGATAACGGAGAATCTAGTTCAAGATGTTTAAAAAATTATGTGGCCTAGATGTTTAAATAACACAGGCACATGCGCTGATCAAAACCTAGTAACAAAATGGAAACCTAAAGACAAACATTTCTAATAAAAAAAGTTTATAAAAACTGATTCTTACTTTATCTGCAACTGTCCAGCCAGGGATTGATTCAACAAGAGCACAAAGTTCTTGCAACTGCAAGTCAGCAGTTGTGATTTTGCACTTGGCAGGAATATTTTTCATGTCTGCAATGACAAGATGTTTAAAAAAAAGCAAACAGAACTTGCAAGGTATTGTAATCAATATTAACTATAAAACAGAAACTCATTGTAGGTATGAGTGTGAAAACAAACAGAAACCCAATAAATTAAGTCAGTAGTTGGCAAATTTTATAGCAGTCATTTGTATCAATCAATAATGAATACAACAATGTATCTTAATAAAGTCTTTCTCTGCAACAAGTAATAACAATAGTAATAACAACTACAGCATAGGTATCAAAAGCTTTAATTGGAATCATGTCCACGGAATTTCTGCGACCTATCTAAACTTAAACGACACAAATTAGTTATTGAACCAAGTTTATTTAAGACTCATGACAATGAAATCCAATGAAATCTAGTCCGATATTTTTTAATATGAATACAAAAATGTATTTTTTTCACTAATCTCTTATTATAACATTTTTAGCTGATTATGATATAGGACAGTATTAGTAAGAATTAGCATCAAGCTAGAAGTAAATGTAACTCGCCCTCTCTCTCTATCTATCTACCAACTTTAACCAGAAATACCCAAAAGCAGTGTCGATACACAGAATAATACAATTTCAAGCCATAAAAAGTAAGGAAAAGTTAATGGTTAAATAAAATAAATTTTTGACAAATAAATTAGTTTAAAATGTAAAAAAATAAAATAGCTAATTATTTAATAAGCTCTTAAAATTTTGAATTTTTAGAAACAATCAGAGTATTGAGCAGAAACATATCTATGATATGAATAATTTTTTAAATAAATTCAATAGCCAAAATTAAAATAAAATAGTCTTTTTTTCTTTTATTTGTGTTAAGGCCAATTGGCAAAACTGCTGCCTTTAAAGAAATTGTTGTCAAGTAGACATGGAGTGGCTTACTGAACTCGTACAATATTTATCTAAAACAAATTAATATTTTTTAATTTTCAACTCTAATAATTTAAATTTATAATAACTTTTACCTTATTTTGTTTAATTTTAATTTTTTTATTCCAACTTTTCACTTCTATCACAATTGATAAATAGATCTTCACCGATAACTATTTAGCGTTGGGAGTAATTTTTAAATGTTCTAAATTGCTTTAATTGTTTTTATTTAATTATTTCTTTCTAATTAATTTTTTCTTATGTTTTAAATATCATTTACATCAAAATAACGGTTAATTCCCATCGAAATTAGCCGAGGCTGCTAAACTAGAAGATTACCTAAGACTATAGTTCTACGATTATTAAATCCAAAAATACAAACAGTAGTCACAAGTCCCCTTATGAATCTCTCTCTAAAGTCTAACCCAATTTAATTAATCAATTATTTATTTGGCAGAATATTGGTATACAAATTGTCTTTAAATGCTTTATTATAAGATTATCATTTTTCACTTATGGATACTAACTGGGTTGAATAGCTAGCACAGAATGACTATGCCGACTATGGGCACTGATGCTGCAGATATCTGAAAATGCTTCATCGTCCTGCTGTACTGTACAGTTTTCATAGAGCTCGTCTATCATAAAATACAAATTAATTATAAATAAATAAATAAATATATAAAAATAATATATATATTTAAATTGAAGAAGGCTATTATTTTTTACCATTTCCTCGATTTTTATTAAGTGTGCTTGTTTGTGTAAGACATCTTTTGAAAACAACAGGTGGGATTTTTCCAAACCGCTTACAAACTGAAAATGTTGCTTGGAAAAAAATCATCTCATCAAAGAAAAAACATACATATAATAAGGCACACGAACATGTGGTTCAAGAAATTGAAAACCGCGTGTGGTACGCAATGTTTTTTTTACTATTATCGGTGTTTTAAAAGTAAAGAAGTCAAGAGCGATCAAAAAGTAAGGATATCACATTGAGATAATTTTAGACCGGTCAAATGGTTCAATAATTATTAGTATTAAAAATATAACTATTGATGCATTTTTATTTTTTAACTAGAAAAATGTGGGCACAGTCGAAATGACAAAGAGCTTGCTAACTAACAATCTAGTTTCAAAGAGACACTGGATAGATGATTTAATAACTGAAGTTTTTTTACAAAAATGAAAGTTGTGGAAATGCTAAAAAATTTGAGAACTGATAAAACCCTGGGCAGGGCCGGCTCATAGCGTGTGCGAAGCACACAGGCGCAGAACTTCAAAGGCGCAGAACTTGAAAGGCGCAGACATAGATTTTTTTTATTTAGGTAAATTTGTCACCTGTCACAGTAAAAACACATCTTTTATTTTTATAACAAAATTTTATAAAACAACTTTTCTTGCTTGGGCATTTGCAAAAGTGTCTATGACATCATCATAATCAATACTGGATGCTGTTTCATACTCTATTGATATCAATGCCAACCCAGACAATCGGTCTTGAGACATGGATGATCGTAAAAATTTTTTATTAGTTTCAATTTGCTGAAACTTAATATATGGAAATTATTAGCTATTAGCTTTTTTTAGAGAAAAAATACAAAAAGGGTTTGGAAAATTTTTTGAAAAAGTATCATCGACTACCCCATCAGTTTTTTTTAAGAAAAATTAGAAGAGGGCTTTGAAAATTATATATATATATATTTTTTATATATATATGTGGGCCTTGAGAACAAGTTGCAACCTGAAATGTTTGCCGTGATGCGATAATAAGTATAAACGTATTGGTTCATTGGATACAAAATGCACTTTATTGCTTGTGTGGTGATAGATACCCAACATTCCCAATTTTGGCACCATTCCTGAAGTATATAATCTATTCATTTAAGGCGCTGGTAAAGGATTTTTATAGAATATTTTTCTTTAATCTCTATCTTTCTGGTGTTGATATTTTTACGTTTAATCAGCTAATTAATTTTCATTTAGTAATTCACAATTACTAAAGTAAAATCTAACTAAAAAGTTTGGAAATTAGTGAACAACGCTGCCTTACCCAGCTATGTACTTGTATAACAAGGCTTATAAACTTCAAACAAATTATTTAAAAAATTTAAAACAGCTGAAATTCAGCAAATTCTTTGCAATTTTGTCTCAACTCTTCAGAATTTTAAAAGCTAGTAAGTTGGTATTGTAGTCAGTAATTTAGGTTCGATTTCTTCAAATTATGTAAGTTTTTTGGTAATAAATATTGGTTATCGCTTGGTGATCTGAAAGGAACTAGTGACTTTGTATTTGATCTGAGGGGGCCCCTATCAATCGCGGGCCCTAGGCACTTGCCCAAAGTGCCCACTGGGAAAGAGGGTCTGCTTCGGATTACGACCGTAGGTACCCGAAAACAACCGAACGACTAACTTCCATGTTTATGTACCTATGTATTAGAGTACTTCAAGGGATGGGCCTTGATTTTAGGGCTTTGAAACTAGCCGAGGTTTTTTGTGCCAATTATAGAGATTTTAGACCTGGAGTTTTGGCTCATGAAACGGGTCGGGCCGGGCTGCAGACAATTGGCTCATGCTCTTCTCTAGCATGTATCCATGTATCTATGCATGTTATAAATTCGAGTTACGGTTACTGGTGGCGCTGCCATCATCACAAATTAGTATTTTCATTTTTGACGGGTTATTAATAATTATTAATTAAAATCAACTTTGCCAACTTGTGTAACGCAAGTTTAAGATTCGCTTACATCAGACATTCACCAGGACGCAAGTATATCGGCTCTTATATCACAAAATATTCCAAAGTCACTGCGCAATCAACGCTGTCAACGAGTATTAACAATTTATATATATATATATATATATATATATATATATATATATATATATATATATATATATATATATATATATATATATATATATATATATATATATATATATATATATATAAGGAAGGTTCCAATTGTACGAGAATCTCTCTCAACTTACAACTTATCAACTAGAATATCATTTTCCTGGAATGTGAGTTATTTGATATTTATTTGTTTGTTATTAAATCACAAATATTTTGCATTTATTTTAAACATAAATATTATATTTATTTGGTTTCATCAACTTGCTAAAAATAATATAGAGTGGGCTTTTAACAGAATTTCTTATCTGTTCGATTTCTAGTCAATTCAACACGCTTTCATTCGGCTTCACTTTTGTGTATATGTCAGGGACAGCTTTTGTAATCTCGATTTGGAATCTTTTTGAAAATTTGTACAGAGAGAGGCGTATGATAGTTGAGCATACAATAATCTTAAGTTAAAAACATTTTGAAATGGCTTAAAAAGTGTTTAATAAGTAGGATACGCACATCATTTGGAAGTTCACATATTTTTTTAATTTTACGAAAACTGAAAAGTAGAAAAATAAATAATATTTCAAAAAATATAAAACACGTTTTTATAAAAAATTCATTAAACTAAAAATAAAAAAAACAATGTTTGTATAGACCACAGTAGGGCGAACAGGAGCGTGTACAGATTTGCATTTTAGGGGGCTTCAGCCCTCGGTATTTTTTACAAACTTTTATTTAGGTTACAATCTCTGTTTGTGTCTGTGTATGTGTGTGTGTGTGTGTGTGTGTGTGTGTGTGTGTGTGTGTGTGTGTGTGTGTGTGTGGCTTTCTCTGTACGCAAATCTTACAAGTAAAATTTAACCCGCTTTTTGACTAGTTAAAAAGCTGAAACTTTGTTGGATGACAATACATAATTCAATTAATAAAAAAAAACAACGTAATTTGAACATTTTTCGTATACATACACACATACACACATCGAGTGTATTTAAATCATAGTTTGTGTTAAAAAAACTCGTTTTTTCATTTACTTGTTTTATGAACAATTGGTCGCCAAAATTTACTATTTTATTTACAATTATTACTGTACTGTTAGTGTTATGTAATTTAGCCTGTTTAGTCTGTAATTATATTTTAATTTATAATTTTATGTCATTATTCTATTTTAATTTTTAATCTATTTTATGTTTTAAATTACCGAAATTAAAAACACAACGAACGCCAGACAAAATAAAAAAAAACTTATTGACATAAAAATGAAAAAAACAAGTTTACAAAGTCACGTAATAAAAACAAGTGAACCGTGAAAATCTTTTTCACAAATTCCTTATATTTTGCATTTCGCAGCTCTAAATTTATTAAAAGTAATTTTTTATGATGATAAGTCTATAAAATAAAAAAAACATTGACTACAGTTTTCTAATTGTTTGAAATGTGAAGTATGATGAAAGACATAAACTTTTGAATTACTATAAAAAAATAAGGCTTTTATTATAAATCCTTGATTTGAAAAATTATTTTTTGTTTTTTTTATAAACTAAAAAAAAAATAAACATTTTAATTTTTTTATTTTAATTAATTTAATTTTATATTTTATTTAAATTTTGTCCAATCAATCTGAAAATTTAATAAAATTAATTGTCAATGACAGCAATTTAGACCACTAAATTTTAGAATGGCAAGAGGGCATTTGCCCCTCCCTGAATTTTCAGAATTTTAAATGCTTTTACATAGAACTTATATATTTGTCTAATTTTAACATTACTCAAGCTAGTGATGGTTCAATGCGTGTTGGATTTTTTACTAAAACTACAGGGTAATCAGTTATGTATCAATAATGTTCAAAGTTTAGCTAATTTTTGTGCTAAAAGACAATCACTTGTGGAATTATACTTTGCTAATGGTATTGAAATTCAAAGACATTTGAGGCGTCTTCCGACCGGTTTTAATGAGATCCTCATGATTCCGAGTGATTGATTATGCCGGTGACTTCAGTTGAAAATATAAAAAAATAAGCGAGTTAAAACAAAGCCTAAAAAAAAGATGTGGAGACCAGCGACTCGGCGATCTACTGACAATTCCATACCAACATAAAGATGCAAAAAAATCAAACGTCGATGCAATAATTAATGATTTTAGTTGCTGGAAAGGAAACCGTTTTCTTTTGTTTTAGATTTTTTGTATCAACTTGTATTGCATTTTTTAGATTGTTTGTTCAAATAATTAAATTTATCAAAACAGTTTACATTAAAGACAATATAACTAGATTACTCATCTCTCCCTTTAACAAAAATAATGTGTTTGTGAGTATTTGCTTATCATACCCAAAAGCAAGAGCAATCTAAACAAAATTTGAAATGAAAATGTATGAAAAAAAAAACTGTTAATATTTTGTTTTATTGGAGAAACACTCAAAAAACCCGGACAACGCCGTGTAACCTTGCTAGTAGGCTTTATAAATGAAACCTTTGCTTCCCTGGAAAATGTTGAATTTACGACCCTGACAACAAGTGTTCAAAATAAGAAAAAATGTTTAGTAAAAAAATAAATTATATTTAAAAAAAAGCAAAAAAAAGTTTGTATAAAATGTTCTAAAAAGTACAAAATAAATTATAAACGTAAAAGTTTGGGACGCAATCGTTGCGATCATAGGAGTGCAAATAAATCGTCCCACACTTTTATGTTTATAATTTATTTTGTATTTAAGATTGATTGTTCCATAGGAAGCCGCGCACATATATGAAAAATTTAGATAGGTATATTGATTTTTGTTTATAAAGATTTTTAGCCGTTTAAAAATTTTTATTTTTGTTTAATCAAACTATAATTGATTAAATTAGGTGATAATTATAAGCTTCAAAACGTCCGCGGACATCACATGGACATCCGGACAAGTGAAAGTTAATAATAGCAAATAAAAAATATAACGGCTGATAAAGGTTGGATCGTTACACATGTGGGTTGGTCATATTCTTGTTATGTGGAGCAGATGAATATTCTGCAAACGATAAAAGATGCACACGTCAAGTAACAAATCATTTTTAAATCCCCTTTTAAGCTTTTCTGTTGTTTTTTTATAAGAGGCTTCTTTTTTACGAAATTGAAAAACTTTGTATTATTAATTGCCTAGTTACTCAAAACATCTTGTTTATAAATAGATGATGGATTGTTAAAACTAAGCCAACTTCCGAACAGATAAATCTATTTATGTAACAAAAAGTCACATACATATTTTTGGTCCAGTAAATCATTTTGAGTTTTTATAAGAATAAAACAAAATGGGATCGATAAAAAAAGAATAAAAATACAAAAAGGAAAAAAGAAGGAAGAAAAAAGTAAGTAAAGTATAAACTAAGAAAGAGTTGAATGAAAATATGTAAAAGATGTAAACAAGAGTCAGCGGTGCATGAGACCTGGAAGAACTGGCTCAGAAGTGGATTTCATCACTGCACACACATATTCACGCAAACACGCACACGCACACGCACACACACGCACGCGCACATACACACACGCACACACACTTTCATATTTCATACAAACACGCATTCAGTCTCATTAGTCATTAATAATTAGGGTCATCATTCGGGTAGGATTCTTGCGTCGTTATCCAATTTTATAGTTATCAGTCATCTGGCCGAGGACGTGAGCACATGTAATAATGTAAGATTTTGCTTTTTTATTTCTTATATTATTAAATAAACAAAAAGATGCTGGTTTTAAAAATTGTTACAAAGTTAATCATTTTGCATATCTAAAGATGTTGTGGTAGAATAACGTGGGAAACAAATAAATGTTGTATGTATACCTACCTCACCCCCACCCAGTGGTTTTTAAGTGAAAAATGCTTGAAAATGTTTAAGAAATTCTCAACTACATAGTTTCAAGTCCCTCATTTATTTATCGCTTGTGAAATTATAAAGTTCTCCGCCGTTTAACAAGCACACTCAAAACATTTTCCACGCAAATGATTTAAATAATATTTTAATTTTAAAATAATTAAAGTTTAAAAAGTATTTTACGGTATTTTTAAAACATTAATTAATTTAAACTATTATGATCAAGATCTATTTACCTGAACACGCTCTTTTGGACACAAATTTTTCTCAATTTGCCAACAGATTTTTCGGGCGGCTTAAAATCATTACCAAGCGGTCAGATAAAATTGATGAAACGAGCAATTTGGTTCTAAGCAGGAAATATCCCCTTCCTTCCTGTCTGTACAGGAGTTTTTTAAAACGGGCCACATCAGGAATTCATTCCTTAAAATATAAAAAATTCCTTTATTTATTTAAATTTTTGAAACTAATTTAAATCAATTTATTTAAGACATAATTTCATAAAAGTGAACATTAATAAAATGATTGTTAACGCAACAGTGACGGATTTAGCATAAAACCGGAAAATTGGTTTGTCACCCCCACGCCCCACTTGAGTCTGAAAAACCTCCTGAGCAGTGGCTTCTATCCCTATGCAAGCGGGCGCAGCTTCGCCTTGCAAAAAACAGGGGGGGGAGAAAGAAAAAAAGGAGTAAGGAAAAAATAAAAAACCCGACTTACATATATTTTCACGCATATGGATTACAGTTGAAGTAGAACTGAACGACGTGTTGCTTCACAATATTAACTCGAGATTCTTTAATTAACATTTAATGACCGTCTTATCTCATCTTATCCGGCGGGATGACTAATTCGATACGTTTCTCATGGTGACCACCACGATTTGTGGATGGAACTAACTTTATGCTGACACCTTTGTACGCTGGTAGTTTGTTTTGTACTAAAGTGAACCTATTATAACTGCGTGAAAAAACAATGTAAGTGGCAATGTTCCATTAAATAAGTTGAACATAATCATGAATATAAACGTTATTTAAAACGATAAAGTTTTATGCCACAAAAAACAAGCTGTATCGATAATATGTACTTGTCACAAAAAATCTGATTGGGAAGAATTTCAATAGATGAAATCATTACCATAAATTTTCAGAGGACTTAGGAGCATTTTCCTAATTTTTATAAATTTACTTTTTTACAATTATAACATTTTTATTGCTCCACCTATTTTGTATAAAAATGACGTCTCTGGAGCATTAAAATAAAAAAGAACCCACTTCAAATTCAGAAGACCCACTTTTGAGTGAGTAGAGGGCGAGTAGAGGCCCATTTCAAAACCATAATGACAATGGCTCCACCGTGCCTTTAATTGAAATTGGTGGAAGAGGTGCAACATAACTATCTAAATTTGTAAAAACCTACGTGTCTTTAACCCTACTGTTCAAAATGATTTATGAGTATTAATGTTTTTCTTATTAGTATGTTTGATTTTTATACTTAAGTTAGATTAAATACCAACGTTATAAGCTACGTTCTGTCAAAAATTTAAAATAAAACATCAATTATATAGAGGATCAACCTATCTGTAGACGTTAGATGAAATACTAAAAAAAAGAAATATTCAGATTAGAATTTTTCAGAGGGGGGAAAGGTCGGGTTTTCAGGGGGGGGAATTGAGCCCGGCTGCCTGGGGGGATAGAAGCCACTGCTCCTGCGATTTTTACAAACTTTTATTCAACTTTTATTCTCTGTTTGTTTGTGGATGTGTTTCTCTGTACACAAATCTTGCAAGTAAAAATTAACCAGCTTGACTAGCTAGGAAGCTGAAATTTTTGGATGACAATACATGATTCAATTGACTTCTGCATAATTTTATAGTAAATTTAGTCGTATTTACAAATAATAAATTTAGTGGTATTTACAAATAATAAATTTAGTGGTATTTACAAATAATAAATTTAGTGGTATTTACAAATAATAAATTTAGTGGTATTTACAAATAATAAATTTAGTGGTATTTACAAATAATAAATTTAGTGGTATTTACAAATAATAAATTTAGTGGTATTTACAAATAATAAATTTAGTGGTATTTACAAAAAAACCGAAAAACTTAATATGATTATCTTTTGTATTTCTAAATTGAGTGTATTTGAAATAAAAGTGTGTGATGAAAAACTTGTTTTTTCTTTTACTTGTTTCAGATTTATAACAGATCATGAATTTGAGAAGATGTCAACTTGTTTCTTGACCTCATAATAACTCTAAAAATACTTTATTGCAAGCATAAGGAAACAATAAATAACTTGCAAAATATTTTATGATTTGATGTATGATATGAAACATTTATTTACATGTATGATATGTGATACAAAACATTTATTTACATGTATGATATGTGATACAAAACATTTATTTACATGTATGATATGTGATACAAAACATTTATTTACATGTATGATATGTGATACGAAACATTTATTTACATTTATGATATGTGATACGAAACATTTATTTACATGTATGATAAGTGATACAAAACATTTATTTACATGTATTATATGTGATATGAAACATTCACTTACATGTATGATCATTTTTATGCGAGTCAGTCTCAAGCCTAGATAAAAGAGGAAGGACAGTTAAAAGGATCAAATTATGATCCACGACAGGAAGTACTTATGTGCTTCCTACATAGAGTTATGCAGTCTTAAAACACCTGGTGTAAAGAACTATTAACTATTATAAAAAAATGTTTATGCAGCCAATTAGTTTTATACTTCCTACTGTCATTGTTTTTTGAAGCAAATTAATTATATTTGGAAACCACAAAACTAATTTAGAGCAGTTTATTTCGTTTTTTACACGAAAAAATTCGTTTGTCACGCTTGCGTTGAAATTGTGTGGAATTGTCAGTTAATGATGTCACGCACACGCACATGCTGGATAGCAAGTGAGTGACGTGCGTGTGTGCTGATGCGTCAAATGTGACATCAACAAAAAAACAACAAACTTATTTAAGCGCTTTAATATTAATTTTTTAAATGTATTTAAATAGTTGAATTGTTTACGTATGTTATTGTTTACTTGTATTATTGTTTTCATGTTGTTTACTTGTATTATTGTTTAAATATGCTATTATTTACTTGCATTATTGTTTACATATGTCATTGTTTACTTGTATTATTGTTTACATATGTTATTGTTTGCATATGTTACTGTTCTAACTTACTATAAAAAAACATTCTACAAAATAAGCAGCTTGCAACTGAAAAGTTTTCAATTGATTTTTACTAAAAAGGTCGAAATACTGTGACGTGACGGTAGAGGGGGTTTAATTTTTTGTGACAAAAAGTAAGAGAGATTGAAAATGAACAAAACTGCCATTACATTGTATTTGGATGATCTCTGATCCATCATGGTGTACGGTGTAACAAATAAATCTTGAAATACCCCATCATCATGGACGAATACAGTCACTGTACATTAAAATTGCAAGTAAAGCAAACAAATGGAGACTGAAGAAATAATTACTTTTGTTTTCGTGGGAATGAAAGGAAAGGTGAAATAAAAATAAATTAGAAAATGTTTTTGTTATCTAATTTGCTTAACGAATAGGTTCAAAACAAATTGTGAAAATTGTTTACAATATGGCTCAAGTTTTTGGTTAGTAACTAAACAAATAAAAGTTACAAAATATTTTTTTAATCACGCTCTTAAGATTCCCAATGGCGGGGTAGTCGTAGGTACTTTTTTTTTTTAAATTTAAACTTTCTCCATATTTTCTTTAAAAATTTTTTTTGGAAAATCTTAGAGAGGCCTACTGCCTAACCGTCACCTTAAAATATATTTTCATAAAAATTCTTTTATTTTAAATTTTCCAAGAATTTATTTTGAAAAATCTTTGAAAAGCCTCCACTGCCCCCACCCCCAAATTTTTTTCTAAAATTTTCTTTATATTGGAAAAACTTTTGGAGCAGGCAATGCCCCTTTGCTCCTCCACGATTTTTACTAAAATGTTTCTAAAAATGTTTCTATATATTTTTCCCATGAATATTCTTTGGAAAATCCTTGGGGGCCAATATTAATTTTTCCAAACAATTTAAAAAAAAATCATTAGAGGAGACAACGGCTGCTTCTACATCCCCCAAATTTTTGTTTGAAACTTCCTTTATATTTATTTTTTTAAACCCCCAGCCCCCTCTACGAATTGTTTCAAAAAAATTTTAAAAACTTTTTTTATATTTATTTAAAAAAATGTGTTTGAAAATTTTTTGCGGTCTGCCCTGCTCCCCCTGGATTAGGTATTGTTTTCAAGAGTACGTTTGTAAGCAAAATTTGAAGTTAAAAAATGAATAGGAAGTGATCTAAAAATCGATTAAAAAATTTTTACTACACATACAAGCAAACATCAGGAAAAGTTGATAGAAGCGTGGTAAAATAGTAACTCGTTCTGCTTGGTAATTTGTGGAAAGCAGTTCGTATTAAGGAACCTCATAAATTACTTTTCAAGTTTTTCATCCGAATGCAGTATAAACTACTGAAAGTGAAATTAATTTTATTATTTCAAATAAATTTATAAAAACAAAATAATTTTGATATATTTTATTATTTCCAGTCAAGATGAAGGGTACAATATATTTCTTAGCAACATTTATGACGACTCTACTCTCATCATCAAAAATCGCAGGAATTGGTGTCAGCCACGAAGCACCGTGTTGTATGTTTGAACAATGGGAGGGGGTAACGGTATCGGTTGAAAGAGAATTCGACCCCTTGCAGGGTGGGGTATTTGAAAAAGTCACAACGGAGAAGCACTTTTATGACTTCAACAATGGTCGTGTGGCTACTTTGAATCTCGACAGTGGCAGGTTCTCCATTAAAGATTACAGAGAGGTTCATTTTGATGTATATTTGTTTAAACCAAATTTAATTTTTTTTTAACTTATAGAGATATTTTCGTTTGATGTTTCATTGAAGCGGCCGTGCACATTTTAGTTTTTTATTTTAATTTAAAATCTCGATCGTTCATGAATGGATTATTGCTTAGCAGTCGTTGCCACGACAGCAGAGAAAAAAACTATTTGACAGCGTGAAGTTTAAAATGCTGGAACAACGTGCTGGAATGTTTTTATCTATTTTTTTAAGAAAATACTTATTAACTTTTTTAAAATATAATTCATTAGTTTGATTATTGAAAACCGTAGAAATAATTTTATTTGTTAGCATAAGTATTTATTTTTTCAACATTTTCAATTTTAAAATAATGTCCCGTAAAGCCCACAAACACGTAAACAGCAACTCGCCATAAACAAACCAAGAAACCAGACGCGCATGTCGTCTATTGCTTTGTTTTTGTGGGTGTTTCTAAAAACAAGATGTTTTCTGAATGACATTTGCGCAGCTCAATGTTCCGTGCAGCCCGTAAAACTAGATGACCGTTGAGAACGCAGGCACATCAAAGATGGACGACTGTCTTTTTTATAGGCGACCAAAATTGACAAAAGAATCTTGCTATGAAGCTTATAAAATACGCAAATATTTTTCCAAATCTCAGTAGAAAATGTATTTTATTTAGCGATAATTTTTCAAAAATATGGTTTGATCATGTACAGTTTTTTTTATAAGCTCGGATGACTCATTAATTAAAAAAATATTTTAAAATCGTGATAATTATCTTTAAAAAGCTCTTTAAAATAATTAAAAATAGTAAGAAATGCCATATGAGACTTTAAAAAAATCCCAATGTTCATCAAAGTTTCAAAATCGTGGTTCCCCGGGAAAAAGAAAGCTGGATGTGTTTCCAGACATTTTTATGTGGCGTGGCATATGTGGGTGTGGAGCTTTTACATGTGTGCAGCTTGTGCATGTTTAAAATATTACAATAATGTACATATGTGGAGCTTGTTGATGTGTGGAGCCTATGTGGATGTGGAGATTGTTCATTTGTTCATGTGTGAAACTCGTGCATGTGTAGAACTTTTCTTATGTGGAGCATGTGCAAATGTGCATGCGTGGAGCTTAGGAAGGTATGTTCGATTTGTGTGTACATTGTACATGGGCAAATGGATGATGGCGTGTTTGGGTAAAACTGGGTTGAACGGGGAAAACGGGAAAAAATTCTTTATTGGAAACAAAAACTTTTCTATTTTTTTAAGTGTCAAATCATTTTTTCACCATCGCCCATAAACTTTTTAAAAGCTTAAAAGCTTGCTGAGCAGTTTAATTATAAATGGGAATATTTGTTTATCTTTGGGTCTTTTGTTAACAAAATATCTTACCGCATTTGAGTTTTAAAGGCTCTCGCTGACAAAAATTTTTTAATAAGTCATTTTTGAATCTTGGCTGAAATAAATCAAATTTTTATTTTGCCAAATAGATAATTTATTTTAATAAAATAATGTTTTTTCTATTGAAACCCGTTAGGGCATTGGTGCTTTTTCAAAAGGCAAAATGTGCTTCAAAGTTCCCATCAAGGATAGCATGACAAGATCGTGCCTTCCAAGTAAGCAATGTTTTGATTTGGATTTTTGCTTTGCATGCTATAAATAAAACTTAGGAAGCGTCGCCAAAACGATTTTTCTTATAAAGGTGTTCAATTTTTCTTGTTAATTTCTCAATTTAAACCAAATTAATTTGTTTTTATTTAAATTTTGTTCGCCAGGTGATTCGGTATTTCTTGGAAAACACTTTCTAGGACTGGACATTCCAGTCACTCTTTGGAGTTCCAGTAACGACACCTCCCATTTAGTTGTTCTGCAAAAGACTTGCATTCCAATATCAGAAGAGACATTTCAGACCAATGGACGTAAGAACAAGTCAAACTTTTTTTTATTTTATATGAATAAACAGCTTACTTGAAAATTTGTTTGTAAAATCTATAAAACTATTTAAAAAAATCAAAAACACATTTCGTGACTTTTTTTTGAATAAAATCCATAATAAATAAATGGCCATGCTTATTGACAGCTCACTCGCTTGCAACGATGACTTACTTCTACAACGTGACGTTTGGTATAAAGAATGATGACATCTTTTCCATTCCCGATACGTGCGTTCATCCTGATGTCTTCAATGAGATGGACCCCCATGAAATCAATGAATATTTCAGTCCCAAGGTAACAAGCACTTTCATTATTTTATATGACCACATAAATCGTCTTATTTTATTAATAACTATAATAGCAGACATAATAAATGTTTGTTGTCTTTTATTTTTTAAAACTTATCGTATCAACAATTTTAATATATTGTAGTTACCTGAATTAAGAAGAAGGGCTGCCAAAAGGCTGATTGTCCCAGTATATATGTACTTAAAATATGTTTATTTGTTTTTTAAACCATAAATGCATATATGAAAATTGTTTCGGAATGTCATTATTTTAGTTTTTCGTTTAAATTTTGTTTTACATTATTTTACAGAAAAGATCATTCCCATTCTGAGACAGTTCAAGAAGAAAAATGTTTATTAAAAACTTTAGTTCTTGTATTTATTGCGATTTTTGAGACTTTGTGAACTATCGAAATACCAAACGATTTTATCAAGAGAAAATAATAATTCTTCGTGTCACAACTTTTAGTTTGGAAGTGGTTAATATTTTCAAGGCTCTGTGCAAAAATCAATAACTAACTGGCTTACCCGGTTCTGTTTCTATCCTTTAATTTAAAAAAATGTTTTTTTTGCATAAGCTAACCCGGAGATGTCCGTGGGTCTATTTTGAGCAACCCAACCCACCACAAGATAGGAATTCCTGACCCTACCCAACATAACAACAAAAATTCTGAAAACATTATTATTAACGTGTAGAAATTTTAAAATACATCAAGAGTGGCTCAGAATGCTTGCACGTATGTATAGACGATCTAATAAGTTCAATTGAATCAACTTTTTCTCATTCGCTTTATTCCAACGTGATGCCATCTTGTCACGTTACGTATGAATGGATACATAAACATTCGAGCGGAGACGATGTTGAAGTTAATAATTTAATAATCAATGGTTAAAAGCAGTGATAGAAAAATTTTTATCATTTATTTCTAAAACTACAAAATATTTTTTCAATAAATTTATATTTCATTTTTTTTTTACAAATTTTTAAGTCTACCCAACCTAACCCATCCCACCTCAAGTTGAAAATTCTCGACTCAACCCAACCCAACCCATCCCGACCCAACCCATATACAACTTTGAGCTAACCTATAGACTTAATTTTCATAAACACAAATAAAAAATTATGAGATATCTATAACCAATGATTAATTGTTCTGCGCCCAATTTTGGGCCACCCAAAACAGCCTATAAAAATTACTTTTGCGGTCCAATTTCGGGCCATCCGAAACAAGCCATAAAAATTACTTCTGAGGCCCAATTTTAAAAACTAAAATTTTATCAATGTAATTTTTATTGCATATAGTAGTTGTTCTATGTAAATTTATATCTTGTGATATTTCAATCTATTCTTTTCCTTTTTTCGTCATAGACCGTAGAGTGCGTAGTAGTCTGGCAGCAACTGTATTAAGATATTGTCCCGTGGGATGCAAAATGATACAAATATGTGTTAGGAGTCAATCTTTTTGTTAGATATTCCATATTAAGAAAAATTATGGTGTCATTCTGAAATCCCTGGCAGTTTTTAGATATTCAAGATGGCCGCCAAATCATATTTCTTCAATTTCTTCAGGAACTATATGTCACAGCGATGCGTTTTTGGTGTCTAAGATATGATTTTCGGGGTCAGAGAACCCAAAAACATATTTACAACACTGTGTAACAATCACGTAACTTTAATATTCAAGACTAGAGATAGCCCGTCAAAAATGACGGAAGTTTTAAAATACGGCGCCCGTTATTATAAGAATAGTCAACAAAAACAAAATGACATTTGATAACCATAAAAAAAAATTGTCTATATAAGCAAATCAAAAATTTTTGTCTATCTGGATTGGCCGTGTCTGACATGAGGCTTTTAAGAAAATCGGGATATCCAAGTGTATTACCGTGAATGTCAATTGGTTATGGCAACATTACTTTGCCTTTTCGACAACATGAAGTGAATAGTCCATCTGATGGTTGCTCTGCAGCAAAATTTCTTGATCGACATGAAGTACATAAAACATCAAATTCACCACAATCATGTTGATCGAATTGAGTTTCGTTGAAGTTAATTGCTTTGTTACGAACTGCCTCACCCGCACGATCTCGTGCTAAACGTTGGGAGATCGCATTAGCAGCTCGATGTAGCTGCAATTCATTGGGAGACATTTGTTCAACTCGATGGCGTTCTTTGGCAGCATTGGTTTCTCGATGTAACTGCAATTCATGGGGAGACATTTGCTCAATTCAATGACATTTGAGGAGTAAGTCGATAGACATAACGTTGTTGTGATGCGGCATGAGAAGCATGAAAAATTTGCAATTCCTCAACAGACATTTGTGCAGTGCGTTGTTGATGAGCTTCTGCATCTAAAACTCGAATTTTTGCTTTTGATTGTGGAGTTTGTCTTGCGCGATATCTCTGTTGCCTTTCTTTAGCTAGACGCCGTTTTCTCGACACAGGATCTTCGTCGTCATTCATATTAAGAGACATTTTGTTTAAAAAATTATACTTTGTTTTTCAATTATTATTAAAAGCTGAACTTAAATAATAGGAAAAACAAAACTAATATATATATATATATATATATATATACATATACATATATATATATATATATATATATATATATATATATGTATACATATATATATATATATATATATATATATACATATATATATATACATATATATATATACATACATACACACACACACACACACACACACACACACACACATATATATATATATATATATATATATATATATATATATATATATATATATATATATATATATATATATATATATATATATATATATATATATATATATATAAACAATCTGACCACAGACAGATTGAATCTTGTGGCAGGACCACCAAACTTAAGCGAGATCATCATCAACTTTTTGAATTCTTGAAACGTTGACGCTACAAATTCTCAGCTTGGTCATACTAAAGAATTGGTTCGAATTTATCAAAAATTTCAACGACAATTTTATGTATAACATTTTATGCAGTAAATTGCTAAAGTTTTACATTTAAAAAAAAGCTAATTAGTGCAGAAACTTCAAAATTATACAATCTGAAAAGTCTCAAGAACTATTTCATCTCAACGTTGATATTCTCTACTTAATATCTCTAATAAAATTAGTAATTAAACTCGAAAAACTCATGAAAATTAAAATAAAGAAAAATGAAAAGAATAAATTCAATGCTAATCATTTTTAACAAATAAATACAAATTAAACAATCGAAAATCGAAATTCTCTACTGTATCTTCAACGACAATTCTGCTCCAAAGCAGACGTCATAAACGCATTCAGCAAATCAGAAAGCTCAGAAGAAACCAACTCAACCAATCAGCAAAGCCCGTACAATTCAAGCGTGTAGTAACACCATCTTTTGATTTCAATCGCCATTATTTTTTTTCAAAGTTCAGTCGTGATTTAATAAAAAAAAAATTTTTTAATTATTTAATTTACCTCTTCAATTATAATTTCATTCTACTGGTCATTTTACTTTAATTTATGTTATAGTTTTTTATTATATTTAAATAGTTAATAATTAAGCTTTATTCTCTATCGTATCAAGTGAAATAATATTCTTAATTTTAGTCTCTACGTTTTTTTCTTTTTTTAAATGCCTGGAGGAAAAACCAGAAGTGAAGCTAAATTGGTGAGCGACATTGCGGGGCTCCATTTGTGCGAGTGCTGTATTAAAGCAAATGATGAGCGATTGAAGGAGTTGATGGAGCGGGAAGATAGACACAGTGAAGTTAATGATCTAATGCTGGAGATGAGAACCTGTGTTAAAGAATCCAGAGAAGGTACCATGGAGACGAAAGAGATTAAATCAACCATGAGGAAGATGCACATACGTCTGGAAAGTTTAAACAGTAATGAAGATCTACTCAAGCAGCAGCAAACTCAAATCCAAGAGGCAATAGAAATAATGAAGAGAGACTCTAAAAAAAGAGAGGAAACACTTGCAGATGAGAGAAAAGAATCCTCTATGAACAAGAAGAAACTAAATGAGATTCTCGAAGAAGTTAAGGGGTTGGCAAAGAAAATAGCTGGAGTTGACCTTGAACCCATTACAAAAAAAGTTGATATAGCGACCAGGAAGTGGTCGGAATTGTTTAAAGAAAAGGTCGACGAATTAACAGATGATGTCAAGAGAGTTCAAAACACTGTTCTGACTGGAAGGGATGAACAGGTGTCAAGCCTACAGACTTGTCTCAAAAGGGCACTTGATGTTAGGAAGCAGGAGGATAAAGATGAGGAAGCAGATAAACTCAGAAGAAAAAATTGTGTTGTTATCTATGGACTGCGAGAATCGGAATCGTCAACGGCTGATAAACGCATACTGGATGACAAGACAAGAGTCGAGGAATTGTTGAGGGTGATTTCGTGCGATGATGCTGAAATTGTCAAGGTAATCAGGCTTGGAAAAAAGATCGAGGGTGAATGCGAACTCTCTAGACCCAGACCGCTTAAGCTGGTGTTAAAAAATGAAGACCAACAGACAAATATTCTCAGATCGGCAAAAAACTTGAAGATGATGAAGGAAGGAGAATGGTCAGCAGTTTTTATACACAGGGATATGACTGTAAAAGAAAGGGAAGCACGAAAGCTCCTTGTCGAAACCATGAAACAGAGGATACGGGCCGGAGAGACAAACTTGATCATCGTGAGGGACAGAATTGTGACCAAAAGATTTCCCGTTGTGGGAAAAGTCTGAGAAATTCTGACTCAGAAGTATTCAATGAGCGATGTAAAGCACGGGGACTGACGGAAATAATTGAACGTAGCAGTGCGATGATTGATGCGGATTTGTTGAGTGCGTCGGAATGGACAGGCGGAGATGAGAGAGTTGATGGACTCAGAAGAAAGACAACTGAATTAAAAAGTGATTATAGTGATAGTATTGCCACCATATCAAATTTTGGTTCCGTGAATGAGAGCAAGTTTTCTTTGTCTCAAATAGCGGAAGAAGAGATCTCTGAATTTGCAGTGAATTTTGGACTTGGGGACATCGATCCGGATAGTAATTTTCCTGAAAAAGGACTCTCAAATGCCTACATTACTCCATCAGACTTTGATAAATTACCAAGATCTTCTCAGGAAATATCTTTTCTACACATAAATTGTCGAAGTCTATTGCATAAAGTTCCTGACATTGCTATTCTAAATAATTTTGTGAGGTCTAAAATAATTGCGGTGACAGAAACGTGGTTAAACCCTGACACTAGCGAAGCCGTAAATATGCCTCATTACTCCTTCCACTCAGCATGTCGTTGTAGCGGAAGGGGAGGAGGCGTCGGCTTCTTCATTCACCACACCATTGGAGTCTCTTCACTTGAGGTGCCCCTTCAGGTCACATCATTCGAGTATCTATTTACTAAACTAAAGCTACAGAGTGAAACAATAACAGTTGGAGTCATTTATCGTCCACCTGCTACCAATCTTCAAGTATTTAATAACGAATTTAAATTATTACTGGATCATGTTATCAAGCAACAGAACTGTGTACTCTTAGGAGATTTTAATATAAATATAGCAGAGGAATCGTCAAACATTATGATTCAGGAATTTAGTAACATTGTATCAAATTATTGCCTGCATCCGAAGATTGTCCTACAAACAAGAATTACCTCAACAAGTGCAACGGTTATTGATAACATATTTACTAATATACTTGATAAGGAGGAGGTTGTAAAAATAATTGTTGACGACATCTCTGATCACCTCCCTGTCTATTACTCAATCAAAACCACAAAAAATAAATCGGTGAACCCTAAAACAAAATGCAAAAGAGATTTCAGTGACGAAAATAAGAAGAACTTTATTGGACAACTTACCGGTGTGAATTGGACCGAATCATTATTGCTCTGTGACGAAGGATGTGCCTCAGCAGCTTATTGTTCGTTCATCAAAACTTATTGTACAATATATGATACCTGTTTTCCCATCACTCATAAGCGAACAAACTTATATCATTTCAAAAAACCATGGATGACTCCTGATGTCCTAAAGTCTTGCAGGACAAAAAATACTCTTTACAAAAAATTTCTCTCCAAGCGTACAGGTGACAGCAAGCTAAAGTTCACCTGTTCCAGAAACAAGTTTAGAAAAATTAAAAAAGTTGCTATTACTGAATATTATTCTAACAAATTTCGTTCATATGAAGGCAACTGCCGTAAAACATGGGATCTAATAAAGCATCTCTTAAATAGAAACAGTCATGAAACTGCCTCCTGTACGTTCTATAACGCGGAGGGTTTTCCACTAGCGTCATCTACGGACATTGCTCACTCGTTTAACACATTTTTCACAAGTATTGGGACTGAGCTCGCAAAGAAGATTGTGTCAAGCAATTTAGACTTTCGACAATATCTTAAAGATCCCATACCACAATCAATTTTGTTATCAGATGTTACTCCAGAGGAAGTCATATCAATATCAAAGACTCTCAAAAACTCTCACAGTGAAGGCTGTGATGGAGTCAATTCAGCTCTGGCAGGATATTCGGTACCTGTCATTGCTCATATTCTGACGGCCTTAATCAACTGCTCCTTTAAATCAGGCGTCTTTCCGGATCTGCTGAAGATTGCCAAAGTTGTTCCAATTCATAAGAGTGATTCAAAAGAGAGTATTTTGAATTATAGACCAATATCGATCCTTCCATACTTTTCAAAAATTTTCGAGAAAGCAGTCTTCAACAGATCAATTTCTTTTTTCAACAAGTTCTCAGTTATCAAAGATGACCAATTCGGATTCAGGGAGAAACATTCGACATATATGCCTATCTCTGTTATTCACTCAAAAATTTCTAATGCTCTAGATCGAGGCCAGCCTACAATTGGGGTCTTTCTGGACTTGGCCAAGGCCTTCGACACAGTGGACCATGCAATCTTACTGGAAAAGCTGCAACATTATGGTATTCGTGGCAGGTGTTTAGCATGGTATCGGAGTTATTTGAACAATCGTACCCAGATGGTCTCTTTTGAAAATTCTATCTCTTCTACAATACCAATTACCCTGGGAGTTCCACAGGGCTCGGTGCTTGGCCCACTCCTATTTTTGATATACATCAACGACATGTGCAATTCCTCTGAGTGCCTTGAATTTCTGCTCTTCGCCGACGATACGAATGTATTCATATCTGGTGATGACATTACCGAACTTTTCTCTGTTATGAACAAAGAATTGATGGGAGTTGCTAACTGGTGCAAAGCAAACGTTCTTTCACTCAATGTAAAAAAAACTGTTTACATGTTGTTTCATAAAGCAAGGAAAAATATTAGCCTTAATGAACTGTTTATATGTATTGGTGACTCTGTTCTGTCTCGTGTTAATGCATGTAAATTTCTTGGGATTGTCATAGATGAACATCTTACTTTTAAACCTCATATTCAATATGTAACTAGTAAGTTATCAAAAAATGTTGGAATCATTTCACGTATTCGCCCTTACATTACTCTACCAGTAGCAGTCACTTTATATTACTCATTTATATTTCCTTATTTAAATTATTGTAATTTAATTTGGGCTTCTAATTACTCAACTTATCTGCAGCCTTTGCTTAAACTTCAGAAAAGATATTTACGTATCATCTTCAGGTTACCATGTAGTTCTCACACTGATCCATTTTTTAGACAATTGAACATACTTAAAATTCACCAAATAAATCATTTTCATGTGGGAATCTTTATGTATAAACTTGATCATAATATGCTTCCTGATTTATTTAGAAAATTGCTACCTCAATCATCCTCATTACATTCTTGTGTGCCTCGTTCATATCCAAGGTATAGACCCCCTTTTGCTAAATCCAACATAAAGCTTCGCTCAATTGTATGTGCGGGTCCTAATGTGTATGAAAAAATTCCGATGACTATATCTCAACAACCAAACTTATCCTGTTTCAAACGATTACTTAAAAAGTTTATTATTGAGTCGCCAATGTTTCAATAGCACTTGTACAGGTTCAATATATTTCTAATTATTATTTGTGTACAACGAACTTTGTAGGCAGCCTTCTTAGCGGGATGTAAATACCCTTTAGGTTTTTGCCTTTTGACATCTTTTTTGTTTTATGGACCGATAACCTCGTTGTCATTTTTTTTTAGTGTCCGATTGCTGATGCTGTTTTGTTTTCTGATGTCAATAAAAAAAAAAAAAAAAAAAATATATATATATAAGCGTTACAGAATCATTAAACAGTGACGTGGTCTACTATTATATTAATGGCCGCCAAGTCATATTTGTTCAATTTCCTCAGAAACTATATGCCACAGCGATGCGTATTTGGTGTCTAAGATATGGTTTTCGGGGTGAGAGAATCCAAAAAACATATTTAGAACACTGTTTAAAAATCACGCGACCTTGATATTCAAGATGGCGGCCAAGATTGTCAAGATGACTAAATAGACAGTGGGTTGTAAACAAGAATGATGTGACGTTTACTGCCCTGGGTGCTGATGAGGCACTTGAGCATGAAAATCGAAGGCTCAAAGTCCAAGGTGGGATTGTTGGGATTACACTGAATAAAAATGCCAGAGCTCGATTTTTTCTCACAGATCCAGAATTGGCACGAATAGCAGCTGCAACCGAAAATATGATTGGTTTAGCTAACAAGAAGAAACACACACATCATGACCTCTCTGTTTTCGTATGCAAGAGGCAAGATATCAACGTTGTGAAATCTGAAAAATGCGTTTACTTCAACAATAAATCCATTCCACTGTGGAAACACGGAATTGGTGCACATTGAGATTTAGCATACGCCTTATCAAAACAAGTCTTGGTCAAGGCGAGAGAGGGAGGGTACTTGCAAAGGCAGCCATTTATAGGAGCCTACCCCTTTAGCAAATGCGAGTGAACTCCTTGCTTAAGGGAGTTAGGCTGGTGACGCCGGCGAGGTTTGAACTGCCGAACTAACGATCGACAGGCGAACGCTCTACCGCTCTGCCACCAGCGCCTTTGTCACTCAGCGTGTTTTTCCTTATGATTTTCAAACTGATATGTGTCGTCTCAAAGAAATCGGAAAGGAACAAATGTTTATGTTCATGAAGGAACGAATTCAGAGTAACGATATTTAATTCTGGTCACCAATGAAGAAAATAAAACTAAAAACTTGCAGTTCAGTTTGTAAAAAAATGAAAGTGCCCTTGCAAGATAAGGTGATTGAAATGAAAGCAGATATGTCACTTTTTTCAAGAATATTGATTGCTTGACCGGACATTGATCTCAAATCTAGCCTTAGCAAATATGAATTAACAGTACTTCTACGTTCTCGGTTTACCAAAAATGGACACATGCATCATTGCCTTTCCAAGAGCAAGCTGATTGGAATTTTCGAAAAACTACCAAGTGACCGTTTTGAAGGTAACAATGACTTGACCGTGGAAACATTAACAGATCCTTCAATTCAACCACAGACTCTGAAGAAAGTTGCAATTGTGGATGGCATGGCGGAGCTACATTGTATGGGTAAACCAGTGCATTTAAAGACATGTCAAGATTTATCAGGGTATTTCTGTCACTGGATGGACGAAAAATTCAAAACGTATGATGAAGTTCATTTGGTATTTGACTCATATATTACGGGTTCGTTGAAAATTGCAACAAGAGAATATCGTCAGAAAAAATCAGATCCGGTTCAATTTAAGATCATTTCATCAATCATCATAAGTAAAGTGACCATTGCCAAACTCTTGGCACATGAAAAAACCAAAGGTGATTTGTCAGATTTTCTTGCTCACGAATTTGTAGTGTTTGGTATGAAGAACAACAGAAACTTTGTGGTTAGTTGGCAAAACAAAGCTCGTGCAAGTCATATGGATGTCTCCTGTTTAACAAACACACAAGAAGAAGCCGACACCAAAATAATTCTACATGCGGTGCACCTTGCTGGAAGAGGTGCAAAAACTTTACACATTTTCTCTCCAGACACTGACGTCATGGTCCTTGCAATACGAAGATTTCCACTTCTGCCATCGGATTCTGGACTATTCATTGGCCTTGGTTTAAGTCAACACTATGTCAGTCTTGAACCAATTTACAAAGCATTGGGACCTCTCAAGGCATCAGCACTACCAGGATTACACTCCTAATCAGGAGCAGATGTCACTGGATCTTTTTCAGGTAAAGGTAAGCTGACCTGGTGAAAAACTTTCAATTAAACAAGCAATGTTGTTTTCCAAGCCTTATCAGCACTTGGCACTTCAGCAAGTGTATCACAATCAGTGCTGCATGAACTCGAAAAACTCGTATGTCAAGTATATGTGCCTAACAGTAAAATGACAGACATTGGAGATGTTAGATGGTGGTTATTTACAAAAAAACAACATCAAGGCGAAAGTCTTCCACCAACAAAGAGTTCACTGTATCCAGCAATTTTAAGTGCAAACATACCGCATAGACTGCCAAAGACAATTAGCTTCCCCACAGCATTAGTTGTTACAGTTTTTACAGTTCTTACAGTTTTATGTCTTGTTTTTTGTTAAAAGTTTTTATGTTAGTTTCTTCATCTCTTTATACCTCTGCCGACGGTAAAAACCTGATTTTGGGAGCAAAGCTGAGATTATTAGCCATTGCACATGTTGTTTTGAAACTGATTTTTCTGAAACTGATCTTACCACCAGCCACTGAGATATCCGTGTTACATTATGCGTTTTTTTAACTACAGTTCCATCTCACTTTGTGTTATATATATATGTTTGTATAAATATATATATAAACGTATGTGTGTATATATATGTATATATATATATATATATATATATATATATATATATATATATATATATATATGTATATGTATATATATATGTGTATATATATATATATATATATGAGTTTTTATTCTATTTCCTTCTTAATCATATCATGAACAAACAAATTTATATTAAGAATATTATAACCAGAAAGATCTATTAAGTGTTAGCAACCACTTAGGTAGATTATATTATTACCATTTAATTAGACTAATAAAGATATAACATTGGCGACCAGGATGTCAAAGGACCAAGATTCAAACATAGCACAATTGCTTAAGTTTCTAATTGATAAAGAAGTTCGAGAAAAAGAAGAGAAACTTGAGAGGGAAGCTCGAGAAAAAGAAGAGAAACTTGAGAGGGAAGCTCGAGAAAAAGAAGAAAAGAGAATTGAAAAAGAAGAAACTGAAAAAAGATTTCTTCAGCTAATCTCAATGATGCAGGACAATAATTCCGTCAAAGTAAGACCAGACCTCTACAAACGAATTGAGCAATTTGTTTACGCTCCAGATCAAGGCCTTACATTCACTGATTGGATTGGGCGATTTGAAGAAGCTGTTCAGTCAGTCGGAGGCGAATCAATGAGCGATTCAGAAAAAAGAGCAACTCTGACCGGGAAGCTTCAACAAAACGAATACACACTACTTAAGGGTAGTATATTGCCGAGAACAATCGAAAATCTAAACTATGAAGAGACAAAAGGTTGGTTAGAAAAACTGTTTGGCAATAAAAAAAAGCATTCATCAAAGACGGTTTGATTTTGAAAACGTCCAAATAAGGGACTCAGAGACTTTCAGGGCATTCGGCACAAGGGTGAACAGGCTGTGCAACGAAGCACAATGGGAAAATTTTACAAAAGAAGCCAGTATGTGCTTACATTTTATATGGGGATTGAAGGATCCAAAATATTTAAACATTAAGCACAAATTACTGCTCAGGGTAGAACAAGAGTGCTCACTGGAAGAACTTATTGAAGAATGTGAAAAGATAAAACTGTTACATACAGAACAAATGATGATTTCAGAAACCTTAGTTAATAAGGTTAATCACTATTCAGAGAAATCACCTAAAAAATCTTCCAGCCAAGAAATCAGGGGTTCATCCGTAAACAAAAATGTTTGTTTTCGCTGTGGAAAACCGGGACATTTTGCTGCCAACTGCAGAACTGATGATAGAAGTCCCAAAAGACTTTTCAGTAGAAAGAGAAATCCATGCTTAAGGAGGAGTCCAAGTCCGTCGTATAGGCGACACGAAATACGGCAAGTCAAAACAATTCCCAGCAAGCGAACAGTTATAGCAGCCAATAGAAGATACACCACTGTGAAATTTGGTGATGTCGAAATTAGGATGCAACTGGACTCCGGAGCCGATGTCACAATCATCAGTACAAAAACTTGGGTGAAGATTGGTTCACCACGGCTAGATAAGGCAACAACAAAAATTGGTGCTGCAAACGGTACTGAAATTCAAGTACTAGGTGAATTTCAAACCAAATTTTCGTGCGCAGGATTCAGAGGCAATGGACGCTGTTTTGTGGCCAAAAATACGACACAGCTTCTAGGAATGGAATGGATGGATCAACTTCCACCAATGATAAAAGCGTTTGATGCAATCTGTTGTTCTGTTGCAGAAAAGCCTTCGCAGGAAGAAACCAGTTTAGCTGTTCGTTTACAAACAGAGTTTCCAAATGTTTTCAAGCAAGAATTGGGCCATTGCAGTAAAAAGAAGGCTAGATTGCTCCTTAAGCCAGAGTCTCAGCCAAAATTTTGCAGACAACGAAAAATACCTTTTGCTTACGAAGAAATAACCATTAGGGAACTTGAAAAACTGGTCAATGTAGGAGTTCTTAAAAGAGTTGAATACAGTCACTGGGCGGCACCGATTGTGGTTGTTCCAAAGAAAAGCGGAACGGTGCGCATCTGTGCTGATTTTAAAACAGGCCTTAACGACGCGCTTGAGATGCACCAACATTCACTTCTAACACCGGATGAAATTTTTTCAAAATTAAACCAAGGAGCTTGGTTTACTCAAGTAGATTTTGCTGATGCATATCTACAGTTGGAAATGGATGAATCGTCAAAAGAGCTCGTTACGATCAACACTCCTAAAGGTCTATATCAGTACCAGAGACTTCCCTTTGGAGTAAAAAGTGCACCAAGTATTTTCCAGGAAACAATGGATAATTTAACTTCAGGGTTAAAAGGTTGTGCGGCTTACCTGGACGATGTAATTGTGACCGGCACAACATTGGAAGAACACAATATGAATGTTCTTGAACTATTCAAACGGATTTCAGATTTTGGTTTTAGAGTCAAGATGGACAAGTGCTCTTTTGCCAAGAAAAAGATTAAATTTCTAGGTCATATTATCAGCAAAGAAGGCCGAAAACCAGACCCAGAAAAGATAACAGCAATTGTAGAAATGCCCCCACCAAAAGACAGGAAACAGTTAAAATCGTTTTTGGGTATGGTTAGTTACTATTCTGTTTTTGTACCAAAAATGAGACAAATGAGAGGCCCACTAGATGAATTGGAAAAAAATGAGAAATTTGAATGGTTAAGAGTACACCAGGAATCTTTCACAAGCCTTAAGAAGGTGTTACAATCAAATTTATTGCTGACGCATTATGATCCCAAAAGAGACATCGTAATAGCTGCTGATGCATGTGAATACGGAATTGGAGCAGTGATTTCACACCGAGTTCGTAAGGAACAGAAAAAGCAGTCGCTCATGCAGGCCGTGCGCTGACCCAAGCAGAAAAGAATACGGCCAAATAGAAAAAGAAGCTTTAGCCCTAGTTTTTGCAGTAAGAAAATTCCATAGATTTGTTTATGGAAGGCGGTTTACGCTTTTGACCGATCACAAGCCTCTCTTGTCAGTATTTGGTTCAAAAAAAGGAATATCTGCACACGCTGCAAACAGACTACAGAGATGGGAACTGATACTTTTAGCTTATGATTTTGAGATCGAATATCGACGAACAGCAAATTTTGGTCAAGCTGATGCCTTATCAAGACTCATTGATTCCAAAAAAACAACAGGAAATGAGGATTTGATAATAGCAGGTGTAAACGAAGACATCACAATGATACAAGAGGATACGATGAGACAATTACCTGTTAGTAAGAAAAATATTCAAATTATGACAGAAGAAGACTCTGAACTCAGAGAGTTAAGTGAGATCATTAAAAAAGGATTTTTGCCAAAAGTTAAACCTGGATCAAACTTGAATGCATTCCAAAGTAAAGCAACTGATTTGACTTTACATGATGGCGTTCTATTTATGGGTGTAAGAGCAGTAATTCCAAAAAAACTGCAACAGCGTATATTGAGGATGCTACATCAGGGTCATCCAGGAATTACGAGAATGAAAATGCTGGCCAGACAGTCGGTGTATTGCCATGGAATCGATAGAGATATTGAAAGTATGGTGAAAACCTGTGATGCATGTCAAAAAGCAGCTAAAATGCCTATAAAAAACACGTTGTCACCATGGCCTGAACCATCACAGGCCTGGGAGAGAATTCACATTGATTTTGCGGGACCAATGGAGAATTCAATGTTTCTGGTTGTTGTGGACGCATATTCAAAATGGCCAGAAATAATACAAATGAGTGCGGCTACCTCAACAACGACAATTCGCGAGCTGAACAGAATGTTTGCTCGGTATGGATTCCCCAAGACATTGGTATCAGATAACGGTACACAATTTACTTCTATGGAATTTGAAAGATTTTGTCAGTCAAAATTTATCAGTCATATCCGAATACCTCCTTTTCATCCACAAAGTAATGGTCAAGCAAAAATATTTGTTGATACTTTCAAAAGAACCATACAAAAGCTAAAAGGTGAAGGAATAACCGAGGAATTGGTGCAAAAGTTTTTGTTGTGTTATAGATCTACACCATGCCCATCTAGTCCACATCAAAAATTTTCCCGCAGAAAAGTTTTTGGGGAGACAAATTAGAACACCACTATCAGACTTACAACTAAGTACTAAAAAAGACGAAAAGCATTCAGAAAAAAAGTCTTGCATGAAGAGACAGTTCGACGAAAGGAATGGGGCAAGACCGAGAGTTTTTAACAAACAAGATGCGGTGTACGCTAGAGATTATAAAAATCCAAACCATCCCAGATGGATACCAGGGAAGATTTTAAAAAGAATTGTAAAAACGGTTAACGAAGTCGAGATTGACAGAAGGATTACAAAAAGGCATACAAATCAATTAAGACCAAGGAATTTAGATTAACACTTAAAGAAATGTTTGAGACATTCGACATGCCAGTGCCCCTTCAAGATAAAAGTGATGGAGAGAAAGCCCCGGTAAGAATTGTGTTCCCAGAAGAGGAAGAGATGTTGGAACCAGACATAAACGCAACCCCTCGGGTTACGGAGAATGAGGATGGAGAGAATAGACAAGGAAACAATGTTCCGAGCCATATAGATAATGAAGCCAATCCGGAGGAATTGTCACACATTCCAACAGGAATAGAACCGGAGGCAAGACCTAAACGTTATTGCAACCCTCCAAAACGGATAGTAGGACCCCAGTAGGAAATCATATGATTTTCTATAAAGAGGGGGAGGTGCTATATATATATGTTTGTATAAATATATATATATAAACGTATGTGTGTATATATGTGTATATATATATATATATATATATATATATATATATATATATATATATATATATATATATATATATATATGTGTATATATATATATATGTGTATATATATATATGAGTTTTTATTCTATTTCCTTCTTAATCATATCATGAACAAACAAATTTATATTAAGAATATTATAACCAGAAAGATCTAGTAAGTGTTAGCAACCACTTAGGTAGATTATATTATTACCATTTAATTAGAATAATAAAGATATAACACTTTGCTTATGCTAATGTGTACAGTGAAGATCTATCTAGTGAATCTGTTGCTGAAGTAAAGACATTGAATAGCCCCATGTAACCATTTACATACTAGGTATGCTATTTTTGGTTACCAAAATTTTAAGACGTCAAATATTGACAATTTTCATTTACCATTTCCATCCTTAATCCAAGTGAAAGAGCTTTTGACGATGACGTTGATGGTTTTAACTCTGATACTGAATCTGAAAACGAGATTGAATCAAGTACAATGCTTAATTTTTTAGAAGTTCTCACTTACGATCTTAAACAATTATACCTTTTTTTATTTTGATGATATTCTTTTAGGCACATCAATTTTCTACAGAAAAGAATAGAAATTAATAATTATTATTTAAATATAACTTGTAATTCTGTGAATATAATTAAGCTTTTTCGCTCCCGTTTGCTCTCCCGTTCCCGGTCGCTTCCCGTTCCCGCTCCCGCTTGCTCTCCCGTTCTCGCTCATGCTTGCTCTTTCATTCTCGTTCTCGCACGCGCTCATTTTCTTTTTTCATTCTTCCCTAACTTCTTTTAGCCCATAAAACATAAAATAGATTTGGCTAAATCTTGCTTGAAGCTGTTACGTAACCTAAATTTGAATTTTATTACGCAATTACCGATTTTGAATTTTATTACTCACCCCCGAATATATATATATATAGTTCCCGCTCGCTCACCCGCTCCGCTCCACTCATTTTGTAGCGGATTTCAATTTTTTTTTCTATATTTGATTCCCCTTGACTCTCAAGGTTGTGTGAAAATTTCATTACGATCGGTTGAATGGTGTAGCAATGCATAAAGGACATACATACAAACATTCATTTATATAGATATAGATTTATATCTTTTTTTGCAAAAAAAATTGTTATCAAAAAAATCCTTAACTGATTAAACGAATTGCAAATAATTGTGAATTAGCCAATTATCCTACTTATCTACATACATAATTTCTTATGTATGTATGTATGTATGTATGTATGTATGTATGTATGTATGTATGTATGTATGTATGTATGTATGTATGTATGTATGTATGTATGTATGTATGTATGTATGTATGTATGTATGTATGTATGTATGTATGTATGTATGTATGTATGTATGCGTAAAATAATATATAATTAGATTTAAACAAATCCGTCATTTTTGACGGATATCTCTAGTAAATATATATTATATATATATTAATCAAAAAATAAATTTAAAAAAATGTTTTTCTTTGCCTCGAAAATTGTGTGAATTTTCGTTTCTAAGATTTGATCACCAAAGACAAACAAACAAACAGAGAGACGAGTGAAGTTAAATAAAAGCATTAAAAAAAAAGAAGAGAAAATTGCGTTAAGGTATGACAAGCGTTTCACTAACATCCTGGGCACAATGAGTCCCACAACAGGTGGAAACGGGAGACTTGTCCCGACACGACAAAACTTCATCGACACTGTTCATCAATGTTTCGTTGGAGGTCATGTCATTACCCCGCGTGTTATCACTTGCAAGACAAGTCGAGATGAGATCTTCACTTCAAGAAGAAAAACCAGAAACGTCATCATTTAAAGAACTATAAAAAAATTTTTGACTATCTTTAGTCTGCAGTCTTTTTTTGGTATCTTTAATAATTTATTAATGAAAAAAAAGACTACAAACTGAAGATAGTAAAACTCAGTCTCAAACCAGTTAAAGCAAATCTAAAAGAAATAAGTTTATGAATAAATGTAAAAACCCTAGTTTTAAAAAGGAAAGAAAGCCCGCCGCAGTCGAAATTTTTTTTTTACTATCTTCAGTATGCAGTCTTTTTTTTGTATCTTTAAGAATTTATTAATGATAGAAAATAAAGACTACAATCTGATATAATTTTACTTTTATTTTTAATCTTTATGGAAACCAAGACAGATTATTTTTACCCCATTTATTCATAAACTTATAAGTTTATGAATAAATGTAGTACCCCTCACCCACCACCAAAAAAAACCCTCATATTTGGAGAAATTGCAGGCCATTCCGATTTGGCTTCGGGGGGAGGGCTTGCTCAAGTTTTGAAAAGGGAAGAAAGGCGAAAATTTATTTTTGACTATCTTCAGTCTGCAGTCTTTTTTTTTGGTATCTTTAATAATTTATCAATGAAAGAAAATAATGACTACAAACTGAAGATAGTCAAAATCAATCTCAAACCAGTTGAAGCAATTGTAAAAAAAAAAGTTTATGAATAAATGTAGCACCCCATACCCCCTACCCAAAAAAAACTCATCGAATTTGAAAAAATTGCAGAACCCTCCGATTTTGCGCTTCTGTCGACAAGCCGGGTCGTAAAAACACGGATGCTGGTTTGGTCTGTTGACTGATGGTGTGCATCATATAGGTACGTATTGTCGATATATTTTATTACAACTCGAACAGAGGGACCTAACGGGCCACTGAAACTGTTTGGACAGAATACTGTTAAGTGAAACGTAATCAGATAAAAAAAAAAAAACGTCAAGTCATACAGTTGAAAAAAAAATGCAATCAAAATAACCAGTTCGGTGGGACAATATGTCATAAAGAAAAAATCTCAGAAGAAAACCTGATATTAGCACTAAATTTAGTATAATCCAGGATAGTCACAAAAAGCAAACATCATTCAAATTTCAGTATGACTATTTATAAACGAGAAATTTCGCGAGGTCAACCGTCACAATTAAGCTCTGGAACCTACTGTACGTAGTTGAGCTAACAATATCATTAGGCAGGTGGTTCCATATAACAATAATACGATTAGAGTAGAAAAACTTCGTAATATTGCCTCTATTCAAAACAGAACTTAACTTAAGTTGGTGGTCTCTAGTTGAGGAGTATGCAAAATATTTGAGTTGATGCTTTAAATCAGAATCGGTAAGGCCATGCAAAAAACGTATAGCATAAACAAAGGTCATTGATGATTCGTCTATGCTCAAGTGATTGGAGACTAAGAGCTTTTAGTCTTGCCATGTACGGAAGATTCCTGAAAGTTGGGACAGCCTTTGTGAACTTCTGTTGAACCATTTCGATGTAGTCAATGAGGTATTGGTGATGGGGGCTCCATACTTGAGAGCAGTATTCCAGAAGGGATCGGATGTATGTACAGAAGGCCTGTTTGAGCAGAGCAGGATCTTTAGATAGAAATGATTTCGTGATAAGTCGCGATCTCAGGGACGCAACACGAATAATATTGGCAATATGATGTCTGAATTTGAGGTTGGTGTCGATGTCTACTCCCAAGTCCCTGGCGCTGTCAGTGTTCTTCAGTTTGTGAGAGCCGATGGTATAGTTGGGTGGTTCAAATATCTTACATGTAATGCCAGAAGTAGTTGATTTTAACTTATGTGATTTAGGAGAAAAGGATGTCGATGGACCATTATCAGAAGAGCTCCTGATTGTGCATACAAAGCATTTTTCCTTGGCCAATTGCAACTGCAATTCCCCGGCCCAGGCAACTAGTCGATTAACAGATTCCTGAAGTTCCCGACTGTTGTTACCTTTGGAGTAGAGCTTAATGTCATCCGCAAATAGTTTGTGAGAAATTTGAAAATTGTTAAATCTATCGATAATATCATTAATGTATAATAGAAAAAAGGTGGGTCCTAGTACGTTCCCCTGTTACGCTCCACTAGTAACATGTTTGATATCAGATAGTTGTCCTTCGATCCTTATAATCTGTAGTACTCTGTCTCTCAAGAAGTTTTTTTAGCTACGTTTATAAACTCACGCTCAATCCGTAGGACTCTAGTTTGGTTAATAGTTTTGAATGTGATACTGAGTCAAAGGCTTTTTTGAAGTCAAAATAGATCACATCTGAGTTCGTTCGTGCCTGGATTGAGTTTGACCAATCATAAGTACATTCGAGTAAGTTGGTGCACGTTGATTTAGCTCCTCGAAAGCCATGTTGATTAGGCGAGATTAGCTTATTGATATCCAAGTAGTTGTGTATTGCTTTGTTAATAATTCTTTCCATCGCTCGACAGCATGTGGACGTTAAAGAAATAGGTCTGTAGTTTTCAGGACAAAAAGTTGTACCTTTTTTATGGATTGGGATAACAAAAGCTTTTTTCCAATCTTTAGGCAGATGCCCAGTTTTGAATGAAAAGTCGAAGATGTGGCAGAGTGGTAGAGCGAGGCTCAGCGAGGCTAGATGCACATCGCTTCAGAAAAATATTTAGAATACCATCGGGTCATGAGGATGTAGAAGAAGTAAGTCTAGCCAATGTCTTAAACACAATGTCCGGGGTGAAGTCAATTTTCGCCAGTTGCTTCGATGTCCTTCGCTCGAGAGTTAGCCTACGACCAGAGCCGGCTTGTGAAACATATTTTATGTGTGCGAGAATAAATAAGGCGCCTTTTAAATTACTTTAAATCATAAAACAATGAATACTACAAATAAAATAACTTTTTTTAGAATTTTATTGATTTTAAACATATTTTTATGTAGAAAACGGAACACGTCCAGCTTTAAATTTGACCAAATTTAATCTTAAAGTATCAATATCTACAGATTTAAAAATTTTTGTTTCAATGGAAATTATTGATAAACCATTTAAACGTTCCTAGCCCATTCATTAATCGTAATTTTATTTAATAGAAAAACTACGTTCCCGTTCCCCTATGCTCACTGTTCCTGGTAGTGCTAATAATAATTGTAGGAAAATCAAACATTAGGAAACTCTATCAAGCTGACTATCAGAAATCCATTTAAGCACAGATTTTAGTGATTTTTACCAATGCTTTTATTAACTCGTCGTCTCTGTTTCTCTGTCTGTCTGTTTGTTTCTCTGTCTGTCTGTTTGTTTCTCTGTCTGTTTCAAATCTTGCAATCAAATTTTGAGTCACTTCCTGATGATAGATTTTTTTCAAATTTTGCATACATGCTCAAAATAGAAGACAATGCAATATTCAATTATTAGTTTTACAATAAGTCAATTAATTTAGTTAATTTTAATTAATTTCGCACATATATATATACATATATATATATATGTGTGTGTGTTTATATATATGTATGTATATGTGTACGTGTGTGTGTTTATTATATTTTTTATCTAGGAATTTATATATATAAAAGCATTGGGTTTTAAAAATTCGTTTTTAATTTACTTGTTTTGGGTCTAATTTCCGTAATAACAAATTTAAATTCAAGAAACTAATTTTTTGAATACACATCTTTTGATTCACCACGAGTCAATACTTTTTTCAGTAATCTATATTTTTTTAATCATGTCTTTCCTATTTTTTTATTATCTTTGATATCATATAAAAACTTGAACGTTTCTATTGTACTTGAAAAGTTTTCAAATCGCTCAATTATTGATTCTTCAACCGTTTTAAAGAGAACATCAAAAAACTTTTTTTGAATTTTTGGTTTGATTTTATATCACCATCTTCAAAATGTTTATCATCAACAAATCTTTTTCTTGCTCTTTCACGTGAGCTAGAACAGAATTCGTCAGTCAAATTTGAATCATTAGCTAGAGTTCCAGCTTTTGAGATATAAACTTTGTAAGAATTTTTAGTATGTTTAGTAACAAAATAATAACAAAATTAAAAAAAGATAACGCTCATATACAAATGTATTTTAAGTACTTTTAGTACATTTAAAAATAATATGTGCGTGTTAGTAATACAATTTTTTGAACCAAACTTTTCATTCAGAAGATAAAAGCATTGGGCGATATATATAGATAACGCCCAGCACTTTTATCTTCCGAACAATAAGTTTAAATTTTTTTACTTTGAATATTATTTCTAAGTTTTTAATACACTTATATATAACCGTTGTTTTAAAAAAATTATTTTTTATATTTTTTTCATTTTTTAATACTTAAATCTTTTTCCTTTTTTAAATCTAAAAACAGATTAATGTATTGCCACCGATATACATCTGCATACAAAATAATCAATTTTTACAACTATTAGAAGTGGCCTAAGAAAGCTTAAGAAAACCGATGAAACAAACAACAAGCTGATAAAGCATGTTAATCTAAGCGTTGTAAAAGTGATTGTTTTCTTTAATACAGTCTTTTAGTAATAGAGTTTTTTAAATGTAACCACTCAGGGCCGTAACCAGGAATTTGGAAGTGGGGAGCCCAAGAACTTTTGGGGGGGGGGCACTGTATAAATTTTTTGTTTACATAAGTTGCGCGTGCCAGTGATTTTTTTAAATAGTAGTTATTTAACTTAAGGTACACCATTAGAATAAAATAGATTCTATTTAAAATTGTATTTAAAAAGTTCTCACCACTTTGTGGTAACAAAACTTCCGATAAATAAAACAAATGCTGAAGATAAAATGTCGATCTTGAACGCTGAGAAAGAAAGTGACGAGGACGCAAACAAACAACAATGAAATTTATGTTATGTAGTAGAGTGTTCTTGCATGCGGTCACTGCATCCGGTCACTGTGGTAAGTCTCTTCTATTAGCTTCTCTTTTTTCCTCTCTCTGTGAGCGGTGATATTCTCTATCCATTAACTTATTTAGCATATCTCATTCCTTCTCAACGTGAGCTGCCTATTCTGCTAGGCTCCTAAGTTCTTTAACAGTACTCTCTCTATCTATATGTTAGTAGCCTAGCCTCTTTAAGTCTCTAGTCTTAAGTCTTAAGTTTCATTCTCTACTGGACAGCTTATTTTGCTGGTTCTTTAATTTTTCAGCATCTCTCTTTTTCTTGCCCTCTCAGTAGCTCTTTCTCTTGTATTAATATTAGAGAAATTGTGCGGTTTTATATTAACTGGACAGCAATACAAAAAACTGGGGAGGCCTGAATGAGCTGGGGGGCCCGACCAAAACTGGGGAGGCCTGAACAAAACTGGGGGGCCTGGGCCCCCCGGCCCAATAGCTGGTTACGGCCCTGTAACCACTTCTTTCAATGCACAAATTTCTTTTAATCCCAATTTTAGAGCACGAACAGCTTTCACATGACTTTTCGATCTTGTAGTACTTAACGACTTTACTGTTAATTTGCAGCATTTTAATTCAAAAATTTTCTAACGCCCACGGCGCATAGATCACGCAAGCAGAAATGCGCGTTCCAACAGTATATATTTAAAAAACTTGTCAGTAATTTATTTTTGATAATTAAATTGAATATTATGATCAAAAACAATTACCCGTGCAAAATTTCAGATCAATCTGAAAGCGGGAAGTCAGTGAAAAATTGATTGCAAGAAATCCCGATAGCAAACTCCACGACCAAGTTAAGTAAAAGTGTATAAAAAGGCGCCTTTCTAATTTCGCGCCTTTTTAATTTTGCGCATTTTTTAATTCTGCGCCTTTTTTAATTTTGCGCCTTTTTAATTCTGCGCCATTTTTAATTTTCCGACTTTTTTAATTCTGCGCCTGTGTGCTTTGCACACTTCGCAAACGCTATGAGACGGCCCTGCCTACGACCGTCATCAATTGTAAATTGGCCACAAGAGGCCATTGTTATAAACTGAGGTCTGGCCTGCACAAGATCGATGCTACCAAGTTCTTCTTTTCCAACCGAATAATAAAATCCTGGAATGCCCTGCCTCACGACGTGGTCAACTCAACATCCTACAGCCGTTTCAGATGTCTGATAAATGAAACCGACCTTTCAAAATTTTTAACACCTAATGGTCAGATTTAAATACCCGATGACTTATATGCTTATTTTGCGTATTAGTTTGAGTTACTATTCTTCTTATATTTTTGTCGATTTAAATACCCCATGACTTATATGTTTATTTTGCGTATTTGTTTGAGTTACTATTCTTCTTATATTTTTGCTTTGAATTCTGTTCGAACGTATGCTTTATGTTGTCCGAACGGTGTTAGCGGCCTACGGGTCCTTCTGTTGGAGAAATAAATAAATAAATACACTTGAAAAATATTTATTAAAAATATTTCCCATCTTATAAGGATCCTCTGTTTCACCACCGTTTAATTTCTCTATTTGGATAATTCTGTGGGATGTAGTGAGTTTGTTGTTGACATATCTATAGAATTTGCTGGCGTTGTTTTTTTAATCATATTTAGTTCTCTCTCCGAATGGTACATTTTCAATTGCTCTTTTAATTTTTTTTTCACATTTTTGTACCTGTTTTGTAACAAAGCTTAACCCTCTGAGTTTCTCGAATGTACCTGGGATAACGATGTTTGTCCAGTTTCTGTTTCTTCAGGGAAATCATGCATTGAATTGCATTTTCCATAACTAAACAAAACGAGTTCTAGCAGTCATCTATAGAAAAACAATACTGGAAGAGAGTGTCCCATTTGAATTTTATAAAATAAGCATTGAGAGCATGATAATCAGCACGAACAAAATTGTATTCTTTCTTTGTGCTCACATGGCTTATAGTCCGAACCATGTTTGGAGTAAAAATAATGCTATTTTGATCACTTTCTCTGATTGGACTCATCACATCAATCTGCTTTATACATTGTGGGTCTTGTGACAGCACCAAGTCAAATATGTTATTGATTCTTGTGTTAGAGATAACAAATTGTATGAGTCCTGAGTCATTAAAGAAGGTCATGAAGGCGTTGTAAATGTTGTTTGGTGCCGTATAAAGGTACCAATCAATCTCCAGGAGGTTGAAATCTTCCATCAGGCATATTGGATTTTTAGTGTTGCATAATTGCTGAAGAAATCGAATGCTATTTTCGGAATACTGAAATGTTTCGTCATTGTATCTACCTGGTCTGTAATAAGCTATAATTCTTTGAGACCCGCTACCTATTTTAATGTCTACACAGCATATTTCAGTGTTGTTCAGTCCAGCTGGAGAAGAAAGAATTTCAAAATTCAAGATGTTTTTGAGAATGAGCGCTAATCCGCCTCTCCTAGTTTCTCTGTCACGACGAACAGCAACATAATCATTAGGTAAAAACATCGAATTCGGATACTCCTTCAAAAGCCATGTCTCGACTAAACAGAAAACACTCGGTTTGTAAGTATCAATAAACAAAGGTTTATCTTCTATTTTGTTAGTAATGCTTTTGACGTTTGGCAGGGCCCATGGGCCTGTAGCAGTCTCTGTCTGAGAAATCCTATTTACGAAAAGGCGGAGGAACCGGATGATCGGACGACGGTAGTGCCCCCGTAAAAATCGACCCGTTTCTCTTTTGGCACCGTCTTTGGTAGGCAGCTTCAGCCTCCATACGCGTCATGTCCCTATTGAAATACACCTTGGGTATCAGTGCATCCGTTGAGGAGCGTAGTAGTCTTGACGACTGAATCATGTCTTTAGCAGTCTCTGGGCTGGAAAATGTGACACAAAGCTTTGTATTTTTCAAATCCTTTCCAAAGCGTCGAGCCTTAACAATCTTCGGTTTGAGTTTGAGATTTGTTTCGAAAAACTCTAGGGCGTACATAGCATCGGAAAGTTTAGGGTGAGGTGGCATCCCCGAAATGATTATGCTGCTTTCACGGCTTTTTCTTTCATCACGCTCTTCTTCTATGTCCCAGAGTGATTTGGCAAGTGTGGCTTGAGTAGAGGATTCACCAGGGCCGGATTTACAATTTTGGGGGCCCTAGGCCAACAAATATTTGAGGCCCCGTTTTGAAAAATAAAAAATATTGCTAAGCTTTTAAATTCAAAAATATAATACAACTTTAATGTAATTCAAGATTTATTTCAATTTGTAAAGAATATTGTTTGCAATTTAAACGTTTGACAGTTTCCCCACAAACAAGCTTTTTGAGCAATATATCGATCGCGATCTTGATACGTCATTATAGAGGATTTAAAGTCTTTATCTGCATTTTGAGATGTTGACGGACCGCTCTCTATCCAAAATTGTATATCCTCAGCTGAAAGGTTATCCCAAAGTCCTGGATCGCTTTTTCTATTCAATGGCAAATCTTTTTGAATATCCGTCTCTTCATCGAGATCTCAGATCTGATTGTTGGTTTGAAGTTTGAGTCACTTCGATTGAGTCCTCTAAACACCCGATAAATTAGCTTCTTCACTTATGACAAAGTTTGTAAAATTAGCTGAAGTTAATGAATTAGCAGGAGATTCTGTTTTCAACAGAAAACTATCGATATTTTGAAGTTTCTTAATGTTTTTTTTTCTATTTCTTTTTTTTTTGCAGCTCCACTTTCATAAGTTCTTAAGGAGCTCCTTCCCATTTCTGTTTGAAATTTTAAAAAATTTTCGGAAAAAGAACTTATTTAATTGTTGTCGTTGACGAGCACTGATTTCAGAAATAGACAACTACAAAAAAAGGTTTAAACCACTGATCTCTATATATAACATATTATAGAGATCAGTGGTTTAAACAGAAAGTGACAGAAACGGAAGTGTATAAAAAAACCGCGAAAAAAACAAAAGTACCGAAATGTTTTTTTTATTTTGCCCTATTTGTACTTTCTAATGAAAATTTTTGCATTTCCGAGAAATAAACTTAATATTTTTTTATTTTAAGATGAAATTTTCATCAATAACAATATTAAAATCTCTATGAAATAATTTTATTGCAAATCGATTGATATTCAAAAATTTTTTCATACTACTCAAAATGTTTTTGGGGCCCCTTATTTTGCGGGGTCCCTACGCCATGGCCTAATCGGCCTGCCTGTAAATCCGGCTCTGGGATTCACTCAAGCCATGCGTCGAACAAATCTTCTCGAGCCTTGATTGGAATGCGACAATTTGGTTTTCCATGATTTTGATCGAGTCAGTGAGAGAGTCGTTGATGGTTTTGAGTAGTCGGTCGAAACCATCTAATTTGGTCTCCAGAGAAAACTCTCGCGGATTGCCCGATCCAAAGAATCAGTCACAGTTTTTGTAATTTGAGCTAACATGGTCTGGAGACCCACTGTAAGTGTTTCTGTGATCTTGATCATGTTCTCGTTTGCCTGCTTCATTACGCTATTGAGAATCTCTTGGAGCGCCTCTGACGTTATACATCTGTCTTTTTTATTTTGAGTCAAAATCCTGGTCTTCTTTGGGAAAACAGACTGTTGTCTTCTACACATAGCTCAGCCAATTATCTAATTGAGAAATAAGGCACCCCCTCCGGGTATCAGGTTTTAGGTTTTAGCTTCAAATTTGTGCGTACCTACATCGCCTTATTCTTACCGGTGACAAAATGCTGCACAAGTTTAACTGAATTTTCAAGTCGTAATTCGAATTTAATCTTGAACAGTTTTTAAAAGCAGTGTAAGCACTAACTTACAAATAAAAAAGGATTTAATCAGAATGGGGTTTTAGTTTTAATTTTGAAAGCGACGCTACACAAAATGAAGTCTTGAAAAGAAGTCGCTCTCTTCGAAACCATGCTTCAAACAAACATAAACAGTAGAATAATAATTTAAGTTATAAATGGTCATGCTATATTACTGAAATATTATTACATTTTCTGAAGTTGCAAGCAGAGGTTATTGTAACGACGACAATAGACGGCCAATGAGTAGTATACAAGGTCCAAGTTGAGGAATCCTGTTCCTGTTGGGCCGCATCATTTTATTCTATTTGTTGAATGAGACGAGTGCGTTGTTAGCCAGTTTAATTTCATACTCGAGGAATGGGGATTACTAGTTAAACAAGATTAAATTTTAATTGTTTTATCTTTAATATTTGATGTTTCAACGCTGATTTTTTTGTGGATAATTTTGACTCGATAATAAACTACTCGTCTATCTAAATATAAAGTCTAAATTTAGTAACATTTCGTAATCTCACATTGAAGTCGCGATGAGCTAACTCGTGAAATTTAACCCTACTGTAACTTAATTGAAGGTTTTTAAAATGAACAGAAAAGGTTTGTTTAAAAATGTTTTAAAATATCCAGTTTTTTATTTATATGAGCCTCCACTTTTAAAACTTCAACTATAAAATAAAATAGAAAAGACAGTCTTTAAAGTTTAAAATTCAAAGTTTTGGTTTGGTTGCTGATCCACATTTAATTTTTAAAGTATAGTCTTTTTGCTAAATTAAATTTGTAGTAATACTAACGTTTAATTCGCTATTTTAAAGCTAAGCTTCTATGGCCAATGAGGCAAGAAGATCCAGTCCTAGTCAAATTGTATTCTTCACATTATGTTACACTTATCACTTATCTTATGCTTTTTGATTTTTTCCCATCAGCTCTTGAAGAAGCTTTTGCTCTGTTCGATAAAGATGGAGATGGTTCTATAACTTCTGCTGAATTACTTGTAGTTATGAGGAGTCTTGGTCAACATGTTACTGACCAGGAAGCTAAGAAAATGGTTGAGAAGGTGGATAGAGATGGTATGTTGTGTTATTTACATGAAGCTTTGGCAATGGCTATCCAAAACATTTTAGATTTTATTTTTAGTTTAATAATTCTGAGCTGAATAAACATCATTTCATTTAATAGCAGTATTTTTGTTGAATTGAGGAAATTTTCGTTAGATCTCCAATAAAATATAAAATTGTCAGAAGCAATCTTTATAAAAATTTTCTTTAGATGTAAATTTAGTTGATATTAAAATATTAATTTCAGGAAATGGTTTAATAGACTTGAACGAGTTCATCCTCATGATGGGAACTAAACTCGATCATCCAACGAAGAAAGATTCGGAAGTGCGATCTCTTTTCGCTGCATTCGACAAGGTTTTTATTTTTTTCAATATCTTTTTATTACAAACTTTTATTTAGGTTACAATCTCTGTTTGTTTGTGTGTGTGTGACTTTCTCTGTACACAAATCTTGCAAGTAAAATTTAACCAGCTTTTTGACAAGTTAGGAAGCTGAAACTTTCAGCGTAGCTTTATATTGGATGACAATACATGATTCAATTGATTTCAACATAATTTTTATAATAAATTTAGTGGTATTTAAAAAAACCGAAAAACTTAAGTTGAATATCTTTCATATTTCTAAATTGAGTGTAATAAAAGTTTTTGTTGAAAAACTCGTTTTATCCTTTACTTGTTATGTAAATAATTTAAGTATTGTAGAGAATTTATACTAGTGCTTTTTACCATATTATTTGATAATTTTGTTAGTGGGATGTTAGTATTCTCATTACTGTTGCTCCAGCATTGTATTTTATCGGAATTACCAAATTTAATGAGTTCCTGTTTATGTTATTTGTAGTGCTTTAAAAATTCTAATGCAGATGTTTGAGATGTTAAACATAAGAGCTTCCAAATGCACTGATGAAGTATTTCAAAGATAGCCTGTAAATGACTCCTTTTCCAATTGGCCCACTTCTAACAAAAACAACTGGCACCTTGCAAGTCTGTTTCAACCTGCTGAATTAAGAACTGCTTCACGCATACATACACCCACCCACCCACACACACACACACACACACACACACTCATACACACACGCTTTCAAAGATCTTTGTAGGAGAAGATTAAGAGATTAATAGCATTACATTGATGTTCTTATATGCATGAAGATTATGATGGGATTTTGAAATCTATTAAGCATAATAAATAATTGCTATAAAACCCCAACCAGTTGTTTCTGCCTGGTTCTGCATAAAAACAAACATATTTTAGGTTTCTTTGTTCTTCTTTTTATGCAGTTGATTTGTTTTTTCAATGGTTGGTATTGTTATTTAAAATGTCTAAATCAACAGAATTGTATATTGCCAACAATTGATATTGTTGTATATTGCATAACTGAATATTAAATTTCTAAAAGGAGCATTCGAGGTGACTGCATTTAAAAAGTCTGAATGAATGCTAATGAATTTCAATTAGAGGTGGTCTCAATGACAGGAATGTATGTACTTCTTACAAAAATAGATATGTCTGTTAATATGCTGATGAAGCTCTCTCATTACTTCTGTAAAAATGCTTAAAAACATGCGCTCTCAAAATGTGGCCATTTCCTTTCAGTCCAAGGGAAAGAAATAAAGATTAAAATAAGGATGTCCACTATAAAATAACTTTCTTTTTAATGATCTGTTAATGCTGACGTTGAGCTGAGTGTATATCTTCATCACTACTAGTTGAATGCTCGCAAAGGTGCATTTTTAAATAGAAGCCTTCCATTGTGAACGTACATAAAATGCTTTAGCTTCGTTTAAAGGTTTTTGTAAAATATTGCCGAAGATATCTTGTCAACCGGTTAAAACCAGTTACTGGTCTTTGGGGTAATAATGTTTGCCAGTGTTGTTTTGTATTGTTTAGTGTTGTCTATTGTGGTTTGAGGTTTAGTCTAGAACTAACTCTTTGACATAACTTCTTTTTTAAATTTATTCAATGAGCTGGTGTGTTTATGTTTATTTATACTTTAAACTAATTAGCAAACCCGGTCTGACAGTCATGTGATGAAGATTCAAATAATAAATAATAATCAGTTAGTTAGCAGTTACTCACATGTGATGAAGATTCAAATAATAAATAATAATCAGTTAGTTAGCTCACATGTGATGAAGATTCAAATAATAAATAATAATCAGTTAGTTAGCTCACTTGTTAGAGTCTGCCTGACTGAGCTAGTTTGATAGGCTAATTATCTTCATTAACATACCAGTTTGTTTAATCGCTTTGTGTAGATTGTCTGTTCTATTATTCATTATTTATTATTATTGCTGTTGTTAATGTTTTTTTTCTTTCCTGAATTAAGGACACCTATTTGAATACAAAGTTATTTTTATTAAACGATTTTTTTGTACAATTAGAATTTCAAAGTAAGTGTTAAACTAGGTCTGTATGTAAAGAAAAAGGACTTTCTGATTTAATTTTTGTTCAATGACGTACTTGTGTTACAATGAAATCAGAAGACTAATATCAGATCAGCTGTTTCATTTTGATGACACATCAGTATTGTGATTGTAGATTGTACCGTGAAAAATTAATTTAATTACACCAGTACCAGAAAGATTATATTATTAGGAGAGGGATCTTCATAATCGTGTGATGTGAATAGATAATTGGTTTGGAGGAGTGGGTTGGTATAGTTTGAAGGGTTTTTTTTTAAAAAAAGGAAAATGTCTACATGTTTATGTCTGTTTTGGCCATCCAGCTAAAAACTTGGTTGCAACATTTTATCAATTTGGTGACTTTGAAAGGCTGAAGTCAGTAAGTTAAAATTAGTGGACTTTTTGGCTGTTTTTTTCGGCTCTCATCTTTGATGTGCCTGCACTTTGAACACACCAATTTGCGATTACAATTCATATCAATGTATTTTTGCTTTCGCTCATTCGTCTCCCTTGTCATGTGTTCAGTCAATCGTTCTAGAGAATTCGCAAATTTTATTCAGTAGGATTCTTTTGTTGATCCTCTACATACTCTACAATAATCTACATCAATGACCTTTGTTTTTGCCTACTTATATATATATATATATATATATATATATATATATATATATATATATATATATATATATATATATATATATATACTTATATATATATATATATATATATATATATATATATATACATTGCATACATACATACATACATACATACATACATACATACATACATACATACATACATACATACATACATACATACATACATACATACATACATACATACACACATACATACATACATACATACATACATACACACAGAAATACATACATACATACATACACAGAATGCACATTTTGAAACAGGACAACAGTGGTTACATCGACAAGTCAGAGGTGAAGAAAACAATGAAAGATATTGGGTTTGATCTGTCCAAAAAAGATGTAGAAACAATGATGAAAGCTGCTGGAGTTGCTAACAAGGATAAAATTTTTTATGAAGGTCCTTCATCTATATTTTAATATTTTTAGAATATATATATATATATATATATATATATATATATATATATATATATTGTGTATATTATTTATGTACAATATACATAAATAAAAATATATAAAGTACATATATTTATAAATAATATGCATAAATAAAAAAATGTACATAAATTCAATTGTTTAATCTTTTTGCAAATTCTTTTAGTATTTTCTTAGTTTAACTTATTATTTTTCAATTTATAAAACCAAATCTGTCTTTGATTAAACATTTTATAAATAATTGTCAATTAACTGGTTAAATTTCAGATTTTATGAGAATGATGTCAACCATGGCAACGCCCAGAAATGTTGGTTTTTGATTTAAAGTTGTCTAATTTAACTTAATACATTTTCTCACCTATCTCTCTCTCGCTGTCTCATCTATTTTCCCTCTCAATGACTTATCTCTTTTCTACTTTTCCACCTTCTCTCCTGATGTCAGTTCTTGAACTTAATGAATTATTGTGATAAGATTTTCCCTCTATCGAATATTTGAAGCATTTTTATCAGTTATTTATGAAAACTTTTTCATATGCATCTATTCCATTCATTTCATTTAAAATATTCATTCATTCATTCATTATCTCCTTTATTGTCATATATATATATATATATATATATATATATATATATATATATATATATATATATATATATATATATATATATATATAATGTACATAAATACAATTTTTTGTTTTTCACACCTACAGAAGACATTACTGGCCACAGAGCCTACAATTGTATACAGTCCCGAAGAAAAGAAAATCCAAGGTTTGTTTGCTACTTTGAAAATTTCTTGTGTTTTTTGCTTCTCTGAATGTGTTGGTTGTTTATTTATAGCCGGACTTTCCATTTCAACTTTTTCTTTATTTCCGGAGTCGTTTAAGTTTTTTTTTCTAACGGATGTAAAAAGAAAAAATCGTGTGGGCTGGTCCTCGCGAGTCGTTATTCTGATTTCATTCACACGCACGCCCATGCATACGTACGTACACTTACACGTCAGTGCGTACAAAAGCATCTACGCCTTCCATGCGGTGCAGTGCACATTCTCTTCTTTGATGACAGGCTGGATGTTCAGTGCAATATTCTGTTTTCTTCCATGTTTTGGAATTATGCAAATGAAACTCAGTTTTCTCACATTTCTTTTTTCTCTTTCTTTCTGTCTGTCTGTCTCTTTTTCTCTGTGTCTGTTTGTTTCTCTCTCCTGCCTCTCTTTAAAGCTCATATTTTTATCTGTTTTTTTCTTGAATTTTTTTATTTAAAAAACGACAGTTGCAGAAGTACTAATCTAGGAATGAAAGCAGCGTGAACCAACACGTGAATGCCCGGTTTTTAGCATCCCTCAATCACTTTTTCATTTCTGCATAAAACTAAGACAAAAGAAGAAAAATCATTCGCATTTTCCTTCATTTAATAATTCATAATGCACACAAGTCGGGTTCGCATGCATCTTCTGCCAACCAGGTGGATGGATGCACACCGATGCATCCGACTGTTCTCCCTCCCGAGTCATTAATATATATATATAAAAATATAAACTTTGTTATAAAATACATGATTAACAGTTATTATGGGTGGTGGTGGTCATAGTAAGCGAATTGTTTCCCCCCTGTGTTGTGAATTTATTGTTGATAAGCATTCTTTTTTAGTCTAAAGGTGTTTATATTTTAAACTTGCATGCAAGTTTTATTTTTTTATATCAATCAAACAGTTTGATGACATGTGACCTTGAGATCTGATGAAAATATTTTGAGTTTTAGCTGTTTTGTGAAGATGACAAGTAATAGAAATGAGATAACCATAAGAAGATGAGCTGGTGGATAATTATGAGGGTGAGAGACGTATGGAGGTGGGGGGGGGGGGTTGGGTGTACTGAAGTTTATCCCATGCTGCTGTTATGCAGACATTCAATTTTTATTTTTAACCATTTCCATGGTCGATGAATTTCAAGAACAAAATCAGTCAGCTGTTTTAATGTTTTTAAATTCAATATTTCTATTCTATTAGTTAGAATATATATTGTCAGTTGATGCAGGCATTTCTAGAAAAATTATTTTTATCAAATTTTAATAAACGAACTATAAAGGGGAGGATTGACGCTTAAAAAATGGTTTGTGTTGATGTATTGAACTTTATTGATGTGGGAGAGCATTGAGAGCAACTAAATGGCACTTTAATAGTTGGCAAGAAAGATGTTTTACTAGAAAGACTAGGAAGTTACCTTATTGAACAGAGCTGAATGCTTACGTGCAGATATGCTTGGTCCAGATATGCTTGCTTCAATGCAGACTTTCTTTCAGACATGCCTTCGGCTGGTCATAGCCCCCCCCCCCCCCCGAGAAGGCATGATAAATACCACCGCCTGAAAATAAAAATCAACTTTAAATAAATTCATAGAGTAGTAACACCATATTTTGAAAACATTGTACACATTTGCCCAATCCACAGCAAGGCAAAAGGTGGAATGATACCTGAAACTATAACTCGATGTATGATCAGTGATCATGAGTATTGAAGGATGGAAGGTCTAATGAAAGATTTTCTAGATATATTAGTAGATATTATATGCTTTCAAAAAGCCTTGGCAAATAAGATTTCCTTGAAAATATTAGTTTAAAACATTTTTTGCTAATTTTAGCTTATGTGATTGATGTCTGTTTGTTTCTCTCTCCTGCCTCTCTTTAAAGCTCATATTTTTATCTGTTTTTTTTCTTGAATTTTTTTATTTTTTGTATTTGATACAAAAACTGCCCCCGAACTCCTAAAACGCCCCACCCCGAATCACGTTATCTGACAGATAACAGTTTTGAATTTTGATATCCTAGACTTTTGGAAAGTGCTTCTTATGACATCCAAGTTATAGTGAGAAAGCAATTGTCTGGCAACTGTGCTGAGTACACTACTTGCTAGTACAGTAAAAGTCCAACTATAGGCGAGATACAGATTATTAAATTTACATCTGAACAAAAGTGTCGTTGCTCTTAGTAGCCGCTCTTGAGGGTGCAACTCTCGAGTACTTTTACTGTACTTATATCAGTACCAGTATAGTAGCAATGTGATTTTTTAATATGACTTTTTCAATGATAACTATTTTCTTACATCGAGAAATCAAGAAAAATATTGCAGTCACATCATTTGTGCTTGATTTTTATTATTATTATAAATTGGTTCATTGTATAACATTTTCATAGCACTAAAACTGTTGATATTGACCATTACTCTACACTTTCATAAAAGATGTACAATAAATTAATTTACTTTCTTTAAATTTAACATATTTTATTGTGCTCATAAAATATTCTAGGTTTTTATTATTATCTTGACTCGTAAAGTCTTTATTATAAAATAATAGAATGTAAATAATTTTAGTTCATATTCTTAGCTTACAAATAATTACATGTAACTGTACATATCTTCAGATCTTCGGGTTGCCTTCTCCATGTTCGACAAAGATGGCGATGGAAAAATATCGAGCAAGGAAGTCTATCAAACGCTCAACTCCATTGGAATGAAAGTTGATCTCAAATCAGCAAAGAAGATGGTTATGCAAGTTGATCTTGATGGTTTGTTGAAGTTATTGTTTTATAATCCCTGATGAGCTGTAATATTATTCACTGTTTTGTGAAGCAATTGGTCAATTTTCTTCTGTTCATAATGATAAGGAATGTTCAGGGCCACCCCTTAGTATCAGGTAACTGGAAGGGTGCCCACCAGACCTAGCTCATGTGGGGCTCCTCAAATGTCAGGTTTTCTATTTCTGTACGTTGTTTCTATATTGTTCTCACAAATGCAAGGAAAGAATGAAAAAATTGGTGCTGAAATTCATTTTAAGAATGCAGTGTCACTATTAATATCTTGTACACAGCATAACGTACAAGTACACTAAGCATGACTTTTAAAGATAAGTGTTTACTTAATTATATTTTGAAGTTCTTTTAATTCTGCTCTTGACAAGGCATTTATAATATTGTCACCTATTGAGGTCTTGTAGGTTTTTTGTTTTGGTGATGTCACCTTATCTTTTTTTAGTTTTTTTATATAAAAACTTTAATATAAAAGTGAAATATATATATATATATATATATATATATATATATATATATATATATATATATATATATATATATATATATATATATATATATATATATATATATATATATATATATATATATATATATATATATATATATATATATATATATATATATATATATATATATATATATATATATATATATATATATATATATCACTTTTATATTAAAGTTTTAAATTTAATGAGCGAGCATTTTGTTTGATAGAATTCAATTAAAATTTGTATGTTATTTCTAGTTGTATATTAATAATGTTAAAGTTGAGGTTTGCTAATTACCAGACAGCATGAAAATTTCCTATGCTTCTTTAATTTTATATAACTGGTTTGTCTGAATATTAGTGAATATATATTATTTTAAAGTTTATGTCTGCTCTTGATTTTAGAATATTATCATTGTTGGATGGTATGTAGATGATGGCATGGCATGTAGATGATGGTATGTAGTTGATGTTATATAGAGGATGGTATTTAGTAGATGGTGTATATAGGATGGTATGTAGTTGTTATATAGAGGATGGTATTTAGTAGATGGTGTATAGAGGATGGTATGTAGTTGTTATATAGAGGATGGTATTTAGTAGATGGTGTATAGAGGATGGTATGTAGTGGATGGCGGATTTTGGCTTGGCTTCGAGCGAGACTGATTAGACTGTTGCTAGATGACAGTTGTATTGTAATTGTATTTATAGGGTATTGTGCAAATGATGGTAAGCAGAACATAACTTGCCAAAGATGATGCTCATACCTTTTTATAACGTTCAAAAATGGTTTACTTGTCATGGTGTACATGTGCTGCAGTGCATATGAGGCTGTACAAGTACATATGATGGCGTGTATATGACGGTTGACAGAACATGGTTTGCATATGGGGACATACAGAGGACGGTATGCATACTATGCATAGAGGATGGAGGCGGGTGGCAGATAATAGACAAATGATGATATGGCTAAGGTCATGAAGGAGAGTTGGCAAAAGATGATGTGGGGGGAATGGCATGCCAGGGGGGGCAGTACCGATATTAATGAACCAGTAGGTGATAAATGCTGCCTATAAATTACTATTTTGGTCTTTTCAGTCATCTTATAATAATAAGATTAAAACTCTTTTTCTCTCTTATCTTCTCTTTGGCTATCTTTCAATTTCCTTCCATCTTTTATTTATTTATAAGGAATTAAAATTAATTAGCAATTATACATGGTTTACAACTTTACAAGCAGTGGTTTACCTCTGCTGATGAATAACAATCGTTGGATGAGCAGATATTATTAGTAACTCTTTTTATAAGATGATGGTTGCTGCCAACATTTGATGGTTTGATGAATGAATTATATTCACTGTCTTTCTGCTCTTTCATCATAGCAGAAGAAAAAACTAATATTTTTGAATTTAATAATTTTTTTTATGGATTTCTGCATGTCCATATACTTACTTTATTGGACAATTACTAGCTGATCAGCTGATCCATACATTTTCATAGGTAAACATTCTATTCATTCATCTTAATGTTAATTAACATAATATAGCTGTTCCTCTAAAAAGAATCTCTAGGGGCAGACCATATTATTGACAAATAAGATAAATTACTTGAGTTCTGTTTTTACCATACTTCTATTAGCTCTACCTGGTGTTTGTTTGTAATAAATACTTGTAATCGATTTTTGGACTACTTCCCATTGATCTTTTAACTTCAAATTTTGCACATAAACATACTTTTGAAGACAATACACGAATCTAGGGACGACACTTGGGGATGGCAATGGGGGAGACCTTAAGGATTTTTCAACAACAAAAAAATGGAGACAAAGAAATATATGAAGTTTTAGTAAATTTTCAGAGTGAAGCCAATACATAAATCCAGGACGTCATTTGGGGGCAGGGGGTGTCCCCGCCTCACAAAAATTTCCAAAATATTATATATATATATATATATATATATATATATATCTTTCCAAAAAAACCTGCAATAGACTATATAAACTTAAAAGCTAAACAGCCCCCCCAAGGTATATATATATATATATATATATACCTTTATATATATATATATATATATATGTATATATATATACCTTGGGGGGGGGCTGTTTAGCTTTTAAGTTTATATAGTTTATTGCAGGTTTTTTGGAAAGAAATTTGTTTGTGAAAATTCTATTTTAGCACTTGAAAAAATAGACTTTTTGTTTTTAAAATATAAATGAACTCGAAAATAAAGTGAAGAAAAAAAATTTCATTTTTTATCTTTTACTGTTCGACTTGAGTTTCTGGAAAATCTCGCCCTTTCCAATTTAGAATGAAAAAATCTATAAATAGATGTAATGCAGATATAAAAAAGAATTCCTTATTCCTTCGTTAAATACAATTTGTTTTTACCAATGCTTTTATTAACTTGTCGTCTCTGTTTCTCTGTCTGTCTGTTTGTTTCTCTGTCTGTCTGTTTGTTTCTCTGTCTGTTTCAAATCTTGCAATCAATTTTTGAGTCACTTCCTGATGATAGATTTTTTTCAAATTTTGCATACATGCTCAAAATAGAAGACAATGCAATATTCAATTATTAGTTTTACAATAAGTCAATTAATTTAGTTAATTTTAATTTATATATATATATTTATGTATATGTGTACGTGTGTGTGTTTATTATATTTTTTTATCTAGGAATTTATGTATATGTGTTTGCAAAAAATTGATTGCAAAATTTGTGTTTTAATTACATATAAAAGCATTGGGTTTTAAAAATTCGTTTTTAATTTACTTGTTTCTTGCTGAATTCTTTTATGAAAATGTTTGTTCCACAAAGTTAGGAAAAAAGATATGGAAGTAAATTATGTTAAGCTGTAGAAGTTTTAAATTGATTGCTTTAAGTCATAAAATATCTTCTTACATTCTTGATCATGGCAATTGTTTCATGTAAAGTTACAATTATTATTATTGTTATAATAATATTAATATTTGGCAACTTATAGCAAGTTTTTATTGATTCTTTGAAGTATTTTACAATGAAAAATAAGTTGTTTCGTTATGATAACATTATTTCGAGCTCACTCGGGAGTAATTTTATTTCATTCCTGTCTGGCAGGTAATGGTTCGATATGCTTTGAAGAGTTCCAGCAGTTGATGAAGAATCATTACGGTTCAACCATCAGTCTGTCGGAAGGAGGACTGGACTTGAAAGAGATTTTCGAGATTTTTGATAAGGACCACGATGGTTTTCTCAATGCCTCTGATCTCAAGTTGGTGTTTTTAGAATGTGTGCATGTATTATGTATGTGTGTTAAAGTGTGTGTATGTGTGTTAATGTATATGTGTATTTGTGTATGCATGTGTGTTAATGTATATGTATGTGTGTGTATGTCCATGTATCGACACTGAACTACCGATAATTCCCAAAAAAAGATGACTAATAATCCAACTCTTTGGGGATACACAACTGAAGGAGACTTGATTATGGAATGTTCCCCTGGAAGGCATCTTGGCTGTTTTTTTATGTGTGTGCATTTGTGTTGGTGCATTTGTGTTGTGTGCATTTGTGTTGTGTGCATTTGTGTTGGTTCATTTGTGTTGGTGCATTTGTGTTGGTGCATTTGTGTTGTGTGCATTTGTGTTGGTGCATTTATGTTGGTGCATTTGTGTTGGTGCATTTGTGTTGGTGCATTTGGTTTATGTGTTTAGTAAGTGTTTGTGTTTATTTTCTTCTGGTTTGAATGAAAGCTACTGGCTGTAATAAAAGATTATCAGATTGAAGTTAGGATTACATGTGTGGATTTAGAATACAAATAAATAAGCACTTTGTATTACAATCTATTTCTGTTCCGATGTTTTCTATTACAAGAATTGAAAATTTAAATTTTCATTAGAATTTCGATTTTTACATACAAATATTTTTCAACAATAATAATAACTTTTATTACTAATGATTTGTGAGTCAAATGTCAAAGAAGATGAAGTAATTTGTGCCCTACCAGATGAAGTAACTTGTGTCCTACCAGCCAGATCCGGTTCTATCCAAACCACTTTGAACTTTGAGATAATATTTTTGTCTCTTTTACCTGAAGTGCACACAACAGTGACGTCACACACACTGTTCACTGCTCACTATTATTATTATCACTTGATTTATAGAAAATCTATTGAAGAACTGTTTGCGTTTTTTTGTGTGTACACAGTTTATTTATAGCTTGAGCCGTTGTCTGGGATGATGATGATGATAATGATGTTGATAATTGCATTTTTATTTTATTGTAAAAAATGTAAATTGAACAATCATGTCATTAGGTTATTTTTATGAACTTCTGTCTAAAAATATAGAAGTTTCACACACTTATTATTGATATTATTATGTATCGTTATTATTGTTATTATTATTTTACTTGTTAAATGTCGTTTTGTTATGAGAAATAAGAAATAGCTGGCTAAACTGTTTATCTTTTCTGTTATTTATTTCTATAGAGACACTATGCAACAGTTGGGTATCAGTCTGTCAGATTCAGATGTTTACGACATGATGAAAACTGTGAATGTGGAAAGGAGCGATCTAATTTCATTCAGGGGTTCATTCTTTTTTTGTCTCCATTTTATTATTTATAATTATTCTTAAAGTCTTCTCTGTATATAATCATAATTATAATTATAAAAATAATAATTATTAATAATGTTAATATGATTTCAATTTCATATCAATTTTCATGCCTAGGCTATCTAGGTATATGTACCTGCTGTCTGTAATTACTTGTAGAGGGCTCTTGGTTGAAATTGCCTTAGTGATAACACGTTTAGGCAGCTGTTGTTGCACAAGATAAGTAATTAAAGATACTTTATTTATACAAATAGAAAGTCATTTTCATATGCATTTTTATATGCGAGACTAACGAATAAATAAATAAATAAATAAATGAATTATTAATAGATTATTTGTCATATTGGTGTACGTTTGTATATGTATATGTATGTATGTTTTTATTAGACGAAAAAGACATTTATTATGTGATTGTAGTGGTGTTTGTATTTTTATATGTATTTTGTTTATGTATGCAAATTTTGAGGGTACTGATATTATTAAGCTGCATAGGAACAGATGTCTGTTGTGTTTTGTTAGCATGGTAGTTAAACCATTTTGCCATTCTCAACAAATGCCGATCACTTCAATGTTTTCGTTCACCAATTTGTGTTAGTGGTCATTTGTGACCCTCTTTTTGGTTGAACAAATAAATTTAATAAAAATATATATATATATATATATATATATGTATACAAATTTGGATTTGTATAATGTATGTGTGTTTGTATTTGGATTTTCATATGTATATGTGTTTGTATTTTGATTTGTATATGTATGTGTATTTGTATATGATAGACTAACAAATAAACAAATGGATGTTTGTGCAGATTTTGAAAGATTACTTTATTTGAATGAGGAAAAAATGTCAAGAGTGTCCAGTATGATGGTAAGAAGTTTCGTTTATTTCTTTTTTGTAAATCATTTGTATTCTTATTTATTTTATTTGCCACTTAAATTACAATTTTATTATTATACAATATGAAAAATTATTTCTTATCATATGGAGGGCTTTTTTACTATTTGTTCTTGATTGGTTCAAAGTTCACTAGAGAAATTCATTTAAATCAAACAAATTGATCTGTTTATATCTTATCACAACTATGAGTTACAAATTTCTATTAAATATTTTATCTTTGTGCTTTAGTTCTAACTTAAGGTCTGGTTAACATCTCTAATCTTTTTCTGCCTTAGAAACAGAACTGCTTCTGACTTGTACTTCAAAAAACTGCAAATAAAAAACAATTGAAGCTGTTGCTAATGCAGCAATAAAGTCGGTCGTTCTCTTGACACCAGTAGTACTTGGATGAAGTTTTAGCTGATTTAGTACTTCTTGACCAAGATTTTCCACTTGACAGAAAGTAAACCATGGTTACAGTTGAAAAAATAACAAATTCTCCTAATGCATAATTTTCAAAAGAGTTGTGAGTTTGCATCACAAACACATCAGGCAGAATTTTATAAATGTTGGTATACTTCATTCAACCTTTCTGCTGGTCGGTGGAAAGTTAGAAATTTCAAATTCAGCACAGTGCTGCATCTAACTTTAACTTTAAATTTCCTTTATTGCAGCCAAAAAAAGCTGGATTAGAAAAGCTGTTGTAAACATAAAAAAATAAAGATAAAATAAATAAGTAAGGAATGAAATAGTTCTGAAATCTTTTAGTTTTGCAACAAGAAATTGGGTATGGTGTGGTTGACTGAAGTCTTAATATAAATTTGAAGTCATGGCGAGCTGGGATGAGAAGGTGAAGGCAACTTGATGGCTCAAGAAGAGATCGAAAGAACTTTTTTGAAAGCATCTCACGCCTGTCATGTAGTGTGGGGATGTTCGCCAACCTCATGGCGTCTTCATATTTTATATCTCCGTAGATTATTCGCAATGATCAACTCTGTTGTGATTCTATGGAAGATGACAGTTTCTTTGTTTTTAGTTTTAATTCAAAAGTACAATAGAGTTTTAGATATTTAAGAGAAATAGTAGAAGCAGTTCTTGTTGCAGCTGATAGAGAAACATCACCATGACTTTTCAAACCCTGAAAACTCAACCCTAAGTTCTGCAGCAACTACCTCATTTTAGGATATCCCATATAAAGTCAATTATTAACTGAAATACTGTTGTTACAGCAACTGCAATAAAATGACTATTTTGATTGTTTTAGACCACTGGTTACTTACTCACTAGATTGTGTTCTTTTCATGTTGATGATTAATAATAAATATTGTTCAAATACATAAAAAATTGTCGCTTATTATAAATATTTATTTCCGTTGAGCTACCAGTAAATATAAATATTTTTCATCAAAATTTTGAGAGAATGAGTTTTTCCACATTACTTATACAAATAGAAAGTCATTTTTGTATGCATTTGTATATGCGAGACTAACAAATAAATAAATGAATTATAAATAGATTATTTGTCATATTGGTGTAGGTTGGTATATGTGTTTGTATTGGTATTATATATATATATACACACATATATATACACATATTTTATATATATATATATATATATATATATACTTGTTTTTATTTGCCCGTCAAAAATGACGGATGTTTTTAAATCTCATTATATAATCTTTTTCGATTGCAGCGCCACTTCTTTTGATCTCTAGGACTGAGAGTGTATATAGATACAATTACATAATAAATTTTATTACACGCCTGCTCGCACTAATTTTATCAACTGCAGTCTGCTGACCACCGCATATCGCCGATGCTATTTTTAGCCACGCTTGGAATTCCCACAATACCTAACTCGTACTAATTCGTTTTTCTTTCTTATTAATTAAATTTCTTCAAATTCGTTTTGCCTACGAAGTCGCAGTCATTCGTACCTTAGGCTTCGTCATTTTTATTTTAAATTACTTTTTACCAGAGCGATTTTGTTTATTGTTTGATTAATTCTTCTGCGGCCCAATTTTGGGCCGCATAAAACAGCCTATAAAAATTACTTCTGCTGCCGAATTTCGGGCCACCCAAAACAGGCCATAAAAATTACTTCTGCGGCCGAATTTTAAAAACTAAAATTTTATCAAGGTAATTTTTATTGCATATAGTAGTTGTTCTATGTAAATTTATATCTTGTGATATTAAACACAGCCTTCTAAATACCTAATATGTGAAGCATGTGAGGATTGAAAATTTAAGAAACTTTCGAATCAATATGGAATAAACAAATTTTTTATTTAAAATTTGAAAATTAATGTCGCTTTTATAAATTTAAAATTAATGAACTTTACTTTATAAAATTTTCAATTTAAAAAAATTAAAGTTTTAATTGATTTTATTTTATAATATAATGTTGTCCAATTGATTTGTTAAATCGGTCCGCAGCAACTAATAAACCCACCCACTAATTTCAACTTGATTGTGAGGATTGAAAATAAAAGCTATTTTCTAATCAATGTGGAATAAATAAATATTGTATAATAAATTTTTAAAATTAAAATTAATTATCGCTTTCTTTAAAGAAAGCAAATATGAATGGTTTGTTTTTCTACATAAAAGTTTTAATTTTTTAAAACATTTTATAGATATTATTGATTATTTTATAATTCCCTTATATATCGTCCAATTAATCTTAAAATTTAATAGAGTGTAAAGTCCGCAGAGACAATTGGGCCACCCAAAACAGCCTATAAAAATTACTTTTGCGGCCCAATTTTGGGCCATCCAAAACAGCCTATAAAAATTATTTTTGCGGCCCAATTTTGGGCCATCCAAAACAGCCTATAAAAATTACTTTTGCGGCCCAATTTTGGGCCATCCAAAACAGCCTATAAGAAGAACCAAGCTTATTGTTTACCTCTCCGAAGTTCACTTTTCGTTTCTTCGTAGTAGAAATGACTCGCCCGCTTGAGTACATAAATTCAGTATTTATTTAATTAATAAAAAAGAAAAGATGTGAATTCTCTCTATCTCTATCTGTGTCCAAGCGCTATTGAACGATAGGAAATAGCGCTATACAAATTTAACCGATTGATTGTCACGTTGGTGTTGGGTGTATTAACACGTAAATTTTGTTTAAAGTTATAGACATCTCTTTTATGTACAAAAAATTTTTTATATGCTATTAAATTATTCATTTATTTAATAACTACTAATGGAAATATTTACTAATAGTTATACGACTAATTACATAAGCGTGACAGAATCAGTGAGTGAGTGAGTGACGTGGGCTACTATAATATATATAATTTATTTTGTTTATGTTATTTTATCCAGTAATAATAAACCAAATATAGAATGTGATCCATAAATTTGAATAGATTAGATAAAATATTTTTCTTTTAATTGAAACAATTTAATAGGATCTATTAAAATCATATCATTGTTAAGCTGTTATTAAAATTCAGTCTATTTTTATCTCTTTCATTTCTCAAAGATCGATGTATTTAGAGTTTGTTTATTTCTGTATTTAATATTTAATGCTTTGCTTTTAAAAGAAAAACAGAAATGGAACATTTTTGATTGTAAATGTTTATGTTGTTTTTCTTCTAATGAGAGCCATGCAAAAATATAGTTGAAACATTCCATTTTGTGTATGATATACAGTTTATTATGAGTGTTATTATGTGTTTGATGTATTATTTATTATTATGGATATTATTTATGTGTTTGATGTATTATTTATTATTATGGATATTATTTATGTGTTAGATGTATTATTTATTATTCTAGATATTATTTATGTGTTTGATGTATTATTTATTATTATGGATATTTTTTATGTGTTTGATGTATTGTTTACTATTTTGAATATTATTTTATGAAAAATGTATAATTTTTTACTTTTTTAGTCGGTAAACAGCATCAATAAAATCAAGCATCATCAGGACAAAGAAGGTTGTTTATTTATGAAATTAAATTATTTATTTTATTTTTAATAGGTTAATTCATCCAATTTTTTTTGTTATTCTTATTATTAGAGAATAATTCAGTACTTTAAATATTTTCAATCTAGGTTTACTTTGAGTTTGGTGAATGAAATAGATAAGTAAACAAAATAATAATATATTTATATATGAATATACAATAATATACATACTTCTACAGGACTTCAGGCTGTGTTCTCTATATTTGATAAAGATGGTGACGGTTTCATCACTATGGAAGAAGTGGAGAAAGTGTTGAAGAAAATGAATATATCCACATCACAGGAATACATTAAAGAAATATTCGAACAAGTGGATCTCGATGGTAGGTAGTTAACTACGTGCTGATGGATGTTAAGATTTTAACAAGCCTTCATTAATCTTAGTAGGCAGACGAGGTGGTTTATGGTTGTGTTGGTTTGTTTCACACCTGAGCTTCATTTTAGTGGTGATGATGATAGGTGTGATAATGCTTATGATAATTTAATTGCACTCAAATGAAGTGAAAGGAAGAGAATGCAGGAAAGAAAGAAAGATTTATTGATTCAAACTTCACAACAACAACAACAACGGCACCAATTTATTTGTTATATATAAATTAAATTACTACTACCAACAACACCATCAGGTAACGGGCAAATCGATTTCAACGAATTTGTTCTCTTGACGACGAGGTACGAGAACATGCAATCAGACGAGCAAGAAATCGAAGAAATGTTTCGCATCATTGACAAAGATCGCAGTGGCTCCATAGAATCCCACGAACTGATTGAGGCTTTTGTGGGTCTTGGAGTGCCTATATCAGAGAAAGATGTTCAGGAAATGCTCAAGGAAGCTCGCATTGAGGGCAACACAATCTATTACGATGGTTAACTATAATTTATTTTATTTTATTTGTGAAGTTTTATTTATGCAGGTTTCTAGGCTTGTCTGGTTGAATAGATGTTGAAGTTCAAAAATGATGTTCTTAAATTAATTGTTATAATTATTTGTTTCTCATAAAACTGAACTATAAGCCAGCCTACTAACTGTTTGCAGATTTTGTCAGGATCATGAAGATGCTCGGTCCATCGGGACAAATGAATGTTAGTATTATTTTAATTTTTCAGATTTTCACCATTTTTTTTCAATTTTATCGTTAATTGTAGGAGGTGTTTCGAGTTAAGTTCTTGTTTGTAATAAGTAAACAAGGGTGGTGTTAATGCCATCCCTAGGATTTATTGAATTCAAGATTTTCAATTTGTTTTCAGCAAAGAACAAAACCCGAAGAGAAAAAAGATGTTAAGCGTTCAAAATCGAACCCCCATCAAAACACTCACCGACAGACAAGCAAAGAACCAGGTGGTTAAAAAAAGTTTTTTTGTTTTTTTTATTTAAAATTGAAATGTTCCTCATATTTGCAAAGTTTCAATTTAATGTTGAACAATCAAATTAGTTGCTTTTTAGATTTTTTTCCTTATTACTATTATTATGTTTGTAAATGTGTGTATGTGTTTGAACATTTTCTAATGATTTAGTAATTAGTTTAGTAATTAATTATTTTTATTAATTCTATTAATTATTTAATGTTTCCTTTATTTATTTAATGTTTCCCATGTTTATTTACATTAATGAATTCCCCATATTTTTGATGTATGCTTATTTTATTATTACAATGATAATGTTTTATGAATCTATCGATTATTGATCGATTAACAGTTGAGAGGAAATCAAGCAACCATCGACAGCAGAGAATTTCAACATCGAGTCAGTCATCAACCAACTCAAACCTCTGGGTGCCTCCAACGTCTTCAAGGAGAAGACGATCAAGCTCAACCACCTGGGAAGCTTTCAAGGTAACCTCAACTGACCTATTTACTGCCTTCCATTTTTTTCTGAAGTTATTCTAAACTGCAAATTTTCGGCTTGTCAACAATTCTAACTTTAAATGCTGAATGGTTAAATTTTTGATTTCCGTGGAAAAAATTGACTGAAAATTTTACCTTAAATAATTATTTCTGCAAGATTAAATTATCTTTTCTTTTTGTATGATTTATCACTCCTCCATTATTAGGTGTTTGACCACAATTGCGATGGTTACATATCAAAGAGGGAATTGTTTGAGACTATGAAACAGCTTGGTATCAAGTTGACCATTGAAGATTTGAATGAGATGATGAAGCAAGCTGATATCAACGGAGATGGAAAAATTGATTATTCGGGTAAAATTTTTCATCTTTGTTTATATACAGTAAAAGTCCTGAAGAGCAAACATCCTCTGGGAAGAGCAAAAGTGTCCGCTTCTCGTGTCTGTCTGTTCTTCGGGGACAAGCTATTATAGGGCAGATACAGATTTAAGAAATTTTCGTTCTAAACAAAAAAGTCTGTTGCTCTTAGCATCCGCTCTTGAGGGTGCTGTTTTAGAGGACTTTTATTGTATTTGCCTAATTCAAAGATTTGAGTTTGTTTTGTTGTTGTGAGGTGTGTTTTCAAGGCAGTGAAATGCATCGTCCTGAGTATGCATTGAGTTTGTGGCACTTTTGAAGATATTTTTTTCATGATATTTGTTTCTGCTGCAAGTAGTACAATAATTAATGTGTTTTGTTCAATTTTTAAATACTTTATATTAACTTCTCTGTGTTTGCTTGCCTTTTTGAGCATACGTTGGGACCATTTGACACTTAAAAAAACCAACTTCCTGTTATCCAATCAAGCTGAAATTTGGTGAGCTTGTCATCAAGGATTTTACCTTCTATTACATTTACAGATTGATTGAACAAACTTTTAGTTAATTATAGAATGAGTGAGAAAGAAATAGGGAATAAAAGAGGGAAAGGAAGTGGGAGAGCTAACAGGAAATTAGGAGGGAGCCAGAAAGGAAGAGGTAGAGAAAGAGAGAGAAAAAATTAAAGCAAGAGAAACAACGATAAAAAACCTCTAAAAACCAATGGCTAAGCTGGGTAATCCCGCAAGTCTAAATAGTAAATATATAATAATGACTGTTTGTATGTTTATTTGTCTTTTATTGAAATCCGAACCGCTGGACCAATTGTAACAAAATTTGGCATGGAGGTATTATAGCTGAAAGATTAGAAGTTCATAGGGTATTTTTTATTTTTTTTTAAATTGAAAAAAGAATTATGACCAAAAAACTTTCCAGGCCAAAAGGAATATGCATAATACAATTCAAATTTAGTTTATGTAACAACATTTAAAGGTTTCAAGCAACTTTTAGCAAATCTATTTTACATTTTATGGACAAAAAGAAGTTAGGAGAGTGAAAGAAAGAAAATGAGCAGGAAAGGGAGAGCGAGCGGGAACGGGAGAATGAAGCGGAACGGGAGAGCATGTGGGAACGGAAAAGCAACCGGGAACAGGAGTGCAAGCAGGAACGGGAAAGCGAGCGGGAGAGCAAGTGGGAAAGGGAGAGAGACTGGGAGCGAGACAGCAAGCGGGGAAATAAACGGGAGCAAGAGAGATAAACCCCTAGCAACGCCCGGTAATCCTGCTAGTTTATAATAAAAACTTTGTTTTTTCCATATTGATTCAAAAGTTTCTTATATTTTCAATCCTTACATACTTTACATATTAATTATTTAGTAGACTGTGGTTAATGTTTTTCTATTTTATAGATTTATCATCATTAAAAATTGATTTGCAAAAAATTAGAAGCTACCAAATTACAAAATTTAAAGGATTTGTGAAAAATGAAGTTTTTAACATTTCACTTATATTTATTCTAAATTATCTGATTTAGGCAAGGTTAATTTTAATTCAGAGTAATAGTTTCAACATTGCATATATTTTGTTAAAATAATAGTTTTTTGCAATTATTTTTCATGTACCTTTCTTGAACAGGAAGTCTGTTTCTAATTAGGTGTTTCTAGAGTTGCAGGCCAATTTTAGACCGAAACGTAAATGATATTGATTGCGCTTTTCACCTGAGTTGTTTTTATGTGTATTTTGCAGTATGTTTTGTTGTGTGTTTTGTTGTGTGTGTATTATTTATTATTAATAGTTCTAAGTTATAAATTTTTGATTTGTTTTTTTTTTAAGAATTTGTGAAGCTCATGACGGGTACGTTTGAAAGTTATGCAGAGCAGGTGTGAATACTTCTTTTGATTTTCACGATTTTAATAATTTCAAAGTGAAAATATTGATATCATGTGACGTGATTTGATGACAATTTTGTAGTTGCCTTGCCATGCAGGGACAGGATTCAGTTGATTTTTTTGCCAGTTGCTAAACTATTTTTTTTGTCATTTCACAAGGCTGCACTGCTACACAGACAGACATCTCAAAAGAGCAATGCATCGCATAAGTTCTACGACCTTCCAGGTTTGTTAATCTGTCTGTGTATGTAGGTCAGGTATGCATGTGTTTTTTAAATATCTTTTTCTTCTTTTTCTTCTACAAAAGGAGACGAAGAAATGAGAGCTTCATTCAAGGTTTTCGATATAAATGGTGATGGCTTCATTGACTCGTCTGAGCTGAGGCAGACCTTGAAAAATTTTGGAAATCAGATTTCTGATGAAGAGGTCGAAAATATGCTGAGGACTGCAGACACAAATGGAGATGGCAGGATTGGTTATGAAGGTTTGTGGATGATAATTTCAAAATTAATTTTGAATGTTGGTTAATATTTCATGTTTCTTGGTGTTTTTATGTTTTCAGAATTCATTGAGATCCTGCATGCCAAGTGATCATAGAACTGCATTCCCACCACTTCTTACGAAGATGACGATTCAACATTTTCCTTCATTTGCTCAGTTACATTCATAAGGTTTTAAAATCGTGTACGTGATCCAACTTTTAAAATCGTGTACGTGATCCAACCGAACTGTCGTAAAACAATTTCAATTTTATTTCCTATATGTGACTGTAATAATTTAACAGAGATAGACAATTAAAGAGAGATTTAGAGGGAGAGCTAGTAATTTTTAATATTATTTTAGTTTGCAATTATTTTCATACCCGAGGTGCAATGGACTGTCCTAAGCGAATTTATACCCCCCTGCTACCCCTTTGCTACCACCATGTTCCCTGTGCTCACACCTTTCGATTTGAGCTTTTTCAAATCAATTTTACTTTTTCATTCAGTTTGTATGTCTGTTTGTATGTTTGTACAGATTTCCGTTTTTCAAATGGTGGTTAAACTGTAACTTGCTGTACAGTCTAGTGGTTCAAAAGGTCAAGGTTGTGACTGTATATTGTCACTTGTGGTGTTCAAGTCATGACGCAGACTTCTTGTTGTGATTTTTATTTCTTTTCTTCACTTGTTTGTGATTCTTCAAGATTTCCAAGTTATGTGTCTGCTGTGTTGAGTTATTCATTCACTCAACGACGGCTCTCGTTTCGGTTGTGATTTCTTCAACTCTTTTTTAGTATTTCAAGTTTTTTTCACTAGCAACAATTTCTGCTTGTTTAATATTTTATTGTTAAACACTTTCTCGAGGTTTCACGACTGGTTGGTTGGTTGGTTGCAGTTTAAAAATTATTCTCATTACATACATTTCATTCTTAATAACTTTGATACAAAGACATGCAAAATAGTTCATCAATATGCAATGACTATTAAAAAATATTGTAAACTTAATTTCTACATTCTTGAAAATTTCTTCTATATTCTCGACAGCTATTTTTGTGCTCCAACGCACAATGATTTGGTTTGTCATCATCATCAGCCACAACCCATTTCATCATTAAATAAAACGACCAACCACCTTAAAGCAATTTTATGCTAATAAATATGTTTAGCGGCATTTTCAATTCCATTGAATGTTGTACATAATATTGAAACATGCGTTCTTTCAAGATCATTTTTTCATTCTTAGTTTTTTTTAATAACATGTTTTTATCAGAAGCTATACTTGAATATGAATGTTATTTCTGCCTCTCTAATAATGCTGAAATGTTTGATCACGTTTTGAATTTCTTGTAACTTGTCTTTTCGACATTTTTTCAATTTTCAGTGGTGAAAAATAAATTTTCAATATTTTGGTTTTAAATTAATTTGCGGATCATCTTTAAGGTAGAAAATGACCGTTCACCCGAGCTGTTGGTGTGCAAAGAAGTATTCAAATAGCAATTTCAACGTTTGGATTTATGTCCTGAAAAGAGTTTGATCTTATGATTTTGGATGCTCAATTATAGTCAAACAATTTGAAATAAATTAAATATTAAAATACAGAATTCAAGTGAATGGTAAAAAAATTAAATGCAAAAAACTAAAGCTTTGGAAACCAGGGGGCGTCATAAGAAAAAAAATAAAGTGACAAAAAACTAAAGTTTTAGATTATTTTACTTTTTTTACTTTCTTTTTTTTATTTCTCTTTTTTGTGGTGCCCATAGGCTGCAGCCCGTGTAGCCTATGTCTAACTCCGCACCTGGAGAAAAGGATTATTTGCTTGAAAACTCAATTACTGAAAATGTAGAATAATTAATATTCAGTATTTAGGTTTTTTAATATAATGAAATACGTGTTTCATTATTTTTCGAAAAATTAGTTTTCATGCTTTGACGTTTTGTCCTGGTTAAAACTGGCTGAGTCCATGTCCAGTTCACGGACCGGGCCAGGCCTCAACTTTTGTGCTTATGAAACGGGTCAGTTCGGGTCTAAATAACGCCAGGTCTGGAATTTTTTGTCTATAAAATAAGCCGAAACGGGTCTAAAAAATCCGGGTTAGTGCCTACTGATCTGGGATCAACAACTGATCCCATGAACAACTGATCCGATGGACAACTGATTTAAGATGGACAACTGATTTAAGATGGTTCAAAATTTGCATCTAATCTATGAATTGGGGCGGCATTGTAATGCAATCTGTTAACAAGTAAAAATTAAAAATAAATTTTTTTAAAGAAATGCTTTTGAGTTTAGCCGTTTATATCTCAAAAATTCAGGCGTCTATATAGTCTTTGGTTACATCAGGAGACTCGTAAAAAGTGCGGGCATTCAACGAGACTAATGAATACACTTGGACACGCCTACTTCACCGTCTGGAAGTTTGGTCCACATTTTATTTTTCTTATAACTTTTTTATTTGGGGTCCCACAACTTTAGTTTTTGTTTCCAAGTCTTAAAGCGTTATTAATATATATTACTGGAAATTTCCATGGCTATAAAGTGTCCCTAACGCCGTAACGTTGGATCACTATTTTGTCAGTCAGAATCGCAAAATCGCGAGCTAAAAACCATCCCTAGAAAAATTTATTAAATGTTTTTGTTTCCGTTTCGAAAATAAATAAGCTTGATTTTCAATCCATTATTAATTATTAATCCGTTATTAATCCGTTATTAGGGTAATTTTTGGTAATTTTTAAAGAAGCGATTTTTTTTAAACAAAAATGGATGTTAATGTAGATAATAATCGTTGTAGCAAACACAATGTTACCATATTGTCGTTTAAAAAAAAATAAAGTTAGAAGATGACATTTTAATAGAAGAATCGATTACTGAAAGTGGATCTAAAGTTGTCGAAAAACGGTCCTTTTTACAGACCCATAACCCCCCCATTTTAGGCCGTCTAGTTACGCCTATGGATACATACATACTTACATACATACATACATACATACATACATACATACATACATACATACATACATACATACATACATACATACATACATACATACATACATACATACATACATACATACATACATACATACATACATACATACATACATACATACATCAAGAAAAGCATGAATGCGCAGTAAGCAACTAAGTGATAGCAAAAAAAACAGAGTTATTATACAGGCTGGTTTTTCGATGAAGTATCGCAAAATCATTTTTTGAAAAATGATCCAAAATCATTTTTGATCATGTAAATCATTTTTCGATACGTATTGCAAAATTATTTATCGATACGTATCGCAAAATCATTTTTCGATACGTATCGCAAAATCATTTTTTGATACGTATCGCAAAATCATTTTTTTAATAATTATGGCAGATCTATTTTTGTCTAGTATCGCGAAATCATTTTTTGATAATTTAGCGAAAAAACATTTTTCGAAAAAGTACCGCAAAATAATTTTTCGATAAAGTATCGCAAAATTATTTTTCGATAAATTATTGAAACATCATTTTTCGATAAAGTATCTTACAATCAGTTTTCGATAATGTATTGCAGATTAATTTTTCGATAATGTATCGCAAAATTCCGGAGTTTTCAAAACCTGATATCAGGGGCGAGGGAAACGCGCCTCTTCCCCCCATTGTAGAATAGTTAAAAATAGTTCACATTAAACAACTCATTAAACAAATTTAAATTATGTTCCTAATATTTAGTAATAAACTTATAAATAAAATCAATTTTATATAAAAGTAAATTTAGTCAAGAGTTAAGCTCTCAATAAATGTATACGCTCATTTCAAGCAGAAAAACATTGATGGATTTCCATTTATAGCACGCATATGTTTACCATTATTATGTAGTTACATTTTAAATTTTAGTATAAGGGGGTAAATCCATTATACACGAATAAATTTGTAAACAATGGTATAAAAAAAGTCATCAATTTTTTAAGAGGGAGGACTTTTCTCGCCCCTATGGGCGGGCACTCATGGATGTCATGGGCGACCGCAAGCAGGAGCAAGAAGGGGCACTTGCCCCCCTGGATTTATGGTTTAAATTTTTTTAGACAAAAATAGACGCTCATTTCAAGCAGAAAAACATTGATGGATTTCCATTTATAATTAAAACATTTATAATTAATTGTAACAACTGTGACTCCTTCTATTGTTATATCAATATCATCATTATCATTATCTTTTGGGATGCATCCCCCACGATGCTCTACTTTTTACTCCATTCACGTTTCTTTAAACACTTTGATTTGAGAAAATTATCCAGAATAACTGATCCACCACTTGTTAAATGGTTTATTCTAAGTATAATATTTGTCTAAGTAAGTAAGTAAGTAAGTAAGTAAATCTTTATTAACCAGCCTGAAAATGACGCACAGCGGTTTACATTTAAATAATAATAAAAAAAATAAGAATTAAATAAAAATGAATACAATCGACAATCTAAAGTTAAGGACTTAAAATAAAAGTCTAAAAACTTGTTTTTATCAGAGATTTAATATAGAGTTCGGCATTGTTTAAGTTATTTTGAGTTATTATGAGTGCAACGATCTATGGATAAAGGTCTAAGCATGTATTAGCTAATAAACTCATGTATAGCTCTTGGCTGTTGTGTAAATGGGCCTCCAAAAAACATTAGTGTGGGCTTTTACTGATGAATGACTTTTGTTTGATTGTTCCCTCTCATTTTTATAAAATATTTTCCAAATTTGTCTGTAAAGCCTTAAAGGTACACAAATTTCTATCCAACAATGACAATTTAGCTGTGTAGGAAATAGAAACCTTTCCAACTAAAACATTTTTTGTAATTTTCAGCGTGTTTTTAAAACATTTTGAAATTTTTATTATGATGTAAAAAAATAAAGTTAACTAAAAATTGTACTGTATATATCCAATTTTAAACAAAAAATTAAAAAAATTTTCTTGGGGCTCAATTGAGCCCCAACAACTTACACAATTTTGGAAAGAAAAAAGAATAAATCTGAAAGAAAATATGAGAGAAGAGGCGAAAAGCAAAAAAATAAGAAGCTTGCCCCCCTCTGCAAAAATTCCTGCGGGCACCCATGATGGGTGCGCCTCCCCTTAACAAAATTCTCGATCCGCCCCTGCATGATATATTTAAGGAAATCTAGTATTAAAAATAATTTTCAGACAACATTCTTTCTGCAGTATGGTTCAATATATCAGTAGCGCCTCTGAACAGTTGCGTGGATAGAACGATGGTTAATGGGCAGATAAATAGCGTTTAGTTATGAAAAATTATGATCACCTAGGTCTGACAATTTAGCTCATTTTGTCTACCACTAGAGCGGATTTTCTTGTACTGAAAATAATTTTGCCCATAAATAATATAATACCAATCATAAAAAAAGTTATAACACAAACAACAAATAACCTTGTGAGACGTGTTAACTGTTAATCTAGTGGTTTAGACACCGACTTGGATATCCGTAGTACCCGGGTTTGATCCCAGGTTTGGGCACGTAGTTTTCTTGAGTAAGAAACTAACTAGCTCACAGTTGCTCAGGTCCTTTCAATCTTAACTGGTCGATAAATGCGTGCTGAATTGTATATGTTTTATGTAGTGGCACCCTAAGTGAGATGACCTTTACCTTTTTACCTTTTAAAACTTTTTACAGCAGTATTTTTATACATTTTTATAAGTCTAATTACTAGATTAAATTTAAAAAAAAAAAATTTTTAAGTATAGTTTTATCTATTATTTTAAACTTCAAATAAACAATTTTGGAGCACTTAAGAATCGTTTGCTTTATGTTATAGCTACAGAATTTGTTATAGGTAATAAAAACGCGATTCTCATATGTAATGCCAGACCAATTTCAGAAAACGATCCACTTTTAAACAGAATACAAGGAAAATAAAATAAAATTACAGACGAGATTGAACAACATAAGTATTTACTGTAGCAGTGGTGCACCCACAGGTTGGAGTTTCTGGGGTTTGAAACCCTCCGAAATTATTCTCGAAAAGTTTTTTAATGCATGAAAATGTTATAGTCGGCGTTCTTAAATTTCTTTCTGGCCATGGGCACACCCAAAGAAGAGGGTTTTGTGGCTAAAACTTTTTGTAGTATTTAATATGTTGTTTATTATTGTAATACAGAACTTTCCAAATATTTTACTAAATTTGTTTAGCCAATCATAACATATATATTAGCGCTAAAATTCCTCTCTGGCAGATCTCCAAAATTATGAATGTAGTACTATCCTAGCTCGACCCGAACCCGACCCGAACCCAAAATTTAAAAAATAAAAAATCCGAACCCGATGTTTGAAAAGCTGAAAACCCAAACCCAAACCCGGTTTTCGGAAAAATGAAAACCCGAACCAGTACCCCAACCCGAAAATTCAAAATACAAGAACCCGAAAAAGCCAAAAAATGGGTTAGGGTTAATACTCAAATATATTTTTTTTTGTAGAAGTGACTGTTGGTGACGCGATTGAACCCCCAAAAAACGATGAATAGTACCGTGTTGCGAGAATTTAACTTAAACCAACTGTTTCCTTCGAAGAAGCAATGTGTGAATTTTTTCTATTTCCTCTCTCTCTCTTTCTCTGTGTCTGTCTGCCCCTATCTTTCTGTTTTCATCCTTTTGCTTATTACTTCAATGATTAACAATCAATTAGTGAGATAGTCAAATGCTTTGTTCTTTCCACCGTTAACAGCCAATAACTTATATGTAGACATATGCGAGACTTGTAAAAACAAAATCACAAATTTCGAAGTTAGATAAAGAAATTTGTAGAAAAAAAGAAATAAATTGAAATAAATGAGTAGAAACAAATAAAATTGAAAAAAAATAAATAAAGAGGCGGAAGTCGGAAAAAGATCGGGAGGCGGTTACTTAAGGAAAGAATATTTTTCAGTTTCTCGTATATCTTTCAGTTAAAGCTTGTAATGTTTTAGTGTCATAGATGTGCTTAAGGTTCATACACACTGACCGGTTTTTTCAACCAGCTCCTGTTCGCCAGAACTGGTGCATAGATTATTTTGGCACCAGAGCACATGTCACACTTAGCCGGTTGTTTTTGTAAACAAATGAGTTATGCACTGCCGGTGACCTCCCGGTAAGTTGTAAGCAACAAAATCCCCCGCTATGGTTTAGATAGCGCTTTAAAGGGTTTTACAAGAAATTGTGTAACTCGAAAGGTTCTGTCTATCTTTTAATTTGTACATCAAAAGGCTTGTAAAAAAGTAATAAAACAATGTGTGGTGGTGTATATAACTCCTTTAAATAGACTTTCAAAGAAAATGAGCTGTTTGAACTCGTTTAAATAGATTTTCTTGGCTCAGAAAACATCGTAAGAATATTTTTATGCAATCATTTTTATTGTGGCTTTAATATTTTGTCATAAAGAGGTCAAGTTTACATAAACAGGGATTTAACTCGTATTCAAGCAGAGGAGGCCTACAAAAGGCGGTGTGCTAAAAGAGAATCTCGACAGCCTTTTCCATCTGCATCCTCCTGAAAAGTCTACAACTTTAACACCAACAAATATGACAAGTCTGCATAACGAGTTAGGAGAAATGAAGGAAGTCTTTTGTTTATTTGACAGACACATTGATCCAGATCAGCATTTTTTATATCAATTTTACGATCCAGTTACATATTTAACACCAGATAATCTTTCCAATTTAATTAAAAACTCAACCAATAAGAAATTATCATTCCTTCATGTAAATTGCAGAAGTCTCGTACATAAAGTTCAAGATTTAATCTTACTAATGCACATGTCCTCAGCTAAAATTGTAGCTGTAACTGAAACATGGCTAAATAAAGAAAACTCTGACAGTATATTCATCCCACACTACAATTTTTTTTCAAAACCTCGTGAGGGTAAAAAAGGTGGGGGTGTGGGTTTTTTCATCGATGCTTCTATCGCCTGCTCCATTTTGGTCCACAAGGACAAAAATTTACTAATCTCCTCATTCGAATCGTTACTGGTTTCCTTTAGTTGTAATAATAAAAAATTTATTGCTGGGGTGATATATCGACCACCAAACTCAAATTTACAAACTTTTCTTGACGAATTGAATCTTTTATTAACTTCCATTGATCACCATAACACTACTATTCTACTGCTGGGTGACTTTAACATAAATTTGTTAGATGAAGTTCATGCTTCTCTTGTTTCTGATTTTTTGAACACATTTGCATCTCATTTATTGTTTCCTGCTTTTATAAAACCAACACGGAAAAGTTCTACGACATCAACAGCAATCGACAATATCTTCACAAACTTCCCTCTTCAAAATACGCTCTCAAAGATACTGATTGATGATTTGTCTGACCATTTTCCACTTTACCTTTCTCTTGATCTTGCTTTTCAAATAACCATTTCTAAAGATCAAAAAAACTTCAAAAGACAATTTAAAAACAGTAATTTGTTCCATGTTAAATTAACTAACAAAGATTGGACTGAAGTCATTCAACAAGGTGAAAATGGTAAAGTGACATCTGCTTATTCATTATTTGTGAAAGAATATCTCCTTGCATATAATTTCTGTTTTCCTCTAGAGAAACCCAGACAGAAAAAAGTAAAATTTGACCATGAATGGATGAACTTTACACTTTTCAGACACTGCCGTAAAAAGAACATTCTCTATCGTAATTTTTTAAAACACCCATCAGAAGAAAATAGAAGAAAATTCATAACTTGTCGCAATAAATTTAAATCCTTAAAAACAACCACAATCAAACAACACTACTCTTCTAAATTTGAATCTTATGAAGGTAATATTAATGCAATCTGGAAATTGATAAAGACTTTACTAGGCCAATTCAAATCAAAAGAGCATCAGGAAAATTTTCTCACAAATGATGGATCCGAAATAAGTTCACCTTCTTTGATTGCTGATATGTTTAACAAGTATTTCTCAAACATTGGGTCAAGCCTTGCAAAACAAATTCACTCTCAGGGTTCTTATTTCACTGACTTCCTCAAGAACCAAGTGGTCGATTCCATGAATGTCACACCAGTAACATCAACTGAAATCCTCAAAATTGCAAAAAGTTTAAAAACATCTAGAAGTTGTGGTCCAGATGGTATTGATCCTCTAATAACAAGTCAATCTATCCAACTAATTGTCTCTCCTCTAACATCTCTGATCAATAGTTCCCTAACATTTGGAATATTTCCTGACCAATTGAAAATTGCTAAAGTTGTTCCACTTCATAAATCCGGTGAAAAAAATAATGTAACAAATTATCGGCCCATTTCAATATTATCTTATTTTTCCAAATTCTTTGAAAAAGTTATGCACACAAGATTATACAGTTACCTATTAAAGTTTTCTCTCTTTTCACCATACCAATATGGATTTAGAAAAAACCACTCCACATACATGCCACTAGTTGTTCTTCAATCCAAAATCGCTGAAGCTCTAGATCAAGGAAACTTTGGCATTGGCCTATTCCTAGACCTTGCAAAAGCATTTGACACTGTAAATCATGAAATATTATTGAAGAAGCTTGAGTACTATGGAGTCCGGGGAGTTCCTCTTGACTGGTTTCGGGATTACATGAAGAACCGATCACAATATGTCTGCTACAACAATGTGTTATCACAATCTTTACCCATCAACTGTGGCGTACCACAGGGCTCTATATTGGGTCCACTCCTATTTATTATATATATCAATGACTTACCTTTAATTTCTAACCTGTTCAGTTTTTCTTTATTTGCTGATGACACTAGTCTGTTTGCTTCTGGTGACAATTTGAACATTTTATTTGACAGCGTTAATAATGGTCTCATATGTATTTATGATTGGTTTTGTGCCAATAAGCTTTCTTTAAATGTAAAAAAAACCAACTATATCATATTTCATCCAAAGAGTAAATCTATTATTACAAAGTCATGTCTCAGCATTTCTGGTGTTTCTATTACCCGTGTCACCTCATATAGATTTTTAGGTGTGTTTCTTGATCAACATTTAACATGGACTGATCACATTAAGCATGTTAAATCTAAAGTTTCTAAGTATATTGGAATTATGTATAGATTACGTCGTTTTATAGACACAAAAACTTGTATTATGTTGTATTATGCATTTGTCTTTCCCTATATTTCTTACTGCAATATTGTTTGGGCTTCTAATTACCCAACTCGTCTTCTTTCTTTACACATTTTGCTCAAACGACTCATCCGTATTATTTTTTTTTTACATCCTCTTTCTTCTTGTAAGTCAAAATTTACTGAACATAAGCTTTTAAACATTTATCAAGTCAATCTGTTTCAAATTGGTAATTCTACTCTACCTCAATCCTTTCATGATTTCTTCTTAAAGTCGTCCGATATTCATACCCATTTTTTGCGATCATCTAATCTTTTCCGTCCAGAATTTGCAAACACAAGACTAAAAACCTTTTCTATTAAATGTTTAGGTCCGCGTACATATTCAGTCATCCCTATTTCAATACAGTCCTCTGAGTCCTTTTCATTATTTAAATCTCGTCTTAAATCTCACTTATTAAAATTATAATATATTCTATCATCTCAGATTCGAACGTATATTGTATATTATTAAATGTTAAATTTTGTTATTTTGTTCAGTTATTTTACCATTCTAAATTTATTGTATTGTATGTACCTGTATTATTATTATTCGTAAATGTTTCATCTGCACTGGTCATCCTCAAGCGAGATTCATCTCTTCGGATGTTCCTTTTGGGCACTACTCATTCATTTTTTGTTGCATGCTTTTATTTCAATTTTTATGTGTTTCTTTAATGTGTTTTTGTATGCCCAATAAACAATGATAAACTAAACTAAAAAAAAAAGTCTGATCAATTTAGGCACTTTATCATCGGTCCACTCCATCGTAACTTCTATTTATTAAAATAAGAGTAAACAAACCAATCATCCAATCAGAGCGTAAGTTTCTCAACCAGTTCTGGAGAGAAACAGAACATGCATCGGCCGGCAAAATCTGGCACCAGAATCTGGACGTGAATAAATTAACATAATTTCTGGACGCGGTTTTCGTGACACACACTCCAGATTCTGGTGCCGAACGACTGGTACCAGCGAAAACTGGTCAGTGTGTACTGGGCTTTAGAAAGTAGTCCGTCAATCTGATATTTTAAATTGTTGAATATTATAATAAAACTTGTATCATTTTAAATCACGCGATGATAATTCGTAAATTGGCCTTAAATGATAGAACACAACAAGATCAGATATGACACCTACATACCTACCTGTACTATTAACAAGGATGGCCAGCATAGAATATATTATTATTATGGCAGTATGGCAGATTGTTCTAGCATTTACCCACTGCCCACACCTCAGCGGCATAGCGAGTTTGAGGTGAATGAAGTTAGCAACGAAGCGGGAAACGATGTCTATTTTCACTCCAAATCGTCACAAATTAATTGAATAAAAAATAAACTAAAATTGTCCGCCCCTTCAAACAAATGTTTTTTTGTAGAGAAATATCAGCTTGATTAAACAGTGTAAAAATTATTTTGAAATATTTATTGACACTTTATGAAAAATGCCTTCCACGACTTGACCTTACAAATATGTTACCGACACAGCCAATCAGAAACAAATTAATCAAAAAAAAATAAAATTATCCGCCCCTCCAAACAAATGTATTCTTATAGCAAATTTAACGTAGAATTCAAATATCTAATTACATTTTACACTTTCCTAGTGACAAAAAATAATAAACGTCATTTACAGAAATGCTTCCGTTTTCAATCGATCCGAATCGCCACAAATTAATTAAACAAAAAATAAACTAAAATTGTCCGCCCTTTCAAACAACTGTTTTCTTATAGAGAAATATAAGCTTGATTGAACAGTGCAAAAATTATTTTAAAATATTCATTGACACTTTGTGAAAAATGTCTTCCACGACTTGACCATACAAATATGTTACCGACACAGCCAATCAGAAACAATTTATTCACAAAAAAATAAAATTATCCGCCCCTTCAAACAAATGTATTCTTTAAGCAAATTTAACGTAGAATTCAAATATCTAATTACATTTTACACTTTCCTAGTGACAAATAATAATTGCCGAAAATCGTTGCCCGAAGCGTTGCTAACTTCCTGGAGCTGCGAGTTTGTTTCAAAAATTTGAAAAATAGCATATCAACTTTTTAGCTAAAAATGACGCCCAGGGACAGTTGTCTCCTCGCTACGCCTTTGCCATACCTGTAAACAAGTAAGCCGTAAAAAACGAAGTTTTTTTTTTAAAAACACACCTTTATATTTTTACATTTTGCAAATCGATTTCTAAATGCAGTAATAGTTTTGCCATTGTATATAGTAATACTTTAATTAAAATTTTTTACTCCCGATGTTGTTTTTCAGTCCTAAAAGGTCTCAAAAGTTCATGTTCCTCTGGTCCTGATGGAATACCAAACATCATCCTAAAACGTTGCGCTCACGGTTTAGCAACCCCACTGTCATATTTTTGATGTGTCTCTCAAGATGCGCAAGTTGCCAACAAATTGGAAGATTGCTTGCATTTCTCCAATTCATAAAAAGGGCCCGACAAGTTGTCCTTCTAACTATAGGCCAATCTTACTTACAAGTACTTGTTGTCGTGTCATGGAAAAGGTGTTGTACCTCGCTCTGTCTAACCATTGTGAAACCAAACCAGACCTACGAAGAAAACGAATTGCGTTTTCGCAATAACAATAATAGAAAATATTAAATTATAAGACTACACTAAACTTCCAATGCCGGAAAATGTTTAAATTTAGTATCTAAGGACAAGGGGCACTTTGATCTACAGAACAACGTACCCCATATTGGTAAGGATCAAAGAGCCCTTATGACATGGAGAATACTATTAATGGCGATATCTCATCAATAAATGTTGCTTGAGAATTCAAATATGCAATAAAATAAGCCTTAGACATACGTTTATACAATGCAAAATTAATTTTTACCCAAAAAATATTTATCTAACTTGTAATTACAGAAACTCAGCTATTGTCAAGATTTACTTTTCTCCGGTTAAAACAAACTTTCGTATTTTTCACAAGCACCTGCTGACCAGACTGAGATAACGTGGCAGCAGCCAATCAGATAACAGCTGCTTGTTTTGTTATGAATATTCATTATTTATATTAATCGGCAACTTTACCGATATATAAAAATGGGCAGATTTTAAAATAATTACAGCATTTGGCAATAATAATAATTAAAAAAGGGTCGATTTTGACTTTTTTCTACTCAATTTACGGTTCTTAGCTAATTTAAAGTTTTTACTGCAACATTTGGCAATATATTGTTTGATTTGCTTTAAAATTTTCCAAGGAAAAAAGTATAAAATATTTAGATTAGATTAAATGTACATCTATCTACGAAAAAATCAAAACTAAGTCTAAGATTTGTAGACTATAAGTACATCTTTTTATAACAGAAAAAGTTGAAATAATTTCAAAAAAGTAAAAACATATGTCTAAAACCTTTAGAAAATATGTACATCTACTTAAAAAAATTCAAATCAATTTATAAAATCTTTAGAACATGTGTTTATCTATGAAAAAAAACTCAAAACATATGTCTAAAATCTTTAGAAAATAAGTACATCTTCAAAATCTACCGAGGAAAAAAGTATAAAGTATTTAGATTACATGTACAAGACAAAGTCTAAGATTTTAAACTATAAGTGCATCTTTTTATAACAGAAAAGTTAAAATAATTTCAAACTCCTAAAATTATGAATACATATACCTAAAAAAACAAAATCAACATCTAAAATCTGTATTAGATGTATCAAAGCCTAAAATCTTAAGATTATATATACAACTACTCAGAAAACCTTTCAGAATATATATAAAATTTTACTGCTAAGTTGCTAAGAATAGGAATGTTCAAATTTAGGCAATGGAACCATTTCATTATCTGAATAAGTGTGATCAGAAGAAGGTCTAGCAGAAATTAATTCAGAATTTCTATCTAAATCTGTATATATAATTTCTTTTTTTATCTCCTTATGGATTTGAATATGATGTGTTGCTATTTTCTTTTGGTTTTTTGGTTGATCTGAAAGATCTCTGATGAATGATTTTTTTTGTTAGCAGGTTTTTTATTATTTGATAGACTAGGAAAAGATAGTTTAGGGATACTTAAAACAGATTTTGCTTTTTCTAGAATATCAACAAGCATTTTCACTTTAGAATGGTTATTGCTGACGAGCTGATATATATATATCAGCAACAAGACAAAACGATCCACATTTAACAAAGTATCTGCCATATCCACTTGAACATTATTTTTATTCACTCTTTCAAGTAATATATGAGCTTCATTGTCTGTATTTGAGGTAACTGATGCAGGCCTCTCCATAACTTCAAAATTAATCCTTTGTTTCTGTATCTGCATTACATACACTTGAACCTTTTTATTTCTACCTGGTCTGAGTCCGATATGGACATGGATTCATATTTTTTTTCTGCATCCCATAGGTAGGGAAGGCAAGACATTGCCAGAGTGAGTTTTTCTAACATAATCCCTTAGTGTTTTATTAGCACTATAATTCTTATCACAAAAATAAGAGCCGGCTAGTTAAACATATTTTATGTGTGCAAGAATAAATAAGGTGCCTTTTAAATTACTTTATATCATAAAACAATAAATACTACAAATAAAATAACGTTTGCATATTTTATTTATTTTAAACATATTTTTAGGTGAAAAACGGAACACGTCCAGCTTTAGATTTAATCAAATTTAATCTTAAAGAATCAATATCTACGGACTTAAAAATATTGTTTTCAATTGAAATTACTGATAAACCATTTAAACGTTCCTGGCCTATTTGTTAATCGTAAATATTTTTTTTTATATTCCCCTATGGTCACTGTTACTGGTAGTGTTAATAATATGTGCCGTGACTAATCTAGGCATCTTTAGGAGGGAAATTTCCCCCTTAAAATTGTAATTTCCCCCCTTACAAAAATCTCTGATATCGTCTGATTTAGGTGATGCATTTACATTTCTGGTAAAAATTTCTGAAATTATTCTGTCTTGTCCAATCGGAACTGCAGGTACTAGTTAAATTAATTTATAAATTAAAGTGATCAAGTTGTATTGTAGTTTTGAAAACTTATGAATATTAATGTATTTGGAAACTGGGCAGTAAAGTAAATAAGTAAATTTAGTAAGTACAGTAAGTACTATAAGGTAACACTTCATATTATGATACATTATTTTCAGAATAAAATCATTCAAAATTTCAAATGAAAGGCAGTGAAAGCTGATAAACAATAATTTGGATAAACCTGACTGATTGCTTAATGATTGTGCTTCATAGGCTATTTTAACTGTGTATTAATACACAAAGGGTGTATCTTTAAAAAAATTCGTGCATTTTTAAATTTGCAATTGTGTATTATTAAATATGTTATATTTTAATATTGGTAATTTTCGATTGCATTTTTAACATTTTAAACCCAATAATAATTATTAATTAGTACGAAAAACATCAATTTATATAGCAATAAAATATAACTTGTCTTGTATTTTATTCAAATAACGGTATTCTAAGAATAGATCTATATAGTACCTATTTACTTAAATTCACTTTTTGTTTTTCGACTTCTTGTGAGTCATGAGCGCACGCATTCGTCTGCACTGCATCGTCATCGTCTACTGCGTAATGCTTATAAGTATTAAATAATTTTATATTTATGAAATTTATGTTTAAAAATAATTATTTATAAATAATTTTACTAACTTTACAACATAAACTAGTAGAAAATTTTATTATGAAGCGTGCAAAAGCACCCAAAAAATAGACGATTTTTTTTGGAAAGAGGACAAAAAGGTACCTTAACTAATATTCCTCAATCATCATTCATCAATATGGAAAAATTACACATTAGATAATAGAAAAAAGTTGAAAACTTTTTCTTCTATTAAAGTATGAAATTGTAGAATAATGTTTTTCCTTAGGAAGTAACTTTCACATTGTAATGATGTAATCCACACTTGGGGATAGTCAATCAGATGCAGTTAGTGTTGAACTGTTCTTAATTGCTAAATGTCACATAATCCACACTGTAATCTGTAATCCACACTGGAGAAAAGCATTCAGTTGCACTCAATGTTGAATTGTACTTAGGTACTTAATAAATGCCACATTGGAGATTTGTATTCCAAACTGGAAAAAAGTCATTCAGTTTCAGCCAGTGTTTAATTGTTATTAGGTTTTTTAGGTACTTAATAAATTCCACATTGCAAATTTGTAATCCACACAAAAAATGATGACAATGATGAAAATCATTACTGAAATTTGGATAACGCTTTTAATGCATCTTCTGCCTTATTATCTTTTAAACTATTTATTACTATTTATACTTTTCAGGATTGTCGATGATGAAGTAAAATATTCTGACACACTTACACTAGCTAGTAATAATCCTGAAATACAGGTTCATAATCCAGAATGTCAGGTTGATGTTATTCAAAGAGTAGTAGATGATAAATTGTTTTGTAACAGCCAATGCAAAGTTGTTAAAGTAATTGGTGATGGTATGTGTTCAACGTCTCTTCCTATATCTCCTTCTAAGTCACAGCAATGTTTAAATTCGATTTTAAACGATAATACTTGCATTAAAAAAGTACGGAAATTAAATGGTAGAACTATGCATAGATGTGAACCATGTTTTACATTTAGAAACACAATTGCAAAAGAATGTCATACCGTAAGCCGTAACAAAATTCCAGAAATCTGTACAGAGCAAGGGGCTGTATCGAGATTGTCCGAGTTACGCCATCATTTGAACTCAGCAATTCATTCTAATTCATGTCGTGCTGCTCATGTTCATAGTTTCACTTCTTTTCAAAAAACAACAAGGACTTCAATGGGAAAATACGTCTCAAAATCAAACACTGAACTATGTAACAAAATTGGTGGACTCATGATTGAAGCATACAACAACTCAAAAAGGGGAACTGTATCGGCATGGTCTTGGCCATCAATTCACATGACAAATATTATGAGCAATAAATTTGATATGAATGCATCACCAGAACCTTTCCATCTACCTCCAAACAAATTCTGTTATGTGACACCGACTCAACATGCTGAATTATTGAAATATATTGTCATCAGTGACACACCAAATTCGAAAGACCAAATTCAGAACGCGCTGACTGTTTCTCTGGCAATTGATGGTTCAGTCGACCGGTATCAAATAGATAACAAATACGTTAAGTGTAAATTGATTGCTTCAGATGGACAAGGACATGATTTTTTCTTGGGATTTTCAGAATCCACAGAACGTCAAACAAAAGGTTACGTTATGACTGTCAAAGAAGCAGTTTCTTTTACAAGATCATGGACAGAATTATTTACAAATTTAACCTGTGTAGTCACTGATGGTGAAAGTTTGAACACAGGAAAGAGAAATAGTCTTTGGACAAAATTAGATGAAGAGAGAGCAGCTTCCGGCAGTAGTGTACCTTTAATTAAAATTTGGTGTGCCGTTCATAGATCGGAGTTGGCATTTAGTAAATTGTCAGACACAGTAAAAGAAGTCCACTTAATGATTTCGGATGCAAGTGGTTTATCAACTTTTCTACATACTTCAGCCGTCCGTACAACAGATTTTGAGGTTATTGGTCTTAAGAACGGCTATAACATTAGAAAAATTCTAAAGTATTTCGAGATACGGTGAACAAAATTTTCGTATAAGCTAGTGAGTAACATTCTGTATTCATGGCGTAAAATAAAATCTCTGAAGAAGGCTGACTGACCAGCCGAAAGCTTAGATACCAAAAAATTTTTTCACTTGACTTGGTATACTTCCAGGCGCGGCGCTGGGCGGGGGGGTCCAGGGGTCCGGACCCCCCTCCCAGCTCCGACAGGTGCCACCCGTGAGATTTTTGCAAATCCAAAGACTTTTTTTTACTAGGGGAGGGGGTATTTGAATTTCATTGGGTTAATCAGACTGTAGACTAAAAATAGTCGAAAAAATTTTTCGCCTGCGGCGGGCTTTCTTCCTTTTCACTATTTTCATATATATATATATATATATATATATATATACTTCAACGTGTCCTTGGACATTTTGGACCCCCCAGAACAAAATTCCTGGCGCCGCGCCTGTATACTTCTGGTGTTTTGTTAAAGTTTGAGTAAGTTGGTTGGTATTTTGATTTTTCTTTTTAAAGATTTGACGGATACTTAATACAATTTAGTCAAAGCTGCGACAGGCCATCTTAAGAATCTCACCGATTTAACAAAACTAAAAGTTATGTGTATTGTTGCTGACATTCTTTGTCTTTATTCAAGATTCTAAAAGAAACTTCAGGATAACAGCTGCACATATTTTGATTGGGATGATTCAGTCATGAGATTGAAAGAGCGCTTTTTTTAATTTTGCGCCTTTTTAATTCTGCGCCATTTTTATTTTTCCGCCTTTTTAAATTCTGCGCCTTTTTTTAATTTTGAGCCTTTTTAAATTTTGCTCTTTTTTAAATTCTGAGCCTGTGTGTTTCGCACATTTCGAACACGCTATGAGCTATGTAATAATAATTACAACTGACAATAATCACATTTGTGTTCATTTTGTTTTGATTCTTGAAACAAAAACTTTCAAAACAATCAAACTACTTTTTTATACCAATATACAAAACAAAATGTTATTATAAGGTTCCAGGCAGGGACATCCTGAACAGTGTTGGGGAGTAACACGTTACTGTAACTTCGTTACAATTTTCGGTAACTAGTAACGTAACGCGTTACTTTTAGAGTAAGTAACGTAACTTATTTACTTTTTTTGAGTAACTGTAACGTTTTTTCCCGTTACATTTTTTTAAATTTAATTTTAGAAAAATATATTTTCACCGTTTAAAGTTAAATTTTAAATCAAACTTTTGTTTCTATGGTATAGCAACCCATGCTATTTGCTATTTTGGTCTCGTTTATCTTTTTTGTTATTGAACGCTTAGACCGGTTGAACTACGAATTTTCACAATTAAATTGAGACAAGCGTTTCTTAATTTTTTTTTAGCTAAATAGGTTGATTATTTGATGGATATTATGGCACCCTAATTTGAAAGGTTTTTGCTCATTATTTTAAGCGTATTTACTAGAGAGCGATAATGCACAGAAAAGTGCGGTTGCATCATTAAAACACCGCAAAAACGAATTATTTTAAACGAATTACTAGTCAATAACTTGTTAAGTTGTTAGAAAAGTGTTGTAATTCAATTTATTGATTGTCAATGAATATAACCAGTATAATAGCTTACATCTCCACCAGCATCCCAAGGTAAAAAACTGTTTTTAAAATATAATCTGCCCTACCGTCAAGTGTACCAGTTAAAAGACTTTTCAGCATTAGTGGTCAGATGTTCACTCCTTGACGAATTTGCCTTAGTGATGACAAGTTTGAAGAACAGCTTCGTTTAAGAGCCAATAAGGCAATTTGAATTTGATTTTTTGCAATAAAATGGATTTAGTGTGTTAAACAACTTTTTGTTTCTTTTAAAATTAAAGTACATCAATTTTGAGTGCAACTTAGTATATGAAGGAACAGGCCAGCGTCCTCTTTTACAATGTTAGCAGCTCGCAGATAAGACTAGCAAATGCGATGTTAATGGCGATGATGGCAGTACTAGGCCAACACGTCTCACAATAAAAGTAACTGCAAAGTAACTAGTTACATTATTTAGTAACTTGTAACTGTAACTAGTTACATTTGAAAGTCTGTAACTGTAACTAGTTACATTTGAAAGTCTGTTACTGTAACTAGTTACATTTGAAAGTCTGTAACTGTAACTAGTTACATTTTCAAAGTAACTTCCCCAACACTGATACTGAAATAGCAGCCTTTTATATCAAGGTCCTTACGAATTCAAATATCAAATAAAGCATATAAAAACAACAATTGAAATGCATAAAATATTGCAAATGGTAAAAAATATGTTAATGGTCAGAGCTGTTGAAACTTCTATTTTAATAACACTAGCATCAACAGTCAGATAAGCCCTCACACTTACATTTCCATTTCTACCAACACATATGTACGTTCCAAGATGTGTGTGGTCAACGTCTAAGATCACGAACATACCTGTAAAAACCTCTTGATGTCTCACATTTTTAAAAAATTTTGTGTAGTTGTCAGGTAAGTGAAGCAGAATATATGGGGGTGGCTGGCCCTCTACTACGCATTCGATTATCAAGACTTTTTCTTCTGTCAACCACCATGTGAAATTTTTTATTTTAACATGAACCAGGTTTTGTTTGGTTGTTATTGTAGTGGATATAAATTCAGTAATAGTTGTGTTTGTCTGCAGCTCAAGTTTTGTGGTACTGTTCAGAGAGCCGACATTAGTTAAGAACGTTGCTAAGGTTACGAGATTTCTACTAGAAATTGTTGACTCAACTTCTGTGGTGCCATTCACAGAACCTTCACTGGTTGAAATCATTTTTGAAGTAAGGAAATCCTTGGTAGAAGTTAACCCATCTGTTGATATTTGGGCAGAATCAATACAAGTGCCTTTTACAAAATCTTTAATTTTCATAATAGATTTTTGGTATTTGCAAGTTGTGGAATCCAGGATGTTAAGATATTTCCATTTATCTTCGACAATGTAAGACATGGATGCACAATCACAGACGAAGGGATTGTTCGATAAATCTATTTTTATAAATTTTGGAAATATAAAATATTGTGTTAGATTAGGAAAATTGCTTAATTGATTTCTATTCAGATCTAATTCCTTTAAAACAGTAAAGTTCTTTAAATCGAATTCTTGAGTTATTTCACAAATATTGTTGTCTGGCAGTCTTAATATTTCTAAGTGGTTTTTCAGCTGCTCGTAAAGTGCAAAATTCCAGGTGTGGTTGAACAATCGAGAAATTGAGAGTTCTTTAACAGTTATGTTCGGATTTTTTAAGAATTCGAAGGAATCAATGCTTCCGTTGAAATGCAAATATTTAAAACTTAAGTTTCCCTTTGTCTGGAATTGTTTTGAAAAATCAGCGTTTTATTAACATCAATAATCAAGAAAACATATAATTAATTAGTTTATATTTTTAAAACAGTGAATAACATAGTAAAAATAAATCAGCACGACAAAATCAACATTCACTCATAGACTTTATTATACTATATATACCTAGACCACTGATCTCTATAATATTATATTATAGAGATCAGTGACCTAGACACGCAATGCCCCGGATGTGCCTATAAAGTAGCGAAAAGCAAAATTTTATGGCCCTAGTACCACGTGATCAACGGCGTTTTAGGTTTATACCACAAGCACAGCAATCTTTAGAATTTTTTTACTTTAAAATTACCCAAAAAATTTATTTGAAATATCTTAATAAAAAAAATGGATTGGTCGAGTGAATCAGGATATATTTTTTTTTATACCCAGCCTTGGCTCTGCGAAAAAGCCATATTAACTTGCATCGCGCAAATTGCATGCATTGCATGTCTATTGTTGTTGTTGTTTATTTAAGTGCTTGTCACTTTTTCAGCGTTTAGGACCAGCATTGCATGTCTAGATCACTGATCTCTATATATATTATAGAGATCAGTGGTCTAGATATATAGTATAAGTCAAGTCTATGTATTCACTCTACACTACTCTACACGTAACCTTATAAAAAGCCAACGTTTGATTTTCCAGAATAAATTTCGTTCGATTGTATTATAATTAAAAATAATCAATAAAAGTCACAATCCACCTTCATTTTAAAGAAATGGAAAGTCGGCTTCAGATCAGACAAGATCAGATTTTCAATTTTTGGACAAAGAAAATCAAAAGTTTCCATCTTTAATCCAGTTGATTTATATATAATTATATCTTTAATCTGACTTCCCTCAAATATTCTCTCTGGAGATTGCAAGAAAATTACACCATAGAAATACAAATAATTTGCAACAAGACCATTAAAAGCCCCTATTCTGCTTTCATTTATCGTTACTTCATTAAATGAAATAATATTACAAGACGTTCCCTTTAGTAAATTGTTCGCCAGAACGTTTAACGTGCTATTGGCAATGACAATATTCTCTGATACCGTTTTGTTTATAATTACAATGTTTGAGTCATCAATTTCAATCGTACTATCATTAATAGAAAAATTCGTAAAATTATTTGTTATCGAGTCACGAAAAGATGCACAGATAAAAAAGAGAAATATAAATGAGCACATCTTCTATTTCAAACTGAAGCTGCAACTGATTTTTCAAGTCCACTCTTTTAATCTGATTCGACTTTCAGTCCAATACAATTTTCAAATGACTCGGAAGTGACGTCAGGAGGGGGTGCGTTTTATGATGGGCTACATCAAGAGGGTTCAATAAATTTGTTCTAAAAAAGAGTTGTCCAACTGGCGGACCGCCGGACAGTTTCATCCGGCAAGCCACCGAGTTTGGGTAAAAAAAAATTTTGCAACACTGTTGGGGCATGTCGACTGTAGCGCAAGATATTTGATCTATTCCACACACGTGTGCGGAATAATGATGTAACTTACTTTCCATCATGTTTTTAACTTACTGGAATGATTTATCACACAGATTTGTGTTCGTATGCTGATATCATTGGTACGTTAATCAACGAGTTCTCAAACAGATTTTCAGATTTCGAAAACCTTAGAAGCAACATTCCATTGTTCAGTAATCCAATGGGTGCATCTATTGAGAATCAACATCCGAGCTTTCAACTTTGTGAGCAGCAGACCGATCCATTTCTATTTGGGAAGAATTTTGGAAATTGGTCAGCCATGATCGTTTTCCAACTTTACGTAGGTACCTTTGCTTTAAAGATGTGCTCTACGTTTGGAAGCACCTACATCTGTGAAGCAGCGTTCATTATCATGAAACATGTCAAGTCGAAAACCCTTAGCAGGTTCCACGATGACACTTTCATTTCTTGTATCCGACTTGGCATTATAAGACCACAAGCATTGATGTTGACATTGCCAGTATTGTTAGAGAAAACCTTTTTCCGCAGTGCTCGCACTAGATTAGAAAGACTTTATTCAATAGAATAGAATGGATCATTAGATTGGAATTAACCAGAATCAATCGAACGACTGTAACATGTCTTGGTGCCAGGGACGTCAATTGGGGGGGGCAGGGGGGGCGATCGCCCCCCCTGAGTTTTCAGTGGGCCCCCGGCAGTAAAGTGGGCCCCACGCATTTAAGTGGGCCCCACGCAGTTAAGTGGGCCCCCCGCAGTTAAGTGGGCCCCATCACTAAAGTGGGCCCCACGCACTTAAGTTAGTGGGCTCTCCGGATTTTTAAGTGGCCTTTCCCGGAATTTTCAGTGGGCCTCACATACTTAAGGGGCCCCGGTACTAAAGGGGGGCCCCACGCAGTAAAGTGGGCCCCATCACTAAAGTGGGCTCAACGCACTTAAGTGGGCCCCCGCCCTTAAGTGATCTCCCGCGCTTAAGTGGTCTCCCGCGCTTAACTGGGCCCCCGGCACATAAGTTAGTGGGCCCCTCCTGATTTTTAAATAGCCCTTCCCGGACATTTCAGTAGGCCCGCGGCACTAAAGATGGCCCCACGTATTTAAGGGGGCACTCGGCACTAAAGTGGGTCCCACGCACTTAAAAGGGCCCAACACTAAAGTGAGCCCTACGCACTCAAGGGGCCCGGCACTGATGTGGGCTCTACACACTTAAGTGGGCTTCGGTCTTACGTGAGCCTCTGCACTTAAGTAGGCTTCCGGTACCTAGGTGGGCCCCTACTTACTTAAGTGGCCCTTCCCGGACTTTTCAGTGGGTTTCCCGGCATTAAAGTGGTTCCCCGAACTTAAGTGGGCTCCCCACCCTTGAGTGGTCCACCACACTTAAGTGGTTTCCACCCAATCCACCCCCGTTTTCACGTGAGACACCACACTAAATTGGTCCCCCGCTCTTAAGTGGGCCCCGGCACTCAAGTGGGTCTCTCTTAACTTTTAACTGGCCTTTTCCTGATTTTTGACTGGCCCTTCTCTGACTGTTAAGTAGCCCTCCCTGACTTTTATGTAGGCTCATGACTTTTAAGTGGGCCATGGTTATTATATGGGCACCTTTAAGACCGTTACTTTCAAAACTCATGGACATTATTTAGGGGGACTGGGCTTCGGACTTTTAGGTGAACCAATAGTTATTATATATGGGCCCCTGTAGGATTTTTTGGTGTTTTTAGTGAGATTTGAGAAGAGAAAAATAGAAGCTTTTGTAATTATAGGATGCGGCCATATGTAGAAAAATGCCGTCCCGGTTATAAAGATGGTTAGCGTTATTCATAGCCTGGCCAGGTAGGCTGTCCATAGAAATTAAAAGAGAGAAGAGATGCTAAAGAAACTAGGAAGCTTGATCATCCACGTTGAGATGGAGAGGTGTTAAAACAGTTATGAACAGCTCAAAATGGAACGAGATAGGTCACAGATTTTGTATGCATGCATCGATCGCATTTTGTCTAAGTTGAACGCACGATTTACAGAAAATAGTGATATTTTTGCATGTCTGAATTCCTTCAATCCGCAATCTGATGATTTCCTCTCTGCACTCTGCAGACCGAATAAGAACACTTTTGCGGCCAGTCCCTACCCGGATAAAAAAATATCAAATTATGATCCACAACAGGATAATTCGATATATATTACATATACTAATATTTGAGTCTTAAAACACGTAGTATGAAGAACGATAAACTATTATCAAATAACGATATTAGAATTACCTTAATTTAAAATGCCCAGTTTGTTTAGGTTAACAAAAAAAAAGATATGAACTATTAGCCTATATCCATTTCATAAAAATTCAGTAGATACTTGCATTATTGGGCCAAGAGGCGTGGCTAAGGGGGTAAGCAAGCTGCCCCAGGCGACATCATGGGGGTGACAGAAAGAGGGTTCAGTGTATACATATTATACTAACTTTTTCCGAATTAAATGACTATAGCTTCTTCCGTTCATCAATATTAAGTACCGTTCACAGCAGATTTTGATAGCTATAGCCTTGTTCGTAGAGACAGTTGGAAATGCTCTTATGATCACTCAGATGTTATGGTATGTGACCTCCCCGGGTCATCAGGTTTTTGGGAGGAAAAATAGAACAAGAGTTTCAATTTTTTTTTTAAAAAGTGACTCCAACTACCCCCTACCCGTCATCAGGTTTTTTTGGGAGCAAGAATCAAAAAATGTTATGCAGGGGGGCGCAGATTTTGTGTTTTGTGCCCAGGCGCTGAGGACCCTGAGTGGGCCCCTAAAACATCTTGCCCCCCCTAAGGTTTTGCTGAAATAACGTCCCTGCTTGGTGCTAACTAAGACACTAAGTCAGTAAAATACTTACTACTTAACTTTAACTGAAATAATATGACACTACGTTAAAAGAATATTATAGCAATATAGCTCTTTATAGCAGTTACCATCAAAGTGTTTTTTATAAACTTTTATTTATGTTACAATCTCTGTTTGTGTGTGTGTTTGTGTATGTATGTATGTATGTATGTATGTATGTATGTATGTATGTATGTATGTACGTGTATGTGTGTCTTTCTCTGTACGCAAATCTTGCAAGTAAAATTTAACCAGGTTTTCGACTAGCTAGGAAGCTGAAACTTTCAGCATAGCTTTATATTGGATGACAATACATGATTCAATTGAAAAAAAAATTTAATATGAACATTTTTCGTTTTTCTAAATCGAGTGTATTTGAAATCAAAGTTTGTGTTGACAAACTCGTTTTTCCTTTACTTGTTTATTTCTTAGTTAACACTTATAATTGTCTTATTTTATAACAGTTTTATATGGCATAAATATATAATAATTATGCGATATTAAGTGCTAAAATTTGCTTGGCCCGCCAGCAGGGTTGTTAACAATATCCAAAAATTGTATTGACAATACCAATCCCAATAGGCATATGAAAAAGTATTGACAATACCAATATCAATACCAACTTTAAAAAGTATTGTTAGTATTACCAAATATCAAACACCAATACTTCCGAAAACAATTAGTCAATTATTTTATTTTTTAGTACAAAAAAGTCTATTAATTTAAAAACATATCCAATGGCACAAAAAACAAATGAAAATAGAGAAAAGTTCAAAATAATACAAGTCAGATATTATTGCACAATGATAAAAAATAAAGTTAGTCAGTCACCATCACCATTTTGCTAAACGAAAAAAACATCATTTCAAAGTGTTGGCTGTTCAGCCTTGAGCGCAATGGTGCAAACACCGCCCACTCAACAAAAACCAATGCTCCTCAAGCAGCACTTGCAGGCAATCCAGTATTCATTTCAACGTAGTTAACAAATACTTAGAAAGGTAGTTAACAAATTTAAAGACGAAGATGAGTCAGCCAAGTACTTGTCCACTTCATCCTTGTCTTCACTGGATTTTTCTGTTTGTCGTCTAGCTTGTAGGACTGCAAAAAAAATCCTGTGACGGTTGCAATGATACAGGCGCTGCTTCTTCTTCCTGTGTATCTTTAGAAAATATGTGCGTCGACTTGTCCAACAGTCAGCTATAGTACATACGGTCTCAACAGTTGCTAACTTAATTTTAAGTTTTAACTTTTGCAAAAGGAACCGGTATTCAAGATGCTTTGTTACCGTCTGTCTGCATCTCGGAACAAAACGTTGCTGAGTCAGACGCTTAACAAACGAACAAAAACCAGGAGCATCAACATGACTAACTGGCAAAAGACTATCAACCAAGTAGTCCATAACTCATTCATCTATCAAATGTTGTTTAACTACTTGTGCTGTTTTAAAGACCACCAGTACCATCATTAGAGTTTTGCCTTTCGATAGCATCTGGTGAATTGGATCGCTTTCTTTTTTTTCATATAGTTCTGCACATGCAGTTGTGAACTCAGTTAGTTTATTGCCATGACATGCCTAAAATTTGTTATAATGGATATTAGGCCAATAATGCAAAATATATTTGAATGTATTCTATATGCAATTCAATAATTCTGTCATAATGAACTACAACATCGAAATGAGTTCTACAGATCTAATTTTCTTAAAATACCACTAAATGCAATATATAATTATAAACTCACTTTAATATGCTTTTTCAAATTCTGGCGTGACTTGTTGTGAGACGAAATATATATACGACATCGCTCAAATGAAATTAGAGAATTTGAACCGTGCATCCATAGGTGTCGGCTCGGCCCGTCGACAACTTGGCCCAGCCCGTTTCAAAACCAACATTCCTGGCCCGGCACGGCCCGTCTAATTTGGGCCCGGTCCGTTTTACAGGCCTAGAAATTCTATATAATTGATGAAAAACTTCGACCCGTCCCACCTTGACTTCAGGTTTGGCCCGGCCCGTCTGAAGACCCTAAAATTACTAAAATGTCTATATGCTTAGTGAAAAACCTCGGCCCGTACCACCTTGACTTAAGGTTTAGCCTGGCCCGTAATAAGACCCTAAAATAACGGCTTGGCCGGACCGGTGATAAACTGGACTCAGCTACTTTTAACCGGCACAAAACCTCAAAATACTAAGTTTTACATCTGTAATGTTTGCAGTTGTTGAGTAGCAGTTATTTTAAAATCAAATAACCCTTATTTTGACCCCACATTTGAAGTCATGGAAACCAAAGTTTTAAAAAATGGTGAAACACTTCTATCGTTAATTTTTGAGGCGCTGGTGGCAGAGCGTTCACCTGTCGATCGTTAGGTCGGCAGTTCAAACCTCGCCGGCGTCACCAGCGTAACTCCCTTAAGCAATGAGTTCCATTTGCTAAAGGGGTAGGCGCCTATAAATGGCTGCCTTTGCAAGTACCCTCCCTCTCTCGCCTTGAGCAAGACTTGTCTTGATAAGGCGTATGCTAAATCTCAATAAAAAAATACTAAATACTAATTTTTACATCTGTAACATTCACAGTTTTTGAGTAGCAGTTACTTTAAAATCCAAGTAATCTTATTTTCCACCTCACATTTAAAGTCCTGGAAACCAAATTTGTAAAAAATGGTGAAACACGTATATCCTAATTTTTAGATTAGAAACTAAATAATGATTTTTACTTTTGTTGCATTTACAGTTTTTGAGCAGCAGTTACTTTAAAAACCAAATAACCCTATTTTCCACTCCACATTTAATGTCCTGGAAACCAAATTTGTAAAAAATGGCGAAACACGTATATCTTTATTTTTAGAATAGAAACTAAATACTAATTTTTACTCCTGTAGCATCTACAGTTTTCGAGTAGCAGTTACTTTAAAAAACAAATAACCCTATTTTCCACCCCACATTTGAAGTCCTGGAAACCAAATTTTCAAAAAATGCTAAAACACGCATTTCATTATTTTTGGAGTAGAAACTAAATACTAATTTTTACTCCTGTAACATTCACAGTTTTTGAGTAGCAGCTACTTTAAAAACCAAATAACCCAATTTTCCAACCCACATTTGAGGTCCGGGCAACCGAATTTTCAAAAAATGGTGAAACACGTATCTTTTTATTTTTCAAGAAAAATCCATATACCAAATTTAAAAATCTCCTCATTTTTGGTTTTCGAGATATACAATTTTTTAGAAAAAAGTTTGTTTTCCAGCTTCTTCCCCTCAGGAGCAAAATTTTCAAAAATCCTTTCTTAGTGGATGCTTACGCAGTAAGAGTAATATAAATTCCAAATTTCACGTTCCTATGATGAGGCGTTTGAGCTCGGCGTTGATTATCAGTCAGTCAGTCAGGACATGTTCTTTTATATATATAGATATATAATAATAAACATAAACACAAAACATTACCAATTTAATGATCCAAATAGTTCTTTAATTATTTTTTTAGAAATTTTTATATCAAAATACCCAATGACGGCGGGTTGTTTTTATCGAATTCGCTTGACAAGCGCTAACACTGATAGCTCTAATTATTACAAAATCATTTTTCGATGAAGCGTCCCAAAATCATTTTTCTATAAAGTATCCAAAAAAAGTTATGTAAAGGTAGAGAAGAGCGTAAAGTAATATTTCTGGTGTTTTCAATAATATTTTTGCTATAATTATTATATACCTATAAACACAAGAACATTACCAATTTAAAAACCTAAATAGCTATATAGCAAATTCTGTTAAATTTTGAAAAATCGGGGGGGGAGACATTTGGCTTCCTCTGCCCCCAATTTATGTGATGGAGGGATTTTGAGAAATATGACGTCACATTAAAAAATCAACATAAATAATTTCCTATGTCTGTATCATGGACTTCTTGTTAGAAACAATACTTAAACGCAGTGTATAATCGGAACTAATCGACAATAGTTGATTCAACTTTATTGACAAAAGATAACAACAGAAAAAAAAGAGATAAAACTAAAAGTGAACATGAAGTGAACATAGAGCATTAATTATAAATCGTTGTAACAAAGAGTTCATTAAAACCAAATTAATTTAACACTCCCCCTCAACGATTTAATCTTTAGAACCTGTCTCTCATTAAGTTAAACCAATAGCACAACATAAATGTCTAAGTTTAACAGCTTCCACTGGTTTCGTTAACATATCTGCAGGCATTTCATTTGCAACACTAGCCGTTTCAATTAGTCTCTCTGGTCGTTTCTTTATTCTAGTTGACCTTCTCAATTCCATCTGATCTTCAGTTTGTTCACCACTGTCTCCCGATTGATCTGTATTTGTCTTCAGCTCGATCTCAACCTCAATGGGCTGTTCCTGTTGACTGCTTTCTTGACTGTCGGCTGATATTGTAATCCAATGTGGGTCACCTTCAATGAATTTCACATCCCTGCTGATGCTGATTTTCTCAGTCACTGTGTCTAACAAACGATAACCTTTTGTGCCTTCTGCATAACCAACGAAAATTCGTTTTTCTGACTTTTTATCAAGCTTCTGTCTTTTCTCGGCTGCAACAACTGAGTAGGCTTGACATCCGAATTGCTTTATGTGGGTCACACTGGGCTTCACACCTTCCCACCTTTCATGTGGTGTCTTCATCTCACCTGCTGTCGGTAGAATGTTCTGCAGATAGTTTGCTGTGTTGATCGCTTCGCCCCAATATTTGTTTGGTAGCTTCGAGTCGATTAACATGCTTCTGGTCATTTCAACTAAATAGCGGTTCTTCCTTTCTGCTACTCCATTCTGCTGTGGTGTATACGGAACAGTAAATTGAGATGTTATACCTTCGCTCTTGAAGAATTTCTTTAATGTTTCATTGACATATTCACCACCACGATCTGATCTTATCACTTTAGGTGTGCTTTTGAATTTTGTCTGGACAAGCTTTACATATTCTTTAATTTTATCTGTTACTTCAAACTTATTTTTTAACAAGTACAAAACAGTGTATTTGCTGAAGTCATCGATCATTGTCATAAAATACCTGTTTCCGCTTGGTGTGATTGTCTGCATCGGTCCACAAACATCTGTGTGAATCAACTCTAGTGGCTTACTTGATCTGGATTCTGATTTCTTGGGTAGTGGTTGTTTCGTTAACTTTGCTTGAATACAGCATTCACAGACTTTCTTTATCTGGCATGGCTTGATCTGGAAGTTATCTAGTTGCTGTTCCAATAACTTTATGGCATTGGGGTCTCGATGCCCTAATCTGTTGTGCCAAACATGTATGCATCCATCATTAACATTAGACATCAATGCATACTCCAATGAATCTAATTCATACAGCCCGTTCCGAATTGAAGCCTGCGCCAGCAGTTCATTATTCCGCATAATCCTGCATACATTCTTTTCAAAAATGACCCTGAACTGCCCATCAGTTAATTTACTAACAGAAATCAAGTTACCTGTCAACTGCGGTACATACAGTACACCTATGATTTTTATGACCTTTTCCTGACATTTGAGGTAGCCGGTTCCGATACCTGAAGTTGTAAGCCTTTGACCATTTGCTAGGACAACTTGTCCCTTCTGTTGTTCATCAAGGTTAACAAAGAAATTTCTATTGTTACACATATGAGAACTTGCACCTGAATCAACATACCATGTAGTTCCTGAATTGCTTTCACCAGCCTTGAAACAAGCATACTGGTCATAAGTGCTTGCTATTTCTACACATTGTTGAATTGTTTGAGCTTTATGGTCTGAGTTCTTTCTTTTCCACTCTAAGTATTTTCTGCATTCTTTCTTTATGTGGTTTGGTTTCTTACAGAAAAAACATACTGTGGAAGTCTTTTCGTAACTGTTGGCTTTTACCTTCTTATCTGTAGACCTTGTACCTGGATGATTTACCTTTAGAGCTTGCTGTTCCTGACCATCGTAAGTTGCTGAGTTTTCACTTCTTCTTTTGTATTCTTCGATCAGTTTGTTCTTGACCAATTCAACAGTTAAGTCGGCTTCGGGTCTTGTTTCTAATGCTGTTATCAGTGTGCTATAGCTGTCTGGCAAACTACTGAGAAAGAAAGCAACATTTAACTGTTCTCCAATAGTTTCCCCCAAGGACGATAACTGGTCAATTATGTCTTCCATCTTAGCAAGATGTGACTCCATATCCCCACCTTCATGTAATCTGATCCCACAAAGCCTCTTTAACAAACTTACCTTATTTGATAAGGTTGACTTTTCGTGGTAATTTCTTAATGCCTCCCACGTCTCCTTTGCTGTTGTCAATTTTCTGATGAGGTTCAACTGGTTGTCCTCCAGGAGTAGACCTATTGTTGCTCTGGCTTTGCTGTCCTTTTTCCGCCATTCCGATGATGAATCTTGATCTTGAAAAATAACTTCCCAGAGATCTTCTTTAACGAGCAACAATTCAACTTTAAACTTCCATGTCTGGTAGTTACTGCCGTTCAACTTTGCGATTTTTAACGTTGCATCCGCCATCAGTTCAACAATTGTATTACTCGATGTAGCGTGGTTAACCTTTATCGCTCACAACGAATGTTCTTTATAAAATCTTGAACCAAACGTTAAATGTTCCGATTAAAACTTGATTTATTCACTTGTTCCTAAAATTGGGTTCTGGGCCCATAACCTGTTAGAAACAATACTTAAACGCAGTGTATAATCGGAACTAATCGACAATAGTTGATTCAACTTTATTGACAAAAGATAACAACAGAAAGGAAAGAGATAAAACTAAAAGTGAACATGAAGTGAACATAGAGCATTAATTATAAATCGTTGTAACAAAGAGTTCATTAAAACCAAATTAATTTAACACTTCTTATATCAAGAAGTCTATGGTCTGTATGTTGGCTATTTCGCATAACGCGGTGGCCAGCAGTAGCTAAAATTAGTGCGCGCAGGCTTGTTATAAGTTATTATGCAATTTTACATTGTCAGTCCTAAAGACGTGGCGCTGCAATCGAAAAATAATATATAATGAAACTTAAAAAAATCCGTCATTTTGACGGGCTATTTCTAGTATTACATACAATTTATAAATTGAATATTAATTTAAAGTTTGTCCACAAATTTTATATTGATAAAAACATACTAGAGTGTCTAAAAACATCATAGCGGTTTTTTTGCTAAGGGATCAGAGCAGTAGCGCTTTCCTGGGGGTTCGCGCGAATGTTATTGTTGGTTGTGTGGGCTAAGTCACTATTACCAAAACTTTATCTCATACCCCTTACCAGAGGCGGCGATTGGGGGGGCTGGGAGACGACGTTCCCTCCCCCAAAAAAATATATTTATTAGCTCACTCATGCTTGAGTATTTAGATTAGTTGATAAACATAGTATTTTTCATACATTTTGAATTATATCTACTTAGTTATATCATATACTAGCTGGGTTACCCGGCGTTGCCCGGGGATTTTAAAGGCTTTTTATCGTTTTCTCTCTGGCTCCCGTTTCCTTAACCGCTTGCTTTCCTGTTCCATGTCGCTTTCTCACTCCTGGTCGCATTTCTGCTCACGGTCGCTTTTCCGGCCCCGGTCTCTTTTACTTTTCCCGATCCCGGTTGCTTTTACGCTTTACCGCTCCAGCTTGCTCTTCTTTTCGCTCTTCTGTTCCTCCATTAAATTTTAGAGCCTTCCCAATGTGGCTTAGATGGGCTGTAGCGGAATGCTGTGCACAGTCATCAAAATTGATCTGTTCTCTCGTTAACACTTTGTTGTTTGGTTTGCTCGTTTAGTTACGTCTGAACTTCCTCAATTTTAATTAGTGTTCTTTAATGTATTGGTTCCACTCTGCAAGTGTGATCTTCTGCAAAGGCTTATTATGATTGACTGAAGCTGAAAAAAAAAATTTATTAGTTAACGGCTGCAATAATGTTAAAATCCGCTCATATATCTCAACAGGTTATATTTATTTTAAATACTTGTAAGATTATAAATGCTTACAATAGATTTATCACACACTGTTCAACAGCTGCTTTTCGTAAAATCGCTAGTCTTAGTTTTTGAGTTGTTCTTAGTTTTTAAGTGTCATGTCTACAGAAAGCATATAACGCTACATGTGGCATGTTAATAAATGTTGACCCGTGGCTTTGAAAAATGTGATATAAAACACAGATTGAAATAAAACATGAAGTAATAATAATATTAAAAACCTTCAAAGCATTAACTTAATGAATTTTCCGAGAGTTTTCTGAGATCATCAATTTGGAACAATCGAAGAGTACCACTTTTATTTAGCAAATGATGCAATTATAAATTGAACAAAACAGCAGCAGATTGATAGGCTGGCTTGAGAACTTTGTTCATGATTTTGTTGAAACACAAAAATACTGCACTTGCTTTCATTTCTTTCAAATTTCATGCACCTCATATATCAGTGAAACTTTTACAATAAATTGGTGTTGCATGTAAGATTTTCTTTAAAATGTAATTTTCTAATTTCCTCTGAAAAGTAAAAAATAAAATAAGACCGATAAATTAATTCATAATCTTATAGTCATAACTACTCGTGAATAATAATGGTTGTAATGCCATCACATAAAAAAAAACTTACCTGCCCAAAAAAATTTCTCATTTACCGATAGGCTGATAGCAAGCTCGTCGCTCAACAATATTAGATGAGGAACAATTGAAGTCAGAAGCCTTGAACGATAAATATGAACAATGAATTTAAATTTATTTTTCCAATCTGCAACTCCTTTTTGTAAAACACAAAATGTCAGAGCATAATGATAATCTTATAATAATTAATAATAATATAACATAATTAAACACGTGCAATGCAACAAACGAAACAAATTGAAAGATACACAGGAAATCATGATTTTAAAAACAAATTACCAAAGCTTTGCCACTTACTTTTGAATGGGAGATATGAACAATGAATTTCTAATTTGATTTAATTTTGATTTGTTAAGTCTGGAACTCTTTTTGTGAAGCACAAAATATCTCTAAATAGAAGAAATTCCACCTGCAATTTATTGATTAGTCCTGAAATCCAAAGTTATCTAGATTTAAAAAATAAGTTGCTAAAATCAAATATAAAGTTTACCGATAGCAGAGCTGTCGTATCGGAGGTTCGGAAGAGAATGAGCCTCAATGAGCTCTATGAAATCAAAACAAATAGACCGGCTGACAGAAAGGTCAACCCGGAATTAAATTGATACAATGGTTTTATTGTTGATTTTGAGACATATATATATGGAGAACATATTTTGAGAATGGCACTCGATGGCACTCAACGGTTATTTTTTTACGGGGCCATGAAAAATGCCATATTTTCCTAATATTCGGGTAGCAATGTTATAACAGTTTCACTTAATACAATTGATAAAATTTAATTGATACAATGGTTTTATTGTTGATTTTGAGACATATATATATGGAGAACATATTCTGAGAATGGCACTCAACAGTTATTTTTTTACGGGGCCATGAAAAATGCCATATTTTCCTAATATTCGGGTAGCAATGTTATAACAGTTTCACTTAATATAATTGATAAAACTAAATTGATACAATGGTTTTATTGTTGATTTTGAGACATATATATAGGGAGAACATATTCTGAGAATGGCACTCAATGGCACTCAACGGTTATTTTTTTACGGGGCCATGAAAAATGCCATATTTTCCTATTATTCGGGTAAAAATGTTATAACAGTTTCACTTGATACATGAGTTTGAATGGGTTTATTCTTTCTGGAAAACATACATACAAATGCTATAACAATATATAAAAAAATTGAAAAAAATAAAAAAAAAATTGGAAAAATTGAAAAAAAAATTGGAAAAATTGAAAAATTTTATTTTTTTATTTTTTTTATAAATAATATTCATGTAGCACTGTTATAAGAATGCTACTCGACGTGAGAGTTTTAATTAATTTGTTCATTTAGGAAAACATACATACAAAATCTATATACAAAAGTATAAAAAACAACTTATACACTTGTAACAACCTCTTTTTCCACTTCCCAGGGTATAAGAAAACTCTAAAAAATCATCATCATAAACATCTACTTGGCTCTTGTACTTCATCAACAATCACTATAACATCATTACCCACACTCAATTTGAGAAAAGAACCACATCGATTTCCACGAGTTTTTCTTACATTCTTGCGGATCAACAGCTGTTCTTGACAACATTTTCCACTGCAGAACTTGTATGTGGACTCTATAGGAATGATATCGAGCTGCATATTCTGTTGGAGGCAATCTTTCAGGATGTGGGTGATGAGTAGTCGTTGCAGAGATGTGCATATATGTAGAGTAGCAAAGCTGATTTAATCGATCCTTCAAACTACCTCCATACAAAAGCACCTGCAACTTACACCTACACCCTGCGAGCATCACCTCTTCATGGGTAGATGTAAAAGAATTAAGATATTTATCAGGTGTTGAATTCCACTTAAGTTGGATATTTAAAAAAAAACTTATCTTTCCATGACACACAAGCATCACCAAAATATCAGTATAGTTTCCTATGACACTGGCTACTTTTCCAGCTTGTGCATGTTTAAAAGCCTGCTCTACTATTAAAGAGTCAGCAACATCCAAAGCTAGGTAAACATTGTGACCAGCTTCTTGTAGGCAAGTAAGCAGGAATGACACAAATCCACACTTATTCTTCATGTTTCAAAAAAAATGAATTTTGATCTTTCAATGCATTTTTTGTGCCTTCAATATCTGGAGCCACATTGCTTGATCCTTAATGCTTGGTTCATTCTCATAACCATCAAAAATTATTACTGCTAAACTACTGCAATGTCTGCTTACATATCTCACATATTGTTGTGCTACTTCTCCATACAGAGTTCCAACATACCATTGAACAGCATGAAACAAATACCCACGTCTATGACATACAATTAAAACTCTGGTAGTGAAGAAGACTGAACATTCTTGCAGAGTTATGTGATCTTTTGATTAATTTCTTTTTCATCCACTACTGAATAATTGTTTGGTGCCAAATCATGGGCTTTATCAAGTATATTCTGCAGTGTTAGCAGCTCAGAATCAAGCACCTCAAGCTATGAACACAGTTTCTCAAATGTTTCCAATTTCATGCTCTCTACTGGTCCACCACAAGTCCCTCGATTGACAATTCTGAAGAGGTTATGGTGACAGCTCACATGATAAATGGCATCCTCAGCACACAGACAATTGCATGAATTAACACGACCTACCACTTCCAGACCTCAGAAACTGACCTTATGTTTTCTGCTATACTCAATTAAATGATCCGCTTTTTTGCTTACATCTGCTATATCCTTGTCTACTTGTCTGCAGTTTCAAGAAATGAGATTTGACAAATCGAACTAGAGTTTTCATCAAAATTGTGTAAAATCAAAGCCATTGATATGTGTTTGAATTATTTTATGCTTTACAAATAAGAATCAAAAATAATATGTTTAAGTAAAAGGCAAAGGTGATGTTTATTTAAAAGAAATATTTATATGAACATTAATATTACTTTATAAATATACTAGCAGTGCCCGTAGCGGCTTCGCTCGCATGAAATTAGAGAGTTTGAACCGTGCATCCATAGTAGAGATCAATTTTTTAGGTCTCGGCTCGGCCCGTCTACAACTTAGCCCAGCGCGTTTTAAAAACCCAAACTCCTGGCCCGGCACAGCCCGTCTGAATTAGGCCCGGCCCATTCTTACAGGCTTAGAAGTTCTATATACTTGATGAAGAACTTCGGCCCGTCCCACCTTGACTTCAGGTTTGGCCCGGCCCAACTGAAGACCCTAAAATCACTAAAATATCTATATACTTGGTGAAAAACCTCGGCCCGTTCCACTTTGATTTAAGGTTTGGCCTGGCCCGTGTGAAGACTCTAAAATAACGGCTTGGCCCGGCCGGTGATAAACTGAACTTAGCTACTTTTAACCGGCACAAAACTTCGAAATACTAATTTTTACATTTGTAGAACTTACAGTTTTTGAGTAGCAGTTATTTTGAAATCAAATAACCCTTTTTTCCACCCCACATTTGATGTCCTGGTAACCAAATTTTTAAAAAAATGTTGAAACACTTATATCATAATTTTTTGAGTAAATACTAAATACTAATTTTGACATCTGTAGCATTCACAGTTTTTGAGTAGCAGTTACTTTAAAAACCAAAGAAACGTTTTTTCCACCCCACATTTGAGGTCTTGAAAACCAAAATTTCAAAAAATGGTGAAACACATATATCTTTATTTTTGGAGTAGAAACTAAATACTAATTTTTACTTTTGTAGCATTAACAGTTTTTGAGTAGAAGCTACTTTAAAAACCAAATAACCCAATTTTCCAACCCACATTTGAGGTCTGGGAAACCAAATTTGTAAAAAATGGTGAAACATGTATATCTTTATTTTTAGAAAAGAAACTAAATAATAATTTTTACATCTGTGGTATTTACTGTTTTTGAGTAGCAGTTACTATAAAAGACAATTAGCCCTATTTTCCACCCCACATTTGAAGTCCTGGAAACCAAATTTTCAAAAAATGCTAAAACACGTATTTCATTATTTTTGGAGTAGAAACTAAATACTAATTTTTACTCCTGTAGCATTAACAGTTTTTAAGTAGAAGCTACTTTAAAAACCAAATAACCCAATTTTCCAACCCACATTTGAGGTCCGGGAAACCGAATTTTCAAAAAATGGTGAAACACGTATCTTTTTATTTTTCAAAAAGAATATATATACCAAATTTCAGAAAAAAATTCTAGAAAAAATTTTTAGAAAAAAAGGTTTGTTTTCCATTTTTTTCCCCTCAGGAGCAAAATTTTCAAAAATCCTTTCTTAGCGGATGTTTACGTTATAAAAGTAATATAAGTTCTAAATTTCAAGTTCCTAGGATGAGGCGTTTGACCTCGGCGTTGATTATCAGTCAGTCATGACATGTTCTTTTATATATATAGATATTACCACTTACAGTTTTTGAGTAGCAGTAATTTTTAAAATCAAATAACTATATTTTGCACCTTACATTTGAGGTCCTGGAAACCAAATTTTTCAAAAAATGCTAAAACACGTATTTCATTATTTTTGGAGTAGAAACTAAATACTAATTTTTACTTCTGTAGCATTAACAGTTTTTGAGTAGCAGCTACTTTAAAAACCAAATAACCCAAAATATGATGAAACACGTATATCTTTTTTTTTGAGTAGATACTAAGTATTAATTTTTACATCTGTGGCAATTACAGTTGTTGAGTAGCAGTTACTTTAAAAACCAAATAACCCTATTTTCCACCCCACATTTGAAGTTCTGGAAACCAAATTTTCAAAAAATTGTGGAACCCGTATATCATTATTTTTAGAGTAGAAACTAAATACTAATTTTTACTTTTGTAGCATTAACAGTTTTTGAGTAAAAGCTACTTTAAAAACCAAATAACCCAATTTTCCAACCCACATTTGAGGTCCGGGAAACCAAATTTGTAAAAAATGGTGAAACACGTATATCTTTATTTTTAGAAAAGAAACTAAATAATAATTTTTACATCTGTGGTATTTACTGTTTTTGAGTAGCAGTTACTATAAAAGACAATTAGCCCTATTTTCCACCCCACATTTGAAGTCCTGGAAACCAAATTTTCAAAAAATGCTAAAACACGTATTTCATTATTTTTGGAGAAGAAACTAAATACTAATTTTTACTCCTGTAGCAATAACAGTTTTTGAGTAGAAGCTACTTTAAAAACCAAATAACCCAATTTTCCAACCCACATTTGAGGTCCGGGAAACCGAATTTTCAAAAAATGGTGAAACACGTATCTTTTTATTTTTCAAAAAGAATCTATATACTAAATTTCAGAAAAAATTATTAGAAAATTTTTTCAGAAAAAAGTTTGTTTTCCAGTTTTTTCCCCTCAGGAGCAAAATTTTCAAAAATCCTTTTTTAGCGGATGTTTACGCTATAGAAGTAATATAAGTTCCAAATTTCACGTTCCTAGGATGAGGCGTTTGAGCTCGGCGTTGATTATAAGTCAGTCATCTGTCAGTCAGGACATGTTCTTTTATATATATAGATATATACTAGCGGGGTTACCCGGCGTTGCCCAGGGTTTTTAGAGGTTTTTCTAATGTTTGTCTCTCTCGCTCCCGTTCCCTTCTCCACTTTCCCGTTTTCGTAGCGTTCCCGGTCGCTTTTCCGCTCTCGGTCGTTTTCCAGCTCCCGGTCGCTTTCCCGCTCAGACGTTTTGTTATCGATTTTCTCTCTTGCTCGCGTTTCCTTCCAAGCTTGCTCTCCCGATTCCAGTCGCTTTCCGCGTTCCCGGTCGCTTTCCGCGTTCCCGGTCGCTTTCCGCGTTCCCGGTCGCTTTCCCGTTCCCGGTCGCTTTCCCGTTCCCGGTCGCTTTCCCGTTCTCGGTCGCTTTCCCGTTCCCGGTCGCTTTCCCGTTCCCGGTCGATTTCCCGTTCCCGGTCGCTTTCCCGTTCCCGGTCGCTTTCCCGTTTCCGGTCGCTTTCCCGTTCCCGCTCACGCTCATTTTCTCTTTTACATTCTTTCATAACTTCTGTTAGCCTATAAAACGTAAAATAGATTTGCTAAGACTATATATATATATATGAATGTTTGTGGGTTAGTTTGTCTATTATAGAAACAGGAAAGCGACCCGGAACGGACAGCGAGCGGGAACGGAAAAGCAAGCGTGAGCGGGAATGGGAGAGCAAACGTGAGCGGGAACGGGACAGCGACCGGGAACGGGAAAACGACCGGGAGCGGGAAAGCGACCGGGAGCGGGAAAGCGACCGGCAGCGGGAAAACGACCGAAAACGGGAAAGCGAACAGGAGTGGGAAAGCAGGTGGGAAAGGAAATGGGAGAGAAAGAGACAAACATTAGAAAAACCTCTAAAAAACCTGGGCAACGCCGGGTATCTCCGCTAGTACATACATAAACACACACACAGACACACATACATGCACATACACATACATACATACACACATACATACGCACATACATACATATATATATAGTTCCCGCTCGCTCACCCGCTCCGCTCCGCTCATTTTGTGACGGATTTCAAAATTTTTTTATTTATTTTTGACTTCCATTGACTCTCAAGGTTGTGTGAAAATTTCATTATAATCGGATGAATGGTGTAGCAATGCATAAAGGACATTAACATATAAACATATATACATATATACAAACATTCATTTATATATATATAGATAATAAATAAAGAACAAATAAACAGTAATAAACATTTAAGACCTGTATAATATAGTAGCTTACGTATATTATGTGGGGTTTGAAAAGTAAGCTATTATACCAGTTAGACTCATTGACAATCATAAAATTGAAGTAGAACACTTTTATAACAACTTAACAAATTATTGACCAGTAAATCGTTTTAAAAAAATTCGTTTTTTCGGAGTTTTATTGACGCAACCGAACTGTTCTGTGCATTATCGCTCTCTCGCAAAATACTCTAAAAATAATGAGCAAAAACCTTTCAAATTAGGGTGCCATTAATATCCATCAACTAACCAACCTAGTGGCAGAGCGGTAGAGCGCTCGCCTGTTGATCGTTAGGTCGGCAGTTCAAGCCTCACCTGCGTCACCAGCGTAACTCCCTTAGGCAAGGAGTTCACTCGCATTGCTTTCTCATGTCTATGAAAATAGCGTGTTCTTCGAAGTTTCCGATCCAAAGGAACCTTCGTAAGCGCCTCTGACTTATCTGGCGCTATATAAATTCATCATTATTATTTAGCTAAAAAAAATTTAAGAAACGCTTGTCGCGATTTAATTCCGGGTCCCCTATATAAAAACTCGTAGATCAGCCGGTCTAAAAGGTATCCGGCGGCACCATAGATATCTATGGGCGGCACTAAACAACACACATATTTATTTAATTTAATATTTATATTTAAAACCTTTAAAACTTAAGAAAAAAAATTAAAAATATTTTGTATAATTCAACTATAAATTAATTTTATTTTGTAGAAAAAAAATTTACTCCAACTTACTACCGCTGACCAAAACGTTTTTTGTCCATAAAACATCAACGGAAAAACCAATTTATTTAAAATTTTACAGGAACCACCGCTTAAATAAGATACATAAGTGTGCCAAATTTCAATTAAATCTGTTCGGCCGTTTACATTTTATGTCCGAACAAACAAACAAACAAACATTTCATTTTTATATATAAGATTTCTGCTAATATTTTTCAAACTTGTAGAGCCTTCGGTCCATCCGATCGAGCTTTATGAACTTTAGCCTCGTGTGTCCGTCCTAGCTTGTCACGCACTTTGCTAAATGTTACATATATTATCAATATAATATATATATATTTAAGGTTTAAGATTTTCTAGGTTAAATTTAAAAAAAATCTTCACCCCCCAAGGTTTTGCTGAATCGCCGCATCTGCCCCTGACGCCCGAAAGTTGGAAGGTATTTGCTTCCCGCGACCTCTGCTTCCTCTTAACTGGTCACCCATTGAACACTTGGAACGCAGTTCCCTAAGTAAGAAGTTGCTTGAGGAACCATAACTCGGCAGATGATACCAGGGTGAATTTTCGGCACCATCAATGCCGGCAACTGCCTTAATCTCTCAAATATTTAAAGTATAAAGTTCTGAAAACAGATGTGCACAAACACATTTCTTTTATTCTTGTGACCAATCAACAAGAATCAGAAATTATGCAATCAATTTAATTAATAATTGAAGATATCATGAAGGTTTTCTTTTATTCTCGTGGTAAGTTCCGACGTCGATCGTCATGCCGGTGTTGCCGAGCTCGTAGAAGCCAGCAGTGTGGTATATTATGTTTGTGACGACAATGGTGTATTCACACATGGCAAAAAGAGTATATACTACAATAGATAATAAGATTTTTGCTCTTAATAAAACTAAATTGTTAATACTATCTTTTATGATTTTTCAACTAAAAATTTTAATTACAAAACATACTTCCAGGTTCACAGTAGGTGTTGTGTCTGTAGAAGAAATAGCAGGATATGAATATGCATGCTAGGTTGATTATCCAGGTTGTGCTGCGAAGTCTAAAGGATTTCTGGTGCTACAAATTAAAAGAATTGATGTTCTATAAATAAATAAATTAAGCATTATAAAAACTAAAATATTTAAAGCATTCAAAATAGCAAATAATATGAATGTCTAAAGAAAATATTTTAAAGAAAAAATCATTACTAGTAATGAAAGGGTTACTTTAAAGAACTGACATTTTCGAGGCCAATTGTATAGAATCAATAAATAATAAAAGGGCAGGCTTTCCTCATGTCGTATCAAAAATTAAAACATGTTACAATTATAGTAATATTAATAGAAAAAATGATGATATAATGAAATATTAAATTCCTACATGAAAATATATGTTTAATTTGAGGAATTTTTGAACCTGTGTATAACTAGAAAAACTAGTAATTCATCTACTCACCCACCAACAATAAACATGTTGACAGTACGTAAAATAAAATTATTGATATTTTAACTCACACAAACTGAGTAGTTTGGATCATTCCTCAATTTTCTCATCATTAATAACTTCAAAATCATGTGAAGTTGAGAGCAGAAAACAAAACACACGAAGCCTAATACATGCGGATCTTTAAATATAACATTAATTAATTATTATATGCATAATAAATTTATAAAAAGCAGCACAAATATAAAAGAGACTACCAAATGTAAAACTAACCATGAGCCTCAGTTGATGGTACGATAGTAAGAAAGAGAAGACTGAGATTTTCGAGCAAATCAACAACAGTGAGAGAGTAGAGGTGAAGGCTGGGTTTGATTGTTGGAAATGTCAGATAGTAACGATGAAACACACAAGCAACAAGCAATCTTGGAGGGCATTGTAAAGAAATAAAAAACTGCCATATAAACTTCTGCAGTTGAAAACCTCCGATGGCAGCACTAACAGATGGTAAGAAATTTGGAACCTGAAATGGAATTAATACTACAATATTTCACATAATTAATCAAATTTTGAGTTTTAAATGAGTTACATTATGAAAGAGTACTCTTTGCTTCGTATATAATATCATGGAAACATTACCCGACAATGAGTTGCTGTAGATGCTTCAAAGTCCCGCCACAGTGACAAAACAATACAAGAGATGAAAGCAAAAACAGGTAAAACTAGAACAGCATTAAAAATTGCAGTCAAGTTGAATGAAAACGACGTTTGATACAATTCCTGGCGATGGATTTCTTTCTCCTTCATGCTTATTATCTTTTTTTGCGATGATTCTAGTGGTACTAATGAAGGCAATAGTTACTTATCTTAGCTCTCTTGTATATGACAGAATAATTATTTACATATGCAAATACAATAATTTACACAGATATGGTTAGGTTCAAATTTAGCTTCAACTGTAACCATATCTCAAAAATGGTAAAACAGTAGTCATTTAATTTCTTGTAGCCATAATTTCTTATAGATGAAACCATAAAACAGAATGTTGAATCAAATGCGGCCATATGCGTTTGTTTCAACACTAGTCAAAAAGCTAATTTCCAAATGATTTAAAAAAAAATAGTGTTTTATTAAATAATGTGAAATTATTCTATAGGTCAGTACTATTGGCAATGTTCTGACAACTTTATGCTCACTGTCATTAGCACAGATGGCTATTGACAGTGCATGCCAAAAACAATGCTTCTACAGTCAAATTTTCTCATCTCCTTAATAGCCAGTTTCATAACATTACTACGGCAGGATATTCAACAAAATGCAAACAGTAGTAGCAATACAAGCCTTACCAAACCCAGAGGCGCCAGAATGGTTTTGAAAGTGGGGAGCCAACAAATTGTTTTGGGGTCTTTAAATGCCCGTAGGCGAGTTATATAAAATTTATGAAAAAATGCATCTATTGTCAAATAAAAAGTAAAAAAATGAATGACATTCTAGTATTTAGATAATTACCATTTTACCAAAGTCAAAAATAATTACCATTTACAAAAGTTAACTAGAAATTGCAGCTTTAACTACCATTTACCAAAGAAATTACTTCTTCTGTCATTTATCATACAAAAAGATTTTCCAACAAGCTTAGATTGTCTGTTTTTTCTTTATGTAGAGTTAAAAACATGACACGGTTCAATCTAGTTTGGGTCATTGTTGACCGCAAATAATTTTTAATTCAATGCAATGCCGAAAAACTTCTTTCTGATGTTGCATTTGATATCAGAAAAACCAAATACAATTTTAATAATTTGTCTACTTGTAGCAATAAAGTTCTTGAAGTTTTATTTTTACTAAACATATCAACAATTGACAGACTCTCGCTGAGTCTCTCGTTATAAAATAATATTGGTATTCGACAAAAAGTGGGGCCACATCCGGCACCGATGACCTAACCCCTACTTCCTCTTTTCTCTTGGGGGGTTCAGGGGCATACACAAATAATTTATCGCAAAATAGTCTACCTAATTTGTAAAAAAAGATCTGCATAGTTTTTACAATTTTATCTATTTCTTTAGTTGTTTTTTATGAGATTTTGCAAGGCGCTGTGAATAGATTCTATGTTTTCGATACTACTAAACAGCAAATGGGACTTGAACCATAAACCTTTCGCATTCTAGTCTGACGCTCTACCAACTCGAATATTCTATCACCTCTAGAAGTATAATTTCTTTTATTTTTTGTGTATAAATAACTCTAGCCAGCAATAACCCCCACAGAGGGATGGTTACTGGTTAGGAAAGGTTAGTTATGTGACTAATGACCCTCTTGCGAATAGGAAATGGTCCCGTATACTAGCTAAAGTAGCTAAACGAAGACTACGCTGTGTTTGTTTACATTTCGTTTAGCTGGGAGAAATTGGTATACTGTTAGACGTTTTATTTGATAACTTTTTTTTTATTAAGATACAGAAGCGAAAGTTACATCTTTGGATTTGTAATTGAATTATCTAAAAACAAGCGTTTCGGATATTCCCAGTGCAGCAGTTAAAAAAAGTAATAATATTACAAAGAAGAGCTAAGAGCTAAGGTTTATTTTTTGCAATTTTCATCGGAAAATTCTTCGTTTTTGGCTTATAACTTTTTAATTTGTTGAACCGAAGAAAAACCAATTATAGCATTAGATCCCATTTTTAAAACCCCATCCAACGATGTATAGCACAGCCCCAGTGCACACAAATTGTTTTTTTTTATTTGCACGGCTAGCAATATTGCCAACTTCACACACGTTATAAAATAAATAAGTCAATAGCTGAGGTAAGCAGAAGCTAAGTAGCTATTGCCAAATAAATATCACACGCGTAAAAAATTAATTAAAAGAAACACAAATAACTACACGAAACAAAACTATGACAATGATCCGGCAAGAGTGCCATAAAAATTAAATTATAAAATGAAAACAAAGGACTTGGTGCTAGATAAAAGCAAAAGTTAATTCAAGTTAAAATATTTGTTGAAACAATATTAAATTGTTATATGCAATAATGAAAACAAGAAAATAATTTTAAGGTCCTAAGTTTGCCTAGGCAAGTAACGTCAGAAATGGGTCGCTGGACCTAGCTTTGAGTTTCAGAGTCTTGTCTTTGCTTATTATTAAATGCAAAATCTTGTCTTAAATAGCAGCTCACACAGCAACCTGTTGATTGACCGCTAATAAATTATTTTTGACATCAGTGCCGGCTCAAGCCTTCGCGGACCCTGAGCGGTATACGTGTTGAAAGGGGCTCCAACTCAAAAATATCACCGAGCCAGATAGTCACTAAAGGAGATGCATTCTGCCACATCATGCTTAATACAGTACAAAAGATTCTTAAGTTGGCGAGCCTCTCATAGGCCTGGGCCATTGTAGAGCACATAATTTAGGAAGGTCCTCTAAAGCTTGAAGCATGGGAAAACTGCGCTCCCCTTAGGCTATATAAGCAGGGTCTTCTATCCAACTGCCAAGTTTTTGAGGAAGCCTGAGTAGCTAACTTGCAAGAGAGGGCCCGTAAAAATTAATAAAACGTTTACTTTCTTCAGACCTTTTTTCACTTTTATTATAATAAACGTTTTAATCCCTTTTTTAATTCACTAAAGCAATGATCTGAATACAAATTTTAATTTATGTATACAAACCACAAAAACTAACGTAAACAAATCATTTATAATCATTTCGGAAATCAATAAAGTTGAATTTTACGCGATTTCATAGCACACATTTGTAAAAACAAGCTAATTTTAAGTGTTTTCGTGTTAAAGCTTTCAAATGATATAAGTTGAAATAAGTTCCAATTTGGCTATGACGTCATCACTCGCGTCAGTGAGCTGAAAGACGCTTTGGAACATTTGGAAACGAATCTTTAAGTAAATAAAGGAATTCTGGTATGTGCTGCAGACAGAACCATCTTTTAAGCCTGATGCAAAAACACCATGTTTTCGACCCAAAATGCTGGTATTGGTAGTAGTTGTCCGCTTCTGAAGCTTCACCCAAAAGCCATGCGGGCTTTTTGCATTGCACATTCTTTATGCTTTTAACACGTTTCCTTTTCTAAAACTCTCATTCAATTTGTGAAACTAGTTTCAATAAAGGCAGCATCATGCTGAAAACTTTCGGCCTGTCTGCGATGAAAACTGCGACAGGGAAAACAAAAGGTGGCTTTTTTACAAACTTTTATTTAGGTTACAATCTCTGTTTGTGTGTCTGTGTATGTGTGTGTGTGTGTGAGTGTGTGTGTGTGTGTGTGTGTGTGTGGCTTTCTCTGTACACAAATCTAGCAAGTAAAATTTAACCAGCTTTTTGACTAGCTAGCTATGAAGCTGAAACATGCAGCATAGCTTTATATTGGACTAGCAGTGCCCGTAGCGGCTTCGCTCGCATGAAATTAGAGAGTTTGAACCGTGCATCCATAGTAGAGATCAATTTTTTAGGTCTCGGCTCGGCCCGTCGACAACTTAGCCCAGCCCGTTTTAAAAACCGAAACTCCTGGCCCGGCACAGCCCGTCTGAATTAGGCCCGGCCATTCTTACCGGCCTAGAAGTTGTATATACTTGATGAAAAAGCCCGTCCCACCTTGACTTCAGGTTTGGCCCGGCCCAACTGAAGACCCTAAAATCACTAAAATATCTATATACTTAGTGAAAAACCTCGACCCGTCCCACTTTGATTTAAGGTTGGCCTTGCCCGTGTGAAGACTATAAAATAACGGCTTGGCCCGGCCGGTGATAAACTGGACATAGCTACTTTTAACCGGCACAAAACTTCAAAATACTAATTTTTACATTTGTAGCACTTACAGTTTTTGAATAGCAGTTATTTTGAAATCAAATAACCCTTATTTCCACCCCACATTTGAGGTCCTGGAAACCAAATTTTTAAAAAATTTTGAAACACTTATATCATTATTTTTTGAGTAAATACTAAATACTAATTTTGACATCTGTAGCATTCACAGTTTTTGAGTAGCAGTTACTTTAAAAACCAAAGAAACCTTTTTTCCACCCCACATTTGAGGTCCTGAAAAACCAAAATTTCAAAAAATGGTGAAACACATATATCCTTATTTTTAGAGTAGAAACTAAACACTAATTTTTACTTTGGTAGCATTTACAGTTTTTGAGTAGCAGCTACTTTAAAAACCAAGTAATCCTATTGTCCACTCCACATTTAAGGTCCTGGAAACCAAATTTGTAAAAAATGGTGAAACACGTCTATCTTTATTTTTAGAATAGAAACTAAATACTAATTTTTACATCTGTGGTATTTACAGTTTTTGAGTAGCAGTTACTTTAAAAAACAAATAACCCTATTTTCCACCCCACATTTGAAGTCCTGGAAACAAAATTTTCAAAAAATGCTAAAACACGTATTTCATTATTTTTGGAGTAGAAACTAAATATTAATTTCTACTCCTGTAGCATTCACAGTTTTTGAGTAGCAGCTACTTTAAATACCAAATAACCAAATTTTCCAACCCACATTTGAGGTCCGGGAAACCGAATTTTGAAAAAATGGTGAAAAACGTATTTTTTATTTTTCAAAAAGAATCCATATACCAAATTTCTAAATTTCCTCATTATTGGTTTTCGAGATATACATTGTTTTAGAAAAAAGTTTGTTTTCCAGTTTCTTTCCCTCAGGAGCAAAATTTTCAAAAATCCTTTTTTAGTGGATGTTTACGCAAAAAAATTAATATAAGTTCCAATTTTCACGTTCCTAGGATGAGGCGTTTGAGCTCGGCGTTGATTATCAGTCAGTCAGTCAGTCAGTCAGTCAGTCAGTCAGTCAGTCAGTCAGTCAGTCAGTCTGTCAGTCAGGACATGTTCTTTTATATATATTGACTAGCAGTGCCCGTAGCGGCTTCGCTCGCATGAAATTAGAGAGTTTGAACCGTGCATCCATAGTAGAGATCAATTTTTTAGGTCTCGGCTCGGCCCGTCGAGAACTTAGCCCAGCCCGTTTTAAAAACCTAAACTCCTGGCCCGGAACAGCCCGTTTGAATTAGGCCCGGAACAGCCCGTTTGAATTAGGCCCGGCCCATTCTTACAGGCCTAGAAGTTCTATATACTTGATGAAAAACTTCGGCCCGTCCCACCTTGACTTCAAGTTTGGCCCAGCCCAACTGAAGACCCTAAAATCACTAAAATATCTATATACTTGGTGAAAAACCTCGGCCCGTCCCACTTTGATTTAAGGTTTGGCCTGGCCCGTGTGAAGACTCTAAAACAACGGCTTGGCCCAACCGGTGATAAACTGGACTTAGCTACTTTTAACCGGCACAAAACTTCAAAATACTAATTTTTACATTTGTAGCACTTACTGTTTTTGAGTAGCAGTTATTTTGAAATCAAATAACCCTTATTTCCACCCCACATTTGAGGTCCTGGAAACCAAATTTTTTAAAAATGTTGAAACACTTATATCATTATTTTTTGAGTAAATACTAAATACTAATTTTGACATCTGTAGCATTCACAGTTTTTGAGTAGCAGTTACTTTAAAAACCAAAGAACCTTTTTTCCACCCCACATTTGAGATCATGAAAACCAAAATTTTATATATCCTTATTTTTAGAGTAGAAACTAAATACTAATTTTTACTTTTGTAGCATTTACAGTTTTTGAGTAGCAGTTTCTTTAAACACCAAGTAACCCAATTTTCCACCCCACATTTGAGGTCCTGAAAACCAAATTTTCAAAAAATAGTGAAACACGTATATCATTATTTTTAGAGTAGAAACCAAATACTAATTTTTACTTTTGTAGCATTTACAGTTTTTGCGTATCAGTTACTTTAAAAACCAAGTAATCCTATTGTCCAGCCCAAATTTAAGGTCCTGGAAACCAAATTTATAAAAAAATGGTGAAACACGTATATCTTTATTTTTAGAATAAAAACTAAATACTAATTTTTACTCCTGTAGCATTAACAGTTTTTGAGTAGAAGCTACTTTAAAAACCAAATAACCCAATTTTCCAACCCACATTTGAGGTCCGGGAAACCGAATTTTCAAAAAATAGTGAAACACGTATCTTTTTATTTTTCAAAAAGAATCTATATACAAAATTTCAAAATTTTCTCATTTTTGGTTTTCGAGATATACATTGTTTTAGAAAAAAGTTTGTTTTCCAGTTTTTTCCCCTCAGGAGCAAAATTTTCAAAAATCCTTTCTTAGTGGATGTTTACGCTATAAAAGTAATATAAGTTCCAAATTTCACGTTCCTAGGATGAGGCGTTTGAGCTCGGCGTTGATTATCAGTCAGTCATCTGTCAGTCAGTCAGTCAGTCAGTCAGTCAGTCAGTCAGTCAGTCAGGACATGTTCTTTTATATATATAGATTACAATGCATGATTCAATTAAAAAAACAACTTAATTTGAACATCTTTTGTATTTCTAAATCGAGTGTATTTAAAATCAAAGTTTGTGTTGAAAAACTCGTATTTTCCTTTACTTATTCAAATGAAAACTACAACTATGGACGTTCTGCATACCACGATGATTGAAAGTCACGCATTTTCTTGATTCCTTTTACCATGTCTTTTCTGGAGCGTATTCCTTAATTGACTTAAATTTACAAAGAAATTAAATTAGAAGGCTTTTTTGATTTTATCTGTACAATTACTTTTCTAGACGGAGATTGTCAGTGTCAATGTTTTTGTGTGATTCCAGTGATTCCACCATTGTGGGGTTCCTGGGCTATGGATAGTCTATATGGGCTGTATATGGGTCCTATATAAGCTAAATAGGCTTTTGCAAAAAAACGTCTATATGGGAGGTATATGGGTCCCACGCGGGGTTCACGGGCTAATTTATATCTGGGCTATAAGTGGGCTGAACCAAGTTTGTTTCAATTTGTTTGTTTTATTAATTGTATCAATAAAAGTTACTTATTATTTTATTTATTTTTTTAAATAAATATAATTTTCAACAAAAAATTTATTATCCACTTTTGTGAAGATTTACATCATTCGACCATATTTGACTGACAAATTACGTTTCCCTATAATTAGGTTGGTTTAGTGGTATAGACACCGGCTTTGAGAGTCGTAGGACCCGGGTTCGATTCTTGGTCCAGGCCCATTTTAAGTCTTTATGTTTAGCCTATATAGCCCATATACGACCCACTTGATTCGGTGTGTCACCTGGGCACGGGTCCTATACGGCAGCCCATATGGGGCCCATGAAAATGCCAATTTGGGACCCATATAGGTCCCAGGTATTAATGTTCACAGGGATGTAATGTTTACGTTTCTGAAAAAAAAAACATTTTAATTCTTACGCCGGAAAGCTAATGCTTCGAAAAACGTAATAAAGCATTGACATAATTTTAATACTGCAAAATGAGATTTTGTATGACCTGTGTTCAATTTGGAATTGTTTTATATTCTTAATTATTAGATTTTATTAATTTTTTCGATAAAAAACCGACAGTATTTACACTGAAATTACTTTATAAGTCTATAACTAACTCCTCCTAATGTATATATCAATGGATTCCACACTGTTGTTGCAGGACGACGACGGAGTAAAAAAACTAAATTTATTAGCTGCTTATTTCCGCGGATAAAAGTGTAATAAGGACATTTGAAATACATAGGAAATTTTAAAAAAATTATTGTGAAAAAATCATTTTGCAAATGACAAAATTATTTCTGAAAATACAATTTTAAATTATTGTTTAAAGTCACAATAAATGAAGTATATTAGGTACCAAGAAAAGTTGAATTATTTTTCTAAATAATTAAGGTTTTAAATTTGAATTTCTGACATTTCTCTATTTTAATATTATTGTTATTATCATCAAATTATCATTAATTTAACAAAAGAAGACCTTGCTGAAGGTGAGAAAAAGAAAACAGTTGCAACCTTATAAACACTTTATGTGCCTTTGATATGATTGATTTGAATGTTAGGAAAAATTGCACAGTTGGCGTAGGATTAAAATATTTGCCTAATCTAAGCGGTGTCTGGACAATTCGTCGCATGACAATTCAGCGCGGACAATTCGTCGCGAACAATTTGTTGCAGAAAAATGGGCAATTATTAATTACTAGTTACCAGTGTTGGGGAGTAACGCGTTACAAGTAACGCGTTACTGTAATAGTATTACTTTTTTCAGTAACTTGTAATAGTAGCGATTACTTTTATTTCAAAGTAATATGTAATAGAAATATATTACTTTTTTTGAGTAATTGTAACGAAATTTACGTTATTTTTTTCGTTACATATATTTTAAAAAAAATTGAAATTTTGTTGTCGATGTCAATTTTATTTATGTAAAATGTCTATGCACGCTAGAACCCCGTTTAGCTAAGCTGTCATTGTCTTCCTTTATCGCTTTTTGCTGCTCGTTTGATACGCTTTTTAGATCGGTAAGTAACTGTTGCGTTATGTCTAGCGAAAACGAATTAAGTTCACACAGTTTCGAAAATGAAACTGAAGAAGAATTTGATAGAGAAGCAGAGGAGACAGAGGCTGTAGTGGAATTTTCCAAATCCCCATACAGTGAATTTTTTACGATTGTGTCAGAAACCGCTAAAAATCTAAAAGTTAGGTGTAAGTTATGTTTGCCTAAAGTGGAAAACTCATCTGAAGGTAAGATTCATTTGTATTTGTTATCGATGACTAAAATGAAAAAACACACTTAATTTGGTTATATTTTAGTTTTAGATAGTTATAATCACAAAGTACTAAAATGAAAACATAGTAAATTAGTTGAGCTCTTGTAGCAAGTGTTATGATTTATGATATATTACTAAGTACTTTTGATGACGAATTGTAACTTTTTTGTTACTTAGCGTGTCCATCCATCGTCAATGGCCAGGTTGGAAGCTTCAAAACAATGTACAAAGAGCAACATATTGAAAACAGGACCAGCTAATAAAATTCAGTCGACACTGGACTTTAAAAACCAGCTGCATCTACATTACTTTCTCAAGAACAAGTGAATAGATTGATAATGAAATTTGTTGTCGCTGACATGCAATGTTTCAGTGTGGTGGAACAGCCTTCATTCATTGAATTAGTTACTGGATTACAGCCAGGAAGGACTGTCATGTCAAGAAAAACAGTAATGGGTAAGGCTATAAATTAAAATCTTGACTTAATTGCATAGGGTATGTTTTATAATTTCAGTTATGGGGGGTTAAACAAATACATTCAGTAGCGCCAAAGCAACCGCTTGATATATTTGCATCCCAGTCCGGGTTTACATGACTATTGAAACATGCAAGCAGCTTAAGCAAAATATTGAAATTTTTGCTTTAAAGTATTTTTTTAATTTAGTAGACCGACTGGAAATGCTGCATCGAGATAAAATGGAATCTTTGACGACACTGCTGACAAGGATTTTTTATCTATGTACCACTGTTGATGTATGGACCAGCCGTAATCGCAGCTAAATTAGCTTCTCCGCTTGTAGATGCACTTTTATCCGGTGTCGACAAGCGATTTAAGGGATATCTTACCAGAGATGATCTTATCTTATCAAGTTTGACACATCCTCAATTTCTTCTGCGGTGGTTAGAAGATCAAGCTGCCAAAGAAAGAGCGCGACAGATTTTAATGAAAGCAATGACAGATGAAAGCGAAAGAGTTTCTCCTGTTTTGCAGAACAGTGAATCTGGACTATTAGAACATGGTTCTTGTGATGAAAGCTTTTTTTCTTTTGAAGAAAATGTAGACAATGGCTCCACAATTCTTGCAGAAATGGACAGGTTTCTATCTGACACATCACGAGATATTGGTTGTCTTGTTCATTACCCTACTGTGAAATCATTGTTTTTCCGGTATAATACTGGTATGCCATCTAGTGTTCCAGTAGAACGTTTGTTTAGTCTTGGTGGCCAAATTCTTACACCTAGACGGAATCGTCTATCTGATGAAATTTTTGAGAAGCAACTCCTACTTCGTGCTAATAATGGAATATAATAAACATTGTATTTTTATTAGTTATTTTGTTATTTTGCAAAAAAATAAAATTTTTGTGTTGTATTTACTGATTTATATTTTATATTTCTTCCTACTTTAATTATATAGTTTCTGAACCTGTCCAAATTTTTCGATATGGCTTCGAGCACTTAGTGCCGTGAAGTAAAGTAATAGCTGTGTAATAGTATTACATTTTGTCAGTAACTTGTAATAGTAATATATTACAAATTTTAAAAAGTAACTTGTAATAGTAGTATATTACATTTTTAAGCCAAGTAACTGTAATAGTAATATATTACTTTTTAGAGTAATAGTCCCCAACACTGCTAGTTACTATATTTATTTTATCTTGTTTGTTCTTCCAAATAATACCAGAAATAATAATTCCGAGGAAAGCTAAAAATCCTTATGACAGATTTTTCGTCCACCTGTCTGCATCATTCACTCGTGACACACCTCCTTACCCTTGGTGCGTATGTGTTATATGAATATCCCCTTAATAATTATCAAGTGTTGATTGATTAGAATATTTTAATATTAAATTTACCATTATAAGAAAAAGATAGTAATTTAACACAAACACATGTTAGCAAGAATTAATTTCTGATTTTATTAAAGTAATATTATGGCTCCATCCCTGCAAATAATCATTTGAGGAACGATTTTCACAATTAATTGATGGCACAACAGTACGCAATCGACGATCCAAATCTCAATAATTCTTTTTTCTCAGAGGGGGACTTTTGCCTGCAAACATACGCTCAACCTTCATTTGGTTGATGTTTTGTTCTTTTGTAGTTTCACTAACTTCGAATGTTTATGACGTGCAATTTTAACCGCCCGTGCAAATGCATTGTGCCATCTTTCAACTGTGTTGTTAGTACAAGGAATGTTATCACGGACAGCTTGGTAGTAGTCCCAGATATCATATGAAAAAGAGCACATCCCAATTTATTGGCTTCAAGTGCAATTTGTTTAGGTTTGGTTTGCGACGAATTGTCCTGCGAAGAATTGTCCGCGACAAATTGTCCGCGACGAATTGTCCGCTATAACAGGGCTATTGAACTTAAGAACAGGCTTACTTTAGAGCAACTAATGAAAGCTAATGTTGGTGATATTTACATCAGATTCTACGTATTCAACGGGTTAAGCCTCTAAGAACACAAACCGACAAGCAGAAACGCGAAAAACATAAAAATCAGTCATAAAAGTCAGACGAAATCACATTAGAATTAATCGATTTCCATGTGGTCGCTCGATATTGCCGATAACAAAGTGAGTCCGACGACAGATATGTGACAGTCTGGCAGCGCACCAATCAAGAAATAACATTGCAAGACATACATTATTTCAAACAAAGCACAAAATATTATCTCCAAAATATAATCTATTGAAAGCCAGTTGAAGTTATGAGAGTAGAGAGGAAACTGGATAAACGTCTATGAGACTCACATAATATTCGAATTCTTATTATTAAGTATGAAACCACGGAGTGAAAATGGAATTATTTTGTTCCATTGTCATCCGTGCATATATTCATAAACGATCGAACTGTCGGTGTTTAACGTCTGCTTAAATATTTTATTATTTCGTTTCAACCATGAACACTGAAAAAGATAAATACAAAAAAAAATCAACCTGCTGGTCACGTGATACTGTCTGTTAGTAGCAAATCAATGAAAGTATTATTGTTATTCGTTCTGCTAAAGTATTATAATCAGCACGGTTTCATAATGGGCACGCTTAAACATTTTCAACAAACTATAAATATAAAGAAGCTATTGGACAGAATAAAACGGGAAATGGTTTTAAATATTTCACGACATTTTCCATTCCCAAGCCAACTAAATGTCTTGTTATGTTTTAAATTTGCTCTTTTTGAATTCGCTGCCTGATCGCAGGAAAAAGTTGTCAAATCTAATTTCTTTGTCGGCCATCTTTCGCGAATTTGACTTTAATTAGAAAGACCACACGCGCTGCTTCTTTTTTTCTTTTTCTTCAATTCAATGAAACTTTAACAACTCCAAAGAATGCCACGGATCAAGTACATAAGCAGGGGCGGCGATTGTGGAAGGAGGGAGACAAGTCCCTCCAATATTTTGGTTGAGTGGACAGGTATTGGTATTGTCCCCAATAATAGTTCCAAAAAACTTAAAAACTCATAGTTGAAAAATAATTAATCTAATAAAACTTTAGTGTTAATGAAATGAAATGGTTCCGACAACGGACCTTAAGATTTGTAGAAATGCAAAATTATTTTAAAGTTGATGATCATATGTCCAGTATCATCATGCGAGACAGAGCGTTCTTTCAGTACCTTGCGTAGGTTGAAATCGTGGTTACGCAATATCATGACTGAGTCAAGACTGAACGCAACTGCGATTTGTCATGTCCATCAGAACATCTTGGATGACGTTGACCTAGACCGATTGGCGGCAGAATTCATCAGTTGGTCAAATAATAAGGAGGCGGTGTTTGAATACGATGCTTTTAAATTAACGTCACTTTTTTTGGTGTTATCTGTTATTATCTTTTGTTCCTCTCTCTTTCCTCACTCTCTCTCTTCTCTTTATCTCTCTTGTATGAAAAACTAACATACAAAGTCTTTGCTTTAAATTGTCTAAATAAACGGAAAAGAAAGAAAAAGAGTAAAGCAATGGAAAAGAAAGTTTGTCTTTCTACAAAAACACCTGCAGGTGGTGCCCATGGTAGGAAACGTAGTTATTTTTTTATTTAAAAAATTATCTGAAACTCATCTACGACAAGAAAATCTTTAGAAAATTGCCAAGGAGTAATATCCCCGGACCCCGCATAAAAGGAAAGGAGGAAAAGCAGAAAAATGTCCCCCTCAATGTTAAACATGAAGCACCGCCCCTGTTCATAATTGACATTTATCGCATACGCTTTTATATCTCCATGTCATTCCGCTGGGATAAATTTCTTATAGTAAATGAATTTGAAAAAAAATATTTCACTATTTTAATTAACATTATTTAATTAACCTAACTTAGATTAAAATTATTTTTTTAACTTAATAGGTTACAATTATTTATTTCACTAACTTTAATTGAGTTTTTTAAACAACTAAATTAATTTTGCTTTTTTGTTTTAGGAATATCTTATATTTTATTTTACAAAAATTTTGCTATTTTAAACGTTTTATTTTTATTTCAACACACGTACACTCAAAACACTTAATATCAACGTACAAATTCTCTGTACGTGAAGCACAACTTGTGAGCTTCTGTACGTGAACGTGTGAACTTCTTTGGAGATTTCGTGTCAACGGAAAAAAACTTTTTAATTCATTTCTGAGAAATGATCTCCTTTTTCATTTTTAATCCATCCTGACGAATCTGGCACTTGTGGAAGGCTTCCAGGGAGTCAGCTCTAACGTATCACATAGCATGCATACAAAGATCAAAGGTGACATGAAGAAACCCTTGTTGAAATGATTTCTTGCCGCAGAAGATATTACGAAAACGAAATAATTTAAACGAAAAAAACTTTCCACTTGTAACAGTTTTCAAGGAAATTAGTAAAACGGGTGAAACGGATAAAACGGCTTTGTTGCTATTTTTGGAACTCGCTTGGATTTCTTCGGATCATTCGTGCGCCTAGAAGAGACCATGTGTGGGTGGAAATGAATTGTGTGGGTTGAAGTGAATTGTGTGGGTGGAAATGAATTGTGTGAGTGAAAATGAATTTTGTGGGTGGAAATGAATTGTGCGGGTGGAAATGAATTGTGTGGGTGGGAATTATGTCATGTGTGGGTTGGAATTAGGTCATGTGTGGGTGGAAATGTGTGTGTGTGGGAATGAAACCATGTGTGTGTGAAAATAAGTTCTTATGTGGCTTGGAATGAAATCACGTGTGTGCGGAAATGAAATCATGTATATGTGAGCTTTTCTCATATTGTTATAGTAGAAATTATTAGGGTTTTTTAGAACAACTTATAACATTTTTATATGGTTACTGAATATTCGGAAGGCTAAAATTTTATGACTTCAAAATTATTTTGCCATATTTAAAAATAATGTTATATATAGGATACGAGACTTTTTAAAATAAAATCAAATTATTAAATATACGTTGTGAAAAGATGGAAACAGTTGAAATATAGTTTTTGAGAACGACACGTGCGTGCCTAGACTTAAATGATCTTGAAATTTGAAACGACAGACTCTCTACATTTTAATGACACAACGAAAATCGATAGAACTTTCTTCCTCTTCTCCATCAAAAGATAAACATCGAAAAACAACTCTTAGTAAACAAAACCGCCATCCAATAACTTCTCGTACGCCTACGTAACTCGAGTGATCACGTGGGTCTTTTGGGACGATAAACAACAAAAGAAAATGTCTTTTTATAAAGGTTACAAACATTCTGAAAATAGGAGCGGGTCAAAAGAGATAAAAATGAGCAGGTGACTTATTTCTAGGGGGGAGGGGTAGCGCGGATTTTGTTTAAGAAAAATGTTCTAAAAATACACAATCACTAAAATATGGGGGGGGGGGGGGGGCGATGAAATGTTTATTTCTGCTCAATCTTTGAACCGCCTCTCTTCAGGACCGATGACGATCGATAACATCTTCCATTACGACCACAAACGTCATCGCTGGTAAAACTAACAACCGCAGGTGGCAAAACGTAAACAACTGGGAAGAAAATTGGCGGTTCTGCATCGATACGTCATTCGTGGCAGGTTTGTCATCTTTGTGGAAACAATTTATTCAATAATTGTCGAGAGTCTTATTTGACTAAATTGAAAAACTAATAAAAGAAACGAATTGAGAACAGATTTTAAAGTTGTGCTATGAAAAATTTAAAATGAAACTTAAGAAATAAATATTTAAAAATATTAAAGAGAAAAAAGTGACAACTCTTTTGCGTGAACACGTCGCGTTAACTTCCGCACAATTCAAGATGGCCGACCACGAAGACGCACGTGATTAATGAATTTTTATTTCTTATTTTGTGCAGAAAAAGTTAAACAAACGTTTCATGTGAAACCCGATACAGAATATAAATCAATAAAATGTAATGCAGAAACCAAAAGCAGTCGCCGCCCACACGAGCCACTGAAACGCAAATCTCCTTTTAATGGGCAAGTTGATAGGACTGCAAGATTGCGTTGTTATGAGTTAGATGATGCCGAGGATTGCACCATTGTTTGAATCACTGAGATGATGAATTGAAGAGCTTGCCAGAAAGAAATGTTGATTGTTCGTCGTAAGTTGAAAGTTTTTCAGTCGCCATTGCGCAAGTCGTTGCTGCCATTCTGCTTCCGTCGCAAGATGGAGGTTCGACGGTCAGTTTAGGAAGATTTTGTGATTTTTTCATGTTTTCTTTATTTTGTTGAATCGCACTGCTGTCTTTGGAGGATGTGAGTCTCAGTTTGATGATCACGGTCTGAAAATCCTGCCGTAGTTGGTCGTTGAGCCAGCAGTACAAGATCGGGTTCGTGCAGGCCGATAGCATTGCGAACGCTTTGAGCATTATGTCGACGAGAGAAAAAAAAGGCCCATTGACAACGGAGTGGTTCATTTCTGTTATGAGACTGAAGACGTTCCATGGTGTCCAACAGATGAAGAAATTGAAAACGATGGCAAACAAAATCTTAAAAGTTTTGAGACTTTTATTTCCAGTTTGTTCATTACTTGACTTGCAAGAGGTTGCTGCTTTTCTATTTACAGATCGCAATTTGTTTCTGAATTTCAATCTCGAGAAGATTTTCACGTACAAGTAACCAGTGAGTAACAATGGCAGGCAGTACTGACAGCAGAAAGTTGATACGCTATAGACTTGCCGGGCATAGGCGTCTGTCCATCTTTCTACGCAGAGGATTTTAAACATTCGAATGTCAGGCTGGTTGATTTTCTCCAGCCTGGAATAATAAACTACCGGTAGTGACATCACTAAAGAGAAGATCACGTTTAAGAAAACCAGAACTAGAGCAAGACATGGAGACAATCGATGCTTTAGAGGGTAGATGATCAGTCTGTATCGATCTATGGCGATGAGTAGAATGGTGATAGCTGAAATGTACATGGGGAGAGCAAATGCTGAAAAGACGAGGCGACACATCGTTTGGCCGAGGCTCCACTGTTCAGTCAGCTGGTAGTGGAGCTGCACCGGCAGACTGAAGACGCACAAACAAAAGTCACTGGCTGCTAGGACGACAACAAAAATGCACGTCACTGGAAGCTGGTGTCGCTGCGAACGTCGACATCTCAGGCCGACGAAGATGACGATTCCGTTTGTGATGACTCCGATGCTGATGATGATAACGTACACAACGATGATGACGATTCTGACGGATGGCATTTTGAGGATGTCGTATTTCCAAGGTGGATCGGTTGTGGACCAGTTGTTGAAGATTTCAGCTTGCATCAGCATGAACTTATTGAGAGATATGTCGGAGTAATATCCACTCAAGTTCATCAATTTCATCAAGGTCGCTTGTTGTGAGATCCAGCTATGAGATCTATACAAATCTGTGCTATTCATGAACTCGTTAATCATAGGACCAAGATTTAAGTATTTAAATTACGTGGCACTGTTTTTTATCGAGCAACTTCACTTCATTCTGTATAATTCTATATTCAAACTGCTCATTTATCAGGAAAGCATTGAAGATGTTAACGTTAACTGAGTTGCTACACACTCTCGTGAATTCTTTATATCTGGCTTCACAGTATCAACCTATCGATTTAAAAAGCACACAAATTTAAAAAGTTAAACAGAGTATTTCTAAAAAAATCATAATTCGTACTTTTATATAGAAAGAAGCAACGCAAGCAAATGTTTCTTATCAGATCCAAAGACGTTTCACATTCAGAATACATTTCAACTCAGACCTACTCGGCGCAAATAGACTAGTTGGACAAAAGCAATCTACTGAAATATTTAAAAACAGAGCAACCCGGTTAACGACAACATATATACCTACCTACTTGTCCGATTAAATATCCAAAGAGGAAACAAAGATTGTGCCAGCAAAAGAGCTTCACAATAATCCTCTTTTCGTAAGAATGGAAATGTAATTCTAATCCTGGGAAACTCAACTGCGACTTCATGACTTTCAACGCCGGAAATGCGAAATGAAAGCTTTGCGAGCAACTATTTATACATAGGTCCCACTCAAACACGCCCTCTTGCGCATGAAAAACCAGTAAGTGTTTTTTATTGTGAAAAATTTTACAATCGTTGATAATTTCAGCTTTAAAGTAATAATACAATTTTTTATAACAACAGTCATGATAATATTGTCTTAAAAGGATTAATAATTTATAAAAAAAAATGAATGAAAACTCCTAATCAATGCCATCCAGACCATCAAAAGATGTGTGATCTCAACTTCTTCATTATTTACAGGCACCTCCAACTTCCAGCTTTTAAAAGAAGTCCTCGAGCAAATCAAGCCGTCTTTAAATTTTAAAAAGATCAGCCCGCCTACGCAGAAGTGTTTTTTCGGCGTTAAATTTCAACTTTTTCGTTCTTTTGTTTGCATTTTAATCTATCTGATGATTTGTTTTGAAATTATTGACATTTCAAGGAGAAAGAATTAAAATAAAATAATCGTATAACTTATGACGGGTGCATTTCAGATTGTTTGGAGAAGCTGAAATAAAAAGAAATTAAAATTAGAAATTTTGCGTGCTTCCTTCGTGACAAATCGTTGTATACTTTTTTCTCTGTCACTCAAGGACGATTAAATGAGGATAAGATAAAAAACCAGAAAAAGTTTAAAAGTTATATTTTTTCAGTTTTTACATACTCATCACGTTATAACTCAATCTTTAGATTTCTATCGAAATTACTAAATCTTTGAAGTACAATTGAAATGAGCATTTTGCAGTTGGAAGAAATATATGTATGTAGATTCAACAGAATTTAAAACGAAATGCATAATTAAGCATGAATGGAATGTTTATGTTTATAAGAGAAAAGACTGGTGTGTGGAGAATGGAGGGGGGGGCGCTGGCATCCCTCTAAGGAAAACTGTTTGGAGAGGACGCTGATTAGCATCTGCGAGATGCTTCGTTTCAAATTAACTTCGTCCTTGATAGTAGCGAGAAAACAAAAAATAAAATAAAATAAAAGAAGACAAAAACATGGAGAAAAAATAAAATCTAAGTGGAATTGAAATGAAAACAAGAAACCAAATAAGGAAACGTGGAACTTTTTTAAATTAAAAAATGCAATAAAGTGTGAGATCAACCACCTACAAGAGAGATTAAATTTTTAGTAAAATTTTTGTAACGACAGTGTGGAATGTATTTCTTTGTTTTATTTAATATGTAACAAACTAAAACTTTTTTGTCTTTAAACATTACACGTAATTGCTTGTTTTCCCATGTCTAGAAAATAAAAACAATAGGAAATAAACGGTAAAGAGTTTGTGGCTAGGACATTGACACATATACTTTGAATGTTTTTGCATTATATTGTATGCGATTATGTTAAACATTTTTATGCTGTAATACATACATTTTGTTATGTCTGTTGTGAATTTCTCAAGATAAAAGGAAAAAATTATTCTGCAAAGGCATTGGAAATCAGGATAAAACAAGAAAGGGTAATTCATTTTGCCCGCGAGGTTTGCAAAAGAAATCTTAAAGGTTGAGTAAAATTGGCGGTGGTGGGAAAGCGGTAAAGCGTTCGCCTGTTGGCTTATAGGTTTGCGGTTCGAATCTCACCGGCGTCACCATCGTAGCTCCCTTAAGCAAGGAGTTTACACGCATTGCTCAGGGGTTAACTAACTCCTTTCACTAACCTTAAAAAAATACTTTCACTTTCTCTTTATCTGGTTTACTCAGGACATTTTAAAGAAAACTATATAAACCCGACCATTTTACTGCCCCGACTGAAGTATAATAATCAGAGACGGATCCAAAAAGGATGGGGGGTGCATCCATGCATCCTCACACCAGAGCATTAATTCAACTTTTTTTGATAGAATAACCCGGTTTTTGGAAAATGACCGTAGCTGAAAATAAGAATGGTGAAAAATACATACGACTACCCCTGGTCATTAGCTTTTTTGGGAAGAAAAAATGTGATTTAAAAAAAAATTAAAAAATTCTACCTCTAATGGTTATCAGCTTTTTATTAAAATATTTTTGCAAGTGTCGTACCTGCACCCGCGACAGGAATTTCTGGATCCGCCACTGATGATAATTACCGGTGGGAGGTCATAGAAGAATATGAAATAGTGTTATTCCTGATAGTACTGTCAAATGGTTTTACCTACTACTATCTTTGCTTTTGGAACAGTATGAATACTGATTTATGTTATTATAAGCAAGACTGGTCACTGAAATTTTATTTGGATAGCACAAAAATGCTGATTCAACCTCAACCCATCAAATTGGGGCTTATGAAACAATTTGTGAAAACTATCAACAATTTTTGAAAACTATCAACACTGACTTAACAGCCTTCGAGTATCAAGAAAACTTTCTTTTCAAAAAACTCTAAAGATAAACATTTAAAAGTCAAAAAACTAAACACTTTTATTTTTAGAATTTAGAATCTTTTTAAAAGGCAAAAAACAGTGATGTGTAAACGTATTTTAAAATTGGGTTTTCAGGATTGTAAATTATAAATTAATTGTTTGTTTACAGTAAAACTAATATTTAAATTTTACTTTTAAAATACAAACAATACATGTTTCTCCATTTTTTTTTAAAATTCAAGTTAGAAAGGTAAAAAAGTCGCTGAAAAAGTTCCGCGTTGTCTCGGAACAACAGAAGCCTGTATGGAATGGGACTTGAGTATACAAGTTTGTCGGAGCCAGATGAATCTAATATGAACAGAGTGGAAAAGTTATATAATCAAGACTTTTAAAAGTAAATTCGTAAGTTCCATGTCTCTTGTCACATATGCATGTAATTCACTAAATTTTTTGCTTTGCTTGTGAATGGTATCATAATTTTTCTTTTTGAAGTGCTGCCAATTTACATCCTATTTTTTGCCTTTGAAGGCAGAAAAAAGTTATAAAAAACCCTGTGCTACGATTTCTGTAAATTTGAAAATTATCGTCCGAGCAAGTTTTCTGCGATATCACCAAACAATGTCTTGGAAGCATTAGAAAACTTAAAAAATTATGAAATAAACAATGCATTCAGAAGAACAGAAACAAGCTCATTGGCAGCGTACTTCGCCACATAGCTCATCATCTTGTCCATCGTGATTTGGCCAGTGATGGACATTTTTTGAAACTTTTCGGAAATTTTGATCAAGAAAGTTTCACCAATGAAAATTTGATGGAAATAAAAAAATTATTGTAATTATATTGATAATAATTTAGTTATAGATTGTTGTAATATTGACAACCGTATTTGGATTTTTTTTAAATGGTCTTATAATTTATAAAAAGTATTAATAAACGAAAACAAAGAAAAGAGACTTGATCCAGTTTTGCGGTGGGACGCCGCCGAGGTGGGCCCTGCAGCTGAGTGCTGCTGGACTTTGACAGATTTTTGGGAAGTCGTCGGATTCGTTGGAGACGTTTCAAAGGCACCTGGTGGTGCCGGCGGCCGCTTGCAGACAACTCCTGGCGTGTTGGAAAAACCAGCGTTTTGTTTATGGGTTCGCCGAAATGTTTGTGAGCAGCCATAGAGGAGTTGTGTCCAGATAATGAGGGTCTCTTAAATTTAAATGGTTGTGGAAACTGGGCAGAGTGCCGGAGTGCCTTTCAAATGAGGATCGTTATTTCGAAAGACAGGTCGGATTGCTTGATTAAATGTAGTCTTGAAAATCCTGTTGCAGAGAAGGATTTAGAAAATATCGAGTTCGGTTCGGTGGTGGTGGCATCAATGAGGTGCGTGGTGATGACACCTGTAATCTCTGACCACTCCTTTGTAGTGATATCTTTCGACAGCATAACTCCCATAAATCCCCCAATCGCAAACGTGCCCAACGGCGTCTCTGGAAGCAGCTTGACGTGGGTAAGTCTTTTATACGGAGGGCCAGACATGTCAGCCCTGTTTGTAAAGCGGACCGCATCACTATTTTGACTTCTCTAAATGTGTCATTGTTTTATAAAAAAATATATTTTATTTAAAAAAACTTTTATAAATTATTCAATTGCAGGCAATTATGTGACATACAGTTTGGTCAATAAAATCAACCAGCTACAATTTAAGAGTTGAATAAGAAAACTTATTCTAATTATAATTAACATTAGTTTTCAATTTGTTCCCCAGGTTCGAAATACGTTGTGAAATTTAGAAATATTTTTGAGCCTTCCAAATATTTTAGGCTCTGAAATTTCTCCACGCTAGATTTCCCTCTATTAAACATATCTGCTAAATTTTAAATTGCCGAATCGGAGGCGTAATGTAGTTCCCAACGACAGGGACTATATTAGCTATCCTTTTTCAATACTTGTATTAAACTTGTCTTCTCTGTCTCACGGTCTGTGGTAAAATTTTCTGTTTCTCTCTCTTTGTGGTCAAATTTTTTGAATTGATTTTTCACCAACTTTTAGAAAAGTTAGAATTTTGAAACTTTTCAGCCTCGATTTTAGCCACCCCCACCCCTACCCGCCAAAACAATAATTAATATTTTAACATATAATTTTGATTAAAATTTAGTCATTCAATAACAAAGTTTCTCTAACAATTTTTAGCAGCATAGTATGGTTTATTAAGGTTATTGACATTCTTTAGATTCAAGTTCTGATATGGTTTTTAATGTACACTTTCGATAAATTTATTTATTGGAACTTAAATCTTAAAAAAATAAATGCAATTAAAGATCCTACAAAAAATTTATAAAGTCTTAAACCAAAGATGGCATTTTTTTAACTAAAATAAATTTTCTTGCTTCTCCATGCTGGTATGAAATTATTAGTAAATCATCGATTCGTTGGTCTTGACATCTTCTTCGGATGATTTGTTTTAACTCGCCTGCACGTTTTCACCGGGAATGTCAGATCAAGGTCGATCACTCTGAGCTATGAGTAACTTACTAAAACCGTTCGGAAGATGGCTCATGAGTGTCTTTGAATATTGTGATTAGTTATCAAAGTTAGACCTACTTTTGTAAAGAAAACTTTGATGTAGACAGCTGTGAGGAAATCAACATTGTATCAATACCACTAATAAGGTAAAGTTCCACGAGTTTGCTGATTGTATTTTTGTACAGAAACAGCTAAACTTTGGAACAACGCTGATACACAATTTATTACTCTCCATTTATTAGTAAATCTAGCATCGAGTTCAGATATAAAATTGTCTACACACGCAAAAAGGATTCCAATGGGCATTGAATCATCACTAGATTAAGTAAAGTTGAAATTTAAAAGTTATCTAGATTATTATATCTTCTTTTTTCAAAATGTTTGTCATTACATTGATGGTTTTTCAAGTGTGCTATCTTGTTAGTGATGGAAAAAAAAGTTTTTATTACAAACTTTTATTTAGGTTACAATCTCTGTTTGTGTGTGTGTGTGTGTGGCTTTCTCTGTACGCAAATCTTGCAAGTAAAATTTAACCAGCTTTTTGACTAGCTAGGAAGCTGAAACTTTCAGCATAGCTTTATATTAAATGACAATACATGATTCAATTAAAAAAACTCAATTTGAACATCTTTCGCATTTTTAAATCGAGTTTATTTGAAATAAAAGTTTGTGTTGAAAAACTCATTTTTCTTTTACTTGTTTTATAGTGGATAGATTTAGGGTCATTGGTAGGACTGCCTTATAGAGGCCACTAGCTGGGTAACCCGGTGCTGCCTGGGCATCTTTGCATCTATTGAAACATTTATGCAAATACTTTTGATTGTTAATTAAAAGGAATACAACAAACACATACACTCATTTTATTGCAAAGCTTTCTGATACACAATGTTTTTTGTTTTTCCATACGGTGCATATATGTACAAACTGTTCGGGCTTCCAACACGGGAACATGCCACATACAGCTGACCATGTGAGAAGAAAGGGGTTTCCAAGTTGATGCCAGCCACTTTCAACGACTGGCCTTGAGCTTTGTTGATGGACATGGCAAAGGCCAGACGCACAGGAAACTGTAAACGCTTGAAAGTGAATGGCAAATCACTCGGAATGAGCGGTATTCTGGGAATGAAAACATTTTATTTGTAAAAGATATGAACAATAAATGTATTTATTAATTTTGGATCTCCTCTCTGAAAAGATAATCTTATATCGTAATCATGTGCAATGCAACGAATGAAATAAAAAACGTAAAGAAATTTTCATTAATAGTTATACTATTATACTTAAAATACATTAATAGTTATACTAATTAGTAGTTATATTTATATATATATATATATATATATACTATATACTCACTCACAATAAATTTTTCAATTTTCTTTTTTAAGTCTGTAAAGCACAAAATAATATCTGTTAGATTAAAAGTAGCAAAAAATAATATCTGTTAGAGGTTAGAGGGTCTAGTCTAACCGTTAGACTGGTAGAGCGATAATGATAACCTGACACACAACGACCGAGACAATTTAAAATTTAATATATACACAACAATAATAATTAGAAAATTAAATAATATAAGAATAGTAGCCTAAGTTTTTAAATTACTTTGATTTCTAAAAACCGAGACGATAAACAGCGAATGTAAACAAAACATAGCTCTGATACAATAGCGAAAATATTTAAAAAAATTAATTTTCTAAAACATTCAAAACCATTTGAACGATATACAGTAATTAAAAAAATTAAAGAAAATAATAGTACTTTAGTACTTTTGATATAAGTAAAATAATACTCACTTTTGGTTTTGAGAAATCGCGACAACCAACAACGGGGAACAGAAGGCGACGGAAACCCTCAGCTTGTTAAGCCGCGATATAATTGCATAGACGAAAATATTTCTAAAAATTAATTTTCTAAAAACATTTAAAACAATTTTTTTAAATAAAAAAGACATTATTTAGGTGGCAAATGTTTATTATGTAAAATTTCGTGCAAATCCCTTCATTGGTTTTGGCGTTATTAAAGAACAGACGTTGCCTTTTATATATATAGATTTGAAATCCTTTTCATATAATAATTGTTTTGCTTTTTAGTTATCTATGCTCTTGTTGAATATTGGTTTTCCTGTGCTTGTTGGTAAATTTTTTATTTATTTTCTTATTTTTTTACTGACATTTAGCACAAGCCTTTTCCAAGACAAATCTTGCTCAAAAGCAAGAAAGGGTTCTTGCAGGGTGCCTACCCCTTTAGCAATGCGAGTGATCCCCTTGCTTAAGCGAGTTGTTACGCTGGTGACGCCGGTGAGCCTCGAACTGCCGACCTAACGATCGACAGGCGAACGCTCTACCGCTCTGCCACCAGCTGGTAGTCTTCCGTCTTCTAATAAGGTATGCATGTTGTAATTTTTTGTTGTTATAGCGATTTTGTTGGAGAGCGAGCGCCTTTGAATTTAAGAAAAGTCACTTTATAAGTTTATTTGCTTGATCGATTGATTGAAAGTTAACGGTAGAAAAAAATGGCAAACTTTCTGCTTGCTCTTTACAATCCAGCAAAGGCTTCGTCTGATACCAACAAACTTTAATATGCATGGGCAGTTTTTAACACGCCAACCAAAGCAGACAGTAACTTGTTTATAATTATTACTAGCGGGGTACCCGGCGTTGCTCGAGGTTTTTAGAGGTTTTTCTATCATTTTTCTCTCGCTCCTGTTTCCTTCCCGGTTGCTTTCCCGTTCCCACTTGCTCTCCCGTTTCCGGTCGCTTTCCCTCTTTTGCTTGCTCTCCCGTTCCCGATAGCTTTCCTGTTCTCGTTCCGTTCATTCTCCAGTTCCCGTTTGCTCTCCCGTTTCCGTTCGCTCTCTCGCTCCGCTCATTTTGTTACCGATTTTAATTTTCTGTTACAAAAACCTTTTTCTGTTGAGTCTCAAGGTTGTGTGAAAATTTCATTACGATCGGATGAATAATGTAGCAATGCATAAAAGACATACACACACACAGACAGACAGACAGAAATAAAACCATTTTTTATATAAATATAGATTAAAACTGTTAAATTAAATATTCAGTAATCAATAAACATATTTCAAATTCCAAAAATGATAAAAAAACGTGCAAAATTAGATTTAGACATATGAATAAGTTATTTAATAACTAGCGGGGTACCCGGCGTTGCCGGGGTTTTTAGAGATTTTTCTAATGCTTGTTTTTCTCGCTCCCGTTTCCTTTACCGCTTGCTTTCACGTTCCCGGTCACTTTCTCGTTCCCAGTCACTTTCTCGCTCTCGGTCGGTTTCTCGCTCCCGGTAGCTTTCCCGCTTCCGGTAGCTTTCCCGCTCCGGTCACTTTCTCTTTTGATCTTGGGTTCTTTCCCGCTTTCGCTTGCTTTCCCGTTCCCGGTCCCTTTCCCGCTCGCTCTTTCGCTCTCAGTTGCTTTTCCATTCCCGTTTCCGCTCATTTATGTATATGTATATGTATATATATATATATATATATATATATATATATATATATATATATATATATATATATATATATATATATATATAAATCAATCTCGTGTCATAGTGTTTGACTTCAAACTCCTCCGAAACGGCTTAACCGATTTTATGAAATTTGTTGTGTACATTTGGTAGGCTATTTAGAATATTTTTTAAAAATTATTTTAAAAAGTTATAATGGAAAAACAAAGAGGTGCAATTTTGTCTTTTTCATAGGAAAATGCAACAGATAGAAATGCATACACACACACAATCTTATTTTTTATATATATGTAGATGATGAAAAGGTACATTGTGTCAGAGGACCCTCTGTCGTTTAATGTTTTCTATCTTTTGCATAATTAAAACTCACAATTTAAAACTTTGTTTTGTAAGAAAAAAGTGAACAGAAGTTCAATGAAAACTTCGACGACATACATCGACCTCGCCTTAATTTCAAATTCTCCGCCAAATTCAGGGTGTCTGGATGAAGTTCAATGACGACCTTCATATATAGCGTAGTGATGTGCACCTAATCGTAATGGCTTCTAAAGTTTACAAGCGCTGGGGATTGACTACATTCCTCTTAATTAATGTGATCATCATCTCTGGAATATGTTTCTATTACAATATGGCATATAATGATTCTGTAAACGTTTTCATATTAAAGGAAATTAGCCGTTGGTGAAACCCATGTCTTGGGAAACTAAAATAATTTTGCATAAAATTTTGTAGAACACATTTTTTGTTTTTTGAATAAATATCTTATGCAGTTACATGCAAATTAAGATGCTAAAGAAAAGTGGTGCTGTACAAATATAAAACTTTACCTCATCAATTATCGATCAGTGGCTAACTGTAACCCCGCGGGTTGTTCACATGTTTGTTTTACAAGACAAAAGAACGAAATCTATTATTAAAATAGAAATTAAATTTCATTACGTCTCTTTATGACTGTCGGTCATTAAGAATGCAGGAGACCGTTTGAAAAGATCTGTTTTGTAATTGCTGTATAAAATCGTGTTTTTTAAAGTTATTTATTTAGAAATGTCGGAAAAACTAAGAAAATATTGCGTGTGTTAGTGAGTGTTTGTGTGCGTGGGTGTGTAAGCATGTGTGTGTGTTTGTGAGTGTTAAAGTTTTTGGTGTTTGTTTAAGAGTAAACACGTGCTAGTTTTACATTTACTTTTAAATTTCTAAAATGTTGATGAAACATTAAAGTATATTACTGGACCAATTTACATGTCAAACATACAATAGGTACTATTTAGAATAAGCTAAATACGACTTGATAACTTCATAAGGATGAGATGGTATTCAATACTTGTATAGCAGTTGTGATGGTAAAATGTAATTAATATATTATATTAGATTACTTAGTAATCATTACTACCTAATGGGAATATACCTTGTGGAACATTCATTGTTCGTAATTATGAAATCATTTCTTTTGAACAAGATTCAACAACAACGCCAAATGAAGACCGCATATTACAATATATAGCCATCATCGAATCGAATGTTAGCCGCATATTATGACATAGCCATCGTTGAATCGAATGTCAACCGCATATTATGGTATAGCCATCAACAAACAGAATGTAAGTCGCATATTACAATTTAACCAGTCCTCGAACCCACATAGTCATGTCAGCCTTTAGACTTAGACGCTTTCTTTATTGAAAAAATGCTAACGAAGGGAAATAAATGAAAGGCTTTGAACAAATGAATGAATGAATCATCGAATGAATGAATGAATGAATGAATGAACGACAGAATGAATGAACGAAAAAATAAATGAATGAATGAATTAATGAACGAAAGAATGAATGAACGAAAAAATGAATGAACGAACGAATGAACGAACGAACGTGTGAACAAACAAACGAGAATTTAAATGGAATCTACAAAAGGATGAGACTACATGCAGAACATCCGGGTCAGCTGTTTTAATAGTCGTTGAAGTTTTTTTGCCGATGAAACCTGAGAATGTGAGGGTGGCAGATGTCTTTGATCTCGAATTATTCAACAAAGAGACAAAAACCAGAACGAAAAGTTAAAATTAAAATGTCACAACTGCCTTAACTGCAATGCTCGCAGCGCATAGTCAAGACTTCACGAAATATGCAGTAGACACATCACTATCACTGATGCAACGAGAGGTCTTGCTACAAAATGTAAAAGTTTTCTAAACGTCTTAAATTCTAAACGATCCCATGCAAATGCTGGTGGCATAAGGCGAAACTATCAAAAGAAGTGATTGGCATTCCTTTGAAAATGTCCAGTGCCAAGTCGCTTCTGGGTTGATATGAGTTCAACTCACGAATCTGCGAGAGCGTGCTTCCGATTACCGATTTAGCCATTTAGGCCAGCGAGCCGATATCGGCTGTAATTGTTCTTGTTGACGATTTCGTACCAGCAGAGAAAAAGGAGAAGAAGAATACGAAGAAGTTGATGACTTCAAATCACAGTTTGTACATTGCAAGTCTCACAACGATGAAAACTTATTGAACTTTTCGACGCTTTGAACGCAGCAGATCTGCAATTTGGCGATTCCGTATTCACATTCGAAGCACCATGGGAACCAAGATTGAACGATAAATATAGACATTCACATCACTCAGACAATATCGACTTCCATGCAAAAACAAATCCGAAAAATTAGGTGTTTTTCAAGTAAATTAGGTAAAAATAAACTGATTTGTTATGAAATAACAATTAATTGCCTATACATTAGATAACTAAACAATTGAAAATACGCTTCAAAAAAATTTAAAAAAATGTATAGTCTTTTTCTCTGTTTGTCTATTTCTGTCTGCTTGTTTGTTTGTCTGTTTGTTTTTGTTAGTTTTAGTCGAGTTGAACTCCACACAAGTTGATAAATGTTTCATCATCATCATCCTCGTTGACGTTCAGTAAAAATTTCAGGTTCTCTTCTGTTTAAAATTTGTTTTGATTCAATCAAAATTATAAAGAAAAACAAATAAATAAAAAATCGTTTATTATGTTGTAAATCAACAAGAAAAAGTGAGATAACTATGGAATTATTTCGTTGTGCAAATCGACTCACATCCATATCTGATATGCCGGTCGGTAGGGTGCAAGCGATCCAGTAGAGAATGTTGAAGAATAGAAAGGATAGCGGGAAGACCTTGCGAGACATTTTGTCGATCTGTCTTGCCCTTCGCTTGCTTCCTTCGACGTCCACAGTTACTGTGAATCGGTCAGTATCTGACTTGCACAGGGCCTGTGTGTGTTGAACATGCCAGTCAATTCCCGATGCAAGCATTTGCATTATTTTAGCGCTATATTCTTTTTTTTTAAATACGTGTTTTTTTCTTTTTAATTCTGTTTTTGAACAAAACGTTTTTATTTTACTTTCAGATGTGCTTTTTGATAATTTTGTAATTTATTCTGTTGATGTTGACTCTAAATCGCTGGAATTTGTTTGCATATTTAAACATTTCCGTCATGATCGGTGATTTTTTTATTCAGATTTGCACACAAAAAATAATTTAATTTAATTTTTTATTAAAATTAATAAGAATTTATGTATATAAAATTAAAACAAATCAAATACAAATTAATGTAAATAACATTTAAGAAATGCAAACCTTCCAGCAAGATGATAATATAACTGGAGGTTTTCGGCTCTGAAATCATTTAGAAAAAAAATTAACAAACATCGATTATTTTTAACGTTTATTTCTCAATATTCCAACTTTGTTTAAAATGTTTAATATGGGCGATATTACGATCAGCTATCATCCATCACAGGGTTGTCCATTCAAATCCTACGAGTCTTATCAGCATCTTCGAAGCATGGGCACGAGTTTATAAAACACGTTGTGTATGTGTAAGAGAGAAATATAACATCTTTTAATCCACGATATGTAAAATTTTGAAATATTTGAAAATGTTAACATTGAAGGGTTAGCCAACCGATTCTATATGCAGAGATCGTTCGCCACCGTCGACAGCATGTAGGGTGGCCTGCCTGACTATGGGAGTTCTAATGCGCACCCCATTGCGAGCTGCCACGTTCACAAAGGCGTATTCCAGCAGCGCAGCAAAGACGAAGAGGAGACACATGATCATCCAAATGTCGATGGCTTTTATATACGACACCTGCATATTACACAATCAATTTTGAGAGACGAGTCATTACCACGAGTCATTATTATTAATATACTCGAGTATCGTTTAAATTAATTTGCTCTAATCAAGAACTAGTAAATACCTTAATGATTTTTTATGATTAAATTACATCTAAAAACATAATTACTTTTGGCAATTGGGCGTTAATACCGGAACTTTGGGTGGTTGTGGTGAGAACCGTAAGGAGACCGATGGAGACCCTGGCTGGTACACCGTCGATGTTGATCCAGAATGATACCCAGGACAAAATGACCACTAAGATGCTTGGTATGAAGACTTGAATGATAAAAAAACCCAGATCTCTACTGAGGATGAAACGGATTTCTTGACATGGAAATGCCCCTATAAAGAAAAAAAAATTGTTATGCCGAGCCATCCGCAACCATTAGTTTGACACATGAATTTATAAATATTTATAATGTAGGTGGTCGTAGTGGGATGGCTGATATTAATTCACAATTTACATAATGTCACGGCTTACATAGTATCACAGTTTACCTAGCCTAATATCATGGTTGACGTCGTTACATAGTTTATACAGTGACATGAGAGACATAGCGTCACAGTAATCATTATGAAATAGTTAATACAATAGACATCTATATTACAGTAGCCCTCGTCACTCATTCACTCACTGATTCTGTTACGCTTACGTCATTAGTCGTATAGGTAAACAATAACCAAAATCGCTCCGGAAAAAGTAATTTAAAATAAAAAAGAATACAAACGAAAGTTAAGGTACGAGTTACTGCGACTTCGTGGCAAAACGAATTTGAAGATATTTAATTAAAAATAAAGAAAACCGATTTAGTACAACTTAGGTATTGGAATTCTTTGCGTGGCTAAAAATAGCATCGGCGATGTGCCAAACGACGATATCGATGTGCACGTTAGAGAGATACTAAAATTATTTAACGAATTGTTAAGCCGGTAGGGGCAAAATTAAATAAAAACTTATTATAATTTTACTTAACTATTACGTACGGCTCGATCAACTAAACGTGATTTCAGGTGTCGGCGCTCAACCGATAGACACGAGTAAACAAACTTCCGAAAATTACCCTAACCCTAACCCTACCCCTACCCCTAACCCTACCCCTAACCTTATCCCTACCCCTAACCCTTTAGAAAATATGTACATCTTTATCAATTGATTTGTTGTGGTTATATTTATTTGTTGTGGTTATATTTATTTGTTGTGGTTATATTTATTTGTTATCGTTATATTTATTTGTTATGGCTATATTTATTTGTTGTGGTTATATTTATTTGTCAAGGTTATGTATATTTGTTATGGTTATATTTATTTGTTATGGTTATATTTATTTGTCATGGTTATGTATATTTGTTATGGTTATATTTATTTGTTGTGGTTATGTTTATTTGTTGTTATTATTATATTTATTTGTCATGGTTATATATATATATATATATATATATATATATATATATATATATATATATATATATATATATATATATATATATATATATATATATATATATATATATATTTGTTACGGTTATATTTATTTGTTGTGTTTATATTTATTTGTTATGGTTATATTTATTAGTTATTGTTATATTTATCTGTTATGGTTTATATTTATTTATATTTATAGTTGTATTTATTTTTTATGGTTATATTTAAATTCAAAAAATTAACAATAGGTGATCGTTATTGGCACATAGGAGTATTTTTTTCTACAAGAGATGAACTATTTTTTTGGTCTGCATAATTTTCTAGCATTTTAAAAGTGTTTACTATTTGTTTGAAATCAATTTCTTATTTTTTAATAAACATAATATGTACTTAAATAGCGTTTTGACAATTTATTTTCAAATTGAATTGAATCCAAATTTAATATATTTGAAAAGCAATGAAAGCTTTTCTTTTGCACTTTTGAATCTTTCTAAGCTTTTTAATTTAGACTTTCGTGGAGCAACATCGTCATCAAAACCTTTCTGGCAATTTTATTTTAAAAAAATGATTTGCATTAAAATAATAATATTTTTAAAGCCTTGATCAGAAAAATTATTATAATTGTCTGATTTGTTAAAAAATCCGTTTGCCAAAGTTGACATTCTAGAAAATTTAAAAAAAAACTTTTTAAATAAAATGGTTAACATGATTTTAAATTAAAAGTTATTGATATAAACTTTAATTAACTTTAACGCGGTATTTCAATAAATGTTTACATAAAAATGAATAAATAAACTTCTAAGTAAAATTTAAAAAAAGTCCGAAATAGATAATTGTTTGGTAAAGTTGGCGTAATAATTTATAAATAAGTTGCATTGATTTTACTGATAAATATCGGCTGTTTTAGTATTAAAAAAATAAGTAAGGTAAACTGACCAATTACTTGCCACAAGTTTTTTGCAAGTTACGTAGGTTTTCAGCCCATGGGACCACACACGTTTATTTACATGAACATTGTGCAGTTTCAAAATCTCTATCAAATACAAATTATGGTTTTTTCCTGCAAAAATTTAAAATATATTTTTGAAGCCATTTTTTGAGAAAGCTCAATTTGTACCAATTAGTGGCCATGGAGTACCATTTACTGGCCACCCGGAATTTAAGGAGCAGGATAAGACAAAATATCAGATCCAGTTTCATCCATTTTCCAGTTTTGTTCTGGTTTTGTTTTTAGATGTTCCAAAGTCATCAGCTCTACTAAAGCTTAAAAATACTTTTGAACCTTGTGCTGGTCCATGCACACATGACGTACAACAGCTGTTCCTTTCGGACAGCGCAGAGTCATTTCCAAATTTTGTTTTTTCATAAGTCTCCACCATTTTTAGCTAGGAGTTCCTTTTTTTAAAGAAACTTTATGTTTTTTGCAAGTTTTCCAGCATACTCCAAAAACTGCTGTTTCTCAAAACCATGGCCTGTATATGGTCAAATAGGTGGCCATTAATTGGTCTTTTTGTATGGTCTACTATTTCTCATTTCTAAGTTATTTGTAGTAGAAATTTAGATTAAAGAACCGAAGAAAGTAAATGAGAACAAGTTATAATGTCACCTTTCATTTGGATTTATTTTGTAAAACGTCAAGATAATTCATTGGTTCAGTTGAAAAAAGAATTTCAACTAAAGTTTTTGAACTTTTAAGACCAAAAAGTTGCAAATTTTTGAGCTTCTCTGTAGCGCTAAATTAAACCGGAAGCCTGGATAAGTAACACTAGACTTCAAAATTACATTTAATCAAAGAGTTTAAAACTTTAAAAAAACTTCTAGGTCATGGTAATTTTTTTAAATGCGCCTGAAAACTGACCAGTAATTGGTCAGTGGCCAGCAATTGGTCAGTTTACCCTAGTTTATTTTATAGTGATTTTCCATTATTTAGCCATTGCAATTATTTTAACATTTCTTTTGAAACAAAATTACTTTTTTCCAAATTTTATTATAATCTTATTTAAATTAACAAATCCCATTTTTAGATCCTCAAAAATAAACATTGTATTATATATATTAAGCTTAAAACATCCGTTAAAAATGAAAAAAAAAATAAAAAATGTCAAGTTCATTAGAACACCAGACATTCAAACTTAATTAACTTTAAACCAGCTCATTGATTATTGTAAGCTTATATTTTCATTCAACCGCATAAGGTCAGTTTTTTTTAGATCTTTTTTGCGAAGTATCAAGCAAGGTTCGTCATTAAGAGAAAACCATCGAGAATAAAAAATATTGCAGTCTTGTGATTAAATAAATCTTGAGATGAATAGAAAGAACAGGTGTACAAACTACCTGGATTAAATAGCCAAAGTAATTTGCGAGACAGGTGCTTTTTCTAGAATTTATCTCTGCGTAATCTTGTTGTTCGCCATGATGAGACTAGGGTGCTCGGTAAGTTATACAGATCCATTGTACAGATATGTTCATTAAATTCAAACTGAGTACCCTAGTCTTGTCATGGCGAACAACAAGATAATCAATTTGATGTACGATTTTATTTTCTACTTTTTAGTGCATAATAAGACTAGTTTTTTAAAAGTTCTATTTATTTTTTGTTTTGCAAATGTTCTGTTTTGCTGAGTCTCGTGTTTTCTGTTAATTCGACATGTGGAATGTTTAATATTATGTTTGTGTGCCAATTCTTTGACAATTTCTGTTTTTCGGTCTTCTGTTTGTTTACTCTCCTCGTTTAACTTTTGACCCTGATGATGACTGATAAAGTTGAAATGGTTCGTAGGTCTAACAATAACAGTTTAACGGAGAAATGTTTAGTCCCGAACAGCGATTGTTATACCGAAAGATCGAGAATTGGGATATTAAAGTTGCATACATATTACATTATTACATTTCTTACATTACAGGTTTAACATAACATATCACTACAGTAATATTCTCAACAATGTTTTCATCTGATGTTATTATCTTGTTTCTTCTTGGATTCATGACATTGTAATTGTTAACAATAAAAATTTTACGTTACATAATAAAATGTATTTATAATAAGAAAGATAAAATAGTTATATTAGCTAAACAAAATGTTTAAATGTGACGAGATTGAACGAGCAGCGTTTTCAATATTTCAAGCAAGTCCTGTGCAAATGATTTAATCATCTTCAATTAAAATTTTTTAAGCCTTTTTTATTGTTTTAAAAAAATTAATTTGCCATTTATTTTAATTAACAAAATAATACTTATTTGCCACTTCAACATAGACACGTAATCTACTTTTCATGATGTTACAAGCCACTTCAACATTTACACTTCAACATTGATACTAACGTTTGTACATTGAAATCATCTAACATATTACCGAGTGTGTAATTTTGTGAGCAATCATCTAACATATTACCAAGAGTGTAATTTTGTGAGCATTCATCTAACATATTACCGAGAGTGTAATTTTGTGAGCAATCGTATAGAAGATTTTCCTTGAGGGAAAACTGAGGCAGTAAAACTCCTGAATCGATCTGAACCGGATCTTCAATCCAAGCGAAGAAAACAACATCCATTGTGTATCCGACTGATTGATTTAATTAAAATAATAATTGTAAAAAAAATAATAAAAAAAATTAATTTTATTACATTAATTTTATAATTTTATAATTATTTTAACATTTTTAAAAAGGTAAATGATTCCTCACAGCTTTCAAAACTCATAGGGCAGACTTGAGTGTCAAATGGGTAATTGTGCAGTCTCATTGGGCACGACAGTGTGGCAGAGACCCTGCAATTTGTTGAATGTAATGTTTAAGGTCTCTATAAATATGTTTTCTTTAATGTTACTACATATACGTGAATGTGTTGTTTAAGGTTTCAGCAAAATGTTGAATGTTTCTTCAACTTGTTGACTGTGTTAATTGACGTTTTCGAATGCGATAAATGTTTAAAATTTCAGTAAAATGTTGAACACAACAAGTAAGAACTTTAACAATGTAGAATAAAATCATTAATATGTTAATACATGTTATTATATTTTTTAAGAATAAAATTGTTAGTTATTTATGTGAAGTATTTAAGTGTAATTTTAAACATTTCTGGAAGTTACTGTGTGTAATGTTCAATTTTGTCAAGCTGTTGAGCAATAATTACTTCTAATACTCATATCCGTATTTAATCTATATGTATTAAGTTTTATCTGAATAATATAATTGATATTTTTATTTTTTGTTGACAACAAAATGTGTAGATCGAGTAAAATATAAAAAAAAACGTGTTGGCCAACCATAATTATTCATCTGAGTTACTTACTTTGTAACATACCAAACAACTCCATCTCTTTTCAATTTCATCATCTTGTTTTCCACAGTGATGGCATGGAACTGTGCTTTCTTTTCGTTCCTGAAGAAAGTATCAGGTACCCAAACACCATTCGGTCCGCTGTAGTGGTTGTCGAACAGTCGTATTGTCGATTTGTTGCCTGGAAATTCTTTTGTGTAGATGAGTCGCTCGTCTTTCCACGTTTGCCTCACGTACATGTTCACCGAGTAGTCCTGTATCAATGCGTGCGTGTACTTGCGTGTTGTTTTTTCTTTCTTGTTTTATTTGTTTGCATTGGTTTTTACATTTGTATATTTGTGGAGGTCGGGTGAAGTGTTGCATCGTGTCGGTGTTGTGTGGCTTGGGCGGGTATTGATCACGTCTTTGCACGGCGATAAGCCCACTGCTTTTTTGTGCGTGTGCGTGTGACTGTGTACGCGTGCGTATTCGTTTGTCTGTGTGAAAGAGATGGAGAATTTTTATAGAAAATCTGGGATGCGGTCTGAAGATAGTTGAATCGTAAATACTGTTTTCTCATACTCCAGAGATACAGTTGTCATCAAAATCTTCGCCCAGCATTAAAAAAAGGAAATATAAAAAGATAACTTCATCGATTCTCACTTGTAACTTTAGCAAAAAAAATAGAAAAACTAATATTGTGAATTATTATTCAGTCATTCGGAGGTAAAATATTACTGAATATCGACCCGCTCAAATAGACGCTCCACTCACTCCCCGGTCATCAACTCCCCGGTCATCACTCCCCGGTCATCACTCCCCGGTCACCACTCCCCGGTCATCACTCCCCGGTCATCACTCCCCGGTCATCACTCCCCGGTCATCACTCCCCGGTCATCACTCCCCGGTCATCACTCCGGTCACCACCCCGGTCATCACTCCGGTCATCACTCCCCGGTCATCAACTCACCATGGTCTGCTCGCTGACGGAATAAAAACTGTTGACGTAGATTCCAAGTTTTACTTCCGTCGGGCGATCTGAATGTAATTGGAAATGTTAATAGGAATGTATTCAGATGAAAGATTTATCAAGTGTGCTCATTCGCTTGTTGTAGTATTTTGTAGGTTAGGGGTAGAATGGTTTGAGCGTTCTGGTCCAAAGAATGTCGTTGATGTTTGGACGGTAGAAAGCTATCACGGTGTTACACCTCTAACCCACTCAACCCATTTGTAAAAAATGATAAATGTTTCTCGTCAAAAAATGTGTTATATTTAAGTCCAAATATATGTAAGATTTGAAGTAATATTGCAGGATTGTAACATGAAAATAAATTCTCATATTAGCTGTAAGATGAAGATGATTCATCTTTTTGTGATATTTGTGTATTTTTATTTTATTATGTGTGCATTTTATAATGATTGGATATGTCGAAACAATAAGTCATATATGTATATATATATGTGTTTATATATATGTGTGTATATTTGTGCGTGTGTGTGTGTGCGCGCGCGCGTGCGTGTGTGTACGTGTGTGTGTTTATTATTTTTTTATCTAGGAATTTATATATATATATATATATATATCTTTTTCCGGTTAGTTAATATTACAATTAGAAATATTATTTTGTGCATGAATTTTGAGAATTTAGACAGTGTGTTAAAGTTGAGTGTTCGAGAGATAATAAAAGTTTGAAAAGACGTGCTGCAAAGAGAAATTGGAATTAACAAAAGATTTGTTAGAACCGTGCGAAATTCTACAAAGTGAGATAATTCAGTTTTTGAATTAAGTAAAAGATTAAATTCAAGGAAGAATAATAAAGTTAAAATAAATTCGAGAAATATTGTGTTATAAATAACTTCGACTTTAACGTTACGAATCACTAGCAAGCATATTTCTCTACGTTTACATTAGCTACAATTTTTTTAAAGCAAATTATAACAAAGTAAGAAGCAAAATAAGAGACATGAATATAATGAGAAAAATTGAATTGGTGGATGTAAATGACAGCTGGATGTTATTCAAAAAGAGCATGGAGGAGGTCATTCAAGAAATAATACCCATTAAGAAAAAATTTGTCAGGAAACAGCCATGGATAACAAAAGAAGTCTTAAAAATAAGAAGAGCAAAAATCAAAGCATGGAAAAGGTTCCAAACACTTCGAAATGAAAATGAAATTGCAGCTGCAAGTAATAATGAGACAGGCAAAGAAATAATACTACAACAATTGCGCGACAAATATGTCAAGAAAAGAAATGAGACAAAAAAAGCATTAAAAGAGCCATAATTGATTATGAGAAAAAGCTGACGGATAATATAAAAAATGACAGAAAAAGTTTCTATGCGTATGTCCGAAGTAAGCAAAAATGAAAAGACCTAGTGGGGCCGTTAAAAAATGAGTTAGGCGAAGTGGTTGAAAACGATGAAGAGGTAGCTGAAATGTTAAATAATTATTTTTGTACGGTTTTTACTGAAGAAAACATAGAAAACATACCGGAACCTGTGAACATGTTTAAGGGAAAAATAGACGAAAAAATGACTGATGTGGCTATCACAAAAGAGAACGTTGAAAGACACTTGAAGGACCTAAA
>OZ022239.1:13553773-13558773 GCA_963978895.1 Erpobdella octoculata
CTATGCAAAACACACAAACTATAGCGGGTGAGTAACTCTTCAAAACATAATTTTATCTAACTATATAATTTAATACGACTAAAAGATATGTAAGATGTTTTATTTATTCTGTAGAAAGTGAATAGCAAATCTCATAAGCAAGTAAAACGTAATAGATTTGTTTGAAAAATAGATAGAATTTTAGTTCAAAACAACATAGACAGATCAAACAAACTGAAAAGTCAAAAATGAAGAGGCGTTATGACAACTGTTATAGTGTTGCTCTGTACCTTTAAGCAAATTGCTAGGTCTTCTAGGGGTTTGGACTATGTAACTGACTGTAAATGCTTTATGATGTGTTTTTTTTTAATTAAAGGGGGTCCTGTATCCACCCCTAAATAACGTTCCTGTTTACGTAAAGTTACTATAACTTGACTGCTTATTTATAAAACTTGACCAGCTACTTATAAAGTGACTGTCTTATATATAAACATATATAATTTCCAGTGATCGGTAGTTACTAACTATAAATAGTTAACTACTAGTTATTGACTACTTTACAATAGTTAAGAAATAGTTAATAACTACTTTCTGTTAAACTAGTTAACAACTAGTAGTTAACTATTTTTTTAAATAGTTCTTAACTACAGTAGTTAACTATTTTTTAAAATAATTATTTACTACAGTAGTTAACTATTTTTTTAAATAGTTATTAACTACAGTAGTTAACTATTTCTTTAACTACTTTACTTTTTTTGGTGGCTGAAAAAAACTGTAGATGAAACTGAAATGGATGAGCCACTACCTATATGATATGTATAAAAATAATAGAGATATAGTGGGTGAAAGTATAGCAGATTTGATAGAAAGTGAGCAAGATAATATTGATAATTATGACGATATGCTTCTTTTATCCCCTGATAAGCACTTCTGCTCCTTTTACCCTCTCATAAGTGCTCTTACACTGTGGTAATCATACCTCAAACTTTGTGGCGAGTGTTGATGCATTGAAAGCAAGGAATAATTTGGAATACAAGCGACTTTATGATAGATCAATGGCAAAAGTTGCAACATTATCAAACTCCATTCATCCCAGTGTAAAAATGCTGAGGTTCTACAGGGCATTACTAATTCGATATTTATAAAGCCAAATCTTACGCGGTGGTGCTCAGATTCGGTTGAAAGGGTTTTCAATATAAGTTTAAATAAAATTTGCGATTGTCAGAAGAAGTTAGGGCAAGATGCATTTAAAAAGATTGAGTTTGATTTTTTGATATCGTTCATTCAGATTATGAAACCAATAGTCCCCGCAAAAGATATCTTCAACAGTGAAAATTCATACATTGGTCACATTATTCCAACTACCATAGGCATACAAAATATCATCCTATTCAGATAAAACCATTAAGCCTCTTTTACAAGCACAATACCTTGGTATAAAGAAACTCTTTGATCCTGTTTTGGAAAATGAAAAAGATCTTCTAGCAACAGCAATAATTCCCCAATTCAAAATGAATTTTTTTTAACGATGAACAAAAAAATATTTTATTAAAGCAAAGTTATTGGCATACATAAAAGAGATGAACCAAGAGCTTGAAAAATTAGATTTATTTAACTTGTATTTAATTGAAAATGTTTAAAGTTGTTTTTGTCAAGGTCAAAAAGTAGTTAACTAATAGTTAACTACTAGGCAGTAGTTAAGAAGTAGTTAATAAGTACTTTTTTATGAGTAGTTAAATATAGTAGTTAAATACTTTTAAAGTAGTTAAAACCCATCACTGATAATTTCTAATATATATATATATATATATATATATATATATATATATATATATATATATATATATATATATATATATATATATATATATATATATATATATATATATATATATATATATATATATATATATATATATATATATATATATATATATATATCATTATTTATTTTTGAAACGTCCCTATTCCACGCTATGCTAGGGTTGGACGTTTTTCCATATCAAGCCCCTGCACAAGTCACGATCCAGGGCAGTCTGCCGCTTCAGGCCGAGCTCATTCATGTCTTTCTTCACACATTCCCACCAAGTCTTCCTACTTCTACCTTTACTTTTCACTCCTACAACATCCACATCTCTAATTGCCGAAACCCAATCATCTGCACTTTTACGCTCCAAATGTCCAAACCACCTTAGTCTTCCACGCCTCACCACATCAGTCACACAAGGAACATTGAGAAGGCTATACAAATCCACACTACGTGCACGATCATTCAACGAAACACCACACATCCATCTAACCATCATACGCTCTTAGATTCTCCACCTTCATAGACGATGTTTCAGTGCAATAAACAAAGACACTTTGAACACATGCCCTATACACCTTTTCTTTCACATGAAAGGATGCACCACAGGTGGTCAAGATAGGAGATAACTCTTTGAATTTAGCCCAGGCAGAACGCACTCTAGCTCTCACCGCCTCTTCAACACCTCCTCCTGCACCTAATGGGTCACCTAGGTAACAGAACTTGGTCACACAATTCATCTCTGCGCCTGGCTCAACCTCACCCAACAACTCTTCCTGAACACAACCACCAGCCACACAACTCTTACGACGGAAGCCAACAAGATCTTTCAAACTACCCAAAATGCCACTGCACCTTTTATTTTCTTGTAAGCATGCTCGATTGAACTTTACGGCTCATCCTCTGTTGCAACGTTTTTTAACGGACGTTTCAAATCGTCTCCATTTTCCACCAAGTATCACCAACACTTCTTTAATAAAATCTTTATTTAAACATGGGGTTGACCGGCCGGTTTCGGATTGTTTCGTCATCAGAACCCCTATAATAATCAATGTAAAGAACAGTAGACAAAAGCCGAATATGAAAAATAAAGAAACAATAATAAAACCTTTAAAATATAAGCCTAAAAAAAGAAAATAAAAAATTCCAAACACGTACCAGCAATACAACTTTCATTAAAACCACCGACGCTACGATACTTCGACAGCTAACAAAACTGTCTACGTAGAACTCACCTGGAAACAGGTGCACTAAAAGTACAGGTACATTATTAATATTTAAACTAGCTAAAAAATAATACCAAAATTTCGTCAATATACCAAAAATAAAGATTCATAACTTGAACATCAAACGAGGAAATAAATTAAACGAGGAATAAATTAAAACAGAAATGAAATAAACCAGAAATAAAAAAAAAGAAATAGAAGAATAAACCCAAAAATAAAATCAAAAAGAAATGAAATCAAAGTTAAATAGCGGAAAAGGTCGTTAGAACTAGCGTCGGACACGACGCACCGTTATATTATCATGATTTACCAAATGGAAAACGGCAAAACCCCATCACATGGTATTATCTCAGGTCTAGATTCATCATCTCTCAACAAATGTGAGCTCGGCACTTCTTTATCACCAAGAAAAGAAACATGCGATTTCTTAGATAAGGAACGATCATCGTCCACAGATCCGCTATTATCAACACAAACCTAATACAATCATCACAAACATCGACCTGATGTCTCACAACCCCCTCAAAGACATCATCTGACCCAGCAACGCTGCAATCGTAAGAAGCATTGTCCAAAACAATACCGCCGCCGGCATCTCCATCACCACCCTCATCATCACCACACCCACGACCATCAAGACAATCAACATAAGCCCAATCACCACTATCGTCATCACCAAAATCATCAGAATTAACAGTGACATGCGAACGCAGAAGTTTTTTAGCCTGCTGATGTCGATCGTTATCAAGATCTTCTGAGGTCAGCGGAGATTCAATGGTTGAATTCTGAATCGGAAGAATTGAAATTCCTGTCAGACACATCAGATTTTCCTCCGCTGAGATAATCACTTCTGTGAGATCTTTGGTAGAAAAGGCATCGATACCACCTGTTCTTGGTATGTCCCCATCTGTTAAAACAAAATGTGGAGGGATGCAAGACCTGGCCGCAAAGCACATGCTTTGACAACGCGTACGCATTTCTGAAGAGACCTCAGGTTTTGAACTCTTAACACAGAGAACAGATGTTGTTACTGGAGAGGATCTCTCATTTGCTGTAATGGATTTTCTTGCTATGCACAGGCTTTGACTACGTTTATTCGATTCCGATGAGACCTTGAATTACAAACTTTTAACACAAGGAATAGATGCCACCATCGAAGTGGACTCCACATCTGTTGTACCGGCAAAGTATCGCTTTCCCGCTCCCGGTCACAGCACCAGCAAAACTAAATTTGGCTGTTTTCGTAAACCGTATATGTACACATTCACCAAAGGCAACAAACACATCAAAGCATCACGCATGCCCGCTATGTCAAATCTGGCATCGTTTGTTTAACCCCATGGGGCCACGCTTAAAAGACACTTATGCCTCGAGCAATCAACAAGTTTGTAGAAGACATGGTTGTAATATACAGCAATTTTATTCGTCACAGACAGTAAATAAAACAACTGGACAAGAAATAACGTCAAGATCTTAAGATCAAACGAGCAAAAAACAATTGAATAACAAGTTTAAAAAAACTGCCTTCAACTGTTCGTACAAACTGTAAGTATATACACACTCAAACAGCCAGATACCATACACCTCAAAACATCACTAACACCCGGTCTACCACTTCTGCCAAACTTCAAAGAGACGCACACGCTTGCTTTAGCGAGGTCAGGAAAAGTCATTTCAAAGAGACGCTTACGCTCGTCGATAAATCAACCAGACTCAGATTTCATGCATACTTTAAATAAAAACTAAATACATTGGAAATCATTTAATTGATATAAAAACCTATTTTGTTTTTGAATAAAAGTAGCGGTAGCGAATAGCGCTAAGAACAGCTAAAAAAATGTAGAGGCGCTGCCACCAACGATCTTGTTAGCCAATAGTAACAACCCTGGTTGCCATCACAATTTTTTTTTTAAATTATTGATATGTTTAAAATTTATTTTATAAAAGATGAAGAACTGTCTTTTAAAAATACATCAAATTATTTTAAG
>OZ022239.1:13563773-13568773 GCA_963978895.1 Erpobdella octoculata
GGACCTCAAATGGAGTAAAAATTAGTATTTAGTTTCTACTCCAAAAATAATGAAATATCTGTTTTAGCATTTTTTGAAAATTTGGTTTCCAGGACTTCAAATGTGGGGTGGAAAATAGGGTTATTTGTTTTTTAAAGTAACTGCTACTCAAAAACTGTAAATACCACAGATGTAAAAATTAGTATTTAGTTACTATTCTAAAAAAAGATATACGTGTTTCACCATTTTTTACAAATTTGATTTCCAGGACCTTAAATGTGGGGTGGACAATAGGATTACTTGGTTTTTAAAGTAGCTGCTACTCAAAACTGTGAATGCTACAAAAGTAAAAATTAGTATTTATTTTCTACTCTAAAAATAATGATATACGTGTTTCACCATTTTTTGAAAATTTGGTTTCCAGGACTTCAAATGTTGGGTGGAAAATAGGGTTATTTGGTTTTTAAAGTAACTGCTACTCAACAACTGTAATTGCTACAGATGTAAAAATTAATACTTAGTATCTACTCAAAAAAAAAGATATACGTGTTTCACCATTTTTTAAAACCTTGGTTTCAATGACTTCAAATGTGGGGTCAAAATAAGGGTTATTTGATTTTAAAATAACTGGTACTCAACAACTGCAAGCATTACAGATGTAAAACTTAGTATTTTGAGGTTTTGTGCCGGTTAAAAGTAGCTGAGTCCAGTTTATCACCGCTCGGGCCAAGCCGTTATTTTATGGTCTTTTTACGGGCCAGGCTAAACCTTAATTCAAGGTGGTACGGGCCGAGGTTTTTCACTAAGCATATAGACATTTTAGTGATTTTAGGGTTTTCAGACCGGCCGGACCAAACCTGAAGTCAAGGTGGGACGGGCCGAAGTTTTTCATCAAGTATATAGAATTTCTAGGCCTGTAAAAACGGGCTGGGCCCAAATTAGACGGGCCGTGTCAGGCCAGGAATTTTGGTTTTGAAACGGGCTGGGCCAAGTTGTCGACGGGCCAAGCCAACACCTATGGATGCACGGTTCAAATTCTCTAATTTCATGCGAGGGAAGCCGCTACGGGCACTGCTAGTATATTTATATGTATAAATCTCGTGTCATAGTGTTTGACTTCAAACTCCTCCAAAACGGCTAAAGCGATTTGTATGAAATTTTTTGTGTACATTTGGTAGGTCTGAGAATAGGTTGTAGGCTATTTAGAATTTTTTTTAATTATTTTAAAAAGTTATTTTGAAAAAAACAATAAGATGCAATTATGTCCTTTTTATAGGAAAATGCAACAGACATATATATATATATATATATATGGTTATATACATAAATAAATATATACATATATATATATATATATATATATATATATATATATATATATATATATATATATATATATATATATATATATATATATATATATATATATATATATATATATATATATATATATATATATATATATATATATATATATATATATATATATATATATGGTTATATACATAAATAAATATATACATATTTATATATATATTTACATATATATATATTCTTTTAAGCAAACTCGATTGAAAAAAGTGGCACACTTGGCTGAATCGATATTATTTTTAATTTTTTCCAATAGTCTAACTCGGTTTAAAAATAATTTATTATCAAACACAAACTCCATAATCTTATAGGCTTATAGATCTATTTCGGCAAATTTTGCCATCTTCAGAGCCGTTTACCTTCTTTAAAAATAAAATGCAGTGACTAAATGGTAAAAGGTACAACTAATTGAAAAGAATTAAAATACAATTTAAATTAAATTTAAATTCATTAAGTACAAATGTAACAACATAAAAAATATTTAAATTAAAATAATAATAATAATAACAGTAATAACTAAGTATATATATATACATATCTATGTCCTTTTATAGGAAAATGCACCAGATATATATATACATAAATAAATATATACATATTTATATATATATTTACATATATATATACATATCTATGTATATATATATATGTATATATATATATATATATATATATATTTTTATATCTATGGTTTATAATCGAGGCTGATAAACCTCAGAAGATTCATAACTAAGAAAGATCAGAAAAATATACAGTGAGTGTTTACATAACTTCAATCAACCAGTCCTAATTACAGTTACTAAGATACAAGTTTTTTTGTTTTGATTATGTGTGTATTTCTTCTAAGTAATAAAGGACCATTTTCAAAGAACCTGAATATTATAACAACTGGTGTCAGAAGCAGGATACTTTTGGAAATGGGTTTAATTACTTTGGAAGAATTGAAGTGCTCAGATTTAAAAGGGCAGCTTCTTCTGAGGGGTTTATCTACTATTGGCAAAAAGAACGAGCTAAAAGAAAGGCTGCAACAATCTCTCGAAGGTGAAGGAAAAGACCCAGATACTTTTGAGTTTGAAATCAAAACCCCAATGGAATTGATGACATTGATGAGAGAGGAAAGCATAGCAGCACAAGAAGAAAACAGAGCAGCACAAGAAGAAAACAGAGCAGCACAAGAAAAAAACAGAGCAGCACAAGAAGAGAACAGAGCAGCGCAACGAAGAATTGAAGAGCTAATTATTGACGATCGGCTTCGTTTATCAGAAGTTGAAAACAGAGTCAGTAACCTAGAGAAGCTGGTGAAAGAAAACGTCGGAGAAAGCGAAACAAGATTGAACAATATGGTCAAACAAGTACAGAATGGTTGCCATATCCAAGAAAGAATTCATTCCGTTGAGCATGCCAAGACCCCGGCTTTTGATGGCACTGTGTCATGGTCCGTCTACAAAGCTCAATTTGAAATTGCTGCCAGGAAAAATAATTGGTTAACCAGCCAGCAGAAGGCGGAAAATCTGGTATTTTCTTTGAGGGGAGAAGCCTTACAGCTTCTCGAGCTTATTGCAGATAGTGATGATTACGATGCAATCGTGAAGGTTCTCGAGAGCAGATTCGGTAATCAACACGCGCCAGAAATTTTTCGAGCTCAACTCAAGTGTCGACGCCAGAAACCCGAAGAAAGCTTGCAACAGCTGGAAGCGGATATAGAACGACTCGCAAATCTGGGATATCCCTTGTGCCCTCGAAATGTCCTCAATACAATTATTGCGGATGGATTCATAGCAGCCTTGAAGAACTCTGAAACCCAAAAGGCTCTTAGGGTTGCCCGCGTAGCTAGTCCCAGCGAAGCTTTGACATTTGCAATAAATTATGAAGCCTCTGTGGAGCCATCTGATGGGTCTCGTCACGTAAAAAAAATTGGGAAGCAAGGACGAAGATGAACTGGATGATCGAGTCCGGAGAGTTATTAAGGAAAGAATTAACTGGAAAGGGAATAGCTCACCACGCTGCTGGAGTTGTGGAAAACCGGGACATCTACAAAAAAACTGTATAATTCAGATGTTTAGACCCAGGCAACAGGAGAAAATGGATCACTGTAGGCGTAATGATGTCAAACAAGGAAAACCCATAAAGGCCCAATCCAACAACAAAAAATCAGATTCTGTGAAGGTAAATGATAATTTGCCTTGCAGAGTTGTGCCAGTTACCGTTCTTGGAAAAGGAACTAGTTTATTTGTGGAAGGTAGATTAGGAATGAGAAATTGTAAGTTTATTATTGATACGGGAGCTTCTTGTTCAATCATAAAACCTTATTTGGCGAAAGGAGAGGTTTTACAAGGTGGAAAGCACATCCGTTTAAAGACTGCAACAGGAGAGCTTGTTCCAGTAGTTGGCAAAATTCAAACTGAAATAAGGCTGGGAAATAAGACTTTTCAGCATCAGTTTTTGGTTGCTGATATAGAAGAAGAATGCCTACTTGGGCTTGACTTTATGAGAATTCAGGGATTTGCAGTGGACTTAAAAATGGGAACATTCAGACAGGGAAATATGGAAATACCTGTTTGCTATAAAGGCGAAACAAATTCGATAAAGCGAGTATTGGTAACAAAGAGCATCATTGTACCTGCTCAGTCGGAATCTTTGGTTTGGGCAAGAATAGAGAATGAGAAAAACTTAAGAGTTGTTGGGTTCATCGAGCCCCTGAACGGAGTTGAAAAACATGGATTAATGATTGGAAAAACACTGGTACGAACGGAGTCAGGAAGCTACGTGCCAGTCAGAGTTATGAATGTGACAGAATGCGAAAAGCAAATAACAAAAGGTGATGAAATTGCGGTATGCAGCCCAGTCGATCACATAGTGGCATGTACCACAGTGGTTGGTAGAAATAATAATAAAAAGAGAATGAAGTACTCGCAAATTCAAAATCTGCTTGAAGCCGCTAAAACTTCATTAAAACCAATGGACTATGTCAAAGCGGAAAAGCTGATTGAAGAATATTGTGATATAATAGCTATTGACGAAGAAGACAATGAGAAAACAAAGATCGTTGAACACCGAATTCGAACTGGAAATACAGAGCCCATTCGTCAACTGCCACGAAGGCTTCCACTGGCAAAACGAGAAGAAGCTAGAAAGATGCTAGAAAAGATGAAGAAACAAGGAGTTATTGAACCATCCAATAGTCCATGGAGTTCACCTGTAGTACTTGTAAGGAAGAAAGATAACTCGCTACGTTTTTGTGTCGACTACAGAATGTTGAACGAGGTCACACAAAAAGATAGTTACCCTTTGCCCAGAATCGATGACACCATCGATACACTTGCGGGATCTCGAATGTTTTCTACTTTAGATCTTAAGAGTGGATATTGGCAGGTGGGAATACATTCCCAGGATCGCGAGAAAACTGCCTTTTCAATAGGTGAAGGATTGTGGCAATTTACAGTGATGCCATTTGGCTTGTGCAACGCACCCGCAACTTTCGAGCGACTTCCTTGCGATCTTATGTTTGGAAGTCCGGGAGACAAAGTAGAATCGGAAAGCGAGTATGCCTCACAATTGCGGGCTCGGTTAAATGAAATTCATTTTGTAGCCCGAAATAGGATCAAAGCAGCCAGCGAAAGAATGAAAACTCGGTATGATCGTCAATCAAA
>OZ022239.1:13573773-13754569 GCA_963978895.1 Erpobdella octoculata
TTCTGGATCTCCTCTCTGAAAAGATAATCTTATAACGTAATCATGTGCAATGCAACGAATGAAATAAAAAACGTAAAGGAATTTACATTAATAGTTATACTATTATACTTAAAATACATTAATAGTTATACTGTTATACTAATTAGTAATTATATTAATATATAAACATTTGAACGATATACAGTAATTAAAAAAATTAAAGAAAATAATAGTACTTTTGTTGATATAAGTAAAATAATACTCACTTTTGATTTTGAGAAATCGCGACAACCAGCAACGGCGGAACAGAAGGCGACGGAAACTCTTAGCTTGTTAAGCCGCGATATAATTGCATAGACAAAAATATTTCTAAGAATTAATTTTCTAAAAACATTCAAAACAATTTTTTAAATAAAAAAGAGATTATTTAGGTGGCAAATGTTTATTATGTAAAATTTCGTGCAAATCCCTTCATTGGTTTTGGCGTTATTAAAGAACAGACGTTGCCTTTTATATATATATAGATATATGTATTCAGGACTACATAATTTTTAGCTGAAATATAAAATTGTTGATTAAATTTGGAATTTCGTGTTCACCGAAACACTTACGCTCTTTTGAAGCAATGTTATTTTTCAGAAAGATCTGCAAGCGTGGTAGCATCATGTCTCACATGTCAGGCGCATGTTTTTATCCATGCACCCGGAAGTGACGTAATACTCCATCTTTTCTCCACTTTTTCTTTTCACCTTTCAATCGCTTTTTTCTCTTTTAAAACTTTTATTCAGTTTTTTTTCTAGACTTCAGGACTGCATAGATCTTAATTAGCGTTGAGTTTATGGATGGGAGGACGTGTCTCATCCACGTCTTTCACTCGCGTCGATCAGAAAATCTCAACAATTTTTTTTTCTTTTGGCTCAAAACAAATTCCATCACATCCACAAATTCAATCACATCCAAAAATTCCATCACATCCAAAAATTCAATCACATCTACAACTTCCATCACATCCACAAATTCCATCACATCCACAACTTCCATCACATCTACAACTTCCATCACATCCACAACTTCCATCACATCCACAACTTCCATCACATCTACAACTTCCATCACATCCAAAAAGATTATTTATTTTAGAAAATATATTGTTTATAATAATGTCTAATTTGAACAATATATGTTATTATTAACATTAGAGTTTGGGTGCTAATAAAGCTGTTTTTAATAGTTCATCTAAAAAACACATCTTTTCATTTTTTTATGAGAATAAGTAAATTATACATTATGACATTACATGAACAGTGAGGTTACTATGACAATACAAAATATTAAAAAAATCTTTTGAAGTGTTTTCAATTTTTACTGTGGTGATTAGGGCTGTTACAGTTACTGAATCTAAAACTGAAACATTCAGTTAACTGAATCTTTTTAGATTCAGTAACTTCAACTGAAACTGAATTTTTTTTTTTAACTGTAACTGAAACTGAATCTATTGAGAAAACTGAATATAACTGAATCTTTTAGAATTAATATTTTTTATCATTTTTTATATTATTTTTATGTTTGCGGTTAAATGTTTTAATTCTAAGGCACGGACGATAACTTCGGTCGAAGTTAGGAATAGTTCTTTCGTTTGGTTTCGTGTTAGTGTTCTGTTGCTTGCGTTGTTTTTCGAAGATTTTCAAGTTTTTAGAATTACCAAAATGGAAGATACTTGTGTTAGTAATATCATTGTCATCGACGAATCTACCGGGGAAGAAGTATCGTTGATTCAACAAAATGAGTCGGAATCTGCTTTAGGACCTCCAACGAAAAAAGCTAGATTCAACAAAACAAGACCTATTACTAACCCGGTACATAAAAGGTTTACAGGAGTTGAAGAAGAAAAATAAGCAATATTTGTTCTGTAATTTTGAAGGGAAAAATGTGACAAATTTAGAGTCTCACTTGAAGAAGCATGAAATAGAATACGCAGAGTATTTAGAGGAAAAAGAAGCTATGAAATCAAAAACACAAAGTAAGTCTATTAAACGATCCTTTTCATATTTGAAAAACCAGGCAACAATTGAAAACCGTTTTGTTGTTAAAGAACGCAAAAATCACATTAAAAAAGGTTCCAATGCCTATAATAAGGCTGCCCATGCTATCGCCTCAGCATTTGCTGAAATCAGTTTGTCATTTCTTTTGATCGAAGATCCTTCTATTAAAAATATGTTTGCAGTTGTGTCGGAAAGTCGTTTTCTAACCTTGCCGAACCGACACGATATATCCACAAAAGTTTCCGAATTAGTAGAAGAATTAAAACGGTCTGTTGAATTATCATTGAATTCAGCTAAGTATGTGTCAATCACAATAGATTTGTGGTCTCGGCCAAGTTATTCATCGGCAAGGATGAATTATTTTGATGAATTGCCATTATTTTGATCGAAACATCAATAAAATAAGAAGAGCTCTTCTGACTTGTAGAACAATTACGCAACCCATTACAGGCTTTCCTCTCAGCAGATGTCGGCATAATTTGGGTGACGACAAGCTAGAAGCTGAAGTCTTTTATAAATTCAAGAAGGAATTTTTAAGCTGAATAAATTTTTTAAACATGTCTGTGTTGCAAAGTGTTTTTTATAGTAAATTTTTTCTTGGTAGTTTACCTAAAAAAATAGAAAAAATAAAACTAAATCTAACTGTAACTGAAACTGAAACTGAAACTGAATCTTTAAAGATTCTGTTTACTGAAACTGAAACTGAATCTTTGTAAAATTTCAGTTACTTTAACTGAAACTGAATCTTTTTTCAAACCTGTAACAACCCTAGTGGTGATTGATAGTAAACATTTTATATCCGTTTTTAACGTTTGTGGCAGCTCAGAGTCTAGTATTGCTTTTTATCGATTTCAACAATTTTCATCTTTCTTGTTTAAAAATATTTGACATAAAACGGTTTCAAATAATAAAAAATACTTTGAAACCCTTGTGACCTAGAGATGAGGCATTCACCAAAAGACCGAAAGGTTACTGGTTCGATTTCCCATCCCGGCATCGCCAGCGGTTGCAGGAATGTGGAGTGTGGAGGTGGAACTTTAAATTATTTTTATAATTCTGTTTACTGTAGAACAAAGTAGCAAGTAAGAAAGCACAAGTAAAAAAAATACTCGAGTGGTGCAGATGTCCTTCATTGACATTATTTACTATAATAATAAATAATAATAATGCTTATTTAAGTGAGTTTAATCATTTTTTTTAAATAACTTAATTTTGTTTACTATTATAAAACGATACTTCTATTTAAATAAATGTCTGTGTTTGAAAAATTTTCTTTATATATAAATCATTTTCCTACAATGAACTTTTTCAAATAAAATTGTTCTCCTATAAGACATTTGTATGGCCCACAATATGTTTACTGAATTGCTAAAATGTTACAATTTTGTGCCATGATGGACATTTTATGAGGATTGCATTGGTGACTGACAATGATTGGACACTGGACACTCAAAGAAGCAGAATAACCTTGAGCTCTTTGACTTTTTTATGTGAACCAGATTGTTCACATTCATTGAAGTTAATAAAAATTTTTTTTTTATAAAATCCTCCATCGAGACGCCAAGAGTAAAGAGTGGTTTTTAGAAGTACTAGAGATTTGGATAGAAACAAGTGAACCGTTAAAAACTTTTTTCTTCACAAATCCTCTATACTTGATTATTTATTTATTTAATTATTTGTTTGTTTGTTTGTTTGTTTGTTTGTTTGTTTGTTTGTTTGTTTGTTTGTTTGTTTGTTTGTTTGTTTGTCTGTCTGTCTGTCTGTCTGTCTGTCTGTCTGTCTGTCTGTCTGTCTGTCTGTCTGTCTGTCTGTCTGTCTGTCTGTCTGTCTGTCTGTCTGTCTGTCTGTCTGTCTGTCTGTCTGTCTGTCTGTCTGTCTGTCTGTCTGTCTGTCTGTCTGTCTGTCTGTCTGTCTGTCTGTCTGTCTGTCTGTCTGTCTGTCTGTCTGTCTGTCTGTCTGTCTGTCTGTCTGTCTGTCTGTCTGTCTGTCTGTCTGTCTGTCTGTCTGTCTGTCTGTCTGTCTGTCTGTCTGTCTGTCTGTCTGTCTGTCTGTCTGTCTGTCTGTCTGTCTGTCTGTCTGTCTGTCTGTCTGTCTGTCTGTCTGTCTGTCTGTCTGTCTGTCTGTCTGTCTGTCTGTCTGTCTGTCTGTCTGTCTGTCTGTCTGTCTGTCTGTCTGTCTGTCTGTCTGTCTGTCTGTCTGTCTGTCTGTCTGTCTGTCTGTCTGTCTGTCTGTCTGTCTGTCTGTCTGTCTGTCTGTCTGTCTGTCTGTCTGTCTGTCTGTCTGTCTGTCTGTCTGTCTGTCTGTCTGTCTGTCTGTCTGTCTGTCTATTTATTTATTTATTTATTTATTTATTTATTTATTTATTTATTTATTTATTTATTTATTTATTTATTTATTTATTTATTTATTTATTTATTTATTTATTTATTTATTTATTTATTTATTTATTTATTTATTTATTTATTTATTTATTTATTTATTTATTTATTTATTTATTTATTTATTTATTTATTTATTTATTTATTTATTTATTTATTTATTTATTTATTTATTTATTTATTTATTTATTTATTTATTTATTTATTTATTTATTTATTTATTTATTTATTTATTTATTTATTTATTTATTTATTTATTTATTTATTTATTTATTTATTTATTTATTTATTTATTTATTTATTTATTTATTTATTTATTTATTTATTTATTTATTTATTTATTTATTTATTTATTTATTTATTTATTTATTTATTTATTTATTTATTTATTTATTTATTTATTTATTTATTTATTTATTTATTTATTTATTTATTTATTTATTTATTTATTTATTTATTTATTTATTTATTTATTTATTTATTTATTTATTTATTTATTTATTTATTTATTTATTTATTTATTTATTTATTTATTTATTTATTTATTTATTTATTTATTTATTTATTTATTTATTTATTTATTTATTTATTTATTTATTTATTTATTTATTTATTTATTTATTTATTTATTTATTTATTTATTTATTTATTTATTTATTTATTTATTTATTTATTTATTTATTTATTTATTTATTTATTTATTTATTTATTTAACAGGCCTCTAACAACATTAATAACAAAATAAAAAACCGAATATTTATCTGCTTTGACAAAAAGATAAAGTGGTAAGATTAAATGATAAATGTTCATCTAATAATGGAGTCTTCTGTACGCTAGAAATTTTGAAATGTCAGTTTGATTGATCTGGCACGGAAAACAGCATCATGGGGTAATAATTTCCTTATTGTTGTGACTAGAATTTGAACGGATTAGTAAACATTTACAAGAAACCTGACCGGGTTTTGGGTCAACAGGCAAGATTTAAAGCGGGAGAAAACTAAAAAATTATTAGTTTTTGGTGGGAACAAGTTCCATGGGCTTATCATTCAATTGGTAAAAAAATGTTTCATGATCTCTCCTTTACTGTCACAGACAGAAGGATTGGCCTCGAGAACGTGTACACTGGGCAAGTTCTGATTTCTCTTTCCCTCCCTCCCTCTCTCTCTCTCTCTCTCTCTCTCTCTTTCTCTTTTTTTTACTGTTTTTTTTCTTTCTTTCTCCATCTCCAATTTGCTATCTGTGGCAATATCAACACAGTCAGCCTATCTTGCTCCGTCGTGTTTCAGATCTAGGTCATTAGACACGTCAGAATCAAGAATGACTGTTTATCTGTAATATTAAATACTAGGATCATCTCAAACAGACGGAACAAAGTTATTACTCATCATAGGAAAAACATTATCTTTTCCAAGAGATTTTTGTTTATGTTTTTTAGGAGACATTTTTTGGGAGGACCTAAACAAGATTCCTTAATTTCTTAACCTCCAAAAGGAATCAGTTCAACCGAACTTGAATAACTCTACTGCTTCTATGAATTTTGGTGGCGTATTCATGTTTACTGGGATAAATTTTAGCAGTGGCTTTTATTTTGAAAAAATTGTTTTCTTTCCAAAACTGTTCCTTTAGCTGGTTGATGAAATGGTCCAGAAATGAAATAAAGATGTTCCACTTGTAAGACCACACGCAAGAGCATTTGACTTGTAAGTTTTTTTTTAAATCATTTGAACTGTTAGTTTCTTGTTGATTTTTATGCCAAGTCTTATTCACTAAAAAATGAAATTTTTTAACTGCAATTGTTGTTTGCCTTTAGAGACCTCCGATCGTTTGTGGGAAATTTTGCAGGGGCCTGTTGAAAATACCGTTTTTGCCCAAGTTATTTGCAGAAACGTTAATAACGCAAAAGACTAAGCAGCTACCTACCACAACCAACGGAATCTGTTATTGTCATAAAAAATCAAAAGTTCTGAACATATAATGGTTGTTGGAACATCACAGCTTTTAGAGACAGCCAAGTTTAAGTGGTAGTGTATATTAAATGCAACAGATCAGGGCTTGATGATTGCTCGGCACCCATTGAACCTGTCCATTATAGCTGTTGCACTGTCGAACTTCTGTCACTTGCAATGCTCAAACGTCAAAAAAACCATCCAGCACTTAGGGTATTTTCTTGGTTGGGGTTCGAATTGCTGAAATCCGAATTGCCGAAGCCAATTTAGGCCGAATTGCGAACTCGGATTTCAAAGAACGGCTGAATTGCCGAACTCGGATTTCAAAAAAAGTCCGAATTGCCGAACTCGGATTTCAAAGAAAGCCCGAATTGCCGAACTCTGAGGTTGCGTAATATCGCATAGTAATAAATTCAAGTTACGTAATCGAGTGTCCACAGTCTTTACTTACGTAATCAGATAAAACACATGGACTCCTAAATAAAAGCTATCTGGACACAAACCTGAATGGGTGAGAACCTAATGAGTCGACTACATGAGGCGATTGTGTACAAGCTTGCGAATGTAGCATACTAGCATGCATCGACGTATACTAGCTTATAAGCTGTGAGCCGCTTCAGCTCGTTGTTTATTATTTCATTGTCTCGAGCGCGTCGGGTCGTCGAATCGTTTTATTTTGACAAAGATTATATTCTGATTCCAGAGTTAAGATTTTTTGGATTTATTCAGCAATTCAGTTTATTTACTACTACAAACTTTGTCATTGTTAACATTATATTCAGCATTTGGATACAAAACTAGCCACGGTAAAAACTAACAAGTCAACGCTCGTATTACTTTTTATCATTTCACTCTTTTCTGCGTGATGAAGTTCATTATGAGAAATGGAACCGTGCCAATCCAAGAATAATATAGAGTGTTAGCTCATTTCAGAAGTTGTTTTCTTCATTTCGTTATACACTATATCATTGAAGATATGAATTCATGAAGACACTCCAACATGAATTTTTATCGGCTAAGAAAGTATATTTCAACTCAGTTAAAGAAGAGATATATTTAACCATTTCAGTTGAAAACACAACATTCACCTGGCAATGTTCTGTCAATCAACTCATGGGGACAAACTGAAGAATACTATAATTGATCCTGTGACCAAAAACCTTAAGTTCTCTAAATTTTTGTTTTATGACAACATTATCTTTAAAGAAGATACAATGTCAATTTTAGTTTCCAAAGAGCAATACAACACAACAAATTTTATAGTTTAAAAACTTTTCATGGATGGACATTTGTTAGCCGGTGAAGCTCGTTTAATATTATATCATGGGCAAAAAACATGGTGTGGGAGCATTGATTTACCAACAAAGTCACATCGTTTGCAAGCCTTTCCACATTTTAATCAAAATATAAGTGGAGGAAATAACAAAAGAAGCAAACAAGAATAATAGAGCTAAAGAAGAAAAATAGATAAACTAATAAATTGCACTTGACAACATTTTAGCTTAGATTATTTTGTGTTTTAAAATAAACTATTTTAGTGGTAATTGTCAAATAATAAATGTTTTATTTATGTGTTTCAGTTGTTCAAGTGTAAAATAATAAAAGTTGTCAAAGTTTTTATAACATGTAGCTCTCTCAAACAGCCAAGTATAACGCGATACAATCGCCCCATGTGGTAGATAACGCCGTGGCAGATTTGTGTCCAGATACCTTTTATTTAGGAGTCCATGATAAAACACCACTAAACAGCCAAATCAAGTTACGTAATCGAGTGCTTTTAGACTTTATTTATGTAATTAGAAAGATAACAGCCAAATCTAAGGTTTGAAACAAGTGATCATGATTGTTTTGTAGTTCGTTATACGATATAATCAAGTATCAATAAGAACACGTAGACGCAACCAACTCGTTTACTAAAAACCAAGAAAACGGAAACTACATGCAAGGAATACAAAAGACAATAGTAGCCAAAGCATAGATAATACAACCACGCAACATCTCCCTTCTTTAGATTGTTCTACCCAATGTTTTCCCCAACAGAACAATCACAGGTTCATTTTCTCCACTGGCTTCAAGGCCCGAACTGATCTTGTAGTGTAGCCTGCCGTCCCAGGAGTGTCACAGCTTGTCGTTTGTGGTGTATGTTCAACGTCTTAGGGCTGATCTTCGATTCTGTCTCGTGCGCTGGGTTGTTCCTGTTCTGCTGCTCTTGTCTCCTCTTGAGTGCTGCCTGGAGTGCCTGGCACGTTGTGGGTGTTGCATTCATTCTCAGCATTTTTGTCAGATCGTACTTTTCTCATGAACTGCCTGTTTCTTCTGAGGGTCTTGCCGTTTGGCGTGACTACTTCATATGTTCATATGTACGACTCGAAAGCTGGTTGGTGACTCTGGCCGGTCTCCATTCTTTTTTAAATGGTTTTAATGGCTGTAGATAGACGTGATCCCCGTGTCTCAGTGGCCTGAGATAATGTTTATGTTGGTTCACCCGGTTGGCAATCTGGGAACGTGTCTTTTCCCGTTTGACACCAGGGGCCCATGTTGACTGTGCTGAAGGCTGTAGCAAGGAGAATGTGGACGGCATTGTTGTCTTCGTTCGTCGGCCAAGTAGGTGCTGTGCTGGACTTGCATTCATTCCTTCGTGGGAGTATTTCTGAAATTTAGCAGTCCTAGGTATGGGTCTTCATGTGCGGCATGACACTTTCTAAGAATTCGCTTTGCAGATTTCACTGCCGCCTTTGCAGCCCCGTTTGCTTTGCTATTCCCTGGACTGGTCACTTCGTGCCGGAAATTTCAACTTTTAGAGAATTTTTTTGAAAATGGCAGAGCTGTATTGTGGTTCCCAATCGCTGATTACCACGTCTGGTATGCCATGTCGAGCGAAGTGATGTTTGAGCTTGGTGATGACTGATTCTGACGAGGTGTCTGACAGGAAGTCAATTTCAAAGAATGAGCTATAGCAGTCAACAGTCACCAAATAGTCTCTGCCATGAATGGTGAATAGATCTGTTCCAATTCTTTCTCATGGTCAATAACATGTTTCGTAAATGAAGATGGTTTCCGGGGGAAGTCGGTCACTGTAGGTAGAACAAACGCTGCATGCTTCCACAAACTGTCGGATCTAGCTTGACATGCCTGGCCAAAATACCACATCTCGAGCTCTTCTAAGGCATAAATTTTTTCCCAGATGGCCGGCATGGACGCGTTTTTTGATATTTTGTCTCATTGCAGTTGGCACGATTACACTTTTTCCCCGTAGCAGGATGCCGTCCTGGAGAGAGAGTTCATCACGATAGCTGAAAAAGGGCATGGCTTGTAACGGAATATCTGTCTTTGATTCCGGCCAATTTTTCATGATGATGTCTTTGACGATTTGTAGACTTGCGTCTTTGTCCGTCGCATTTCGTATTTCTGCCAGCCTGTCGTTATTTATTGCACAGAACGTCACGTTATTCACTGTCACTGTTTCTTCTTTTGAGTGGGTTTGCTTAAGTGGTGCTCGGGACAGTGCATCTGCTAGCGGTATATCTTTAGCGGTAATTGTATCTTTGAGTGCGTAGTAGCAGTCCCTGTAGACGTTTTGGTGCCTTGGAGAGTGGCTTGGTGACTATGGCTTCAAGTGGTTTGTGGTCTGTAACAACTCGTATGTTCGGTCGTCCGAATGTGTAGTGGTGAAACTTTTCAAGTCCAAAAACTACTGCCAACATTTCTCGTTCAATGTTTGCATATCTTGTTTCGTTGTAAGTTAGTGCGCGGCTAGCGTATGCTATTGGCCTTCCCTCCTGTGTGAGAACGGAACCCATTCCGTACTCGCATGAGTCGTTTTCTATCGTGATTTCTTTGTATGTATCATAGAAAGCTAGAACTGGAGTTCTGTGATTGCCGACTTTACTTCTCTGAATGCTGTCTCTTGTGTCTCAGACCAAATCCATGGAACGTCATTTTTCATGAGATTCCGGAGTGGTTCCGATGTTGCTGCTAGTCGGAAAGAAACCGGTTACCTTCCAAATTGACACGGGAGCATCCGTCAACCTCTTTCCATCTCGATATGCACCATACATAGAACCAACAGAAAAGAAACTGACTATGTGGAACGGGTCAGTGTTACAGCCATTGGGTCAGTGCCGAACCATACTCCGCAATTCCACGGCTGCCACCATGTTGCGTAGTTCGTTATACGATTTAATCAAGTATCAATAAGAACACGTAGACGCAACCAACTCGTTTACTAAAAACCAAGAAAACGGAAACTACATGCAAGGAATACAAAAAACAATAGTAGCCAAAGCATAGATAATACAACCACGCAACAATGATGATTAGCAGATAAAAAAAGACCTTATCCCTGCTATGTGAAATGCACAAAATTAAAGTTTACTCAAACTAATACCACAATTTAAAATCATGATACAAATCCTAGCTCTTTAGCGCTGATATGTAGCCTCTATACTAATGACCACTTCAATATATACATTTCATAACAGAACTTGGTTATTTGAACTGATTTTATTGCACGGTAATATAACGTAACACTAGAATTCGGCAATTCGGCCTTATTTCAAAATCTGCGTTCGGCAATTCGGCCCAAAAGGCCAAATTGGGTCATTCGGCAATTCGGCCTTCGGTAAATTTTCTTTCCCTCTAAATCCGTGAAATGAACAAATCCTGCAAAATATTCATGCATTTTTCTACTCTCAGTAGCATAACGAATGATAATTGCTACTGTAAAATCCGGGTGTTGAGCATTCTGAGCTTTCTCAAGACAAAGAAAGTATATATTCAACTAGTTTTAATGGATCTGTAAGTCTAGAAAACGTTTTTGAAACGCCAATTTTTATATTTTGGGCTGCGTTTGTTGGAGAAAGTGCCTAAAATTTATATGTTTAGGCAGTTTAGGGAAATAAGATACTATTAGTTTTTTATTTTAAAACATTTTTATGAAATTTTTTATTTTATTCTACTTGTTGAAATTTTTTATATTAACATGATTTTGTATAGAAGACCAATGTAATAATTTAACAAGCCTTTTGTTACTGTTTTATCACTACTGTTTGTCACTGCCAACTATTTTTTTGTATCTGGGAACCAGAACTGTGTTTTGTTGTGTTGTGTTGTGTTGTGTTACTTTCCATTATTATGCTCTTATGTTCTTCCTCGTGTTTCTAGGTTCTTTTTTGTGGTTTAAAGTTTGTTAGTTTTTTTTTTTTTGAGTTTCCGTGTGCATAATTTTTTACATCTCTATGTGTGTATGTTCATTTTTGTGTGTTCAATGTCAAACTGTAACTACGTTTCTTCTTGCCTTCACAAGACGGACCAATTAAATTTGTCCCGGCAGTGCAACACAATTCTGACGTCATTGTAGAAAAAAGAGAGAGAAAAAGATAGAGTAGAAAGAGAAATAACACTAGTGAGGGAGAGAGAGAGCCAGTTGAATGCGTTGGACAGCTCAGGGTGCCCGGACGTGTCGCACGGCAAACACGGACAGACAAGATGGCGAACGGACCGGTCAGTTGTACGCAGCAGCTGTGTGTGATATTTATGGAACGCTGGAGAAAGTGAACGTCGACGCAGTAGTAAGCAGGCCTGTGCAAGGAGTTGATTGATCCGTAGTCATGTGACGCAGGAAAGAGGCATGTGCATACGTATGCTCTGTTTGTACACCACCAGCTTTTTATGTCCTTTTTTCCTTTTTTTCTTTTCTTCTCACACACTCCCCCAGTTTTTACTCGTTTTCTATCAAATGGAGTTGCTTGTTTATTTTCCACAAAGAATAAAAATCTGTTCGTGATTTTTTCTACTTTCATGTTTTGGTGTTCTAATCTCAAACGAAAACTGCACATCACGTATCATACTTTTCAGTATCATACTTCTCTCAAGTAATTTGTAACTTTATAATTTAAAATTTATTCCAAACTAAAACAAATTATTTTTTTAAATGTACCTTATATTAATTGATTGTAAGTTTTTCGTTGCAGATAGATTTTAAAACACGACTTCAGTGAGTAAACGTGGTTGCATGACTGCATGTTTTGTTAACGTTGACGCCGTCTCATTTCATAACGTTGAGACGAAGTTGTTAGCGTCAGATTAGATTATAAGCTGTCCATCTCCATTACACCACTCTTCTTCTTCTATATTTTTTTCTTTATTATATTTTTTAAATTATTTAACTATCAAATATGTCCATACAAACTCAATTTATTGGAAAATAAGATTTCAAAACTTCCGAGTCGTTAGCTATCATGAAACAAATTGTAAACTGAATGTTCAAGCGAGAATAACTGATAATTGATAGTAACAATGTTTAAAATTAAAAGTTAAACCAATCAAAAGTTTTTTAAATAAGCATTTGAATTGGTATCATCAGATCAAAAATAATGCTTAATTAAGACCACACAAATTAAGGATCATCTTCAGTGTAATAATCTGGTTCGGTATGTTTGTGTGTGTGCGTTTGTGTGCGTGCGTGTGTGCGTGTGTGTGTGCATTAGTTTTTAGAATCAGCTTAAATAATTTTCGATGTTTGTTCTATGTTAGAATTTTGCGTAACTATGATAAGTGCCGCTGCATTCGTTACTAACTAATTTCCGTATTTTAAATGCTTTTATTTAACTTCACTTTCTCTCTGTTTGTTTGTCTGTGGTGATCAAATCTTAGAAATAAAAATTTACCCACTTTTCGACCACCTAGAGCTCTTAAACTTTCAGTAAAGCTTTATTCGGGATGACAATACATGAATTTAATGTTTCCGACATGAATTAGGACTTAAATCAATTAAAATTAATTAAATCAAATTAATTCCTGCTATCTAGCGATTGTAATAAGTTGTTTATGTATAAGTTGCCAGAGGTCCAAAGTAATTAAACAGTACGGATGTTTATTTATAAGTCGCCAGAGGTTAAAAATAATTAACAAGGTTGAGCGTAATGGTTGTTTTAGATTCAAAAATTTTAGTTTGTTGACTCAGATAAAAAGGCAGAAAAAATAACATTTGTAAAAAAAATTATTTCTCATCTTTACTTGTTTACATGATAATTTGAGCAAAAAATGCAGATAAGCCTAGAAAAATGTTATAAACAAATTTAAATATTTATAAATAATTTACATGTGTATTTTAATATAATAAAATACAAATTGATGAAGTTTACCTTTTAAGTCCAAAAAGTCCAGCTCAGTCAATTTAATTCTATGTTTTTTTTAATTTTCAAGATTTTTTGGAAAGTTAAGCAAAATCCAGGTTGTTTAAAAATTCAGAAATACTCGCAAAAATTGCGTCTTTACAAGAATTCCACCCTGGATTATCGATATATCAAACTCTTAAAATGTGGTCAAATTTTTATTTCATATTCAGGTGTTTTTTTGTAATAATTTGCAACACCAAAAATATTTAAAAAACTTTTTATAACTTCTATATCAAAGTTAGATGAAAAGACGAGCCATTTAAAAGCGAAAATCACTCAAAGCTTTCTTCTCGTTGCACACGCGCATTGCCTACAGCTTGCATAATAACCTTCTCAATGCACATACACACACATACACACACACACACATGCTCGCACACTTTCACATACAAATAGCTCCAGAAATGCACAGACTAGATGGGAGTCGTGTTTACAAACATGCACGCACACACTGTAAAGTAAATTTTGTCAACAAATTTCAATCTGAAAACTATTTTCGAGGAGTCCCAGTTTGTAAATTATAAAATGCATGTGTGTGTGCGTGCGTGCGTGTGTGAGTGTGTGTGTGTGTGTGCATTTCCCTTTATTCTACCTTAGCAAGCGGGAACAGAGAGCAAGCCGGAGCCGGAGACCAAGCGGGAACAAGAGAGCAAGCGGGAACGGAAGAGCAAGCGGGAACAAGAGAGCAAGCTGGAACAAAAGAGCGAGCGGGGAAAGATTGATAATGATTTTTTTAAATTGTCATAATTTTGTACATTAAACTTTTAATAAGAAAACCAAAATAATTAATTAGGCAAAACAAAGTTTGCTGGGTCAGCTAGTATATATATATATATATATATATATATATATATATATATATATATATATATATATATATATATATATATATATATATATATATATATATATATATATATATATATATATAAATGAATGTTTGTATGTATGTATGTATGTATGTATGTATGTATGTATGTATGTATGTATGTATGTATGTATGTATGTATGTATATAGGTATTGTATTCATGCATTGCTACACCATTCATCCGATCGTAATGAAATTTTCACACAACCTTGAGAGTCAAGGGGAATCAAATATAGAAAATTTTTTTTTTAAAGCCGTCACAAAATGAGCGGAGTGGAGCGGGTGAGCGAGCGGGAACTATATATATATGTATGTGCGTATGTATGTGTGTATGCATGTATGTGTATGTGCATGTATGTGTGTCTGTGTGTGTGTTTATGCATGTACTAGCGGAGATACCCGGCGTTGCCCAGGTTTTTTAGAGGTTTTTCTAATGTTTGTCTCTTTCTCTCCCGTTTCCTTTCCCACCTGCTTTCCCACTCCTGTTCGCTTTCCCGTTTTCGGTCGTTTTCCCGCTGCCGGTCGCTTTACCGCTGCCGGTCGCTTTCCCGCTCCCGGTCGTTTTCCCGTTCCCGGTCGCTGTCCCGTTCCCGCTCACGTTTGCTCTCCCATTCCCGCTCACGCTTGCTTTTCCGTTCCCGCTCGCTGTCCGTTCCGGGTCGCTTTCCCGTTTCTATAATAGACAAACTAACCCACAAACATTCATATATATATATAGTCTTAGCAAATCTATTTTACGTTTTATAGGCTAACAGAAGTTATGAAAGAATGGAAAAGAGAAAATGAGCGTGAACGGGAACGGGAACGGGAGAGCAACCGTGACCGGGAATGGGAGAGCAAGCATGACCGGGAATGGGAGAGCAAGCAGGACCGGGAACGGGAGAGCAAGCGTGAGCGGGAACGAGAAAGCGACCGGGAACGGGAAAGCGACCGGGAACGGAAAAGCGACCGGGAACGGAAAAGCGACCGGGAACGGGAAAGCGTCCGGGAACGCGGAAAGCGACCGGGAACGCGGAAAGCGACCGGGAACGCGGAAAGCGACTGGAATCGGGAGAGCAAGCTTGGAAGGAAACGCGAGCAAGAGAGAAAATCGATAACAAAACTTCTGAGCGGGAAAGCGATCGGGAGCTGGAAAACGACCGAGAGCGGAAAAGCGACCGGGAACGCGACGAAAACGGGAAAGTGGAGAAGGAAACGGGAGCGAGAGAGACAAACATTAGAAAAACCTCTAAAAACCCCGGGCAACGCCGGGTAACCCCGCTAGTATATATATATAAATTAGATTTTGTAAGTAAGTAAGTAAGTCCTTTATGCATTGCTACACCATTCATCCGATCGTAATGCAATTTTTACACAAGCTTAAGAGGCAATGGGAGACAATTATAGTGAAAAAATGAAATCGGACACAAAATGAGCAGAGCGGAGCGGGAGAGCGAGCGGGAATGGGAATTAGAAAATAAGAGGGAACGAATAAACTCTTGAGAGCGGAAAAGCGAGCGGGAAAGGAAACTGGATCAAGAGAGACAAACATTAGAAAATCTATAAAAATCCCGGGCAACGCCGGATACCCCGCTAGTATATATAAATATACTAGCAGTGCCCGTAGCGGCTTCGCTCTCATGAAATTAGAGAATTTGAATTGTGCATACATAGTAGAGTACTGCACGGAACAATTTTTTAGGTCTCGGCTCGGCCCGTCGACAACTTGGCCCACCCCGTTTCAAAAACCAAAATTCCTGGCCCGGCACGGCCCGTCTAATATGGCCCCGGCCCGTTTTTATAGGCCTAGAAGTTCTATATACTTGAGGAAAAACTTCGGCCCGTCCCACCTTGACTTCAGGTTTAGCCCGGCCCGTCTGAACACCCTAAAATCACTAAAATGTCTATATACTTAGTTAAAAATCTCGGCCCGTCCCACCTTGATTTAAAGTTTGGGCAGGACCGTATGAAGACCCTAAAATAACGGCTTGGCCCGTCCGTCTGGTGATAAACTGAACTCATCTACTTTTAAACGGCACAAAACCTCAAAATACTAATTTTCACATTTGAAGTCTTGGAAACCAAATTTTCAAAAAATGTTGAAACACGTATATCATTATTTTTAGAGTAGAAACTAAATACTAATTTTGACTTTTGTAGCATTCACAGTTTTTGAGTAGCAGCTACTTTAAAAACCAAGTAAACCTATTGTCCACCCCACATTTAAGGTCCTGGAAACCAAATTTGTAAAAAATGGTGAAACACGAATATTTTTATTTTTAGAGTAGAAACTAAATACTAATTTTTACATCTGTGGTATTTACAGTTTTAGAGTAGCAATTACTTTAAAAAAACAAATAACCCTATTTTCCACCCCACATTTGAAGTCCTGAAAAAAAAATTTTCAAAAATTGCTAAAACACGTATTTCATTATTTTTGGAGTAGAAACTAAATACTAATTTTTACTCCTGTAGCATTCACAGATTTTGAGTATCAGCTACTTTAAAAACCAAATAACCCAATTTTCCAAGCCACATTTGAGGTCCTGGAAACCAAATTTTCAAAAAATGGTGAAACACGTATTTTTTTATTTTTCAAGAAGAATCCATATACCAAATTTCAAAATCTCCTCATTTTTGGTTTACGAGATATACATTGTTTTAGAAAAAAGTTTGTTTTCCAGTTTTTTTCCCTCAGGAGCAAAATTTTTAAAAATCCTTTCTTAATGGATGCTTACGCAATAAAAGTAATATAAGTTCCAAATTTCACGTTCCTAGGATGAGGCGTTTGAGCTCGGCGTTGATTATCAGTCAGTCAGTCAGTCAGGACATGTTCTTTTTTTTCTTAATGGATGCTTACGCAATAAAAGTAATATAAGTTCCAAATTTCACGTTCCTAGGATGATGCGTTTGAGCTCGGCGTTGATTATCAGTCAGTCAGTCAGTCAGTCAGGACATGTTCTTTTATATATATAGATATATATATTTTTTAACGTTTACTAATTCAACGAGGTTGATGAAAAGAGTTACCTCCGCGAGACAATCAACCTTAAAATGTTGAAATCACTCAAAACAAATAAAATCAATAAAAAGTCATAATACAATTAAAAAAAAGTCAACTGAAAACTGAACATGTCATAAAAAATTTTAAAAATTGAAGTAAAATTATAATATGATGTTCGTATAGCAATCTAAGTCTTTATTTACACTGAAAACCTTTACTGACTTTTTGAAGGTTTGTAAAGAAGACATATTTAGATTTGCAATCGCATTATTCCTAGGTATTTTATTAAATACTAGCAGTGCCCGTAGCGGCTTCGCTCGCATGAAATTTGAGAATTTGAACAATGCATACATAGTAGAGTACTGCACGGATCAATTTTTTAGGTCTCGGCTCGGCCCGTCGACAACTTGGCCCAACCCGTTTCAAAAACCGAAATTCCTGGCCCGTCTAATATGGGCCCGGCCCGTTTTTACAGGCCTAGAAGTTCTATATACTTGATGAAAAACTTCGGCCCGTCCCACCTTGACTTCACGTTTAGCCTGAACACCCTAAAATCACTAAAATGTCTATATACTTGGTTAAAAATCTCGGCCCGTCCCACCTTGATTTAAGGTTTGGGCAGGGCAGTATGAAGACCCTAAAATAACGGCTTGGCCCGTCCGTCCGGTGATAAACTGAACTTATTTACTCTTAACCCTGCACAAAACCTCAAAATACTATTTTTCACATCTGTAGCACTTACAGTTTTTGAGTAGCAGTTATTTTAAAATCAAATAACCTTTTTCCACCTCACATTTGAGGTCCTGGAACTGGAAACCAAATTTTCAAAAAATGTTAAACACGTATATCATTATTTCTGGAGTAGAAACCAAATACTAATTTTTACTCCTATAGCATCTACTGTTTTCGAGTAGCAGTTACATTAAAAACCAAATAACCTTATTTTCCACCCCACATTTGAGGTCCTGAAAACCAAATTTTAAAAAAATGGTAAAACACGTATATCTTTATTTTTAGAATAGAAACTAAATACTAATTTTTACATCTGTGGTATTTACAGTTTTTGAGTAGCAGTTACTTTAAAAAACAAATAACCCTATTTTCCACCCCACATTTAAAGTCCTGGAAACCAAATTTTCAAAGAATGCTAAAACACGTATTTCATTATTTTTGGAGTAGAAGCTAAATACTAATTTTCACTCCTGTAGCATTCACAGTTTTTGAGTAGCAGCTACTTTAAAAACCTAATAACCCAATTTTCCAACCCACATTTGAGATCCGGGAAACCGAATTTTCAAAAAATGGTGAAACACGTATCTTTTTATTTTTCAAAATGAATCTATATACCAAATTTCAAAATCTCCTCATTTTTGATTTTCGAGATATACATTGTTTTAGAAAAAAGTTTGTTTTCCAGTTTTTTCTCCTCAGGAGCAAAATTTTCAAAAATCCTTTCTTAGCGGATGTTTACGCTATAAAAGTAATATAAGTTCAAAATTTCACGTTCCTAGGATGAGGCGTTTGAGCTCGGCGTTGATTATCAGTCAGTCATCTGTCAGTCAGTCAGTCAGTCAGTCAGTCAGTCAGTCAGTCAGTCAGTCAGTCAGTCAGTCAGTCAGTCAGTCAGTCAGGACATGTTCTTTTATATATATAGATTTTCAAAGATTAGTTTTATAAGTACCTATTCTAACATTATCTACTATACGTAAGTTGTTAGAATGTACATTTTTGATAAAATAAATAATTTTTAAATATTGCGGGTAATTCATTATTAAAATATTTAAACATAAAAATTAAAAGTTGATAAATATAAATTTTGTCCAATTTCAACAATTGTCCTTGGTCAAAAAATGTAGAAACAGAGGCAAAACGAGGTGCCTTGAAGATGACTCTTATGCACCTTCTGCAAGGTTGATATATATATAAATAAATATATATATATATATATATATATATATATATATATATATATATATATATATATATATTTTCTTTAAGACAAGCTCGATTAAAAATAAGTCTCCATTTAGCCGCTATGAGTTTTATAGATACTTTCTCAATATTTCGGAACAACGTTTTTTGTTTACTGCAACACGTATTAAGAAAAGTATTAACATTTAAAACCTTCTTTATTTCAGACTTACGGGCCGTTTCGGCTTTCGCCATCTTCAGAGTCTGTAAATACAATCGCGTAAAAGGAGGCAAAAGATAAGAAAACATGTAAGAACTAAATATACAAATAAACTAATATCCTTAAGAAATTATCTTAATAGAAGGATATTAATAAAAATTATCAAATTTAGACACTGTAATTAAATTAACGTACATAAAATAAACTGGAGTTATGAGGATAAAATAAGTATAATTAAAAACGTTTAATTAAAGGATAAAATAATAGTAGCAGTAATAATAATAATAATAAAAGCAAGTATTATGATAATAAATAATTAAATTAAGTCGAAATTACATAAGATATTTAAATAAATAAAATCAAGAATATCTCCGCTTTCGTCGAACAGTGATGTTCTCGTTTGAAAGTAAATGGAGGAAGGAACTGGATGAGTACGAACAATTGTCATCAATCGGACATTCTTCTTCGACACAGGTGCGCGCGGTATCATCAGGACTAACAGGTTGATCCAAGTCATCAACAACGGTCGTGAAGGAACAAGGACTTTCTGTGAGGATATTTTCTACAGTATCTTTAAATGACGGATCTTGCGTGGTATCGAAATATTGCGAAAAAGAGCATGCGTCCAAAACGTCAGGACTGTTTGTTTTATACATATCAAACTTATGATTAAGCTGAAACTCATCAGGTGAATCAGTCTCAAGAAAATTATCAAGTGATTGAACCAGATCAACAGAGTTACCGATGTCGTGGAATTCATTAACATTGGAAACATCAAGAGTCGCGTTAGAAAAGGTATCGAGAAGATGACCATTTGAAAGATCAATAGGACCCATGTTGTTTTCGTTAATCGAAGTGTCAACATTGTCAGAAGCAGTCAAAACATTGTTACTCTTTTCAAAATTCGGTCGTGAAGCAATGTCCTCAGTGAATCCAAATAATCTAAGAGTTGTAGAAAACTTTTCAAATTGTTTATTAATTGAAGGGCAGACTTTCTGAATATAAAGAGCTTCTTTTATTTTAAGTCGAAGAGGATCGTATTCTTTAACAACAATATTCGAATTAGCAACGAGAACTTCACGTGTGAGTTTTCGATGATGTATTGTTTCAAAATGCTGTCGAATACTGCCGGATTGCAGATGCATTGTTAACCTACGAGACAGTTTAGTTCTGGTATGACCAATATATTGTTCCACCTTACTGTGTGGCAACGGACATTTAAATTGGTATACCAAGTTGGTTTGCTGTAGGATATCATCTTTTTTCCGGGTTCTATTGTTGGTAATTACAAGGTTAAAAAGTTTGAGGTTTTTATAGTAAATATATAACTTCAACACGTTATTATTAGGATGTATAACTGAAACTTCTTTACTGATAATTCTACGTAAAACAGATTCGTCCAATTTATAATCGGAATGCATCTGATTTCTATAGAACAAGGTTATTAGTTTGATGTTGTCCTCTTTTACCTTCTGTGTAGAGGATTCTTTGGTAACCATCTTAGTAACAAAACTATTGATGGCGTTGTCGACAACGGTATTAGAGAAGTTATTGTTGATAAGAACTTTTTTAATCCTTTCGACTTCGATGTTGAACTCCATCCAATTCTCAGAAAATCTGTATGCCCGTAATAAATAACTATTGATGACACTAGCCTTGTATCTGTCGGTACACTCGCTATCACCATTTAGACAGACACCATTATTGGTATATATATATATGCATTTAGGCGAGGCGGTGTTGCCGTAGACATGTGGGTTCGATTCCTAGTAGAGTCGTATATATATATATAAACATAAACATAAAACATAAAGGAAATGATGGGCGCAAACTATAAGTCGCTATGCCCATATCTAGAATAATATTGTTGATATATAAGTTCTATAAATAAATGTATGTATATATTAATAAAAATCCTTTTTATAGTTATACATAATATCACTTATTTCGAAATGACAGTCGATTAGTCTTTTAAATTCATAAACGAGTTCGGCTTCTATGATTTTCGAAGGGAGGTTGTTCCAAATTGCAGTAGATCTTGTCAGGAAGAAATATTTTCTGCAGTTGCCGTTGAATCTTTGTGTTTCAAGTTTGAACTTGTGACCTCTTGTTCTTCTTTCTTCTGATATCTTTATATTAGAAAAACACAATCGTCCTTCTTTGTCTTGAATAAAGTTGTAGAGCATGATCAGATCCCCCTCAGTCTTCTGTACTTTAAACAAGGAAACTTCAAATTTCTCAACCTGTCTTCCTATTTCAATCCCTTGCATGCCTTGACCATTTTCGTTGCTCTCTTCTGGACTCTTTCAATGGCTTCTATGTCTTTTTTATTCCATGGTGACCACACACTGACTGCGTACTCCAATCTGGATCTAACCAAAGCTTTATAAATCAGTATAAAAGAATCTTTTGTCAAATCTTTAAAATTTCGTGAAATTAAACCTAACAGTGAAAAACATTTTTTAATTACTTCAGAAATGTGATCTACAAATGTTAGTGAACTCAGGAATGTAACTCCTAAATCTTTTATTTTGTCAAGAAATTTAAGTTCCACTACTTCTATATTGTTACGATATCACCAAATCGTATACCGGGCTCAATAGAATGGTTTTGCAGGTTATTGGAAAATAATAAATGAAGGCTTTGTTAAGGCTATTTATACCTTCTGGTCTATTAATAAATAAATAATTAATGTCCCTAATAAATATTCTGAATCCGTTAAGGTTTATCAATAGGAAGTTGATCATCAAACCAGTGATTTTACATTATTACCACCTTCTTAATTCTGTTCGTCCCGAACAGCATAGTCGCTTTTGAGAAATGCGACTTGGCCACGAACACCAAAATACCTTGATCTTTACTCGTGGCTTTGACCGCAATTCGCAAACAACATGGTCAAGTCCCTTGACCGTTTGATGCAGTTTATTCAAGTCCTTCTTTGGCTCATCAACAGAGTCTTTCTTTGGCTCATCGTCGCTATATATGCACGGTTCATCACAGCCTTTTTTGCATGCCTCGTCCTGAACATCTTTGCACGGTTTATCGGAACTGTCTGCTTTTTCTTCTTCCTTCACATCTTTTAGATCTTTCTCAAGAACTCTTCAAAAGGTTTTTCGAAAACACGTTCCATAAATCCATAAATCCAATAAATCCCTTCATCAAACGGTTATTTGATTTTACAATGACTCTTAGTCTCTCTGATCATCATCATCATGACCGTCTTTGACAGGCTCATCATCATGACCATCTTTGCATGGTTCATCTTGAACATCTTTGCATGGTTCATCTTGAACATCTTTGCATGGTTCATCTTGAACATCTTTGCATGGTTCATCTTGAACATCTTTGCATGGTTCATCTTGAACATCTTTGCATGGTTCATCTTGAACATCTTTGCATGGTTCATCTTGCACATCTTTGCGAGGCTCATCACCATGACCATCCTTGCATGGTTTATCTTGTACATTCTTGCATGGTTCATCTTGACCATCCTTTTTGTTTCCGCAATTGTTTGTGTCACCATTGAGGAGTTCAAGAAATTTCTTCATTTCTCTGCATTCTTCCGCCATTTTGTTCAGAGCCTTCATTAATTCATTATCTGTTTCGAACTCATACTCTTCTGGGTCAAACCCATTGTCCTCCAATGACGTCCGGAGGCGGTCCACGAGCTCAGACTTTCTTCCTTTATCACTGAGCTCTCGTTTCCTAAGTTCCCGCCTCAACTCGAGTATCGAGAGTTCATCCAATGCTTTCAAAACCATTCTTGTATCCCACTGCTGATCACCAATGTTACGATATCACCAAATCGTATACCGGGCTCAATAGAATGGTTTTGCAGGTTATTGGAAAATAATAAATGAAGGCTTTGTTAAGGCTATTTATACCTTCTGGTCTATTAATAAATAAATAATTAATGTCCCTAATAAATATTCTAAATCCGTTAAGGTTTATCAATAGGATCATCAAACCAGTGATTTTACATTAATATTATATAACCGACGATCATCTAATTGGCGTCCATATCTCACCGCAACACAATTACCAGCATTTAGCTTAATTTCCCATTTTTTACTCCAAACTCCTAATGATTTCAAACAGCTCTTCAATATCAATCGATCATCACTGCTTTTTATAGTTTTAAATATTTTGGCGTCATCAGCGTACATAAACAGCTCCGCCGAGTTATTCTTAACTATTTCAAACATATCATTGACATAAATTATGTAAAGTAATGGCCCTAAAACACTACCTTGTAACTTTAAATCTATTAGATGTGCTATTATTAACCCTGGTATGCGGACTTTTCATCAAAGGACGATTCATCAAGGGACTGTTCATCAAGGACTATTCATCAAGGGACTATTCATCAAGAGACTATTCATCGAAGGACTATTCATTAAGAGGACGGTTCATCATAAGGACTGTTCATCTAAAGACTATTCATCAAGAGGATTATTCATCAAATTTTGAAGCCACTCAGCACTCAGCAACCTTTATCAATATATACCCAAGATATTTTCAGCGTAAAGTAATTTGATGTATTTTTAAAATACAGTTCTTCTTCTTTGATAAAATAAATTTCAAACATATCAGTAATTTTAAAAAAATAGTGATGGCAACCAGGGTTGTTAAGAGCGGTACCATTGGCTGAAAAGATCGTTGATGACAGAGCCGCTACATTTTTTAGCTGTTCTCAGCGCTATTCGCTACCGCAACTTAAAAAAAAAAAAAAAAAATAGGTCTTTTATATCAATTAAATGAGTTCCAATGTATTTAGTTTTTATTTGAAGTTTGCAGGACATCTGAGTCTTGTTAATTTATCGACGATCCGGACGAGCGTAAGCGTCTCTTTGAAATGACCTTTCCTGACCTCGCTAAAGCGAGCGTGTTCGTCTCTTTGAAGTGTGGCAGAAGTGGTAGACCGGGTGTTAGTGATGTTTTGAGGTGTATGGTATCTGGCTGTTTGAGTGTATATATACTTACAGTTTGTACGAACCGTTGAAAGCAGTTTTTTAAAACTTATTATTCAATTGTCTTCTGCTCGTTTGATCTTAAGATCTTGACGTTATTTCTTGTCCAATTATTTTATTTACTGTATTTGACGAATAAAATTGTTGTATATTACAACCATGTCTTTTACAAACTTGCTGATTGCTCGAGGCAAAAGTGTCTTTGAAGCCTGGCCCCTTGGTGTTAAACGACCGATGCCAGATTTGACGTGTTTGTGGCCTTTGGTAAATGTGTACATATATGGTTTACGAAAACAGTCGAATTTAGTTTTTCTGGTGCTGTGACCGGGAGCGGAAGCGGGAGACAAGCGGAAAGAGAGAGCGACCGGGAGCGTGAGAGCAAGCGGGGAAGAAAACGGGAGCAAAAGAGAAAAACGACCAAAAAACCTCTAAAAACCCCGGGCAACACAAGGTACCTCGCTAGTTCTATTATAAAGAATAAAGTATTTGGATGCAAGCAGAGTAGCACTGTAAACTTGATATAGATTATCCTACATTTTGGTAACATATTTTGGTTAAAAATAACATTTTAAACAATTTTATTAAATTTTTTGATGAATAGTCCGCTGGATGAAAAGACATTAGATGAACAGTCCTTATGATGAACCGTCCTCTTGATGAATAGTCCATTGATGAATAGTCCTTTGATGAATAGTCCCTTGATGAATGGTCCTTGATGAACAGTCCTTTGATGAATCGTCCTTTGATGAACAGTCCTAGAATCATTAACCCTAACACTACTTGTTCTATTTGTTAAATAATCTTTAATCCAATTAATTAAGCCTCCATTGACGCCATAATTTTCTAGTTTATCAATTAACTTTGCATGAGATACACGATCAAACGCTTTTTCAAAATCCGTATATACCACGTCTATTGTTTTCCCTTTATTTATTGCCCTGCTCAACATATCTATCAATTTTAACAATTGAATTGTAGTTGATAAATAATGATTAAACGTTTAAAAGCTTTTCATTTTTTTTATTTTTTAGATACCTAATTTTTGGGCGAAAAAATGACAAACTTTGCAAAACTGTTCTTCTTATTGGCTATGACAATTTTTAACGTGAATGCAACTGTAAATAAACAAATGTTTATAAAAAGCAGTGTCAGCCATTTCCATGCCTTTCTGACTCTCCTGCAATCTTGATTCAAAGCTCTTCTCTTCCGATGTGTGCTGTTAAATGTTTGAGTAGTCATCAAATAAACTGTTTTAGATTTCAATGTTACAGAAACACAAAAACCTGTCATTTGTTTGAGTTTTGGAATTTTCGGTCATTAACAAGAATACAAGATTCTAACTGCTTGGCATTTTATAGAAAAGGTGAAAAAATAAAACTAATTTTGAAATACTTTAAACCTTTTTTCTGTTAAATTTACTGTTTTCAGATACATGCCCACCAAGTTTTGTTTACATGGCTAGAGTAGATCCTACTCTTAATGTTACAAACTAGAATATGGAAACTGAAATTGGTCGGAAGCTAGAAAGCACTGCAATGATATTCAACCTGGTAGATCTTTTCTTACTGTCATTGACAGTCAAACAAAAACAGAAGTTGTTAACAACTATCTTTTATCTGTCCAAGGTTAAGTTTTGTTTCAAAATAGCATCGACTATTTATCATTTCAATGTGGTGATTTTTAATTATTACAGTCCTAATTAAAGCATTTTGTTGCTTTTATGGAAATTGCAGTTTCTTCACTTGAAGCAACTTGCTTGTGTAATAACATGCGTCTGGTTAGGAGCTCAAAAAATTAATCAAATTGACATCAGTTCAGTTTTTGTTTGGAAGCCATTTCCCAAAGTCTTTTTACCTCTGGGTTCCTATTTGAACTAGTACCCGACTTAACCAGATAGATATAAAGATTCAAAAACAGAAGAGGCATGTATGACATTTTTTGATAATACATTTCAGTAGAATGATATCAACTAACTGTAAGTTTTTAAAGTGCGCAATTTGCGAATCAATAGTTCTTCTGGATTGAACAAATCCATAAAATCGACATTCATTGCTGTAATGTTTTTATTCATTTTCCATGTAAAATAATTTATCGTTTATTAAAAAATCTTCTTGAAAGTTGAAAAACTTGAAACAAATTGTTACTCAGACCTTAGATTTAATTTGTTGCCTTAAATTCAAATTTGATCAGGTATAATGACAAATTATGAACTACTTGAATCAATCAAAAAATGATAATTAAGTTAAATAGTGTCATATTTTCATGCTACTTGAACCGTTCTTAACAAATATTTTTGTGGCAAAATGTTTAATTGTTTTTACAGCAGATCTGTTTATTTTAATATCAAATAAATATTTTTTTAAGACTGCTAACAACGTCGAGTCAATTCAAACATTCAGGATTTTGTTTTATTCAATATTATTTTAATCAAACTTGTGGTTTTTAAAATAACTATGTAAGTAATTTTAGTTTTTTTTCCTGCACTGTTCATATTTGTTGTTTTTCTACTGGCACTGTCAATATTAGTTCTTTTATTGGCACTATCAGTAAAAGTTGTTTAATTTATTAGGCACTTTTAATGTAAATTGTTTTTTCTCCTGGCACTGTTAATATTAGTGTTTTTTTAACAATAATTTTTCTCTTGGTATTGTCAATGATAGTTGTTTTATAAAATAATAAAAAAACAAAAAATAAAAAAACATTGGATCTTGCTCTAAAGTTTTATTTCAACCACAAATTAACGTTTGTGGCATATTCGGAGTTGTTTGAAAAACTTAATAACTAATTTGGTTATAAATTTAAGTTACATAAAATTGTTTTTAAATGTAGTAAAACATGGTTGAACAAACCAAATTTGAAATTTGAAAACATTTTTTGAATAACTTAAAGCAAAAACAAGTATCTACGATTTTAACTAAATTGATAGTGTTTAATGTTCTCCTACTTAGAATAAAGAATTTTTTCAAATTTCTTTCATACACTATAAGCAACAAAATAGTGAATTGTGATTCATTAACAAGAAAACAAAATAGTGAATTGCCAAATGTTACAACATGAATGTGCGCAACACATTGCTTTTCCAACTTATTAAACATTAAAATATTGTTTTTAATTTATTTTACAAGTACGTGTCAAATTCCACCAGCCACAAATTTTTCAATTTTTGTGGTTTAAAAAATATAAAAACAAAATCTTTGCAAGCAAGCACAAACACGTTTTTTGCTTAAATTTTTATGCTCATTGAAAATGCAGAATTCAATTTAATGCATTGGCGATGACGTGCAAAAAATACAAATTACAAGCAGGCTATTTGGCTGGCACAAATTGTATATATGAAACTGCTTCAAGCTCAAACAATATGTCCATGAAACATTTAATTAGAGTAGAATAAATATATGTTACTGAGAGCTATCAAAATTAATAAAAGTTTTTAATTAACCAGAATGAAAAAAATGATTATTTTGTAACAAGCCTGTATGTTTGAAGAAAATAAAAATGATTTAAACTGTTTAAACTTTGATGTTGTTGATGTCACAATTGCTATTTCACTTCAAAATAACAACTCAAAAAATGCCCTACTTGAAAGATGCACCGCTCAAATCATGTTTTGCTTAGCATTCACAAACAACTTCTAATGAGTCAGTGCTTTGCAAAGAATTGTCACTTGGTTGTTATAAATATTTTACAATTGGTTCCTTGAAGATCAAAAACATTACCAGGCCAATAGAACGGACTGAGATTCCGAAAACGATGGAAAAAAATGAAGTCAATTGATGATTTTATTTTATTTTATTTATTTATTTGTTTATTGGGATGATGAACACAAAGCAGAACACAAAACACAAGAAAAAGAACAAGAAAAATAAAGTCACCCATTCTTCCCATCTAGGGGATATCCTTATAGCAGATAGAAATAATAAAAACCACCAAACCTGTTGGGTCGCTGTAAGGTGAATGAGTCACCTACAAATTTTATGAGTTTTTATTTAAATATTTTATTTAGTTTGATGTGTATTTTCTAGTTTGATGTGTATTTTCTAGTTTGATGTGTATTTTCTAGTTTGATGTGTATTTTCTAGTGATTGATTCTATTTAACAATAGTTATTTTTTCTGTTTATATATGTATATATGTATGTATATATATATATATATATATATATATATATATATATATATATATATATATATATATATATATATATATATATATATATATAATCGAAGACTGAGAAGTTGAAAATAAGACAATCAAATCATTTTTTAAAACACGCTTTTATTTAAATGCACTAAAAATGATCAAATAAATTTTAAACATAAAAGTGTTGGACGCAATTGTTGCAATCGTATGAGTGCAAAGGAATGCGTCCCACACTTTTATGTTTACAATTTATTTTCTCTTTTTTAGTGCATTTGAATAAAAACATGTTTTAAATTTTTTTTTAATAGTATTATTTCTATATAAATAGAAATAAGTCGCTAAATGTGTTGTTAAGCGCTAAATTCGAGAACGACTGCACCAATTGTTACGAAATTTTGACACAGTCTTCATTGTCTTCATTGAGCAGAAAGTTTATTAGGAACTCATGGAGTTTTAGGATATTTTTATATGTGATCAGACCAAAGTACCAGTTTTAATTAACTCAAACAACTTATGAAAGAAGCATTATTAAGTATTGTAAATATGCAAATATATTGTTCTATAAAACTGTAGTTTAAATGGTTTACCAATAACTCTTCCTTGAAATTGTTTTTATACCAACATGTTTTTAACAAGATCCATTGTGTTCAGTCAGTGCCTTCTGCGATTGAGTTTCGTAGAGTCGTAGAGTACCAGTTGTCCTAAGCAAAAATACAACAAATAAATGTATTTAAACATTTCTAAATAAAATATTGCAATGCTATAAAAACAGGTATAACAATATATAGAGCCTAAATTCCAATTAACGATTTTTTTTAAAGCTTACCCTTACGTTTTTTTTACAGAATTCAGAAATGAAATGAGGCTCACAGGGTTTGTTTAGATCCTCGGTAAGCATCTCAAAACATGTTTTATAAGCCGAACATATATCTAAGCAGTTGCTTTTACGGAATACGTTTTAGCTTTTATCCTGATAAATTATCTGAAGACATAACAAAATAAGTCCGCTAGATTCATGCAACCTCTTGATGCCATCTTGTGCAGCTTGAACTAAACTAAAAAAATGTGCTTAATTAAGGGTTTTGTTTTAAAACAGCTAATTATTTCAGTATTTCTGTGGCCTGGAGTAAATTTTTCAACTTTGTGAAAAGTTATTCCGTGTTTGTTTTCTACTTAGATCGACTTAGATATTATATAAAAAAAAAGTAATTTTAAATATTTTCAACGTTGCAACTAAGTTGAAATGATTCGAGGCACAATATATTCCCAGGTAAATTTCCAACATCACCACCCTCCCACCGACTCCACAACAATCTCCAGCAGGACCGCACATGCCTCCGGTTGTTTCAAATAATCAAATCACTGTCAACGGCAGATTAAATCATTGGTCAGACCGCTTCAAACTGAACAGGCCTTCACCACGATGTTCAGAGTCGGCAAATTGCATAAAAAAGCGCAATATTATATCTATATAATAAGAACACATTATTAAATATTAACAAGTAAAGAAAAAAACGAGTTATTTAGCACAAACTTTGATTTGAAATACACTCGATGTGTGTCTGTGTGTATGTATACTAAAGATGTTCAAATTACGTTTTTTTTTAATTGAATCATGTATTGTCGTCCAATATGAAGATATGCTGAAAGTTTCAGCTTTCTAGCTAGTCAAAAAGCTGGTTAAATTTTACTTGCAAAATTAGCGTACAGAGAAAGCCACACACACACACACACAAACAGAGATTGTAACCTAAATAAAAGTTTGTAAAAATAAGTTAAAAAAACAAAACTTTCTAAATCAACATAGATCATTTTTATATCTCTATGATTTTATGTATGTACATTATACATAATATACACATTCGTATTAGGGTCGGCGATTGCGGGGGAATGGGGTGAAAAGTCCACCCCACAATAATTTGGTTGAGGAGAAAATATAGGCAAAGCCCCCCCTTCCTAATAACAGTTGCAAAAAACTCACAAATTCACAGCTGTCAGTAGAAGTATACAAACTTCAGCAATTCAGTTGAAGTGATTTTTGCTATGTCTGAAAAGGTGTGCCGACTGTTTCTACAAGCTGAGCAGTTTGATGCTCATATGTCCATGCAGTATCATCATGCAAGGCAGAGCGTTCTTTCAGTACCTTGCGTAGGTCGAAAACATGGTTACGCAAAAGCATGACTGAGTCAAGACTGAACGCAACTGCGATTTGTCATGTCCATCGGAACATCTTGGATGACGTTGACCTAGACCGATTGGCGACAGAATTCATCAGTTGGTCAAATAATAAGGAGGCGGCGTGGTTAAGTTAACGTCTATATCTATCTGAGACAATTTTGACGGTATGCATGTTTGAGTGTTCTGTGACGTGTTTATTGGTTTTCCTGTTTTTATCTTTTGTTCCTCTCTCTTTTTATCACTTTCTCTCTCTTTTTCTCTTTCTTTCTTTTCTTTATCTCTCTCGCATTAGGTTTTGTATACAAAAAAACTAGGATACATAGTCTTTGTTTTAAATGGTTTATAAAAACGGGAAGGAAAGAAAAAGATTTAATGCATATAGGCACTTTTGCAGATTCTTATAACAGAACTTGTTTGATGGAATGACTTGTAGAGATGAATGAAATGAACAAACGAACTTAAAGGGACATCTATTTTATAACTAAATAAATTAATCTATATCATTTTTGAATTTATGCATTTGGAGAGAGAAAAACAGAATTTGAGTTTAAATAATTTCTTGGAAATTAATACACTTTTTGTACTAGTCATGGCGTCATTTTAGGTTTTCGTCAGAAAGAAAAAGTTATTCTGATAAATGGGGTCATTATAGGTCACCTGGAACCAAAATAGCAGCCTTTAAACGGGCCATCAATAACAAAAACTAATCATCAATCATCTGTACAGTAATCAGGTCACACAAAAACTTTGGATGTCACTTACAACTGCTTACAACTTGTAGATAATGTCACCAGAAACAAATAAAAGTAATACAAATAAGCAATTCATAGTTACCAAAACGATCAGCTTCAGCAAGATGTTTATTGGAAACTGGCTGGTCACTGGTCACGTAGTCAAAGTGGTCACCTAGCGATTTGAAGAAAATTTCATGTAAAACATTTTTCTTGCAGCACACAAACTTTCTCTCACTAGGTGGTGTGTAGTGACGCGTCTGTCTAGTTGATTTAAACCAGATTTATTTGTTGAATAACAAGAATATCATATTTTGTTAAGTATAACACATGCTTTTAAAAAATGCTCTTAATAATACAATACAATACAGCTGTCAATAATCGACACGCCTAATCAAAACTAGAATTTTGCTCGTTTGCTCGAATATCTCTGTTATTTTTACAACGCTTATAAAAACGTTGCTTGTGATTTGTTTGTTTGTTTCATCGCCGAGTGCGAATAAGCACATCGACGTTGTTTGTAATTTGTTTGTTTCAGCGCAACGTCGAGTGCGAATAAGAACGTCGAGTGCGAATAAGAACATCGAGTGCGAATAAAAACATCGAGTGCAAATAATAAAAAAATTAAACGGTAAAAATAAAAAAAACAGTTTTTTAAAAAAATTCACACTAAAAAATAGAAAATAATATAAAGTATATTTTTGTTTTGAATATTAGAGCGTTGGGCGTTATCTATATAATATCTATAATTTATTTATAACCTACTATTGCCCAACGCTTTAATCTTCAAAACGAAACGTTTAGTTCAAAAAATTGTAATGTATACATTTTAATATTATTTTTAACATTTTAGTACATTAGTATACGAGCGTTGTTTTTATAAAAAATATTTTTTATACTTTATTTCTTCAATCTTCGCTTTTGTTAAATTAAATTCACCAATTTTTCTCTCACTGTCTTTAAAGACTTTCATAAAAAAAATTGTATCGTACCTATAAATATAACCCCGGTCCAAATAAATAGGAACAAAAAAAAATATGATTGTAAAATCCGCATGTCAGCCAATCCCGATCGCCGTTACAAGAGGTATATTTTAACAATTTTTTTTTCCAATATTTTTCAGATTATGGCACTGTTCCACATTAAATACGTCTTTGTGCAAATGTGTGAACAAATGCTGAATTTTGTGATTGCAGGTATATTTTAACAAAAATTTTTTTAATTATTTTTCAGATTATGGCACTGTTCCACATTAAATAAGTCTTTGTGCAAATGTGTGAACGAATGCTGAATTTTGTGATTGCAGCGCCACCTTACTGTGAACTTCAAACAAAACACGCCAACAATCCGACATCGAAAACTACTGAATAAGCTTTTAATTAGCTTAAGTTGTCTGTTTTATGCTGTCTTTTTTGGATGTCTGCTGTTTAAGCGAAATCTTGTAACAAAAAAATAATGGGAAAACATGGGAGATTGAGTGATCAGTCTTTGAAAATTGTTGCTGCTTTTGGCAAAAGTCAATAAATCGATCGTCAATAAGATCGTTTTCATCTTCATCTATGATTTCTTAAAAAAACATAGGCAGACTGCATAAAAAAAAGAACAAGATATCGAAACAAGGAAGTTTCCTTGTCCAAAACCACTGGGTGGCTATAAATACCTTACACTAGACTCACTAGAGTAATGGCTTACACTTTATTAACCATATATCAAAAATCGATAATTTAAAAATGTCATACAAAATAAAAACTAAAAAGTACTGTTTGATCTCAATTTTCAACAAGTTTTCTATAAATGCAACAAAAAACTGAGCTTATCTGACCTTGTAACACACTGCAGATTTTTTACAACTTAATATAAAAATACAGTCATTTCATATGAAAGATTTAAAATACGGAAATTTTTGAATTTTTTAAATCTTTAAATGAAATGAGTAGGATCGGTTGTCATTGAATCGTATTGTTTCCTTGACTAGGAGGTTTATTTGCATCACACTGGTCTTAGTAATGGCTGAAATTTGTAAAAAAAAATAACACAATGAATCCTATAATTTCATTTTGATCTTCCGTGTTTAATGGTGGGAAGAAAGTAGTGTAATTTCACTTCCATGATTATTCCACAAAAAAGGGCAGCGGTGTAATTAATGTAAAGAATTTACAATTTTCAACTTTAACGTAATACTTTTAACAACTGCTTTTTTATTTGTCAGTTATTTTATTTAATTTTGAATATTGAACTTTTTCCACCATTCCATCACAAGTGTTGCGATTATTGCAGCGCAACCTTACAGTGAATTTTAAACATACACGCCAACAATCCGACATCAAAACTTATTGAATGTTAATTTTTACAAGTTTTAATTATATGAAATTGTTTCTTTTCTGATGTCTGTTGTTGTATGTCTACGGTCTGATGTCCGACTAACTAGAGGACTGAAACTTTTAGCATAAGCGTAAAATAAATGAAGACAATGCATTACTTATTAACTTGAAGACAAAAGTGTAGAAAAAACTTACAAAGAAAAAGATTTATTACTACAACATTGGCGGCCACGGTGCAACACATGGACGCAACTAAAAGACATTCAGGGGGCGATTTATCACCCAAGAGGGCGAACTGACAAAATTTAAAAATCACTTTTAAATAACATAACTTTTTATTTAAAACTTGGACGTTTTAAATAGTTTGGTAAAATCAAGTAAATTGTTTATATGATTTATCTATATATATAAAAGAACATGTCCTGACTGACTGACTGACTGACTGACTGACTGACTGACTGACTGACTGACTGACTGACTGACTGACTGACTGACAGATGACTGACTGATAATCAACGCCGAGCTCAAACGCCTCATCCAAGGAACGTGAAATTTGGAACTTATATTACTTTTATAGCGTAAACATCCGCTAAGAAAGGATTTTTGAAAATGTTGCTCCTGAGGGGAAAAAACTGGAAAACAAACTTTTTTCTAAAACAATGTATATCTCGAAAACCAAAAATGAGATTTTAAAATTTAGTATATATAGATTCTTTTTGAAAAATAAAAAGATACGTGTTTCACCATTTTTTGAAAATTCGGTTTCCCGGACCTCAAATGTGGGTTGGAAAATTGGGTTATTTGGTTTTTAAAGTAGCTTCTACTCAAAAACTGTTACTGCTACAGGAGTAAAAATTAGTATTTAGTTTCTACTCCAAAAATAATGAAACACGTGTTTTAGCATTTTTTGAAAATTTGGTTTCCAGGACTTCAAATGTGGGGTGGAAAATAGGGCTAATTGTCTTTTATAGTAACTGCTACTCAAAAACAGTAAATACCACAGATGTAAAAATTATTATTTAGTTTCTTTTCTAAAAATAAAGATATACGGGCTTCACCATTTTTTACAAATTTGGTTTCCCGGACCTCAAATGTGGGTTGGAAAATTGGGTTCTTTGGTTTTTAAAGTAGCTTCTACTAAAAAACTGTTAATATTACAAAAGTAAAAATTAGTATTTAGTTTCTACTCTAAAAATAATGATATACGGGTTTCACAATTTATTGAAAATTTGGTTTCCAGGACTTCAAATGTGGGGTGGAAAATAGGGTTATTTGGTTTTTAAAGTAACTGCTACTCAACAACTGTAATTGCTACAGATGTAAAAATTAATACTTAGTATCTACTCAAAAAAAAAGATATACGTGTTTCATCATTTTTTTTGGGTTATTTGGTTTTTAAAGTAGCTGCTACTCAAAAACTGTTAATGCTACAGAAGTAAAAATTAGTATTTAGTTTCTACTCCAAAAATAATGAAATACGTGTTTTAGCATTTTTTGAAAATTTGGTTTCCAGGACCTCAAATGTGGGGTGGAAATAAGGGTTATTTGATTTCAAAATAACTGCTACTCACAAACTGTAAGTGCTACAAATGTAAAAATTTGTATTTTGAAGTTTTGTGCCGGTTAAAAGTAGCTAAGTCCAGTTTATCATCGGCCGGGCCAAGCCGTTATTTTAGAGTCTTCACACGAGCCAGGCCAAACCTTAAATCAAAGTGGGACGGGCCGAGGCTTTTCACTAAGTATATAGATATTTTAGTGATTTTAGGGTCTTCAGTTTGGCCGGGCCAAACCTGAGGTCAAGGTGGGACGGGCCGAAGTTTATCATCAAGTATATAGAACTTCTAGGCCTGTAAAAATGGGCCGGGCCTAATTCAGACGGGCTGTGCCGGGCCAGGAGTTTGGGTTTTTAAAACGGGCTGGTCTAATTTGTCGACGGGCCGAGCCGAGACCTAAAAAAATGATCTCTACTATGGATGCACGGTTCAAACTCTCTAATTTCATGCGAGCGAAGCCGCTACGGGCACTGCTAGTCTGCTTATATATGATCTGATCTCAAATAAAATAAAACACGATTCTGCGTATCAATTTTCCTGTTTCGCCTTTCTGAAACATCAACTCAAACTAAGGTAGAAATATGGACTCATATACAACAGTGGAAAGTGAATGCGATCGAGAAGGAGCTTGCAAAACTTCAAAAGTGGTGTTACAATTTTCACAATTGCGCAACTTTCTTAGGTAATGGGCAACAAGTTTACTCAAGCAATTCAGATCAACTCTGTTCTTCATTCACTTGACCTAGTCAAATGACTACCAGGTTCTCAACTGGAAAAAATAAGCTTCGGTACACTACAACACTCCAACTACAGATAAAACTGTATGCTCTCATATGCACGAGCTAATCCTGGCCTGGCGCTACTGTGTAAGCTTCTGCTCAAAATTGGCGACCTAAAAGCGCGTTTACACAGGCAAAGATTCGCTTGTGCCAAATGTCATTGTAGCGGCATCTTTGCGACAGTGAGGGTTTACACACTTTACACGAGACAATTTCAATACGCAATTTGTCGGGGCTATTTTTGTCGTGCGTGGGCGCGTTTTGCCATTTTTGCTCTAGTTTATATTGCAAAAATGTATTAAAAAACTTTTACTATAAATTTTAATTATGAAAAATTTAACAACCTCTTTAGTATTGAATTTGACATCACTAGCGGATCTAGGGGGGCCAGTCCGGCCATGGCCCCCCCTCACATTTTGTCAATAGACTTTGGCCTCCCCCTGGTCGGACCAAAGTGAAAAATTAAAAAGCCCATGAAAAAGCAAGCCAGGACACACTTTCAAAAAAAATTCTAAAATTTTTCATGCGTAAGTAAATTTTTAAAAAGCTAAATTATCACGCATTTCTCTTGCGTCTAGATCCAAAGCCTCTTATAAAATAGACGCGAAATAATAAAAAATAAAACAAAACGTAACAACAGATCGTAGAAGCCAAAAGATAGGTATTTAAATAATGTTAAGCTAGCACGTTATTTCAGCAAAAACGTGGATGGCAACATGTTCAATTTTTTATCACAATGCTAAACTTTTTCTGTCACAAAAAGCTAATGACCGAGAGGGATATTGGGAGCGAGTTTTCTCAAAAATTTTATAAAAACTTCTACGTTTCTTATAAAAAAAAGTTGATGACAGGGAGGGTAGTCGGAGGTGGGCCGTAACTAGACATTTTAAAGTGGGAGAGTCCTGGAATTTTTTTTGTCTACATTAAGTTCCATATTCCAGCAATGCCCTCTCTCTGTCCCCTGAATTGACGTCCCTAATGTCAAGTAAGCTTAGTGGATAGAAAATCATCTTTTTTATAATAGTTTATAGTCCTTTAGACCAGGTTCTTTAAGACTGAAATGGCTGTATGTAGGAAGCACATAAGTACTTCCTTTCGTGGATGAAAGTTTGATCCGTTTAATTGTCCTTCCTCCTCTATCCAGGCTTGGGATTGGCTCGCAATTAACAAAGCAGGATAGAAAATCAGGCGTTTAAAAGTATATAGAGCCCTCAACTCGGTAAATCTTCTGCAACAGAAGTGGCTCGCTGTTTCAAAATATTCAGATAAAACTGGAGTTTGGTATGCACTCTTTGGTGTGTCCCATGCGTGCTATAGTCAAAGAATGGGTAAATTTCAAACTTCTAACCTGTTCCCTAACGAATTTTTCAGATCTTACTGGCTAGAATAGTGCACTGGATCTTCTTGATCAGTTTAGTGTTCATGTCACAAACGCAACTTTACAACACACGTAGATCTCTAAGTTAACTCACACACAAAACATAGCAAGTGTTGCAGATAGAAAAGCTTTTGTTCAATTGTTGAGACCTCTAAATTTGCCGCAATTCAGAATATTCCACTCAGATGACGCAGAGATGGTGGCCGCATCGTTCTTAATTGTTTCCATCCTCTATTTACAGAAGATATGAACATTCATTCACCCTTTCGTTTTCAAAAGTTGACATTGATAGTGGATTTAAACTTACCGCCTCAGGAGAATCATTTCAGAAAAATTATGGGGGCACAAACTGCTTCAAACCCCATATAATTCAAAATTGAATCTTCTTAATGCTAAATCCTTCTTTTTAAAATAGCTGAACGGGTTAGGGGGAGGGGGATAGTCGTAGGTACTTTTCCAAAAATGTCTTCAAACACTTTTTCTTCCAAAAATAACTGATAACCGAGAAGAGGAATTGTAAATAATTTTCTGAAATTTTTTAAAAAGCTTCGTAGAAATTTTTCCAAAATTTTTTTTTGAAAAATTTTTAAGGAGCCACCAGCCCTACCAAATAACGCCACTGCCCCTTAATTATAGAACTTTTACGGCTCTGGGAGCTGTACTAACATTATGTATTTTTCCTCAAATTTGGACCCCCCCCTTCAAAAGTTGGCTAGATCCTCCAGTGTTTGACATCAATTAACTTTAGTTGAAGAGAAGAATCGCGTTCAAAACTAAAGAAATTTAAAATACAACTTCTCCATAATTTTGAAAAAAAATAATATTTATATTTTAATAATAAAATAAAAATTTAAATTATTAAAAATGACTTTAACTAGGTTATTTTAGGATAAATATCGAAGAGCGCCCAAGTGACGATTAACTGTCAACTGTCGATAAACCTTACAATAACCGATCAGAAGAAGGTCTTGCAGAAATTAATTCAGCATTTCCTTCTAAATTTGTGTTGCTATTTTCTCTAGGTTTTTTGTTGATCTGAAAGATCTCTGATTTTTTAGTTTTATTATTTGATAGACTGGGAAAAGAAAGTTTAGGAATATTTAAAACAGAATTTAATTCTGAGCAGATGTATATACAATCTTAAGATTTTAGGCTTTGATACACAGATTTTTTATGTTGATTTTGTTTTTTTCAAGTACATGTACTCATAATTTAAATTTTAAAATTGTTATAACTTTTTTGTTATAAAAAGATGTACTTATAGTCTAAGAATCTTATACTTTGTGTGGATTTTTTCATAGATAGATGTACATTTAATCAATTTAATCTAAATATTGTATACTTTTTTTCTCCGTAGATTTTAAAGACGTTGAGCTTTCTTCTGACTTTATTCAGTTTTTTGTAGATACTTGTACAATACATTAAACAAGTTTTCAGTGATGGGCAACAAACTACTTTCAAGTAGTTAAACTTTTCTGTAGTTACATGTACCATTTAGTAGTTAAACTATGTAGTTAACCAGTGGCTTCTATCCTTATACAGCCGGGCGCAGCTTCGCCCGGCAAAAAACAGGGGGGAAGAAAGAAAAAAAAGGGGGTAAGGAAAAAAGTTTAAAAATCCATTCATTTCGAAATTTCGATTGAACCTAAAGAATATATCTAAACGACGTGAGAGTCGTGAGACGTCGTGTGGCTTCTCAACGTTGACTCGAGATTCGTTAATTAACATTTAATGCCCATCTTATCTTTCATATAGCTCATCTAATACGCTTCACGATGTAGCCGCAACCGAATGGACATGGAACATAATTTATGCTGAAGCCCATGAATGCTGATAAGTTCTACGACTGATGACGGCTATATAAAATAAACTTGACTCTTTTTGACTCCTTCTTGTTCACAATTTGTTTACTTTGTTAAAGAAAAGAGTATGCCGCGAGAAAAATTCAAGTTTAAGTTACGTTGTTGCGAGTTAGCCTGCGGGAACCTGGTTCGATCTGATAAATGGATGGAGCATTGTCGAAAGCGTCACGCTTTCAAATGTACTAGGTTAGCTTACCCTATCATTGTAAAAGAAATAATTTTAAAAAATTAATAATTGTAAAAAATGGGCCGAACAAAGTTTTGTCAAACCACTTAGAGCGCTTCAGGAATTGTCTGGATTTCCCGCATTGGACATCTTGTACAAGATATCTGTGTCGCTTGCAATTACAAGCGCTAGTGCCGAGAGAGCGATGAGCAGGCTTCGACTCATTAAGAACCGGTTAAGGACCTCAATGTTGGATGATTGGTTCTCTTCATTATTAATACTTGCCTCAGAAAAAGACATTTTGGAAAACATTCCTGTAGATAAAATCATTGATAGATTTGCTGCAACATCAAAACTCAAAACCGCTACAGAAACTTTTAATTAAATAAATTTAGATTTGGATTTATAGTTTTAAATGATTTTTTCAATATTAACGTGTGTTGTTTTTCTGTGTTTGGGTATTATACCGAAATTAGACGAATTGTTGAGGAAAATGTATATAGAAAGAACAAAAAAGTGTGTTAAAACTCAAACTATATATATTTCACCTTATATATATATATATATATATATATATATATATATATATATATATATATATATATATATAAATATATATATAATTAATATATAATATATATATATATATTGGAGGAGGGGGGGAAAGCTTAGCTACTTAGGGGGGGGAATTGAGCCCGGCCACTTGGAGGGGATAGAAGCCACTGTAGTTAACTACTTTTTGTCAGAGGTAGTTTAACTAAAGTAGTTAAATACTGTAAAGTAGTTAACTACTTTTAACTACTTTTTTCTATAAAGTTGTAGACTAATACATTGCATTGCTGTATTAGACCTCACATGATCACCATTAATTATGTTCACCATCTAATTTATTAAATAAAGCCATGACAAATTGTTTTTTTTTAATTTATTAATGAAAAGACACATATTTTATAAGTTAAATATCCAGTCAATCAATCTACTTCAGACGGTGTCAAACGTCGTTTTATTACCTGTAGATGATTACCTTTTGAGTACATGACGCAAGAAAACAAGCTTTTCAAACATACTGTCAGACACTTTGCACCGTCTTGGCACTAATATTTGACCTGCACAACTTAACAGTCTCTCAACAGCAGCACTGCTTGGAAGACTTGTATTAAACTTGAGAAAAACTCTTGTTAGATGAGGATGCATGAGCAGTGAGTTTGTTGTTGAGTCATTTGAAGCTAGCTCTTTGCGTAAAATATTATACAGGCTGATTTAATTATTTTAGACTTTAACTACTTTTAGGTAGTTAAACTAATTGTAGTTAACTACTCTAAAAAGTAGTTAAACTATTCTTTAACTACCGGTTACTTTCGGGTAGTTAAACTTTTTGCCTTAACTACCCCCATGTAGTTAAACTAGTAGTTAACTACTAAAGTAGTTAAAAGTAGTTAACTACTGCCCATCACTGCAAGTTTTGAAATTGGATTTTTTTATAGCTTTTCTGGCAAATCAAACAAATATAAGATACTTGTACAATACAGTAAACTCGTTTTTAAATTGGAATTTTAAGCTAGCTGTGAACAAATGTCAAAATCAGCCCATCTTTTTATTATTATTATTATTGCCAAATGCTGTATTAAATTTAAAATCTTCCCATTTCTTTATCGGTTTATATCGGTAAAGTTATTGCCGATTAATATAAATAATAAATATTCATGAAACCAAAAAGACTCTAAATCGTTTTCGGGAGGCCATCTTGGTATCTCACTCAAAACTTGCTCATCTCCGATATACCTATTCTATATATATGCACTGTTCTTGCAGAAAGACACATTGCAAAAGTGACAGTTGCTCCTGTAAACAGTCTAAATTGTCATGCACTGCATTGATTGCGGCAACATTGACGATAAGGACAGTTCTGGGCCCGTATTCATGACGAGGTCTTAAGAGCTACGCTGTCTCTTACGACGGCGTAACTAACTGGGGGGGGGCAAAAAAAGCTAATTCATGACACTCGACTAGCGCTGTTCTCGAGATTATAGTTAGATTAACTTTACGCTAGCCAGCAAGCAGGTTTAACGTGTATCTTAGTGAAGATAAACACTGATTTCCAGAGTTCTCACATCGTTTCGCTCATAGATATCTATGGCATTCTATGGTTTCGCTATTGGAATAATAACTCAAAGCTAAAATTCTTGAACTGAGGAACTTATAATGTTTATTAATTTATTGCTAACTTTGTCTGAATAGTAAATGGAGTAATATTAAAATAGGTTATAAATATAAAATGCTAAAATATTTTACAAGAAATAAATATTAATTAAAATAAAATAAATTAATCATTAAAAAATAATATTTAAAATTGAATTGCAATTTATTTAATTATTCTGTAGAAATCTAATTCAAAGTTTTATTAAAACTTATAAAAAATTAAAACATTTTTATTTGACAATTTATTAAAAAATTATTTAATTATTATTTAGAAATAAAAATTATCAATCAATTAAATTAATAAATAATAAATAGAGTATATTAAAATAGGTTATAAATATAAAACTTAAATAAAAAACGACAACCGAAACTTACCCATTTATAAATTTGAACAACATTAAAATGTAATGTTATTTAAATTATAGCAAATGCCGACAAAATACGATAGATTTACTGAAACAATAACGGCGTGGCTTCACAACAAACAACAGATTTTTCGCGCACTTTCAAACTATATGAGGTTGTCTGTATGTGCAAATGTGATCACTCTGCTGCTGCTGTTGTTAGCTCCTCCAAAATAGGCTGATGAGTGGGAGGAGTTCCCCCGGAAAATAACTTTTACGGTTTGAAATCGTCAACACACGTACTCATAGATATATATCTATGAGTACTACTTTCTACCACACGCACTTCTACGAGTCATGCGATTATTCAAAAGGTATTCACAACACCACAGGTAACAGCAGTAGTATGAATATGAATGAGCTTGTCAGAAGTTTACCAATGATGCGCATGGCATAGGTAAACATAAGTACTAAACTTTCTTGTTTGTTGAAACTATTCTTATAAAATTTAGTAGTTGTTAATTAATTATTTTAAAATAAACTAGCGGAGTGCCCGGCGTTGCCCGGGGTTTTTAGAGGTTTTTCTAGTGTTTGTTTCTCTCGCTCAGGTTTCCTTCTCCGGTTGCTTTCCCGCTCCCGTTTGTTTCCCGTTCTTTGTCGCTTTTCCGTTCCTGGCCGCTTTCCCGCTTCCGATCGCTTTTCCGCTCCCGTTTGCTTTCCCGCTTCCGGTCGATTTTCCGCTCCCGTTTGCTTTCCCGTTCCCGGTCGCTTTCCCGTTCCCGCTCCCGCTTGCTCCCCCGTTCTCGCTCATGCTTGCTCTCTCATTCCCGTTTTCGCACGCGCTTATTTTCTCTTTTTCATTCTTTCCTAACTTCTTTTAGCCCATAAAACATAAAATAGATTTGGCTAAATCTTGCTTGAAGCTTTCAAACGTTGTTACGTAACCTAAATTTGAATTTTATTACGCAATTACCGATTTTGAATTTTATTACTCACACCCGAATTTATATAAATATAGTTCCCGCTCGCTCACCAGCTTCGCTCCGCTCATTTTGTGACGGATTTCAAATTTTTTTCTCTATATTTGATTCCCCTTGACTCTCAAGGTTGTGTGAAAATTTCATTACGATCGGATGAATGGTGTAGCAATGCATAAAGGACATACATACATAGTTTTATTAGTAATAATTAAGAAAACACTTTTTCTACTATTTTTTAGTTTAAAGTATTTTTTATTTAATTACATTTTTAAAATGCCTTAAAACATTATTTAACTAAAAATTTTAGTTTTTTGCATTTAATTTTTTTAATTATAACTTTTAGTTAAAGTATATGCTGTTAATGCACTTTTAGGTAAACAATATGTTGCGTGAATTAAAAGAGTTTGCGTTTGGTCTGGTTTCGTTAGCGGTTTTGGTGCCGGCATTGTTATGGCTTGCCGTGTTTTTTTATATTTCTTTTTATTACTTATACATTCCGGTTTTGTTTGTAGAAAATGCTGTAAATTTTGTGAAGAGGTAACCTCATTATTAGCTAAAAAATTGCTATTCTTTCCAAGAAAAGAATACTTGACTTCTAAAATTCTAAAGACATTTAATTATTAATTTTTTATGCAGTTTCGAGCTTTGTAAATACAATCGTGAGTGTTATCTACTAGTTTCTGAAGTTCTGCTGGAAGAAAATGTCATCAAGGTTTTTATTGAAATGAATGGATTAATTATCTGACTAGGACTAGACTAACTGATAGATTGATTGAGCAACTAATTGATTAATTGACTATCTAGTTGTTTATTAATTTTTTATTACTTGGTGTTGATGAGGTATTATAAAGAAGCCTTTCAACTAACCAACTTTATTTACTTTCTAAGAAAACAACAAACCAAAATATAAAAGATTTGTATACTAATTTTTTCTATTCTGTATTTTTTTTTATTAGTATAACTTGGTTAACAAGCAGTTGATTTGCATAATAGCTGCAGGGAGCCCAACGCCTTTAAAAATCCTTTATAATTAAAAAAAAAATATTAGCGTGAATATCTCAAAATTAATTGTTGTCCTAACTAGTCTATGGACCAAGTTTTGTATGTTGATTTAGCTTATAAACGTCAGCGAACAACGCATAGATTTTTAGCAGAGCGTTCAAAATATTGGTTTTTTGTTTTGTTTTTTTTTTAGCGTGAATATCTCAAAATTAATTTTTGGTCCTAACTAGCCTATGGACCAAATTTCAGATCGATTGGATGATGGGAAATGGGTTTGTGTTTAATCAATCAATCAGACAGAAAGGTGAAGTTAATAAAAAGGATTAAACATACTAGAATTTCCCTTGATATATTAAAAGTCTGATATATTGTAATGAGAAAAACCAGAATTTATCATGATATATCAAAAGTATGATATATTATAATGAAAGATACCGCATTTTCTATGATATATATAGAGTCTGATATATTTTAATGAAAGTTCCAGAATTTTCCACGATATATCTTAAGTCTGATATATTATGACTCTCTGATATATTAAAGTATTTTGCTGGTCCCCTCAGTTTCTATTCTATTATACTGTACTTATATTTGTAACAAAATCAGAAATAACTGAAATAAACAATATTGATAAAATGAATCTTTGATAATAAGTAAATTAAATATCAATTACTTAAACATCTGTATTTAAATTTATTTATAACTAGGCAAGTTTAAAAATGATTTTTTCAGACAATAATCTAAGCAAATATTTTTTTGTCTTTTCAGCCAGGTGTCTTGTACAGCATTTTTTTAGAACTAGAGATGCCTGAGTCAGAAGTTAATAGAAATATAGGTGGGAATATATGTTGATTATTTTTCCAGATTAAGATTTAATAATTTTTTGCAAGTACTTTGTATAAACTTTTTAAACTATTTTTAATGTTATTGTTATGAAATTTCATTTTTTTAAAATTTGTTATTAATATATATATATTTATGAAGCAATTGATTCGGTAATTTGCTTAAAAATAAAGATGTTTTCACTGCAAATCTATTTAGGAATGTTTACAGTGGAGATGGATATTGCAACAAAAGACCTGAAAAGTCTCATGAAAACAAGACATTCAGTGAGCTTCCTTTGCTGTTCTCATTGGTTATCTGCATGACTATTTAATCCATATTATCAAGTAATTTAATTAATTGCATATTTGTTGCTGAATTCTTATAATGAGAAATTTATCTTGTTTATATTGTCTTTCTACTTGGTGTACATTATATTACTTTTGATCTATAGATTAATGTCCTACCATTATGCCACCAGTAACATTCTTGTTACTACTGTGTGTACTTGAGCTCAAAAGTGTTGCCCTTAAGTAAATATCTTTGTCTTTTACCTACTAAAATAATTGGAGTGATGTATACAAAAAGTTTTCTTAGGTTTGTATATTAAAGTAACATGACTTTGGCTTTGTTTTGAATTTGGATTCCTATATATATATTATTTTCATACATTTGCATTTTATTGAAACTAGATTTTGGGGATTTAACATAATATTAAAATGTTTTAAAACAGTTTTTACAAGTATTGTTTATATATTTTTTAACGGCTTTATTTCAATAGAAGTAAGGTTGCAAGCTTAAAAGAGTTTTGTTAAACTAAACAAGGATATATGCAAATTTCTTTATATTATATATCATACTCACACACACACACACATTAGGGTGGTCGTTAAATGATAAAAATTTTATTTTTTATAATCTTATCCTTTAAAGTTGTTACTTTTATGAAAAAAACTACATAAAACTTGAATAGGAAATGTTAATATTTAGAGGTAGCTTAATCTCAAACTTTACACAACACTCCAACCTGGAAATTTGGCAAGTGTCCACTGCTTTTAGCAGCCGCTCTTGAGGGGTCTGCTCTATAGAACTTTTACTGTACAATAGACAAACCTATGTTTAGAGGCTCTTTTTCAATAATTAGATCCAATCATTAAAATTTACGAAAATTTTGTTGTAGTTGTTGTTTGTGTTATAACTCTATTCTGACTTTTTTTTAAAGATTGATATGTTATGTTTTTTGTGTGCAAAATAATATCTGGTAAATGAAGATCTGCTCCAAATGTTTACAAAATGAGCTAACTTTTCCGAACTTGGTGATCATAACTAAACGTTATTTATCTGCCCCATTAACCAGCATTTTATCCAAGCAACTGTTCCGAAGAGCTACTCATATATTGAATCAGACCGCAGATAAAATGTTGTCCATGAAACAAAATGCCTGAAAATGATTTTTAATACTAGATTTAAATAAATGTATCAAGTTTTGAAAACTCCCGGTTTGCGTTTAAGTTTTCAAAGCTCAGGATTCATGTTTTAATTTCTCAAAACACCGGGTTCGGGTTTTTTATTTTCGAAAGTTCAGGTTTTTTATTTTCGAAAGTTCGGGTTTCACATCCTCAAAAGTTTGGGTATAAAAAAAGGCCGGGTAGTACCGAACTTTGGGTCAGGTACCCATGACATCCCTAATCTTAATAAATATAAAAAGACGATTTTCTAAAATTTCGTGAGTTGCTTTTGTAGGAAACAATCAGTTTAAATCAAAGATAAAAATAATATATATATATATATATATATATATATATATATATATATATATATATATATAATTACCCGACTTCTTCATCTGTCCCATTCCGGCCCGACACTTCATGATTTTTGTCTTACTCGCATTCACTCTAAGGCCTTTCGCTTCCATGGCAATTTTCCAGATCCTTAACTTTTCCAGGAGAGAATCTTCTGTCTCAGCTAATAAAACAAGATCATCAGCATAGAGCAGTTCCATTGGCAAGCCTACCCTGAGCTCCCATGATAAGGCCTCTTAAACAATGACAAACAACAATGGGCTGAGAACTGAACCCTGATGCACTCCAACCTTAACACTGAAAGCATCACTCTTCTTCCCATTCACTCTCCCCACTGTCGCTGCATCATCATTCATAGTTCTTATCACAGAAACTAACCATTCATCCACACCTAGACATCTCAGAGCACACCACACTATCTCACGAGGTACTCTATCAAATGCCTTTTCAAGATCAACAAAGGCCATCCACAGATCTTTGTTCTTGGCAAGATACTTTTCCTGCAGCTGACGAACTATGAAAATAGCATCGGTAGTACCTTTCCCCATCATGAAACCAAACTGCATACCATCAATTTTCACAATCTTCCTTACTCTTTTTTCAATCACCCTCTCTAAAACTTTTAATGCATGTTCTAATAGTTTAATGCCCCTGTATGAGCTACATGCTAATGCATCGCCTTTTCCCTTGTAGACATTCACCATCCAGCTCTTATTCCAGTCTACAGGGGTTTTACCATCTTTCACTACTGCATTACACACTTCAGTCATCCACACTATACCAACAGCTCCAGCAGCTTTCAACATGTCTGCCACCACTCCTGCCTTGTTATGTTTCATCTTATGGATTGCATTACTAACTTCCAGAGTAGTTAACTTTTCACTAGGTCCACAAACAGGACTTACATGAATTAGACCATTTGCATCCCAAGTGAACTCCTCATTAGAAATTCTATCATAATGCGCTCTCCATACCTCCAACAACCTACTATCCTCAGCCACAACCTTACCTTCATTGTCTTTCACGCTGTTGGCCCCCATTACATCCCGATTTTTAGGCATTAGCTGCTTGGCTACCCTGAACAAATTTTCTTTCCTGTCCTCCCTATCGCAATCTTGTCAAAAAGTCTTTCGGACAGCATTCCTAGCATTAAAGATAGCTTTCTTAGCCATGTGTTTGGCCTGGTTGTAGCTCTCCTTGGTTGCTAGATTTTTCCCAGGTTGCTGGCACTTCAACAAGTTAAATAGCCGACGTTTCTCTTTTACCAGGGCTGCAACCTCTTCATTTCACCACCATGTCTCCTTATGCCTACTAATACCTTTTGTAACGCCACACATGGCTACTGCTTCCTCAAGCAAACACTGCTTCAAGACCATTCATCACCATAGCAGCTTTAGCCTGCACTCTTTCTTTGACGATGCATTCCGTCTCTGTCTCTTTCAGCTTCCAAACCTTACATCTTTCTACAAATTTCACATTACATTTCTTCACTCTCTCATTCAGCTCCATAACACAAATAAGCAGTTTGTGCTGTGGGATACATGCTTCACTTCGGATAATCTTAACGTCCCTAATAAATTTTCTCTCAGACTTTCTGACTAAAATGTAATCAACAACAGTCAGACACCCACCAGACTATTTACAACTTATTATCCTCCTTTTTAAACCAAGTGTTGGCAACAGCAAGGTTCAATGAATCAGCAAACTCTAATATCATCTCACCTTCCAGATTTCGCTTACCAAACCCACAACCCCCATGAACACCTTCAAATCCATCAATTCCAGTTCCCACAGATCAACAAATTTTCATCAACATTTATATCAGACACAACCTTAACCAACATAGCAAGAAATTCCTCTTTCTCCTCCATCGGCTGACCTACTTGCAGAGCATATATAGATAGACAACAAGTTCAACACTTTCTCAACCCATCTATCTGCTACTAGCATTCCCACACCATGAATTCCCTTCTCATAACCCATCCAGAAAAACTTATACTCACCAAGTTTTCTGGCACCTTCACCTTTCCAGCCAGTCTCCTGAAGACAACAAAAATCCAAACATCGTCTTGCTGCCATATCAGCAACCTCACCATCTCTTCCCCTCATCGTTCCAACACTCACAGAACCAATTCTCAAACAAACACTTGAATCTTCTAAATTCTTCTTCAAGACCATAGCTAACTTTTCACTTCCGTCTAGGCCCAGAAAAGGAAGCACGGACCTTGTTTGACCGGGCGACGTCCGAGCCGGCATGAAATTCTTTGTTTTGTAACCCATATGGAATTTGGAGCAAAGTTTTACCCGGATGCCCTTCTTGGAAATCTCCCTTTAGTCGCCTTTTACGACACGCATAGGAGGATACACGGTGGTTCTATTCTATCGGCCCGAACCACAGAGCCAATATATATATATAAATCTCGTGTCATAGTGCTTGAGTTCAAACTCCTCCGAAACGGCTGAATCGATTTTTATGAAATTTTTTGTGTACATTTGGTAGGTCTGAGGATAGGTTGTAGGCTATTTAGAATATTTTTTAAAATTATTTTAAAATGTTATAATTGAAAAACAAAGAGGTGCAATTATGTCCTTTTCATAGGAAAATACAACAGATAGAAATGCATATATATATATATATATATATATAAACTTTGTTATTAAATCTGTTTTCTATAAAAGAGTATCTTGAACTGTCTGATTAATTTGATTTGATTAATTTTAATTGATTTAAGGCTTAATTCATGTCGGAAACATTAAATTCATGTATTGTCATCCAGAATAAAGCTTTCCTAAAAGTTTTAGAGCTCTAGGTGGTCGAAAAGTGGGAAAGCGGCCGGGAGCATGAGAGCAAGCGTGAGAGAAAAACGATAGAAAAACCTCTAAAAAGCCCGGGAACCCCTCTAGTATATACATAATTTCTGATGTATATATTTCAGGCTTTATTGGAGTATAAGTCAGCACTGCACAAGAGCTTAGAAACAATCATATTTCTTCCTCTTTACATAGTCACAAGCAGGAAAGAGTCTCAACTTCTCAAAATCCAGTTAGCTGAAGGATTCCAAGAAGACACTGTTAGTTTTACCATTTGTTGATTTTGGTTTATTTTTTGATACAATTAACATGCAACCTGAACCACTATAGAAATTAGAACCAACTCTAGTTCTCCAGTAAAGTTAGATTTTCATTAAATCTGAAACGAACAAATATGTTTATAAATGCTATTATAATAATAGATCTATTTAATGTGGATATGTGATGTCATATGCATGCATGACCTGTCCTTGGTACCACTGTGTGACCTAATGACCTGATGTACTAATCCTTATCTTTGCAATCGTCTTTGTCAGTTGTTCCTTACATGATCAGACATAAAGTTTGGTTTGATAGGTAAACTCCACCTTATGTAACATATGGTAAATGTTTTCACATTTTTATGTCATGAGAAAACTTCTCTACTCCAGTTGTCATGCTATGTCGAGTAAATAAGTACTTATCTGACATTTGGTTAATATTCTACAATAGGCTATCCATTTTAATTGAATGTTTGTGCTGTAATAGACTAAAACAACATAGGGTAGTGCTTCTGCATCACTCCCTTAAAGCTAGAGCTATTTTATAGTACAACTATCACGAAAAGTTATATTAAGTTCTCTCATTTGTTTTTTCAAGTACCGACATTATTTTTGAAAACCTGTTTTAGTGATGCTGGTGATTATTTGGCAGATTTTTTAATGAATTATAATAATAATTAATAATTAATTGATTGTGTAAAATGCCGTCATTTTTTTTAGTTAACTTAAAGTTTGAATGTGTTTAAAGTTACAGTTTAATAATTTTTATTGTTTTGAAAACTTGGTAAAAATTATTACTTAAGTTTTTAATTATATTAATTTTTGAAAATTTGTCTGTCTTCCATAACTTTTTCAGTATCGGAGGTCTCACAAAATAGTATTGCATATTCTTGATGAAAAAGTTCAGATATATTCCGGCAGCATCAAAATTTACGCCATTTTCACAGGAATAAGGCTGGTATCATTTATCTTGATTGAATCTAGCATATTCTATGCAATTAAATAAAAAAACTGGTACTTTGTTCACAATTTGTTTAGTTTTATTTTTATCTCTTCAGGTACGTAATGTATTTTTGGCCCTTGACGACGGCCTTGTTCGGGGTCTTGACCTCATTTCTCTTCCTCCTTCTTGTCATTCTGATATCCTGGTTGACATATTTACAATATTGGAAACAAACTCTCGCAGTTCCCAACACAATACCTAACTTCGGATTGGTTGGAACACAACCTCCTGGTTCAGGATTGGTTGGAACACAATCTCCTGGTTCAGGATTGGTTGGAACGCAACCTCCTGGTTCAGGATTGGTTGGAACACAACCTCCAGGTCCTGTATTTGTTGGAACACAAGTTGCTGCTTCCGAATTGAGTGGAACAGATGATGGTAGGTGATGCCATTTTTGTTCTTGTCACATGAATGTTTGTTTTTACAAAACTGCATGTGTTGATACAAATTTATTACATTTTTTAGCTTTGTTATTTAATGCCTCTTCTAATCTGTGCTACTTAATCTTGAAGAGGTCATAATTGCTGTGAATCTGATTGCAGCCTGGGTTAATTTTTAGGTAGGAGGCTTCAGTAGTAACTGAGGGTCCAGTTTTAATAATTAATTAGAAATTATTTTTCTATCCCTTGATGAAATGGTTAATAATTTGTCAGCTTTTTTGCTGGTATTTCTAAGCAAGCACTACATAACTGGATGTTTACTTTTAGCATGATCATCGTAACTGTCTGACTTTGAGATGTTTTATGTTAGCTTTCTTTATCTGTTGATAATTTGTATAGGGTCATAATTAAATGCAAACTAAATAATTCAATTTTGCAAACTATATAATTCATTTTTGCACACTATACAAATATTAGATGCACACTATAAAAATAATTTTTGCAGACTACAAAATTAATTTTTGCATACTATAAAAATAATTTTTGCACACTATAAAAAAGTTTTTGCACACTATAATTTTAATTTTTCCACACTATATTTTGCACACTATAAAAATTTTTCTACACACTATAATAATAATAATAACAATAATGATGAATTTATATAGCGCCAGATAAGTCAGAGGCGCTTACGAAGGTTCCTTTGGATCGGAAACTTCGAAGAACACGCTATTTTCATAGACATGAGAAAGCAATGCGAGTGAACTCCTTGCCTAAGGGAGTTACGCTGGTGACGCAGGTGAGGCTTGAACTGCCGACCTAACGATCAACAGGCGAGCGCTCTACCGCTCTGCCACTTATTATAACTTTAATTTTTGCATACTGTATTTTGCTCACTATAAAATAACTTTTTGAAAATTATATTTTGAACACAATAATATTTATTGTTGTAAACTGCTGTAATCTTGGTTTTTGTTGAATATGCATTTATTTGTTACAGTGTTATAGTTACAGTGTTACATCAACTGGAAATTATTTGAAATTCAAAAAACATATTAAATCAGTGCAATAATACTTGATTGAAATTTATTTGATTTTTTTCTAGAATGAGCATGCAGAAAGCAATGTAATTGGGAAACATGTTTTATGGTATGCATTTCAAATAGAAAATTTATTTTTTAAAGAAATTAAAGATTATAGCAAATGATTTCATGGTATGTTGTTGTATGAGATTGAAATGCTTAAAAAACCTCAAAATCTATTGCACCAATAGAGCTTTTGTTGCTTTGGCTGGGCGACCTCTTTTTTTATATTCCAATTGGGATGTTTTTTGCTGCAGGTGGTGGGACTGCCAGCTTCAGTCAAATAGCTAAACCAACAATGTGTTTGCAAAACATTTTTTTGAAGATGCAGGGCAATTGCATTCTCCGTTCAGCCAGTCATTTTGATCTTTTGGTAAAATTGTGATCCAAAAACAAAAAGCATTGATTTTAAACTCATCAAAAGTCTCCCAGTTGTTAATTTCATTAGAGCTTTCTGTCAATTCTTTTGCAGCAATGTTGTACACAACTCCACTCTCAGTTGATTTTGGCTTTATGGTTTTTTTCATCTTTGCCCACTGGTAAGAGCTAGTCCACATTTTCTAGAATATTAATTACAGTTTGCATTTATTAATTATAGTTTGCATGTATTAATTACAGTTTGCATTTATTAATTATAGTTTGCATTTATTAATTATTGTTTGCATTTATTAATTATAGTTTTCATTTATTAATTATAGTTTTCATTTATTAATTATAGTTTGCATTTATTAATTATAGTTTGCATTTATTAATTATAGTTTGCATTTATTAATTATAGTTTGCATTTATTAATTATAGTTTGCATTTATTAATTATAGTTTGCATTTCATAGTGTGCAAAATATTAAAATAGTGTGCATTTAAATTGAAGCGATTTGTATATATGCATTTATATATACTTACAATAAAGAAAAAAAAATTTAATTAATTTTTTCATTGATTATTTTATTGGACAAATTATTATAATTTAGTTGGTAGGTTTAATATCAAAAATATTTTTTGAAAATGACTTCACTTATTTGTTCAAATTTGGAATTGAATTTTAATTTTCTAAAAACTTTTAAGATTGCATAAAAAGGTTTCTATATAAAAATTAAATTAAAAAAATTCACAATAATAATATAAATCCAAATTAAAAAATTGGTCCCAATTTTTTGGAAGTTTATCTAGGGAAAAGTGATGATTTGCATCTAGTGAATGGTGAAACATGAAAAACATTATAATCTTGGAAACGAAAAAACTATATAATCAGAAATAAATTAGCATAAAACAAATGTTATTATTGTTTATTTCTGCTTTAGTTTTTGTTAAAAAACTGTCTTACTTACATAACAAGTGAACCATAAAAAACTTCGTTTTTTAATGTCTAAGTACCAAGTTTAGAACGATTGGATGACGGGAAATGGGTTTGTGTTTAATCAGTCCGACAGTCAGACAGAGTATATGTATTAATATAAAATAAAGGATTTAAAAAACACATGATTCAACATCTATTGTTATGGGTCACCGGGGACCCATAACAATAGATGTTGAATTGTGTGCTCTTTTATAAAAAATAAAGTAGAAATAAACAATAATAACATTTGTTTTATGTTAATCTATCACTGGTTATGAAGTTGTTTTTTGTTTTCAAAATCTATATAAATAAAAATAAGTTGCTAAAAGTGTTGCTAAGTGCTAAACTCGAGAACGGCTGGACCAAATGCTACAAAATTATGACACAACATTAAGAAGAAGGTTTTTATCTATTTTTTTTGAAAAATCCGCTCATTATTTCATTTTTTATCACCATAGCACTATCGGTCTTAAGGGTTAATTAGATTAACTCAACCATAATCAAACATTTGAGAAATATTTAAAAATATTCAAGAATTATATATGCATATACATATATAATTTTTCATATTTTGAGATATGTTTTTAAATCTTAACAGAGGTTAGTTTTTATCAAACTAATTTGTATTTCAGAAAATTATTAACCTCTTTATATGAAAAACATTTTAAATGAAAAGTTTTGATATATTTTTCAGATGATATCTCCATAAAAGACGACGGGGATGATGATGATTATCTGCTGGCAGATACAGGTGAAACAGGAAGAGGAGATCAGATTAAGAAAAAATTAAATTAAAAATTTTAAACATGTTTTATCTAACTTTTTTATATTTTTTGTCTTGTAAAATCTTTCATCAAATTTGTTTCAACTTTCTGAAACTGCCTGCTGTAATCAACCTAATAGATCAGTAGAAAGAAAATGCAGAAAATAAAATTTTGGATCAATATGTTTAATGACAGGCTTTGATATGGCGATGTTTAAAAGCAGGGGCGTGTCATTTGAGCGGGAAAGGGGGAGATTGCCTTCTCCAAGGATTTTCTGGAAAAACCTTTTTTGGAAATAAATAGTCACGACTTCTTCCCAGTCATGAGCTAATTTGGGAAGAAAAGGTGAAGAAGTTTTTAGAAAATATATTGGAAAAGTACCTACGACTACCACCTCCAGGTAATCATCTATTTTGGGGGAAAAGCAGTAGGAGGATAAAATCTAGAAATGGATGGTCCTTTGCAACATTTATATGCTTGTCATGGTTTCGCAGAAATGACGCCCCTGTTTTAATTGTAAATAAATCTTTTGAAAGCATGTCTTCAATTAAGGGAGATTCGGCACAGTGGTAACAACTAGGGATGCGCCGGATATCGGCTATCCGGTATCCGGCGGTTCTATATCCGGTAAAATATAAAGAAAACCTAATTTTAATATATGTGTAGGTAGAAGGTAGATCTTTTAGTATACGAGTTTAATACGGCTCATCGACCTCAGCTCAACCACCACAATCTGTTAGAGGTGATGCCACTGATGCGTCTCCCATTCAGAAGCTTTCGTCGGCAGAGCGTGATATAGAAGTTTACTTTTCTGAGCCATTTATTGCCAGTTCATCAACCTCAGGAATTACTTCTACTGATGATCCGTTGATATGGTGGAAAGTCAATCGCGATCGCTTCCCATTCTTGTCTATGATGGCTAAAATGTTTTTGGCGCCGCCACCAGCAAGTGTTGACAGTGAACGCCTTTTTAGCTGTGCAGGAAATGTGTTGAGTGTTGAGTGACACTCGTTACCGTATCTTGCCAGAAAAAGCTGAGCAACTACCTAATGATGTTAAAAATAAATTTGCTGCTCTTGAAATACCAATATTAAAAAATAAAAACACATTAACAATTAATCAGCTAGGCTAGTTAGCAAATAATTTAAATGTTACTTTGTATTTGTACTTTTTTGTAGAATTAGTTGCAACTTGATTAAATCTGTTCATATGATTTGTTATTACTCATTACTTTTAAAGTTAAAACTTTTGAAGTTAAAACGTTCAAGTTTCAATCAGCTTCTTTTTTTTTAATTATTAATGTTTTAATAACATCCGTTATCCAGGGCGTAACCAGCTATGGTTCCGGCTCAGCAGCTGGACCCCGCTCGAATTTTGAGTCAATGTCATGACGGAGCCAGTGTAATGAGTGGCAGAAAGGGAGGTGTCCAGAAAATATTGCAAGACACTATGGGCCGCCGAATTCCGTACGCGCACTGCTATAATTACACCTACTCCATCTTGTGGTTGCGCACGCTATGGAATCAGAGATAAAGGTAGAAAACTTTTTCAGCTTATGTGAGCAATTGCATGTGTTTTTCCGCCAAAATTTTGTGGCAAACACATATGGAGGTGACACAATAAAGCGGTTGCTAGCTCAAAAATGGACTGGCCACTATCAATCTGCAATGGTTTTAAAAAACAAAAGAGGAAGTTTTGCAGATCCTCGAAATTGTTGCCAACTCAGAATAAGCTCCGGCTAATGTGTTGGTTAAAGCAGCGGGGCTGCTAAACAAAGTTTCAATGTCGGAATTTTTTATAACAAAAAAAATTAAACTATTTAAATTATGAGTACATCTACCTAAAAAATTCAAAGCAAAGTATAAATCTTTAGAATATATGTATATCTATAAAAAAAATGTTTAAAATCTTCAGAAAATATGCACATCTACTTTAAAAAAATCAAAGCAAAGTAAAGGAATGTTCAAAATTCAGCAATGAAATCATTTCATTATTTGAATAAGTGTGATCACAAGAAGGTCTTGCAGAAATTAATTCAGCATTTCCTTCTAAATTTGTATTGCTGTTTTCTCTAGGTTTTTTGTTGATCTGAAAGATCTCTGATTTTTTAGTTTTATTATTTGATAGACTGGGAAAAGAAAATTTAGGAATATTTAAAACAGAATTTAATTCTGAGCAGATGTATATACAATCTTAAGATTTTAGGCTTTGATATAATTTTTACTCCGGAAGTGAAACTAAAATGGAACATTATATGATATATGATAAACTTGCTAAGGTAAATCAGCAGATCGTAGATAATAAGCAACACCACGTGCTACCATCATATCAGTCCTTTTTTCAATGACTGCTCTGGATTTTCAGAGACACATAATTAGCGTTGACAAAGATAGTCTTGGGTACTTACGCCAATTGTTGGGCTTTTATCAACGTGTAGTTACAAATAATCATAAAATGATTTGTTTCACGACAATTAACTTTATACCTAGTTTCTCATAGAAAATTCGTTTGACACAAAAAACTAGATAACATCTGCAACATGGAAATGTATACGCACTACGCAGTAAGTAGCCGCAGCGTATCGACATTTCTTGAGTTAACTCAGTTAAGTTAACCATGCACCATCACTTAAGTAAAATCTTACTGTTTTATCCAGCTACATATTTACTTATAGTAGTAAATGGGTTATGAAACTCGAAAACCTTCATATCTCAACTTTTAGAGGGGGTGAAATAAACGTTAATGCTATTGCCACGGCTGTACGCGATCTTTGATTTGCTATATCTTTATTAATTTTATTTTTTTTACACTATATGGTATATTCAAACTCAGAATTTGTACCTTTATATAAAAATATTAATAAAATTAAAAAAAAATTATTTTGAAATTTTTATTCTACTACCTAGGATAGGGTTTAGGGGTGGGGATAGGGTTAGGGGTAGGATTAGGGTTCGGGTTATGGTTAGAGCTAGGGATATGGTTAGGGTTAGTAGCAATTTTACCGATTGTTATCACGTCGAACCGCCGGGGCAATAGCAGCGACCGAAATAAACTCTAGGGAGCTTAGCCCCCGTGCACCTTTTTCCCTTGATGCAGGCGTTCGTCGACGACGACGACGGTGATGATGATGACGATGACAACGAACGACGACGGTAAAGATGATGACGATGGTGACTACATTCATTTCAACATGGTCAAACATTTTTCTAACATTTATTTTAACATATATGCCCCGAACAAGCTAATAATGCTTTATTAAATAATTAAAAAATAATTACGGAAAAACCACTGAGGAACCATAAAGGTTAGGCAAATTTGACATTTCTTGTGTCTGTTCATGCGGGACCCCGTCAAAGTTCACGACCCACATCACACATGATTGATCAATTTGAACTTCCTAATGACCTCAGCTGTGCCAAATTAAAACGCAAAAGCTATAGCAATGCACTGTATTTGAAAAGTCTATTAATTTGTGCTTCAATTTTTTTTAATTGCCTGGTTGATATAAATATTCATTACAAGTATAAGAAAACTCTTAGTGCAGCTCGTTTCTCAATTGTTGGTAGTACAACAGACTTGATATTTATAGATCCCCATTTTTTTCTTCAGTGGTTCTTAGATTGTTAGAATTTTGTTATTTATTTACAACTAAATAATTAAATACTTACTTGTATTTATGATTAGCAGAGCATCAAAACACAACAACATATATGCACATTATTGCACATACATATATGCACATTATTGCACATACATATATGCACATTATTGCACATACATATATGCACATCTCAGAATCTCGAACTTCTTCAGTCATGACACGAGGATCGGGTCAAGAAGTGACCTTAGTGTCAAAGGTGAAGCAGTTAGTGGACAGGTCAATTGATTGACATTTTTTTCATTCCTTTATAATGTGGTTTTGAGGTATTCGGTTCCATTTTTGTCATTTATCGCATCAAAGAATTATTAAAGCATTTTCATGACATAATTTTAAAGCATTTTTATGATATATTATTTATTATTAGAGTATTTTCATAATATATTACTATTAGAGCATTTTCATGATAATATTAGCTATTATTAGAGCATTTTCACGATATATTAGTTATTATTAGCTCATTTATAAACTCCGCTGAGATCTTCAGATGTTAACTATTTTTACAGGTATATGAGGTGAGAAAGTAATAAACACAAGTTGACACAGTATAATGGGGAGAGGAGAGAAGCAATACATATTAAAACTCAGTTATTATTTAAGAAACAGTAAAAAAGCAAGATCGAAAATGTTTCTACGTAACTGGTAGTAACGTATTGATGAATTTATATAATAAAACAGTTTAATAGAAAAAACTAGTTTTATTTTATTATAGTTGATAGTCCTATAGACCAGGTGTTTTAAGACAGATAAAACTGTATGTAGAAAGCACCTATATATATATATATATATATATATATATATATTCACCATAATTTTGTTCCCCCTTAATGCCTGTCCGGCCCTCCCCCCCCTCCCAGCCGTGAAGTTCGGGGTGTGTTACCACGAGACTGAATAAGATAAACGAGGTGTTACCTGTTTGATATTTTAAAATGTAAGATGGCTTGAATGTCTCGAAGTTTATTAAACTTGAAGTGTCTACTCAATTTTGCTGACCCAGAAAAATGACGGAAGTTGAATTTGGGACACCTGCACCAGGATTCAAACAAGAGGTATACAGTAAACATGGGTCAGTTTTTGCCAACCCAACCCAGCTCATCCCATCCCTTACTCAATCCAGCTCAACCCGCCGGAAAAGTTAAATTTTCTTACCCAACCCAATCCATTAAAAATGTAATAAAAAAAAGTTAAAAATTGTATTTCAATCCAACCCAACCCATGCATGTTTTAGAAAAAATTGGACCCAACCCACCCATGGGTCAACCTCTGACTCGAATCTCTGACAGCTGCTCAGAGAGTCGAACACATGACTTGCAGGCGCAGTGACTATTTATAGCGCAGAAAAAAATATTTTTAAAAACTTTTGACTCAAAAGCAGTTTTTGAATGCATGAGAAAACGTCTGTTCGACACAAAACGATTTGAATGACAAAAGATGAACTTCTGTTATTTCCTGCCCTCTAATACTCTGATCAACAACATACATCTCGTCATGTCAAATTGCATGACGCTTGACGGATGACTGTCATATTGACATTCTTGTTTTTAATTGTAATAATAATTAGGAAATTACCTCTATACATATTTGTTTTATTTCTGCGTGCGCATGTTAGTTTGTCTGTGCGTGCATGTGTTTGTTTGTGCGTGCGTGTCTTTCCACGCGCGTGTGCAAGTAACAGAAAGATTACTAACGAATTCAATTGATATATTTGTCTAATGAGAAAGCAAACTTATTGTACGAATGCTCTTGAAGACACCTTTCTCTCTCTTTCTCTCCCTCTCTCTCTCCCACTCGCTCACTTTAGTATCGTTTCATCTCTCAGGGAAAGAGTATATAATGAGTGTCGTACAAAGCTGTTTCCTTATCACCTCGATAAGGAATACCTTCCTATCTGCTAATTTAACTTTGATACGTACGTATACAAGTAGATATACAGTATACAATGGCATTTATGCAAGTATACATACAATATACAGTGGTATGCATGCAAGTATACAGTATATATTGGTTTGAATACTCAGCAAATTCTCACAACCTAACATTTATTCAATTACATGCCTACAACGGAAGGAATGACAACGAGATGAAACTGTATTAAATAAATAATTAATATTAATATTTTTATTTTAAATTAACTTAAATTTATTAAATGAATGATATTCAGGAATTGAAACAATAATGCTAGCCAGCCGTGTAATGATCACGTGGTCGCTAACCTCATTGACAGACGAAAGTTCTTGCGGGTCATCGGGATTAAAGAACTTTGAACTTTGAACTTGTGCGTCGACCGTTTCTTGGCTCCTCGTAAAAGTTGAAAGAAGAACGTGACCTTTGACGTCTGGAATTTCAACGGAAAGAAAATATTTAAAAAGTTGTAAATTTGACGGACCAAGCAGAAGATAGGTTATAAGATATTAATTAATACACCAACGGTTCGAGTGCAAAGAACAATAAAATGAAATAATAAAATATTGTTTCCATGTAATTTGATGGATGGTCAGAAACTCGTTTGTTCATATGTTTGAACAATTATACATTAATTCACATACTTGTTCATTCATTCATTCCATTGTCTGTCCATCCATCCATCCGTAAACTAAGCTCTATCTACAGTGTAAATAAGCTGTAAACAAGTGTCGCACATTATTTACACCACTCGACATTTACATCGCGACCGCGACATCTTACCCCGTTTTACACGGAAGCAGAATCGACATTGTAAACTGATTTCGTGTTATTCCGGCGACCTTATTAGACGTCATAAAGTGCTTATCAGACCTCATTGGATGTCGCAGAAGATTAAATGTCAATCAAACACTTTGTCTCGCCATTAAAATAGACCACACGCAGTGATTCTTGTCCACATGCAAATTAACTGTTGTTTTATTGCGTTAGAAAATTATAATCGCATTTGGAAATGTAAATTCAAATGAAAATTAATCTTTTTCTGCTTTAAGATAAATTTAAAGTCGCTGTTTCATTGCGTCATGAGGTTGTGACCTGTATATATATATATATATATATATATATATATATATATATATATTTCAAATAATTAGGAACAAGATGTTCTTTCAAACACGCTTTATTGAAGACTATGGCCCATTTCTTATTACAAACTTTTTCTATCAAACGTGAAACTTTTCGAAAATCGGAAATACCAAGACACTTTTGAACAAACTGGTATATATTTTTATTAATGTTATGGTCATGAGCTGACCTGCAGGTTTCGGCTTTATTAGCCATCATCAGAACTCATAAAACTAATTTACAGCTACAACGAATATATATATATATATATATATATATATATATGAGGTTTCAAGAGAATGATAAACTGATGCTTTGTTTGTAATTTCACGGTAATCAGAATTTCCCACTTGGGAATTGCGTCGAGTCCCAAGCCATTCGTTTCGTCATCATCATCATCATCATCACTGTTTGAGTAGTTATCTCTCTTTGTTGTCGGTTAATAATACTGTTGTTTGTATTTGTAGTCGTTGTTGTGTTGTTGTTGGTGGTGCTGCTGATGATGGATGTATTACTATGTATGTATATATATATATATATATATATATATATATATATATATATATATATATATATATATATATATATATATATATATATATATATATATATATATATATATATATATATATATATATATATATATATATATATATATATATATATATATATATATATATATATGTATAGTTCTTCAAAATTGACAGCACCTATCTCTTGATGATGCACAGCCATCCCATATACAGCAGACCGATGTAGACAACTTCTCTACTTATATGTAACGACTTGTCAACGAGAATCTGTTTATTGTAATAAATGTATCATAATCATTGAATCGCAAGTTGACGTTTCAGCATGTTTGAATATGAAGAATTTTAATGGCTTGGACAAACTGAAAATCTTTTTAAAACAAATATCTTCTCATTTGTCGAGCAATCAATTCAAGAATTTAAACATCTAAGCAAATACGAGTGAGATGAATCCATATTAATGTCGCATTGATAGACGCATGTCATCTTGCGTAATACCAACCATAGTGATCCTTCAACAATGCCATTTAGCTGCCTGTTTGCTCATCATACCAATTTAACACATTGTTTTAACCAATTAAAAAATTCGAGAATCCTTTTCTATAAACGCAAAACAGTAAAGTGAACGTGTTCAGGAACTGTACGATGTAAGATTCAGAGAAAGAATTTGTTGATCTTTAAACTCGTCTGCAATTCTTCAAAAATTATTAAAAATCTCAAGTCTCAAGGTCCACTTTTATTTTTCAAATATGACTAAAAATCAGTGAAAACCGCCCACATGGCTTGTTGTCTTTCTTGTTACATTATGTTACATTCAGCTGAGATTGGATCGGTCAGCGGTTTATTGTACATTTGTACATATACGTACATACGTACATAGTACTTACTTACTACGTCAACTACGTGTGACCACCAATGACGTGTAACATCACCTTTTATTACAATACCTTACTGTCCATCATAACCATGATTAAAGGAAATAAGCAATTATTTCCGACACAGCAGTGGAGGAACCCGAGGACAAAAGAGCAGCAAGAAAGTCCTGCTAAGCCGACAGAAGGTCTAATTGTGCAGTAGCACGGGTGGTACAAGATGGTCGTTCGTCTCATACGATCGGTCAGTCTTGCAATTGCAATTATTAATTTTCCTTCTTTGACTCCTTCGCCGCCATCCTTTGATCTCCGCCCTGAAACAAGAACCCCTTCCCACCCTTTTCTTCTCCCCACCCCCTGTTCATCCCTCCATCCATCCATCCATCCATCCATCCAGCACACTTTCAACCTGCTGTGTTCGTCATGTCTTATCAGTTATCATTGTTTCATTGAAATCAAACAAACTGCCGATAGGAAATTTAAATTTCAAATTGTAACTGTAATTACTGTTACGATAATAATAATAATTATTATTATTAGTTTTATTTTCTTACTGTTATAATAAAAATTACGATAATAATAATAAGAAGAAGAAAAATATTCGACGACAACTTAAAAACTATAAAAATTATTGAACAAATCACACGCACAAAAGCAAAACTTAAGAACTGATTCATGTACATATAAGAGAAATATTGATGATGATGATGATGATGATGGTGATGGTGATGGTGATGATGATGATGATGATGATGATGATGATGATGATGATGATGATGATGACGACGACGACGATGATGATGATGATGATGGTGATGATGATGATGATGGTGGTGGTTGTAATGATGGTGGTGGTGATGATGACGATGAATTTATTCTATTAACAGCCATCTCTTCAACTGGAATAATTTGTCGTTTGCTCTTCAAAGTAAGAAGGCACACGTCGACGTCATTCATGATAAATTTTTTTTTTCACTGATCAGTGTTGTTATTATTATTATTATTAATTATTATGATTATTAGGGTTATTAATATTATCACTTTTATTTATTTATTAAATTAATGAACAAATATGTTCCTGCCGCAAAAGCGTCTTGTTTTCAATTAAACAGTTTGCGATCAATTCAAAAGACAGTTGATCACACCGAACCGTTTGAAGACGTGGCTAATTTGTCGAGGACGTCGGAAGGTGACGCAACACAGTAAATATTTTAGTACAACAGGAGTACTTTCAAAGAGAACATTCAACAACTATTTCACACCACCACCTAACTACCACTCCTGAACTTTCACCCCAACAAATGACCTATACCACAATACCACACCAACAATACCAACCTACTTACCAGTACCTACCTACTTACTTACTTACTCACCAATAGACAACTTTGCAGTTATTTTTAGCCACTCTGTATTCCAGGCTGAGATGTTCCTTCAATGTGGATGTGTGGATGTGTACATTTGATTTTATGCAAATCCAATGAACGGTTAAGAGCATTGCATATCTGAAATTAACACTATCTTCAATTCTGCGGATTAAGGATTTATGTGAAAACGTTGAGATAATTACGCCAAAGGTTGACGGCTTGTTAAGCAAAGTGAAAATATCGTTTGTGATAACTTTTCATAACTTTTAATAACACCTGCATTGCACACGGACACTCAAACACACACACACGTACATTTACACAAATAAACACACGCACATAACAAGCAGGTGCTCTCTCATAAACGCGGACCATTTAAATTGCTGCGCCGTGATTGGCCGGCAGTGCAGCGGCATTTGAATAATGGCTTGAATGCGTAGTGGGTTTCTCTGCGGGGGAGGGGGGAGGGGGGCTGGGCCAGAAAATTTTGCGTATAAAAGGAGATTCTAAAGTTAGAGAACGCTTTTCGGTTTTAAAACACTTTGTACGCAGGACAATAAACTTTTAAATCACAACAAAACGTGAGTAATGTCGGAGTTGTAAAATGTATTCCGCTTAATAAATAAAAATAAACTTTAATAAATTAATAAATCAATAATAAAATTTGAAATTACTACGCTGCTGAAGTTTAAAGTCCTTCGGGGTGTCGGTTTGTTGGATTGTTGAAAGAAATTGTTTGTTGTGTGTTGAAGCAGAGAGAAGATATCGTTTTTGATTGACACCTTGTTCATCTGGACAGGATCTCTTTTGAAAGTTCTTGGTGGATTCTTTTGATTACGTAACCGCTGAGGACTTCGCACGACGAAGAAAACTCCAACAACTACAAATACAACTCGCTCATAACTGCTCAAGCCAGCCAACGTTTTTGCTGTTGATGAGTCGCATACAGTTCGACATGCCGAGAGCATTTGCTGTTAGAAGCTTCCACCACGAATTTGATGTAAACAACAACAACATTGTTGACGACAATAATAACAGTGTTGTCAACAATCACAAAAATGTTGTCAACAACTGTAACAACAACAATAATGCTCTCAACGACAACTCTCAACAACACGGCACACGTCTCAAGAGGTTCAACGGAGACACAGAATGGAAAACTTCAACTCCCCCACAGGCGAAGAAAAGAAAAGTTCTTGCAGTTTTAACCAATCACTCCGTTCCTAAAGAGAGGAAAATTGAAGGTTTGAATCTGTCTGTCTGTTTGTTGTTTTATTACGATATAAACAAAATATGTAAACATAATTACGTTAATGTATGAATAAATTTGAAATATATGCATATTTATTATACATTCTTCCAATCGTCGATCTTGCGTGAGAGATGATGGATCCTTCAAAAGAGAAATAGAGAGAGAGAGAGAGAGAGAGAGAGAGAGAGAGAGAGAGAGAGAGAGAGAGAGAGAGAGAGAGAGAGAGAGAGAGAGAGAGAAAGAGAAAGGAGAATGAATGAATGGAGCTGAGGAATGAATGTGATCTCCATGTGTGGTCCAGTGTCAACATGTGTCCTCTCTTTCTTCATCACTCTCTCCTTCTCTCTACACATGCAAACACCCACATAGTAAAATAATAGCAAGGAAGGAAATTTAATGGATGTTCGCCGCTGCGCTTCTTATATTGGGGGTTCTCTACTGATTTAATTAATTATCATTTTTTATAATAATTATTTATTAATTGATAATTACTTAAATTATATGCAGTGCAATACATCATTCAACTAAAATAAAAAAAATTGTTTCTTGTAAACACACACACACACACATATATATATATATATATATATATATATATATATATATATATATATATATATATATATATATATATATATATATATATATATATATATATATATATATATATATATATATATATAAAAGAACATGTCCTGACTGACTGACTGACTGATAATCAACGCCGAGCTCAAACGCCTTATCCTAGGAACGTGAAATTTGGAACTTATATTACTTTTATAGCGTGAACATCCGCTAAGAAAGGATTTTTGAAAATTTTGCTCCTGAGGGGAAAAACTGGAAAACAAACATTTTTCTAAAACAATGTATATCTCGAAAACCAAAAATGAGGAGATTTTGAAATTTGGTATATAGATTCTTTTTGAAAAATAAAAAGATAGGTGTTTCACCATTTTTTGAAAATTCGGTTTCCCGGACCTCAAATGTGGGTTGGAAAATTGGGTTATTTGGTTTTTAAAGTAGCTTCTACTCAAAAACTGTTAATGCTACAGGAGTAAAAATCAGTATTTAGTTTCTACTCCAAAAGAATGAAATACGTGTTTTAGCATTTTTTGAAAATTTGGTTTCCAGGACTTCAAATGTGGGGTGGAAAATAGGGTTATTTGGTTTTTAAAGTAACTGCTACTCAACAACTGTAATTGCCACAGATGTAAAAATTAATACTTAGTATCTACTCAAAAAAAGATATACGTGTTTCATCATTTTTTTTGTTATTTGGTTTTTAAAGTAGCTGCTACTCAAAAACTGTTAATGCTACAGAAGTAAAAATTAGTATTTAGTTTCTACCCCAAAAATAATGAAATACGTGTTTTAGCATTTTTTGAAAATTTGGTTTCCAGGACCTCAAATGTGGGGTGGAAATAAGGGTTATTTGATTTCAAAATAACTGATACTCACAAACTGTAAGTGCTACAAATGTAAAAATTAGTATTTTGAAGTTTTGTGCCGGTTAAAAGTAGCAGTTTATCATCGACCGGGCCAAACCGTTATTTTAGAGTCTTCACACGGCCAGGCCAAACCTTAAATCAAAGTGGGACGGGCCGAGGTTTTTCACCAAGTATATAGATATTTTAGTGATTTTAGGGTCTTCAGTTTGGCCGGGCCAAACCTGAGGTCAAGGTGGGACGGGCCGAAGTTTTTCATCAAGTATATAGAACTTCTAGGCCTGTAAAAATGGGCCGGGCCTAATTCAGACGGGCTGTGCCGGGCCAGGAGTTTGGGTTTTTAAAACGGGCTGGGCTAATTTGTCGACGGGCCGAGCCGTGACCTAAAAAAATGATCTCTACTATGGATGCACGGTTCAAACTCTCTAATTTTATGCGAGCGAAGCCGCTACGGGCACTGCTAGTATATATATATACGTATATATATGTATGTATGTATGTATGTATGTATGTATGTATGTATGTATGTATGTATGTATGTATGTATGTATGTATGTATGTATGTATGTATGTATGTATGTGTGTGTGTATATTTATGTATGTATATTTTTTGTAACTGTTTGAGTAATTATTAATAGAAAAGGGAGCATGAGAATGGCTTATGTTGACGGGGTACATCAGTTAGATGAGAGAGAGAAGTGGGGGAGGAGAGGAATTAATATTATTTTGAAAAGTCAACTTCATTGTTTACGAGCGTGTGAACCTGAAAGAAGTTGTGTTCAGTTATTCACTTCGAGACAACTTCACACGAGATTTTCCTTTCAAATTGCTTCGTTTTGAGGCGCCGCGCAGTGAAGAATTGCAGAATTGCAGATGTATATATTTTTCAGGGTTCGCCCGAAATCGAGGTTCGAGCGTGAGAAGAAGCGCCAAAATGACGAAGAAGAAGCGCCAACAATGTTTCATGTTGTTTCACGTTGATGCCGGCACGCGCTCTGTCTCTCGAGTGCTCTGAACGGTTCTTTTGTCTCTCGATGCCGTTTCAGTCATTTTATATTGATGCTTGTGTCTTGGTCTATTGATGCTTATATCTTGGTCTATTGATGCTTATATCTTGGTCTATTGATGCTTGTATCTTGGTCTATTGGTGCTTGTGTCTTGGTCTATTGATGCTTGTGTCTTGGTCTATTGGTGCTTGTGTCTTGCTTATTTGGTGTGTTTGTATGTTTCATGCCGTGAGAGAAAGGCTTCAATGAAACGATTCAGTTTTTCAAGTTTGCGTGTTTAATTGCACTGATGGCACGCAAGGAATTAAAATTATTTCGTAAAAATTATTTCAAAGTATCCGCTCTATACAAGTGATATATATATATATATATATATATATATATATATATATATATATATATATATATATATATATATATATATATATATATATATATATATATATATATATATATATATATATATATATATATATAAAATATATTCATGGCTTTTTACAAACTTCATGAGAAATTGCAAGGATTGCCGATTGAAAGTTGAAACTGATGATGTTGAAGAGGATCGCCGGTCAATCCATTCTCCACGAGGAAATTCATTTTCTTGTGACGTCCGTCATCTTGTTCATTTCGTATCAACTGATGAAATTAAGTCGTTCATCATGTAGTTTTTGTTCAAAATATCACGTGACGTGATGGTTGACGACAGTTTCACCTGGAGTGGACGCACGCCCTATGACGTGACACCTGTAGAAATCTCTCTCAGACTTGTGTACCAAAACTTTCTACAGCGTAACTGTACATCGGTCTGCCATGCTAATCCTTCCATGGCATGTGTGGTGTGCGGATTTTAATAAAGGTGTGCAATCGAGCGTGACGAACCCTAATTTTGTGCCTGTACTCACCGTCTGAACGTGCTTATAAAAAATATTTATTTATAATTTAATAATTAACATCTTTAAATTGACATATCGTATTTTTTATATATTATTATTTGTACCATCGTCATTAGTTAGTTAGTTGCCACACAACTAACTGTTTAGTTGTACACATAATGATATGCAGATAGTTGTACGCCTACCACCAATACGCAAGTACATATTTGTGCGCATAATGATACGCATATAGTTGTACGCATATGCATATATTTGTACACAGGATGCGCAGGTACGACTAATTGCAGAGAAGGGTTGTCACATAATTAAAAAGTTCTGCAGCTGAGGTGGACAACAAAAAACACGCGCCATGCAATGAAATGAATCACGTACAGTTCTCCTTCAATGTCTGCAAGACACGGGTGACAGCGAGATGTGTGTGTGTGTGTGCAAGTGTGGAAATGTGTGTGTGTGTCCCATTCTGAGGCGTCCATTCATTCTTTCCATGCATTCAGCACGTGCCAACACTCACTGAAGAATGTCTTCCATGCTTCCTTTCCCTCTCTGTTTTTCTCTTTCGCTCTTTGTTTGTCGGCTTCTCTCTCTCTCTCTCTCTCTCTCTCGCTCTCTCTCTCTCTCTCTCTCTCTCTCTCTCTCTCTCTCTCTCTCTCTTTCTCTCTCTCTCTCTCTCTCTCTCTCTCTCTCTCTCCTTGTTGGGCCAGTCCGACATTGTTTCTGTTCTTCTTGCTTGATATAAATTTGCATTGAAGTAAATTTTCCTATTTAATGAATAAACTTCTGACGATTATTGAAAAAATCTGTTTAATTAAATGAAAATAATTGAGCTTGTAAAAATATAATCTGGATGCTAATAACATCTTTTAGTTACAAATAAATTCTACATACATTCCATATACCACACATATTCCAGTTATTACATACATTCCAGTTACCACATACACCTCGAATAGGAAATTTACAAATGTTCTCCAACTCTTCCATGAGCACTTCAAATGACACTGGCAGGCTTTTCCGCCTCAACGCGGAGAGAGAGAGAGAGAGAGAGAGAGAGAGAGAGAGAGAGAGAGAGAGAGAGAGAGAGAGTGGGAAAGAAAGAGAGAGTGGGGGGGGAGAGAGAGATAAAGGTGTTTGGTGTTTCCCAGGTGTGTGGACGTTCGTTTTTTTTCTTTGGTGGTCATTTCAACCCTATGACCGAATGCCCTCCGTGGATAGGTTGTTGAAAGAGTGGTTAGCGAAGTTGAGTTACTTAGATTAAAATTTATATTGAAATGTGTTCGACTAAATAAATTATTACTGAATAATAAAAATGGTAACTTAAACAGTCACCATGGTCATAATAACTTTAATTTATAATTAATAATTATAATTAATAATTATAATTATAATTGTACGTTCGAACGAACGCAGTTGAAAGGAAGGCGCATGAAAGAAAATCCCTCCAGTGGTTTCGGCTTAGCAAATAAAATATTTGATTATCTGCTTGTCTTTGATTTTATAAGTAGGACCTGGAGTGTGCCTGGTCGTCAGAGATCAGGTGCTTCAAACGACCTTCTTGAATCACAATTGATGGAATAAATAAGACTTGTCACAACCATGATAGGCGATATGGGGTTTTCCCTTGTCTCACTCTATTTCTAACTCTTTTTCTCTCTAAGTTTCTCTACCTGTTATTGGCTTTTATTGTTCAAATACACCTGTGCAGAAATAGATTCATGGAAACAAAATGCTTTTTATATTTCTCGAAAACTTTACTCAAATCTGCGCTCCATGAAACATATTTAAAACGCAAAACAAAACGATTTACAAATTTCACGTATGAAAATTTATTGTTTATCGTTTACGCACGTGCACACAGACACGCCGTTCCAAACGACGCACAAAAACCAAAGTTCCAATGAAAATAATTTTTTCCATTTATTCAATTTCGAAGCGGCAATGATCCGTTAACAGAACCATGTATCTTTTCTTTCTTCTTCTCCTCCTTCGTCATCCATTTAACTCACTTTTATTCTCTCATTCCATAGACTCAACTTTCCACGCTTGGCGCGTTTCTTCAGGCGATCACGTGACACGCTAGCAGGATTTGTTGCATGAAATCAATTTGAAAGTCATATCCACTCGTGGGCATCGTATAATCGTATTCATCATCATGGACACACAATGGCCTCCGTAGATTTAAGCACAAAAACATTCAGACAGTATATTAATAAATAAAAATCTTTTGTTATTTTCTGCATAAATTCTTCTACACGAACCACCTCTCCCTACTGCTTGTTAGTAAAGAGTTAAATTTTCAATATGAGAGGTGAAAACGACGCTTGCAAATATTTATTTCTGATAAAAGATTATTTAAATAAAACTAATTTTTAATTTTATTTCCAGAGATCATCTCCAAACTAAACAACATCCCAGAAGCAACAAAGGAGAAAGAGAATGCAGTTAAAAAGACTTCCATCTACAAATCTATCGATTTATTGGTTGGGGAGTCTTGCGACAGTACAACTACAACTACAAATGCAACAACAACAACCAACATCAGCAACAACAAACCAACATCTCCGATCGCATACAACACAAACAGCAACTCAAATGCTCAACAACGACCTTCTAAAACATCAATTTTCACATCGGTTGAGTTGATGGCCCAACCATCTCGTCCAAGTCAAGAAAAGCATCATTTTCCAGTTTACAGAAATCACAACCCGCTTGGAAGTCCCATTGGTCAGTCTGGAAAGCAAGCCAAGTTTTTTCCATTTTTTTCAAACAGTTCTTTTCCAGCACATCCGAGCAAACTTTTCCATCCCAGCCTCGGAAGTCAGCCGTTCCATGGAAATTGTACTCCAGATGTAAGCAACAACAAACACATGTTCATTTCACCACAAATGAGAAACACGGAAACTCCCAAAATATCTCCCCTCTCATCGCCCACACTCCGACAACTGGTCACATCCCCATCCATGTATGGCCATCCAAACCTTCCAGTTAACTTCGCGAACCACAACTTCAATCGAACAACGTCCACCAACAAAATCGAAAATCTCAACTGCAGACACGAATTAAAAACTGCTTATGAAGAAATAAAAGGTAAAATAATTGAATAAATAAGTTAATTTTAATAACTCAAATAAATAATTGATTTCTTTTTATCCAAAAGATTACGTGGAAACGACAGCGGATAGCAAGTTCAAATGTCGCGTGTGCAACAAGATCTTTCCAAAACAGCGCATCTTGAACCGACACATGAAATGTCACAGTGAGATCAAGAAGTACCTCTGCAACCTCTGCGGCAAGGGCTTCAACGACACATTCGATTTGAAACGACACACTCGAACGCACACAGGTAGGTAAATTATATTTATTTATTATTTCTTAAAATTCTTCAAAAGTTTAACAGATGAATACATTTTATTATCTTTATAAAATAAATACATTTTTAATCTATAATGAATAATTTAATATTTCTCCCCAGGAGTGCGTCCTTACAAGTGCCGAAAGTGTGACAAGGCATTCACTCAGAGGTGCTCACTCGAGTCTCACGAGCGCAAACTGCACGGTCTCGAGATCCCGTATGCTTACAAGGAGAGGCGTCACAAGACCTACGTTTGCGAGGAGTGCGGCCACACAACCGACAGTCCAAAAGAACACTTCGACCATCTCCTCTTCAACCATCCTCACAATCCAGCACTGAAAAGGACACACGACAGGAGACTCTTTAAATTCTCAAGCGACAGTTTGCCACACGAGGCCAACGATTCGTTCCACACGGACGACAACAGCTGCAGCAACGGCACAACACACACTGAATGAACTGTCTTCATTTTTATTAATTTTTTTTGAATGCAACGTGAGTGTGCCTTTGTATGTGAATGTGTATTTGTACTGGAATGTGTGTTGTTTATATGTGAATGTATATTTGAATGTGCCTTTGTATATTAATGTGTATTTGTATGTGTGTTTACATGAGAATGTGTGTTTATATGTGAATGTCTATTTGAATGTGAATGTGCCTTTGTTTGTGAATTTGAATGGCTTTTCTATTTTCTTTTTTGAAAGTTCTTGATATTATTTTTTTTCTTATATTTTCAAACAATCGACATCTTTAAATTGTAATTTGTTCTGAATATATTTTGACCAACGTCACTATGACAATAGAAAAATAAAACTACATGGTCTTTCTTTTGACTTTTAACCCGTCAAAAAAAAAAAGAATGGACTCTGCACGGCGAAACAGGAAAATTTGCACCTTTTATAATTCTGTTGACGACATAACATTTGCAGCCTAGCCCTAATGCACATTTGTTATTATCAAAGAAAGTAATGAACTGGTTGTTACTAATAAAAGAAAAATTAAGTGATTTGCATGTAGATTGTAGAACCTCACGTAGAAATAATTTCATTAAATCTCACTTAAAACGGCAATATATAAATGTGCTGTTACCTCATCTTCTTCTGATAGCGGCATTGATGTGATGGCAAACATGCTATTCTCATATACACAGGGAAGCATTTCCTATTCTTTAAATACTTTGCATAGGCTTCTGCCTTGAAATTTGGGTCTTCCACAGCTGTTTGTGGAAATAGCTTTTCCACACTTAATCACTTTTTCGCCCCTCTCTGCTTTCACTACGCCTCGCTAAATTATTTTTTTTGGCACTTGAAAAATGGCACAAATTATCTTACTATATATATATGAATTTTTTAGCTCATTCCTGCCTTCATAAGAGGGAAAATGGATAGGAACTGGATAAGCAGTTTTGGCGATGTCATTTTTGTGTGTGTTCAGTATATGCCCTATGAAATCCAACTGATCATTGGAACCAGTAGCATTAATATTACATTCATCTAGATCAGGGGTGGCCAACCTTTTTGGAAAGAGGGCCATTACCATATTTTTGAAATATACGGTGGGCCGCTGGTTTGAAAGGCAAAACTTTCTCTCTGAGGCACTTCCAACTAAGGGTCTGGAGGAGCGGTGTAATTTTCCACAATGAGCTCTGTGACGACCCCCAACCAACAACAAAGCATATGGGTACATGTTATGTAAACTGGCATTTTTTCGTTACCTTATACACTAAACTTTCTCTGTTTATATTTGATGTCCTAGCAAAATGATGAAAATTTGAAAAAAGTAATATACAATTAATAATGGTTGAACACACAAAGCATCTCAAAAAGACATGAAAATTTATTCAATTTTGGCTGGCTGCTAAATATTTAATTTTGGTAGTTAACTTATTAAAGTTAACTATTAAAAAAGTAAAGAAACTGTTTATAAAAAACTCTATATTGCGAAATAGTATTGTTGACACAAAAAACATTGTATTTTAACTGTTCAGGAGCAATTGTCATTCAGAGCGAAACCTGAGCTTGTTGACCAGACGACAGTTCTTTTACATTAGCGCATCAAATGCAGACACTGATAGGCGCAAGATGTTGTGCAAATGATTATCAGTAAGTCTGACCCTGTGGACCGACTTATTGCACTTCATTCTGGAAAATGTCTGCTCACATATGTATGTACTGCCAAATAAACTCATCATCTTCAACGCATTCTTTCGCAATGCTGGATACTTGGCAGATGTTAAAAGGGTGTAAAACTCAATTAAGTTCCCTTTCAGAAATTTTTGTTTCATAAAGCTATCGGACTGCAGCTCAACCAACTCCATTTGAAACTCTGCTGGCATATATCATTTTTGTACTATTTTTCGATATTTACGGAAGTTTTTAAAAGATTTTACTATAAATTTCAATTATTTAAACAAAGCAGAGCGGGCAGCAAGTGATCTAGAAATTCTAGAACTTCTCTGTCAAGAAGTTGTCAACAAACATTTACAAAATTTGATCTGTACGACTGCCCCCACATTTTTGAATTTAAAAAGCAGATAGGTACGGGTCTACTTCTTTTCCAGTCATGACCATTTTTAAGAAGATATTGCCAACCTTTTATAAGAGAAAATATGAAAGTTTTCTGAACTTTTTGGCCCGCCGGGAAAATGGCAACTCTATGGTGGTTTTATGCACATTTATAGCGCAGGGGCGATGGTTCTGAAAATTTACGAGGTGCAACAGGAGAGTGTCAAAAACAGTAGTTTTTCACATAATAATACATGGATAGCCTCTTACTTTAGCCAGCTCACTTTTCACACAATTTGTTCTTTGAAGGTTCTGGTGACATTACATGCATACCAACAGAAAAAGCATTTAAGTACTGTTTGAAGATATATATGTGGTAAAAACAACAATATATGTGTTATATGAACACATTTATATAAAATTAAGGATAAATAATAAAACAAAAATTACACCCGCACAAAAGTTTGGTTGTTTGTTGACAGTGGTTTTCTTGCAAGAAGCAACTAGTGAGTTACACATGCCAACAATGCTAAAGTTGACGTAATTTGTGACAAAACATGTTTAATGAGCTTGAGGAACATGACCATCTACGTAAAAATTCCTTGTGAATTGAGGCAATGTTAGCTCAATCCCATCCAACTCTTTTGATAAAATAATTTGACAACCTAAAATTGATATATTATCAAAAAAAATATACATATATATTAAAATCAAATAAATATTAACAAGAAATGATTTAATATAAACCTAATCTCGATGATTCTGATAATCCTGGAGCCATATCAAGCAAGTCATCCTCCCTATAAAAAAAACCTTATAAAATTTATTAAAAATAATTTAATACACAATTTAAGAGATATTTAGTAATGAAAAACAATTCTTGAACATATTTCAACAAATTGAAAATCACTTGAACAGTATTTTAAGACAACAAAGCAGATTTTAAATTGTGTCACATGTGGATATTATTCTTCACAATTTCTAACTTACAACAGTCACTAATTGAGAAGAAATTTATTTAAACAAATATAAGCTTTTAATTTGCAGTTGCACTGCTTCAGGATGATGATGTTATCATAAATTTAATATTTTCTACAATATCAACAAATTAATCTTCACAAACTTTTCAGAAGGTTCTGCTAATTTGTCAAAATGATTTGAGCCGACATACACATGACATGTGGAGCAAGCCAATGAAGCCTCGCATGCTCCTAGAGAAAATTCCAAGAAATTTTATAGAAAAAAAATAATTTAAATTAATTAGAACAAAATTCAATTACTCTCTGTTGGCTATTAATTTATAAAAATTTACCTTCAAGTTCAATGCCATGCCTGTGAGCTAGATACAAGATATTATCGCCAATTTTGCCTCGGATGTTCATCCTTTTACCATCCTTGTTGATAAATACAACATTCACTCTGTTGATAAGTTATCAAATCCACACATTTAACAATCATGTGCAAGAATTTTAAGCATAGGTTTGTTTAAATATTCAATTTACAACATAAAAAATGGTTTAAAACACTAATAATACATTTCATCTGGAGATTTGGGATCTTGCATCTCATATTCACCAATACAAAGTTTGTCTGTAAAAAATAAATTCAATAATCAATAAAATCAATACAATACATCCAGTATGCACTGTTAACTTCTGTATTGTTGTTAAAGTTATAATAAACAGGACAGAATAATACAACATATTGAGCATAACTATTATTATTAAATGACATAGAAAAACCGAGTTGAAAATTTATTTGTTGAACTCATGTTTATTTATAATTTGACTACAACTACACCTTAACTGTCCTAGATTAGACTAGGAGAGCATACAGTCTGACTCCCTGCAGCTATTATGCAAAATGGCACTGGATGCGCATAAATTAACATAATTTCTTTTTGCGTTTTTGGTGACACACTCCAGATTCTGGTGCCGAACGACTGGGACCAGCAAAAATTGGTTAGTGTGTATTGGGCTTTATAGTGAGCATTAATTGTGTGCATTCTTGGTGAATCCACCTTCATTTCACACTCCACCAAGTCCACGCCTGTACTCTCTCCACCTTGTTTGTCATGTTGTCAAATGACAGCATGATTTGTTTTAGCCACTCTTCTCTTTCATTGTCCGGATTAAAATAAACGCATAAATTTTCTCTACGACGGACCCCTAAGCAAAACTCCGGTTCTTCCAACACGTCAGCAGTCTGCAACCGGGCACCGGCACCACGGCTTCCCAAGAATCTGTCAGAGTCCAGCAACAACCAGCTAAGATAAAATTTATTTTTTTTGCATGGCCAGAAATATTGCTAATTTCACACACGTTCAGGCTGCTATACTAGATTACCGGTTTACCAACTTTTTTTTATCAATGTATACTAGACTTTAACATATTTAATAACTAACTTTAATAACATTTTACCAATAATATATCACGGACAAAATAGCGATAATAAATATACCAACTTATTCCACAACGTAGAAACCTCAAATGTTTATAACAAGACTGGTTAGATTTAGAAGTTATAAAATGAAAATTGTTTTTTGCAACATTAGCAGTTAAAAAAGTTATTCTCGAAGCAATTGCTAGCCTTATCGCCATCGTGAGAACCAGCGCATGCCCGACGAATTTGTTATTGTTTTTTCTTAGGGTACACTTTAACCTCACAGCTAAAAGTGCACCTGGTATAAGTAAAAATGAAGTTGAATATATCAACAAGGTCATTTATTTTTCAAACATAAAGTTAAAAAAAAAATATATTGTTATTTATAATATTTCCAGAAAATAAAACATAGTTAAACATAATTGTTTTTTCTGCCAAAACACATGATATTAACAAGTTCTGCTAAAAAAAAACGTGGCTACCTATTACTGATCTATATGTCAGTGGTGGCCAGGGCCGTAACCAGCTATGGGACCGGGGGGGCCCAGCCCCCCCCCCCAGTTTTGTTCAGGCCTCCCCAGTTTTGGTCGGGCCCCCAGCTCATTCAGGCCCCCCAGTTTTTTGTATTGCTGTCCAGTTAATATAAAACCGCACAATTTCTCTAATAATAATACAAGAGAAAGAGCTACTGAGAGGGAAAGAAAAAGAGAGATGCTGAAAAGTTAAAAAACCAGCAAAATAAGCTGTCCAGTAGAGAATGACAGAGAGACTGTAAAGAGGCTAGGCTACTAACATATAGAGGGAGAGAGTACTGTTAAAGAACTTAGGAGCCTAGCAGAATAGGCAGCTCACGTTGAGAAAGAATGAGATATGCTAAATAAGTTAATGGCTAGAGAATATCACCGCTCACAGAGAGAGGAAAAGAGAGATGCTAATAGAAGAGACTTACCACAGTGACCGGATGCAGTGACCGCATGCAAGAACACTCTACTAAGCATTAATTAATTTGGTAGAATAAGGTAGAATAAGATTCAAATTTTAATCGCTGAACCTGTTTTTTCTTTGTAAAGCTCATTTTGAGGGTCAAATCACTGGCACGCGCAACTTATGTAAACAAAAAATTTATACAGTGCCCCCCCAAAAAGTTCTTGGGCCCCCACTTTCAAATTCCTGGTTACGGCCCTGGTGGTGGCTAAAAGTGTCTATCGATCACTGATCTAATTTCAGTGATAGCTAAAATTGGCTATCACTGATCTATATTTCAGCAGTGACCATTAGCTATTAGAGTATGCACGGACCGATTTTTCGCGGCCCGGCCCGTCGACAACTTGGCCCGGCCTGTTTCATAAGCCAAAATTCCAGGCACGGTCCGTTTTACAAGCCTAAAATTTTTATATGCATGGAAAAAAATCTCAGCTCGGCCTGGTTCGTCTAAAGACCTTAAAATCACGGCCCAGTCCGCAGAAGCGCAACCAGCCGAAAATGCTGGGGGAGCTCAAGTTTGAAAAAGGGAAGAAAGCCCGCCGCAGTCAAAGTTTTTTTGATTATCTTTAGTCTGCAGTCTTTTTTGGTATTTTTAATAATTTATTAATGATAGAAAATAAAGACTGGAAACTGAAGATTGTCAAACTCAGTTTTAAACCAATTAAAGCAAATGTTAAAAAATAAGTTTATGAATAAATGTAGCAACCCCCATCCCCCACCCAAAAAAAACTCATCAAATTTGGAAAAATTGCAGGGCCCTCCTATTTGGCCTTGGGGGCTTGCACCCCCTGTTCCTAATTGCGCCCCTGCCTCCTAGTTGCGCCCCTGCCAGTCTGTACAGTACTCAGGAGCGTTATTGAGGGAGAAAGGAGCAAATTTAAAAAAAATAACTGCAAAGTTTTAAAAAAAAGTAACTACAATATTTTCCCCGGTCATCAGCTTTTTTGGGAGAAGTTTTATTTTAGAAAAATAGCTACCATAGCTACCAGAGGCAGATGCGGGGTTTTGGGAACCGCGGTGCTAGCTACCATAAAGTACCATAGCAACCAGATGCAAATACAGAGTTTTGAGGATCGTGATGCCATGCGACAGCCACCATTGTAAAAATTTCAGTTTACTGACTTTTACTAAAAACAATAAATAATTGAAAATAATTTTGTTGCGTAGTATGTATTTTCATTTTATCAGTGCAACGTAAAAAAAATTTGACCCACAAAGCAAAGGTCAGGACGGAACTTCATATAAAAACGGGTCGGGCTGAAGTCAGCACGTGCGGAGGCTATAGGACCGAGCCTTGAGATTTTGTGCCTCTAAATGATGAAAAATTAGCGCTTCGCCCGGTTTCCAAAAATCCAAACTACTTAAAAAAAACACCCCGAAACCTTATACATTTTTCCTCCCAAGAAAACTGATGACCAGGTGGGGATAGTCGCAGCTACTTTTCCGAAAACTTTGTAACAATTTTTTATAAAATTTTAGAATGTCCATAGGCAATTGCCCCTTCCCCTCGTAAATGATGTCCCTGAAGATGCCTCCTCTAAATACGCCAATGATTTCTAATTACCAATATATGTATGTTCTTTCTTTATACATTTTACTCAAGCGATTCAACCGAGACACAGTTGTCCATGAGTAAAATTTTCAGGATCCGACTCGACTCATTACTGCTCCAAATGTCATGACCTGACCCGATCTACTTCGGCCCGACCCGACCGACTCACATCGGCCTAAAAGTTTTCGTCTGAGAAATGTATTTTATTCATTTTCCCATTTCCATGGTTTGCCGTCTTGAATGTGCCTATATAAAGCTTATTTCTGAATGTGTCTCCTACAAGGTCATCTTCAAGCAAGGTTCATCCCTTCGGATGTTCTCTGGGAACTAATTTTTTCTACTTTGTTGTTAGCATTTAAACTAGTCTTTTTTTATTTTTTGCAATTTAAAGTGTTTTTAGGTCCAATAAGCAAAATTAAATATAAACTTTATTCTCTCAAAACCAATTTCAAGACCAAGATTATATTTTTAGTCCTCGAGGAGTCCCAAGAGCAAGACATTGTCCTTTGTCCTTGAAGACTACAGAACTGGTTTGTAGTACTCTAAGCATAGAAATTTCAAATATCGGTATATTATATATGACTGCCTTTGTTATTAAAACAAAGAAAAAAGCTATAAAGTAACAAGTGAAGCAAAAACAAAGTTTTTTAAAAACACACTTTTATATTTTTTCACTACATAAACAACAAACATATTAGCATAGACAATAAATAGTTTGACGAAAATATCACAAATGATTGTTTCATTAAATTTTGTCCATTCGATCCGAAAATTTGATAGAATGCATTATTAATTAGTTCGGAGGTATGTTTAAATTTTGAAGTCTCTAGCTCATCGGGAAGTTAGTTTAAAATCGATTGTAAAATTTGACGATAGACAGATAGACAGAGAAGTCAAGTTATGTAAAAGTGTGTAAAAAGTAATCAGTAAGATATACGTTGATAAATATTTTAAAAACGTTTAAACAAAAAAATTTAAAATGTCAAAGATCTATGACGTCAGAAAATCATTAAACAAGTTTACAAAGAAAAAATATTTAAGCAATAGTTCTTCGTACTACAATGTTATTTTTTATTGTCGCCTTTTTGTATGACTTTAGTGTTTGTTATTCAGCACCTTCTATAATATGCTATCAATGTCGAAACTGCACGATGCCAAGAAATTTAAAGACGTGTGCTTCGAATCGATCCAAGTGCGTTCTGAGGATTGAAAACGTTTTTGGTTAGTGAGTGGGCCAGGCCCAAAACGTAATAAATTTTTATAAACAGTTTAGTCAGAGACTTAACTTATTGTTTTCCGAACCGCGAGGGCGAACTGCCTTATTAGTAGGATAGGATATACTAAACAGGCCCATCGCGATGATGAAGAATGTCAGGAGCAATTCACTATTCACTTTGGTGGATCTAGAATTCTAGCTATAAATAAATATAAGAAAGCATAGAAATCACAATAAATTAGTGTTACTATGAAGGGAGTTGCTATGAAATCTTTCAAAATCTCTTTGTGTAGACACATGAAACATTTATGTAACACTTATTTGATTAACCAACATATCAAGCGAAAGCATTCCTTTTGTTGTGAACATCAAAATCACAGATTTATTATTGCTTTTCTCATCTTAACTTTTCTATTCCAAATCAAATTGCATTAGCAACATTTTTTGTACCATAGATTCTATCCGTGATATTTTATTACGACTTTTTATCCATGACATTTTGTTCATGACATTTTATTCAAGACATTTTGTTCAAGACATTTGTTCAAGACAATGTGTTCGAAGCTTTTTGTCCTTGAAACGTTTTATACTCACGGCATTTTGTTCGCGACATTTTGTTTCCAGCATTTTGTTCACGACATTTTGTTTTACTTCACGTCATTTTTTTTGCCCAACCATTTACCTATATTATATTTTTGCAGATCATGAGAACCTTTCAGACACAAAGGCATTTTATTAATTTTTAGAGGGTCCTTCCAACCATTGAATCTCCAAATTGGCTTCAAGTGTTTGATTTAAACTTTGGTAATAAGGGAAACTTGAAAGAGCTACTTAATAAAAAAATTATTCAAAATGATATTGCACTTTTATATATGTACTCTTCCACTGCTATTTATTTATTTTTTAAAATTTCTAACGTAGAACAATCAGCGACAGATACAATTTTTGTTTATTTAACTGATAAATAATTTAAACAATCCTAGGTTATCAACAAACTGACCGGGGCTGCGGACCTGCTGACTTCATCGACCAGCATGGTCAACTGCAATGGAATCCGAAGATTTATTTATGCGTTTGCAGTATCGATGCCTGTAATGATAACACATTGTTCGAAATATTTGTTAAGCAGACCAAAGGAAAGCAATATTTAAAAACCTATTTGACTAACCAAATGTTTATTCTCGGTTCTAGTAAAGCATTTTTTAATAGAGTCAACGCTCATGTTATTATTATTATTATTATTATTATTATTTTTATTCATTTGAAAATTTATTTTCTGCAAAACTGTCTTAAAAACTTAAATAGAAATTTAATTTTAAGTATCGTCATTCTTACATATTTATATAATCCCCAACCTCACTCACTCATTCTTTCACTCATTGACAAGGTTAACCATCATTAAACATAATTCCTTGAGCACTTATCTAAACACGCACACACGTGTACAAACAAGCGTTCTAGCAACGTGGATTTGGACTTCTAGAATATTATTGTTATGTTTCATTCTAATCAATGGTACGTTTTTGTAGTTCATATACAGGTCTTCATTACTGTTAGTTAAAAATTTATAAATGTATTTTTTAATTTTTATTAAAAAATTGTAGGTAGCCTACCTGCCAAGGTTGTGTGGTTATAAGTCAAATGCAAACTTTATGCGTTTATTTCTTCAATAAAGTTTTAAAAAATTAGATTTTTTAAATTTATAAAAGCTTGATTCAAATCTGCAGTACTTATTATGCCATATAACTTTGAATATAAATTTAACTTTTTCTGTGACTTTATAGTTATACAAAAACTTAAAAATCAGTAGATATCTTATCAGGTTCACTTTCTTATTTTGCCGAAATCAATTTTCAAAATTAAAGATATACTAAAAAAACGCCAGTCTTCTTGTTAATAAAAAATTATAATGGCATCGTCATTTTTGTCCATATATCTAGATTAGTTTATTCTCCGTTACCGTCGTTGACTCGGCAAATTTTCAGAAAGGTCTCTTTCTTACAAATAAACTCTCATTTAGTGGAGAATGGTATTAAATGAACTAAAATTTTATTAAACGCGTTTGAAAATTTACAATAAATTTTATAAATATATTAATAACAAATGCAAGGTTGATGCCTGTAAACATATTAACTAAAATAACATTTTTGTGTATACCCACCTCTGAAACTTAGGTGGCCCATTCAGCACGTTATGGTAACACTAAGGCATTACAAATCCCGGCCTTTTTTGGATCTCAGGATTGAAAATTTGTCAATCCGTGCATGGTTTCGGGATTGAGATCGGGCTTAGTCACCAAGACATTTACGCAATATGACATAGACACTTTGTAATCATATATTTTAGTGAAATAGTTTTAAATGAAGAGTTGACAACTCTCCATATGGGCGTAAGAAGCAAAATATTTTGCGTATTTTGGAATTTTTCCGTATTTTGAAATTTTTCCGTATTTTGAAATTTTAGCGTTTTTTGGATTTTTTTGGAGTTTTTCCTTTATTTGAAATTTTTCGGAATTTTTTAAAATTTTATGGAATTTTTGCGGTTTTTTGGAATTTTTTCGTAAACTCCAAGGGTGTACGAGGATTTTTTTGAGTAGACAGCCCCTCGGTTTTAATAAACATTTAAAAAAAAATTTCCTATCTGATCAGATTTAAAAAGAATACGAAAAAGACACTTTTTCCAAAAACACGCTTTTATTTATGTGTGGAAAATGCACTAAAAAGTATAAAATAAATTTCTTTCTTTGCTGCTTTATGTTATAAAAAATCTTTATGACTAAAATTAAAAGCGTGGGGCGCTCACCAGAATCCATTTCCATTTTAATTCATTGAGCGGCCAACGCTTTTAATTTTAGTCATAAAATGTTTTGATAACATATAGCAGCAAAGAAATTTTTTTTATACTTTTTAGTGCAATTTCCACGCATAAATAAGAACATGTTTTTTGGAAAAAGTGTCTTTTTTCGTATTATTATTTTTTACTTTTTAGTCCTGTCAAAATTTATAGATTTATTTTTTTTCGACAATAGTGGCCTGTGTGTGGTTGGCCTGCCCTGTTACACCGTTGCAGAATTCAGCAACTCAACATCAGACACTCCGGTGTTTGTGCGTTTATATGTTTGAATGCTACGTCGGCAATGATAGACAGATTGCCCGCTATGTAGACGTAAATCAACCGCCTGGGCACACTTCGCTTTTGCCTGTAGCGTTTTCCTATGATAAAAATTTTTCATTAAGCAATTTTTAGAAATTTTGGTTTTTTTAATTTTGCTCCTGAGGAGATAAAACAGGAAGATAAACTTTTTCTTTCAAAAAAACACATATTTCAAAAACTAGAAATGAGGTTTTGAAATTTGGTATCTGGATTCTCCATAAAAGATACGTGTTTCAGCATTTTTAAAAAATTTGGTTTTCGGCACCTCAAATATGGGGTGGAAAATATGATTATTTGTTTTTTTAGAATAATTGCAACCCAAAACTAACAAGTAAAGGAAAAAACGAGTTTTTCAACACAAAGTTCTATTTTAAATACACTCGATTTAGAAATAAAAACGATGTTCAAATTAAATATTTTTAAATTGAATCATGTAATGTCATCCAATATAAAGCTATGCTGAAAGTTTCAGCTTCCTAACTAGTCAAAAAGCTGGTTAAATTTTACTTGCAAGATTTGCGTAAAGAAAAAGCCACACACACACACACACACACACACACAGAGATTGTAACTTAAATAAAAGTTTGTAAAAATGCTACAAATGTGAAACTAAGTATTTAAATTCTACTTGAAAAATAAAAATGCTTTATTATTTTTGATCATATTACTTCCGGAACCTCAAATGTGGGGTGTAAAAAAAAATCATTATTTTCTTACAACCTCAAAAAGTGTTGAAACTCAGTATCTAGATTTTTCTTAAAAAATACGTTCTTCAGCATTTTAAAAAAATTTGGTTTCCGAGCTTTGAGCGTTTGTGCCCGTTAAAATCAATCAAATTTATTTAACGCCAATGTCGTAAACGAATCTGAGGCGGGTGAACGTGAGATGAGCTGACTAATTTAACTGGAAAAGATGAGTTTTTAAAGTACGTTTAAAGAGGGAAATAGATGAAGCAGATTTGATATGGGAAGGAATTGAGTTCCAAACCAGAGGAGCTGCAGCACGGAAAGCTCGTGCACCAAACTTGGTGTTTGAAAATTGGGGTGGAAGAAGAAATTGAGTTGAAGAGCGGAGCTGACGGGAGGGAGTGTATGGGTGTAGCAAGGTAGAGATATATCTGGGAGTGGAGGTTGAAGCAGCTTTGAATGTTATTGTAGCAATTTTAAATTTAATTCTTTTATCCACTGGTAACCAGTGGAGTTGATTCAGTAAGGAAGCAGAGTGAACCGACCTGTCCGCTTGTAGAATGACACGTGCGAGGATATTTTGAATTTTTTGGAGTACTTTGATGAAAGATTTGGGAGCACCATAGAGGATCGAGTTGGCATAATCAAGCCGCGAGCTGACTAGAGCGTGGCCAATGAGGCTGGCAGTCTGTAAGTCCAGTGTGTGACGAAGAGCTTTAATGTGAAAGTAACAAGACTTGGAGATGAGTTTGACGTGATTGTGAAAGGTGAGAGAACTGTCTAGAGTGGCAACAAGAAGCTTGATATGACTTGCTAAAGGAACGGTTGAATTGTCAACCTTGACGCTAGAAACTGACGATAAGGATTTGTTGCGTTTATAAGTGCCTAAGAGTATTGTGTCAGACTTACTGGGATTTAAAGCGAGGCCATTGCGGGAGAACCACAACGCAAGGTTTGAAAGAGCTGTTTCGAGAAGGTGTAAGTTGGCGGTAGCACCAGGACGGGAAATGCCAATGTAAAGTTGAGTGTCGTCTGCATACTGTTGTTGGTAAACTCCAAGGTGCGAGGTTATTGATGCCACAGGTGAAATATAAATGGTGAAGAGGAGTGGGCCTAAGACAGAGCCTTGAGGAACACCGGAGACACGTTTCGGGGGATGATTGATGATGACCAACTTTGACGTACTGGCTACGACCAGTAATGTACGATGATAGCCAATTCAGAGCAGGGCCTGAAAATCCAAATGAGTTAGTAAGACGATTAATAAGTATATTGTGATCAATTGTATCGAATGCTGAACAGTGGTCAAGGGAAACTAAGAGTGTGGATTTTCCAGTGTCGGCAGAGTGAAAAACATTGTCAAGGGCAAGTAAGAGAGCTGTCTCAGTTGAATGATTTGATCGATAAGCTGACTGATTAGGGTTGAAATTTGGAGAAGATGTAACATGTAGTTTAACACAAGAGAGGAATAAGCGTTCAAGTATTTTAGAGATCTTGTTGAGATTAGATATTGGACGGTATTTGGAAAAATCTAAATTGTCTAGAGTAGGTTTTTTTAGTATAGGTGTTACTTGTGCTTGTTTGAAAGATACCCTCAGTGAATGACAGATTGGCAAGCTCTGAAAAAAACTGATGAGAACGATTTGATTATTGATGTTGGAATGTATTCCATGACGGATGATTTGGCGGAAGGGAAGAGAGGAGTTTTTCGACTTCAGAAGTGACTGGGCCTCGAATTTTGTGCCTATGAAACCGACCGGTATGGACCTGAAATGTTGTGTTTATGAAACGGGCAGGTTAGGGCTTGGAATATTGTGCCTATGAAATGAGCTGGACCAGGTCTAAAAAATTATGCAGGGCTCTATGAGGCATGGTTCAAATACTAAAATTTTAAAAATCATAAGATTTGTGGTTCATTATTTTTCAAAAATTTAATTACCGAGCTTTGAAGATTTGTGCCCTTTAAAACTGGCTGGGTCCAATTCAGCACGGATCGGGCCTAAAATTTTGTGCCTACGAAACAAGCCGAGCATGAAATTTTCTGCCTATAAAATGAGCCGGACCAGGTCTAAAAAGACCATGCCGGGCCCTTTGATACATGGTTCAAATTTTCTTATTTTAGGTGAGGGAACCACGACGGGTACTGCTAGTATTTTTATATACCGAAATATATAATTAATTACAGTTGAAGTTACGCGAAGTTCCGGCATACACACACACGCAGCAGAAATTATGTATGTTGATAAATATATATAAAGAACAATGTGTGTGCTCATTTTTTTGCGCAATCCAAGCCGCAGTACCAACCTGGACACAATTTGGCATGAACATATAAATTCTATTAGAAGACTGTGCTTTGATTATATTTTTCATTTCACAACCCTTAATGCAAAACACTAACAGTAAAATTATTGGAGATTTTTTTAACTTTAATTTCAGATGGTTCAAATTAGTAAACACAAAAACAATATTGACGAAACGATTAAATTACTGAACACAATAAAAATAAAACCATCAAAAAGATTGTCAACCTGCTCTATTTTTACATCTTTAAACGAAACTAAACCACTCACTCGTTTAGTTTACAATCAATCTCAGCAAAAAGCAACCTCAGTACAATATTCATGAGTTAGGAGGACACCGCTCTTAAACCAGTTAAAATAAAAAAAAAACTGGTTAATTTTCGAATCTCCTTCACAGACACATGTCTGGACATGCATTATCCATATCAGGTAGAAACAACACGATCACATAAATATGAAACCACCAATAGTGATCCAGGTAAATATCAAACAAGATTTTCTTAGCTTTGAAATTCTTTACATCTAGAGATCACGTGCAGCCCTACATGGTCTGTGTGAATATGTGTACGTGTCCTTTGAAGTCCGCAACTCAGAGTAAAGATTAATTTGCATCTAATAAAAACTATTTCAATTAATTATAAAAGTCAAATGAAAACTGTGTTTCAGTCTTGTGACTGATGTCATCGAGAGAATTGTGACGGACTGGCCGGCGCAGGTCACTTCCGGACGATGTCCTACCCCTTTTCAGTAGCACAGGGTCGGCAAGGGGCAGAGCCGTACTACTCTTTCCGCTGGTTGCCGTCATGTCGGCGCTATCGTCAAACACCAAGTCTGACGGCAAAGCGAATCCCACGGAAGTATCTGAAATCAAACACTTCTCTACTGACATTTTCAACTTTCATACCATTAAAAAGTTATTTTGTTCACCTTTCCTCTGATAGAACAGCACATAAGCTCGACTGAAGTCTGCACTGGATGGTGTTTTCTTGTAGCACGATTCGTCATTATAGCAGTACCAATCTTTACTGACCGGATGCTTCGTATAGGCAGTGTAGTGACCTGAGTTGACCCCTATTTCAACCAATAGAATAAAATCACTTAAACATTGAATTTCAACCTAAAAAATAACCTCAAAAGCATGCTTACCTCCAGAGTGACAGACGTAACTCTGTAGATCATACAAAAGCTGTACGTCGTTGGGACCTGATATATGAGTTGAAAGATCAAGGTCCTCCAATGGGAATGTTACTTCAGAATCTATCTTGGTACTTGACAGGTCGTGATATACAAATCTGCAAACATGCCATCAATAACACATGACTATTTTAAATGATTCATAACATTTTACGACTAATACATGATACAATTAAACTTAAACATACCTTTTGAGATGAATGATCAAAGTATCAGGATATCTCCAAACGGTCATGGTCTGACGGGCACACTGATTTCTTCTACACCTCGGACAAAACCACGGGTTGTTTGTGTCCAAAAGTTCACTGTTAACAAAAATGTAAGAAATTTAAAAAAAGAAAAGAAAAATAATCATAAAATGCTTTGATAGGTCAACTGGCCTTTTGGTAAATGCTTCAAAGCAGTCAAGAAGTGTGATAGGAGAATGTGACTGCATGGATGACATGGAATCGTCATCAAACACAACATTGGTTGCCTCTAAGACGGAAGGAGACAGAGAAGAGTCAACGTAACTGACAACTAAATGATCACTCGGTATGAACGTCAAGTACTGTGCATTCCTCTGCATTTCACAGCCGCTACAATGCTCCATGTACATGCAGCGAGAGCACACCAAACCCTTTCAAAACATAATACACTTAATTATAAAGAAATTCTCATGCAATGAAGTCACTTTGACAATATAATCAGTGTTTATTTTCAACCTGGGCTTCAGTGACGAGTATTTTATAATCTGTAGCAAACGGGACGATTTTATCCATAGATTCATATAACATCTGACCAGTGAGTTGATTTGGCAGTCGAATTATGTTGGGATGTCCAAACAGCTTGTGCAGTTTTTGTCCGTGATCATTCGTACTGTCAAGTCTGAACACTACAGGAAGCATGAGAATCCTTAAAGTTGAAATTAAACTTCGAAGTGAATATATTATCATAATTTTATTTAAATTATAAATTTTTACTTCAGCCTTGGCTTGTAGTCTGCCAGACAATTGAGCTGCACAAAATCTTCAGATGGATTGACGCTACACCTACACACCTATGCAATAGTAAACAAATGTAAATTATCTAAATTTACATATATATATATATATATATATAATATATATATAGGCGAGGTAGTGTTACCATAGATAGTCCTGGGTTTGAAACTTTCTAGGTGCTTCATACACAATAATATACATATAACATAATTAATAAGCAAATATAAATATACATGCTTACATATTAATAAAATAGTAAAAAAATTCAATTGTATAGCTTCAATAACTAGAATCATCTAAGAAGAAAATATGATGGTCATAGCAACATCGAATGAGACAAATTTTTTCTATTATAATTTTATATACATAAATGCTCCATTGAACAAAATTGTTACTGCATAAGCTCTTATTTAAAAATTTAAACCAATAAATAATTAATTTAAAAGAGAAAAACTAACTGGACATCTCAGTGCAAAGTTGGCATGCTTGAAAGATATCTACAATTACAATAAATAAAAAGATTTAAAAAATTATCAAAACATAAATAAAAAAACAATTAAAGAAAACCTGGAGGCACTCTTCACAGAACGTTCCACCGCAAGGTGGATGAACTTTCAGGTGCAAATCATCCATCTCTTCTAAACATATGGCACATGTCTTCCACACCCCACCTGCTGCTTTCTCCTCGGCATCTCGTGCAAGGACGGCAGTAGATGCAGAAGACAACTTGTCATCAGAGTGAAAGGCCTTCCCTGGTTCGTTGCTGTCTTTGAGATTGAGATCTGTGTTTTATGAAAAGAAGAAAGTAATAATAATAATAATATCTTATGGCCACTTTACAAATAGTAAAGAAAGTGAGGAGATTTTAATACACAAGTTGCATGCTAAGAGAGGTTTGGTGTTAAAAATTATGCATTCATAGCCGCAACCTTCATCATCTTTGTTGAAAAGCATTTGGGAGTTGTTTATCCAGTCTGCAGTTTGCTGGTGCCAGTCACTACTGGAGTATTTCTTAGTACTCCAGCTGGCACATTCTTCAGAATCGTCAATAATCTGTCGTCAAAACAAACAAAACAGTCAAGAGAATCGATATAATAAATTAACATGTTTCACAACTAATATTTGAAAATAAAACAACTACTTATCATTTCATTACAAATATATGTTCTGTAGTCTTATAAGATGATCATTTGTGTAAAATTCAAGTTTAATTAATTGACAAAAAACTAATTACATGGTTAATAATGCTAAATTCATTATGTTGCCAGTCGATATCCGGATTGCATTCCAACTTTACATCTCCGACGAGCATTCCACTGCAGTTGTTGGAGTTGTTCAGCGTAACTTCCATGCTCATGTTTGCATCTCTTATGGTATCTCCTTCAAACGGTTCAACATCTTCACACTGCGTATTCATACCGTACACGTTCCGATACTCATCATCTGCATCATGCAGGCAGTGGATCGATGAAATGGGCGAACATTCTTCTACGTTTATGGGAAAAGGAGAAGAACAATTAGAGGAGCGCAAATTTGGCGTAGGACTGAATTCCTTGGCGAGAGGAAGGGCATCTGATTCGTCAGACGTGAAGTTTGGAAGAGAAGAAATCTCAAATGCATACAGCTGGCAGTATTTCTCGTTGATGAACTTAATGCTCATTTGATCATCCTGAAATTAAATAAAAACAACATTTGAATATTGGTTATAATAATTAATATACGATCACTAAAGCACTGATGTTTGAATATTAACAAGAAGGTTAGAGGTTCATATTGTGATAACTAGTCAGTAGTTTTTTTTATGTTTAATCAGAAATGTACGGCCAAGCAAAATTAACATTCACCATGATGACTGACAATTATTAAACAGCCCACAAAAACATTTCAGCTTCTACAATTACTTTGTTTATAAAGAAAAATTTACTAAAAAAAGACAACAACAACAACATAGTAAAATCACACTAACCAATATTCTTGAGACGGAATTGTTTTTGACTTCAGCAAGCAGAACATCAACTTGTTCGCCCATGACAGAATTCAATTCTTTTTTGAGTCGAGCCACGTTGGAATTCTTGTCGACAGTCGTCAAGTATCGTACGACGGATTTGTTTCCGCTAGGTACGAACGTTATCGCTGTAAGGAATTAGTGTTTATTACGATCCAGTCGAACGACTTGAAGTACAATCTAGAATAAAATTAAATTAAAAAAAGGTCTAACGAAGTTGTTGCTCTGTAGCATGAGGTATGGGGAGAGAAAGGTACATGAATGGTTCAAATGTTACCGACACGTGATGACATTCAAAACAAATAACCTGCAATATTATTAAAATTAGTTATTTATTTAAAATAAATTTCAAATCAAAATAGTTTAACTAAATTCTATTTAAAATATTTAGAATAAAGATAATATTTTAATGCTAATCTGCAATAATGACATTATAACAATTTAAAAATAAAATGCCAACAGTATTCTTGAACTGTCCTTGGAAAGCATCAACAATGATGCTCTTGTTCCTCTTGATGTATTCGAGCCACGACTGCTCTGCTTGTCTGATACACCTGAGAGTGAATTGATTCTCGTTATTCAGGTGTGCAGGAGGAAGGTGAGCCTGAGGGGATGGCACGACTTCCAATTCGCTCATCTGTATGCTGTAACATGTTTGACAGATGACTAATTATATTATTCAACTTTATTAAACTACTTTCAATTGAAAACAACAAGAAAACAATGAGATACAGTAGTGCAACAAGAAAACGATGAGATACAGGAGTGCAGCAAGAAAACGATGAGATACAGGAGTGCAACAAGAAAACGATGAGATACAGGAGTGCAGCAAGAAAACTGAAACCTGGAATTGTGGGAATTCTCGAGTTCTCTTTGAATGTTCTGAACAATGTTGACCTTCATGTTTCTGGCATCCTCATCAATTTTAATTCTTTTTATGTTGTTAATGTTCGGCTGGTCGAAGTCAAGAAAGAGCTTCTTTCCTTCCTGGAATCTTTCGGGCGAACAAACACTTGCCATCAGATTGGTCTCCTTAATCCTACAAGAGGATTGTATGTTCTTGATGACTGCAATTTTGTGGTTTACTTTTTCCATCAAGCTGTTACTTTCCAGTGATTTAAATTCTCCAACAACTTCGGACATACTGGCGTCAACAAAATCACTGAACTGAGCATACATCAAAGCGTCGTCTTTTTCAAGGGTCTGCTCGAGTTAATTGTATTTGTTAGAGGTTGAAATAACAAATTATATTTTAATGTCATTTTAATTATTTAGTTAGATTATTATCTATTATTTTACTATCTTTTTTAATCAAACATCCAATAAGAACAACAAAAACACTCATTAAGTCTTCAGCATGTAATAAATTGCACCTATACAGCCAACAACAACACCAAAGATTGCAATACATTAAACTCATAGGATAATTGGTAGAGCTAGACCGAAACCACTTTTTTGAGTTTCTCCGAAACCGAAACTGCGACCGAAACTATGTAAAACGTTTTCACCGAAACTGAAACCAGAACCGAACCTCTTAGTTTCGGCCAAAACCGAAACATCATTTTAGGACTTTTGCAATTAAAAAGACGTTAATTTGTTAATTTTTTTTCAATCTAATAACACAAAAATATAATTATTTTATTCAAAATGTGTAGGTGGTGCCGACAAGAACTTTTGCACAGCAACTTCAAGTAGCGGGTATTGGCTGTGATGCCAATAAGCAAAAATAATGGTCGAACGAGGTAGATGTGGTGCTTGGAGGTACGATTTCAATTCCACCTCAAATGTTGAATCTCTTGTTTCATTTGCATTTGTTGATGGTGTCAAATGAGCAATGTCGTGATCATCCCAAAGAGAGTAGTGAGTAGAAGAACTCACAGTCACGGATTTCTGTATTGTCGGGGATGCTGACGTTGCACTTCTTAATTCGCAAACTGAGTCATTGGATGAAACATCATCTTTTTACACGCTTTTATTTACCTCACACTGTATGTTTTATTTTCAGGTTTTTTAAATCGATTTTTCGACCACTTCTACATGTCCAATTGACTTGAAAATTTTAAAACACATGTATTCTCGATGACAATGCAATATTTTCATATCATAAAAATTGTTATTTAAACTATAATTAACTAAAATACGCCAATGCAATGAATAAGCAGGGTGGATTCAGTCCTACATGGGCGGAGTCAACCTACATTAATAGCCATGAAAGCTGCGTGATAGACGTGTGGTTTATCTTTATAATTAGACGGACCCAAACAAATTTAGTAAACAAGAAGATTTGAACGAAGACACACATACAATTACATTTATACAATACACAATCAAAACACAGCTAAAATACTCAAATAAACACGTTGAACAACTTTTAATTTTTTTTTAGGTTCGGTTTCGGTTTATGCCGAAACCTAACAGAAAATATACCGAAACCAGGGCAGCCGAAACCTAAGCAAAACCGATTTTAAGCCTGGTTTCGGTGCTGAAACCGAGTTTCGGTCTAGCTCTAATAACCGGCAACAATACATTAAACTCATAGGACAACCAGCACCAATACATGGAACTCACAGGATAATCAACAATACATTAATGAAATGTTACCTCGGAAATGTTATTTCTATTGATATTGAGTGGTTTGTGGAATTTATCACTGTCAGTTGAAATGTGAGCAATTTCATCATCAACTAGGAGCAAATTTGTGTTTAAAGTTCTCGTATCCTTCATACAAAAATCTTCAATGCTAGGAAGAATCTTCCCTGATGATTGAATTACATCAACAAGTTTCTCCTTATTGTCTCCGCAACTGTCAACATCCATCTGCAAAAATATTACAACATTACAATAAAATAATGTAATTTGAAAATGGAAAAAATGAATTCTAACACTCCCAATGAAGTTAGAATCGAGGTTAATGTTCATTATTTTCGGAACATCTAGGATTACTGAACTCTGTCCGCCCTATTAAGAAAAGAAATTTGTAAAAAAAATGTTTTCAAATTATAACATTTGTTTCATTAAAACTTACTCCTCCTCCTCTTTTGCAAGCCCTGTGGAGACCATCAGAATTCTGAGAGTCCTCAGTGACAGGTTCAGAGAGGTTGCTATCTTCTGACAAACACTGAGCATCAGTTAACTAAAAGCCCAAAATAGCTATACATAAGACATTGTTTACTATATATATATATATATATATATATATATATATATATATATATATATATATATATATATATATATATATATATATATATATCACTAGGTATTTGTAAGACGAATAAGGCACCCGTTATATTTAAATTGTTATTTAATTATTATTTTCTATGTTTAAGTTTGTTTTCAACTAGAGATGTACCGGAGCGGGTTTTTAGCCGCTCCGGCCGGAGTAAAGCTCCGGTCAACAAATTACCGGAGCGAACCGAGCCGAATCTTTTGCGATGCTGAAAAAACTACCAAGTTTCAAACCTTATTCAAGAATCAGTTATTTTCTCTTATTAATTTATCTTCCTCTCATTTTACTACATGTAAAATAAACAAAAACACATGATGAAAAAAGAAAAATTTAAATTTATTTAGTTTAAAGAGATTCAAAATTAAATAGGGGTAAATTGTAACGCAGAGAAGCCAACATTTCAGTTTTTGCGGGTTCTAACCTATTTCTTTTGTCATCATTGATGTTTGCAGCAACACTGAATAGGCGTTCGATGTAAACAGAGGTCGGTGGAGAAGACAAAAACATTCGTGCAATCTTGGCAATCTCTGGATGGTCAGGTGCATGACTCTGCCACCATATCAGAGGATCCATATTTCTGCTGAGACATGGTTCAGCAAAAAACTTGTTCATGTCATCGTGAGGCGAACGAATGTGTGCCCTGTTTTCATCACATTCTTGTGCAGGTGTTGGCATGAAGTCCCAAATGCTGTCAAGGCGTGACTTCTTACAAGGGGGTTCATTATCTTTGTCCTGTTGTAGCTGGTTTTGTGGAGCGAAGACACTGCCGTGACTCATATACGACAACAGAAGAGTTTTTGCCCGCACTGCCATATCCAAAGTGAACAGATTTAATTTGTATCGTGGGTCAACAGCTGTACCCGCTATGTGGGGTGCTGATTCCTCCACATGCACAAAACGTCTGCTAATGTCATCGCTAAGTTTGGTCTTTAGTATGTGTATGCCAGCTTCCTCATCACATTCTAGCTGACTTACAAATTTTTTTAGGACGGTCACAGCGGGTATCACCATGGAGATGCTAGCACTATCGCTGCAGGCATCCTTTGTAATCTCTTCAAACGGTTTAAGAAATGTCAGCATTTTATCTAACAGAGTCCACTGGTTCGTGGTCAACATTGCGAAGTCTTTTTTGACACCTGTCTTGTAACGACGAAGGATAGCACGCTGATCCTGTAGGCTCTGTAGCATGTAATATGTAGAATTCCATCGAGTAGCCACGTCTTGCTTAAGTTTGTACACAGGGCTTCGTCCCACTTGTGAGTGTGCAACATCAATAACAACGACGTCATCTTCTTCTTTCTCCCCTGCATTTTGCTTGAGCGCTTCAAGTTGAAACTTTTTCAATTTTGCATACCCTTTTGGTGAATTAGCAAAATGTCCAACAATATGTCTGCAATCAGCTAACATCTGGGAAACTTCTTGCTGCGATAAAATTGCGCTTCTGATGCTCAGATGAAGATTGTGTGACAAGCATGATACACTATTTAAATTGATGTCACGTACTCCTTTCACCATGTTTGCACCACTGTCGCGTACAAAAATATGACATTTCTTTTTGTCAATCGACCATTCACCAAGGGTGTCTTCTAAAGCGGCACTAATTTCATCTCCCGTATGGTCACGATCAAAGTGCTTAACGGCTAATATGCAATTGTGACGGACGAAGTCTGCATCAACCCAATGGGCTGTAAGACTGAGAAAAGATGAGTTGCAAGAACTTGAAGTCTAAATAAACCATAGAAATTGCAACTAAAAACATAGGAAAAAATAATTATTTAAATTTTGAGTTACGTAACCATCCGCTTCGGTTTTTGAGGTCCTCGCTCCGGCCGAACCGAAGCTCCGGTAAAACGCGAAAAACCGGCGAATATTCGGTCCGGCCAGAGCTCCGGTACATCTCTATTTTCAACAGCCATCTAGCGAGTGTAATGAAGACCTAATGCACCTGTGAAATCAGATATACTACAGCAAACCTCCACAATTCAGCATACACATATCATATATACTACAGCAAACCTCCACAATTGGGCATACACATATCAATCATATATACTACAGCAAACCTTCACACCTGAGCAACAGAGCCAGTAGTAACAAATTGACCATCACACTCCACAGTAGAAGCAGCTTGTCCATTTTTCCTTATTTCACCTCTTTCAGAAACGCAAATTCCACTCTCTGATGATTCTTCAAAACTTGAAACTTCCTCGCTTGCTCCGGCAAGAAGTATCGATGCAGTCGTCGTGTTATCGTTGTTACAAGATGTTTCGATCGTTGTGGTGGTGGGTGCAGTGCTGAATGTCACAGGACAAGGGGAGGCATCTCTGGGGTCCTGACATGGATTATTCAGAATCTCGTGAAGTCCATCCAAGAGGAGAGCAAGAAATTCTTGACAGTCATGCTACAACAATAATAACATTATGCTTCATCATAAGATACAAAACATAACTGAAATTAACTAACTATCAGAAATACAAAAATGAGCGAGCGGGAAAGGGAGAGGACGCGGGAGAGCAAGAAGGAGCAGGAAAGCGACGAGGAGCAGGAGAGCAAGCCGGAAAGGAAATGGGAGCGAGAGAATAACTACCGATAAACCTCTAAAAACCCGGGCACCCCGCTAGTGTGAAATAAATAAACATTCTATCGGTATAAATGAAAACATCATGTATTTATACATCACTTATTAAGAATTTCTAAGTGGTAGCAAACCTGTCTGTAGTCCTTAAATTGAGGATGGCACAACCCAATCGAGGCTTTGAACTTGCGAGGCTGCACAAGCCTGAACTGCCCACTCCAACATCTCTGTATGAGGTCGGCAAACGAACCTGGCGTATATGTGTACAGCTATGTGAGTCAGCTAATTTGTGAAATTGCCAAACTGACAAAGCAGCATCTCAAAAATAAATAAAATTACTTTCCAGACAAATATTTTATATATTAAATTTAATCAAAAAGAAGAAAAAGTAGAACTTTAGTAACTGTTCAAAGTAAAACCGTATTGAAGCTGTCAGCAACTGCAAACTTATAAATAAACCTTAAACTAAAGACAAATAATAACAGTTAAAACAAACTTTTTAACAAGAATGTACAAAAACCAATTTTTTTTTTAAAAACACACTTAGATATTTTTAAAAAAAATTTTAACCCCAAATTTCAGCAAGATCGGATGATGGGAAGTGCTTCAAAGTTTAATAACATTCTCTCACACAGACAAACAGAGAAAAAACGTGGTAATAAAAAGTGACAAAACCTGCAAGAGTTTCCTTGTTAGAATCATCCACTTTGAAATTCTCAATAAAATATTTAGCAATAGATGAGTTACTGAACAGACACTGGAGTCCAGCATTCATAAAACATGTGTTTCCGAGATTCGACAGACCAACACATCCGGGCTCCTTTTGCAAATCTAAAATCATTGATTTACATGATTTAAAAGCTTTTTTCATACGTTTAAAAATGGTTAACAATACAACTGCATCACGACATATCTATCTATCTATATATATATATATATATATATATATATATATATATATATATATATATATATATATATATATATATAATTCAAGTAATTAATTAATTTTTCGTCAATACAGGCTCGGTTAAATTTTATAGACCAAGTTTTGTTGCAAACTTTTTCTATTATATGAGATAGTTCACGTAATTTAACTCGCCCATAAAGTTGGCGAATTAAATTACGTGAACTATCGAATATATATATATATATATATATATATATATATATATATATATATATATATATATATATATATATATATACTTTGAGAGTCAATGGGAGACAATTACTGTGAAAAAAATTGAAGTCGGTCACAAAATGAGCAGTGGGAGAGTGAGCGGAAACGGAACTGGAGAATGAGCTGGAACGGGAAAGCAAGCGGGAACGGAAAATCGGCCGAGATTGAAAGAGCGAGCGGGAGAGAAAGTGACCGAGATCGGGAAAGCTACCGATAGCGGGAAAGCGACCGGAAACAGGAAAGCGACCGGAAATGGGAGACAAGCGGGAACAGAAAAGCGACCGGGAGCGTGAGAGCAAGCGGGGAAGGAAACAGGAGCAAAGAAAAACGATAGAAAAACCTCTAAAAACCCCGGGTAACCTGCTAGTCTGTTAATAAACAAAACCACAAGAAACTTCAAGTCACATTTTATTAGCCGCAGTGAGCCAGGCTTGTATGTCCAATCGTATGCTCCTCAGTGTTTGTTTACATTTCATTTTGCTACGAGAAATTGGTATACAGTCCAACGTTTTATTCGATAACTTTTTTATTTATTAAGTTATGCAAGCGTTATATTTTTGGATTTGAAATTGAATTATCTAAAAACAAGTGTTATGAATATTCCCAGTGCAGCAGCTAAAAAAAGTTAAAATTTCTCAAAGAAGATCTAAGATTTATTTTATGCAATTTTCGGCGGAAAATTGTCGTTTTTGGCTTATAACTTTTTTATTTGTTGAACCAAGAAAAACTAATTATACCATTAGATTCCATTTTCAAAACCCCATCCAACTATGTATGTCACAGCCCCAGTGCACACAAAATATTGCTAACTTCATACGCATGCTATAAATGGCTGCAATCCTGTTTAGTTTAATATTCAGTAAACTGTTCTATTATACGACAAGCAGAAACACAACATATTACACGCCATATAAAATTGTCACTGAAATTACAAAACAACCTTTTATGCCACTTGAACAAGCTTGATGTATATCATCGTTTGAGTGAGTCGTCCCATGCTCTGCCATGTTTGACTAAAATAATTAGAAAACAATGACGTATTAGTGTAATGAAATATGGTTATTTAACAATAATGGTAAGTAAATTTTTATAGGGTAATCATTCATTTTAGAGGAATGAATTAATTTTGCTATGAAAAAAAAACAAAATATTATGTAGAAATTATAGGAAAGATAATTAAAAAAATTAAAAATAATAAAAAATATAAAAAATGTTTGCGCAAGGAATACCTTAAAAGTTGAACAAATTATTAGAAATAAAAAGAATACCTTAAAAGTTGAACAAATTATTAGGAATAAAAAGAATACCTTAAAAGTTGAACAAATTATTAGAAATTTGATTTAACTAAAAATATTTTTATTATTTTTTTACTTCTTTTCATCGCTTATAATATTCTCTGCTCACCACTCAATAATTGCATTGGAATTTTTAACAGTTCAAGATTTATTCATTTTGTAATACAAACTTTGAATCTTAAACTATTGAGCAACAATCTACATTGAATTTTTTGTTAGTTTTATTCTATTTCTTCACATTAAAACATTTTCTCGCTTTGTACATAAACTCGAAGTGTTAGCTCTGACTGAAACATGGCACCACGCCAGTGAAGATTTGCCATTACACCGCTGTGTTCCCCACAATGTTCGAAGAAATGGGCATCTTACTTCATTCAACCTCTGTCACTATTTTCTACATTGTCCGATTAATCGGCGCACGCATAATCGGGACGATTATTGCCGTAATCGGCAAGGGAAAAAATAATCGGTGCCGATTAAACTTTTTCTGAAAAACTACCCACTTACAATTTGTTCGTATATTATCTAGTGAAAGTACGAAAACTAATAAAAAAATCTTTCACCGTGCAGTGAATGAAAGTTGAAATAATAGAAATAAAAATGACATCAAAGGAAACGTCGGCGTTCTTCAGTCATTCGCAAATGAAAGTAAAGTATTGATTGAAAAAAAATTAAATTGATAAAAGAATATAAAAATGACATCAAAGAGTTGGGCAGCATGTTTTGAAAATTAACTGGTTTAAAAATTAAATTATCAAAAAGAATTTAAATTTTTAATTCTCCTTGATCTTGCCGATATTTTAGTGGTGGCGGGACAACCACTAACCATTATCACGGCGAGCGAGCGCATGCAAGCAGCAAAACACGGGCTTTTATTATGGCGGGATGTTTCGGGAACAAGCATTTTCACTTAAGAAATAGTAATTATAAAATAATCGGCGTCATAATCGGTATCGGCAATTTTAATAATCCGCTATACTCGGTATCGGCAATTTTAATAATCCGCTATACTCGGTATCGGCATAATCGGCAAAAAGTCATATCGGAACAGCCTTAATTGTCATCTATTGTCCGGGAAGCATCTCTTTGTCGGAGCTGTTTTTGAAGACCTTATACCAAACTACTGGAAATTGTTCCAACTTCCCATTCTCAAACCATAATAATGGAAGATTTCAAAAATCATTTAAAAGATTCTGTGGGCCGACATGCTCATCAATTTGCAGAGATTCTCTAATCTTTTGGCCTACCGCAATCGGTCTTACTGCTGAACCATCGCAGTGGTAATGATCTTGACTTGGTCATCCCACGTTCCGAAAACCAGCCCATATCATGCTCTGTCGATCCACGGGGTATCGTATGGGACCACAGCCTTGTCCATCAATTGTTGTTTCTCAGCCACCACTACTCCTGTAGATCAAATTAATCCAACAACACATCAATGGGGAAAAAATTAACAAATCTTCTTTCATGGATGATCTAGATTCGATACTGTCTTCCGACGTAAACGAACGCAGAGGAGCTGTTTGAACAGTACTACAGCACAGTGCAACTTCTTGCAGACAAATCTGCCCCGCGGCTCTCAACTGTTCGGCTCGTCAGGCATGTTAGTCCATGGTTCAACAGAGATTGTCAAAATTCACGTCGTGTATCTCAATTTTTCACTGACATGATCAAATCAGTGCATCTGGCCACGATAATTTCTGACGTTCCTGCATACAAAGCCTGTCCTGAACCCCTTTAAAAGATATAAACGTCTAAAACATTTAACTATTTTTCATTTGTTTCATTTTAATGAACAGTTACAATCAGGGGAGCACTCTGCGCAATTCCAACCCCCACACCCTGTCACTTCTATTTTTAAACTCAAGATTTAATTTTTATTACACTTTAATTAAATTATAATCGATTTTTTCATTTAAACAATTTTTCTTAAATTAATGGTATTCATATACTAAGTTTTTAACTTAGGGTTACTTTTCAGCATGTTTATAACTGAGATTGTATTACCCTGCCGATTCTTAAAGACAGCTGCCGCTTGTGTGAACCTTAACCAATGATGGACTCATCCGGTATACTTCTTTAATATATATTAGGCACGCGCATGAAAATTTTAAAATATTATAATTATTTTTAATAATAATATTAGCAAAGTTTACATTACAGAATGAAAAATTTGTATTATGTGACCTAAATTAATGAAGATAATGCGTTTTGAATATCAAAAGTAGTTGCAGCAAATCTTAAGCCTTAAGGCTAAGAAAGTGAGGCCAGCGAGGTTACGCTTTCCACATCTAATAAAAAACCTCAAAACAAATCAAGCACATCCAGTTCTCAACATCATCTCTGCATTCGAGACATGGCTTCCTTGTGTCAATGGGCAATTGGGTCGGGTTAGGATTAATGAGGTTCAGATGCAGCATTTTTTGTCAATACCGTCTTATTTCAAACGTGGATTTCATAAGATGTATAATTTACATATTGTGTATAATAAACAAGCGAGCAATACACATTCTTGTAACACCTATTTTCCACGGGGTAACCCTGCATAGTACAGTTTATATGTGGTCTATACATAAGCCTTTTGGCCTGCGCGTTTAAGACATGCAACTGCCTATTATACATGGTCGTATCGTTGCTTAACTTTGACAAATATCCTCTCAAAGTAGCAATAGCATTTCTTCATTATAAAACTTCTTCAAAAAGTTTTACTTTGGTACTTTAATACTGCATTTAATTGACAAATTTAACTAATTATAATATTATAATTATAACTAATAACTAAACTGAACTAAATAAATCTTCTTGTCTGCTGACAGGGGAAACAAAACTACAAAACTACACTAGCAACACTAACGCCTAATGAATAATAAGTAAATCATATGAAAACACACTCGAGGTTAACAGGTAACCAACAAAACAAATGAACAACAAAATTGAAATCCAGATAGTGGGCTACTTGACGCACCATCGGTGACAATTCTCATCCGACAACACAATAAAAGCAAAACTCCAAAACTCTAAACGGAAACAAAAATAATATGTTGTCAGCTCTGTAAACACTATTTATGTAGGGTTTACCTTGAGAATCCGATATTTAACATAAAAATTACTTTCAAATAAATGACAAGCGTTTAATTTGTATAGTATTTCGCCCCCTGAACAACTTTAAGATATGTAATTTTTTGAATTTTATACACATGCAGGGGCTTCATCTATTCATATACAAGCGGGCGAGCGGGCGCAGGGGCGATTTTGACTATCTCCAGTTTATAACCTTTATTTTCTATCATTAATAAATTATTAAAGAAACGAAAAAAAATTGCAGACTGAAAATAGTCAAAAAAATTTTCGAATGCGGCGGGCTTTCTTCTCTTTTTAAAACTTGAGCAAACCCCCTCTCCAAGGCCAAATCGGAAGGCCCTGCAATTTTTCCAAATATGAGGGGTTTTTCTTTGGGTGGAGGGGTGGGTTTATTCATAAACTTATTTGTTTAAATGCTTTTATTTAACTTCACTCGTCTCTCTGTTTGTTTGTTTGTCTGTCTGTCTGTTTGTTTGTTTGTTTGTTTGTTTGTTTGTTTGTCTGGTGTGATCAAATCTTAGAAACGAAAAATCACCCACTTTTCTATTGTTTTCGATTCATACATACATACATACATACATACATACATACATACATACATACATACATACATACATACATACATACATACATACATAAATACATACATACATACCTACATACATACATACATACATACATACATACATACATACATACATACATACATACATACATACATACATACATACATACATACATACATACATACATACATACATACATACATACATACATACATACATACATACATACATACATACATACATACATACATACATACATACATACATACATACATACATACATACATACATACATACATACATACATACATACATACATACATACATACATACATACATACATACATACATACATACATACATACATACATACATACATACATACATACATACATACATACATACATACATACATACATACATACATACATACATACATACATACATACATACATACATACATACATACATACATACATACATACATACATACATACATACATACATACATACATACATACATACATACATACATACATACATACATACATACATACATACATACATACATACATACATACATACATACATACATACATACATACATACATACATACATACATACATACATACATACATACATACATACATACATACATACATACATACATACATACATACATACATACATACATACATACATACATACATACATACATACATACATACATACATACATACATACATACATACATACATACATACATACATACATACATACATACATACATACATACATACATACATACATACATACATACATACATACATACATACATACATACATACATACATACATACATACATACATACATACATACATACATACATACATACATACATACATACATACATACATACATACATACATACATACATACATACATACATACATACATACATACATACATACATACATACATACATACATACATACATACATACATACATACATACATACATACATACATACATACATACATACATACATACATACATACATACATACATACATACATACATACATACATACATACATACATACATAAATACATACATCAATACATACATCGGAAATTATGTATATAGATGATATTTTAAGAAGGTGATATTTTAAGAAATCCGTTATTTTAGACGGGCTAACAACTCTAGTATTTTAATAATTTTGACACAAGCTACAATTATACGACTAACTTTGGACACCGTATTCTGGTGATGAGCCGTCTCGGATTTCATCTAAAATGAACAAAACAACATGGAGCAATTAACTATTGCTCTTTTGCTATATCGACTTGTTTTTTTTATCAAAAATTGTTTTTAAATTTTATTTAAATCAATAAGTTAACCTGATTTATTTTGCTTTTAAGTCTAAAATTAGTAAACAGATAATTGTTAAAAAGTGTCACAAACCACATCAAATCGCACATAATTTCTTATGCAACACTTACTCAATTATTTGACTCGACTGCATTTGAATTTGATCTTCCAGTTCATTGACTACTCTTTCAATCTCCGGATAACCTGGTATGCAACGTTTCTGAACAATCAAAATTTGTAAGTCACAAAAATAACAATAAAAGTTCATAGATTTGATTGGAGGTTGTTTTATATCTATACTAGCGGGGTACTCGGTGTTGCCAAGGGGTTTTAGAGGTTTTTTATATAGTTTTTCTCTCGTTCCCGGGTTTTTCCCCACTTGTTCCCCGCTCCCCTTTCCGGTCGCTTTCCCGTTCCCAGTCGTTTTCCCGTTCTTGTTCGCTTGCCCGCACTCTTTTGCCTCTTTTCGCTCTCCCGCCTCTTCTTGCTTTCCCGTTCTTCCGCTACCGATCGCTTTTTCATATCCGCTTATTTTCCAGTTCCCGCTCCTGCTCCCGTCCTGAACATCTTTGCACGGTTTATCGGAACTGTCTGCTTTTTCTTCTTCCTTCACATCTTTTAGATCTTTCTCAAGAAACTCTTCAAAAGGTTTTTCGAAAACACGTTCCATAAATCCAATAAATCCCTTCATCAAACTGTAATTTCTTAGTCTATCTGATCTAGAATCCTCTGTGGATTCATCTGATTTAGAATCATCGGTACCGTTCTCTGTTCTTGGCTCATCTTTTTCAGAGTTTTTGCTGGCTGCATTGCTATTGTTGTTTTGGAGAAGTTCATCGCCGTCATGTTTGTTTTCTTCCAAGCTACAATCGAACGTTTTCTTTTCACATTCCAACTCGGCTCTTTGATCGGTGTCAACTTTTGTATCGTCCAGCGGATCTTTCTTCAAATCATCGCTATCGTCTCTCAAATCAGTGTTTTCTTTTTTTGTCAAGTTAGCTTCGACGTATTTCTCCATTGGAGTTTCGTCCGTTTTTAAATCTTCGCTTGCTCCATCCGAGTCAGATTCTTCACTAAAATCTGACCCTGAATATTTGGTGCCGTCGTCTGTTATGGAGGCTTCCGTTTCAGAACCGTCGCTGTATGGGTAAAAGCCATCGCTGTTATTGCCATTATTATAATCATCGTTTTGCATTTCGTTTTCAACATTCTTTTCATCTTCTTTAGATTTGTTGTCGACGTCCAAACCGACTGTATCACTGTCACCATCTTTGCCAGGCTCGTCATCACCATCTTTGCATGGTTCATTTTGAACATCTTTGCAAGGTTCCTTATCATGACCGTCTTTGACAGGCTCATCATCATGACCCACCTGACTTGTGCAGTCTGTGTGGCCGTCATCAGTCACATGCTCTGAGAAACAGCTGGTGGACTCCAGTTCAAATTGGGTTTCGTCGCAGCAACCCACATCGCCAGCAACCCGCTGGTCCAGAACCGTGTCCACCACTGCCTCAGCCAACCCTGCGACCAAACTCTCAACAGTTGTACCGGCTGCTGCTACTTTGTTTTCGTGGCCAAGAATAATTCCTTCTCCTGTCTTCGCCTGTGCTGCCATGTTTTCTCTCGCTTGTTGTCCTTCTTCCTCCAGCAATTTTCTTTTTAATTTTCTCCGCTTAACCACAGCTTCCACGTAAATATTGAATAAATATTGATCGTCGTCAGGCCCATAGCCTTCATTTACTAACGCGGCTAAGAGGCGTTCCCTAAGTTCGTTCTTTTTACCTGTATCGCTCAGGCCACGTTTCTCCAGCTCGTCTTTCAATTCACTTGCCCAAAGCTCATTCAATGATTTCAAAACCATTCTTCTAATCTCACTTCAAAACACCAGGGTTGTAAAATCGTCAAATCGTATTACAGGTCCAGAAGAATGGTTTTCTAGTTTATTGGATGATAATAAATAAATCTTGGTTAATGCTACTTATACCTTATAATATAATCAATGTTAATAAAAATACTTGTCGCGATATCAATAGATGGAAAAAGTGAAATCAGTACCATAGATATAACAATATATATGACTAAAGCAGATACGTCAATATGTGTGTGTGTGTTTGTGTCATTTTTATCTTTGTTACAAATGTACCGTTTCCTTTAAAAGTAACTTAAGCAAATGTCATAACCTAAATTACTTTCATCAAATATAAACTTAGTTGTTGTCACTTGCCAAATAAAACTTTACATTAAGGATAAATTGACGGGAAAACAAGCGGAAACGGGATAGTAAACGGGAACGGGAGAGCAAACGGGAATGGTAGAGCAAGCGGGGAAGGAAACAGGAACAAGAGAAAAAAACGATAGAAAAACTTTCAAAAACCCCCGGCATTGTACACTCGATTGCTTTTCAAGATTAATTTTTTTAAATTGTCATAATTTTGTACATTAAATTCTTAGTAAAAAAACCGAAATAATTTAAAAGGCAAAACAACGTTTGCTGGTTCAGCTAGTATATATATATATGTGTGTGTGTAAAACGGTTGTTTTAGATTCAAAAATTTTAGTTCATTGACTCAGATAAAAAGGCAAATAAAAGCATTTTTTTAAATTTATTTTTCATCTTTACTTGTTTACAATTGCTTTAACTGGTTTGAGACTGATTTTGACTATCTTCAGTTTGTAGTCTTTATTTTCTATCATTAATAAATTATTAAAGATACCAAAAAAAGACTGCAGACTGAAGATAGTCAAAAAAAAATTTGCCTGCGGCGGACTTTCTTCTCTTTTTCACACAGCCCCCAGCATTTTTTGCTGGTTGAGCCCCTGCCCAAGATTAATTAATTAACATTTAATGATCGTCTTATCTCATCTTATCCGGTGGAATGACCAATTCGATACGCTTCACAATGTGAGTAATGTGACCGCCACGATTTGTGGATGGAACTAACTTTACGTTGACACCTTTGTACGCTGATAGTTTGTACGAAAGTGAACCTGACATAACTGATTCTGTTTTGCTTACGATTTCTTTCGTTTGTTGAATAAAACACCATACTGCGTGAAAAAACAATGTAAGTGGCGCTGTTCAATCAATTAAGTTGAACATAATCATGAACATAAACGTTATTTAAAACGATGAAGTTGTATGCCGCAAAAACAAGTCGTATCGATAATATGTACTTGTCAAAAAAAAACTAGTTGAGAAGAATTCCAATGGACGAAATCATTAGCAGATTTGCTAGATTCTTAACACTTTTCAAGCAGATACGTCAATTGGGGAACAGGGAGCATCCCTGACTTTTGAATGAGCCCCCCTGACCATAGGCGTCGAAACTGGGGGGGGGGGCAGGGAGACATGTCCCCTCCACTATTATTGAGTTGCGGGACAACAATGTATTTGTCTCCCCCACTTTTACAATGTCATGGTTTTTTTACTGTAGGCCATAACATTCGTGACGCCAGTTGAGCAGGTTTTTTAATATAATCTTTTGATGATGTAGTATAACAAGATGTGCTAATGGAGAATACACCAGAAACTTCAAACTTTATGGAATTACTTAAGCTTCGATCTGAATATGACGACGCCTTAGCTGAAAGGCTGCATCGATTCAAACGTCTTACGCATCCAGAAATTTAAAATGAGATGTTATCTCACATGGCTGATCAATGGCAGCGTAATCTCTTGGATGAGATAAATTGTTGGAATGTGGCAGCTACGCCTTAATTGGTGATGGTACAACTGTTATCACCGAAACGGATCAGTTGGCCATTTGCACCAGGTTTGTAAATGACATTTTAATACCTGGAGAAATATTTATAGGGCTCTACGCTGCTCCATCTTCCTATGTGGCAATGACAGTTGGTCTTATAAGGATTATTTACTGCGTTTCAATGTTTTTTTGCTGGGACTCCAAGGACAGTGCTATGATGGAGCCGCTAATATGAAAGAAACCTTTTCAGGAGTGCAGGCTCGCTTTCTTGAAAAACAGCCGCGGGCGACTTTCGATCACTGGAGCAACCACTGCGTGAATCTGGCCACGCAAGAATCCTTTTTTCGTGACACTCTACAATAGTCTACAATATACCCACGCACGAGTGTGCTGTTTTCTTCAAAGAATCCCGAGTGCGAAAAATTTTGAGCAACATGCTGGCAGAACTCAATTAGAAGGAAGGGATGTAAAATTGAACTGAGTTCTTTTTTCCAACTAAAAACAATTTGCCCCACAATAATTACAGCTGCGCATGGTAAGCGGAATAGAAACTCTTCTCAGCTGCTGGAATTTACAAAGCGTTGCTTCCGAATTTGCGAAGCTACTAAAACAAACTCGAGGACTTTTTGAGGTAGTCCATCGTCTTCTAAGGTTTTTGTTGGTAATACCAACCTCAAATGCCATTCCAGAGCAAAGTTTTACTACTTTGCGTTGCCGAAAGACATGGCTGAGAACGACGATACCACAAACTCATTTGAATAATTGCGCGCTGTTGCATGTGCACCAGGAGACGATTGACACAGTCGATTTGGACTTACTTTGCCGCCAGTTTGTTAGTTTGTCTGAATATCGGCATGATATTTTTGGCAACCTTTGGTATCGCTTTTCCGCTCCCGGTCCCTTTCCCGGTCGCTTTCCCGCTCCCGGTCGCTTTCCCGCTCCCGGTCGCTTTCCCGCTCCCGGTCGCTTTCCGGCTCCCGGTCGCTTTCTCGCTCCCGGTCGCTTTCTCGCTTGTTTGATTTGGCTGAGCCCAGTTCAGCACAGACCGGGCCAGGCCTCGACTTTTGTCTATGAAACGGGCCAGTTCGGGCTTACATTTTTGTGCCTAAATAACAAGCCATGCCTTAAATTTTTTACCTATAAAATGAGCCGGACCGGGTCTAAAAAACCACGTAGAGCTTTATGGATTAAACGGTCCGGCCTGAATTTTTTTCAAGTATGTAGAGATTTTAGGCCTATAAAAACGGGTTTAAATTGGACGAACTGGGCCGGGACTGGAATGTTGGCTTATGAAACGGGCCGGGCCGATCCGAGCCGTGAAAAATCGACCCGTGCAAACCTCTACTATAGATGCACGGTCCAAATTCTCTAATTTCAAAAGAACAAGGTCGTGATGGGCACTACTAGATATAAAATAAAATCAATGCAACCGTTAAAAAAAAATTTTAATTTAAAAACAAACCATAAATTTTGTTTCTTTAAAGAAAAAGATATTTAATTTTAAATTTAATTTTTTTTAAATAAAATGTTTGTTTATTCTATATTGATATGGATTTAACATTTTATTAAATTTTTTAATTAATTAAACAACATTTGAGTGAATTATAAAATAAACGTAATTGACATTTTAAAAAAATTTAAAAATTTTATGTAGAAAAACAAACCATCGATTTTTGTTTTTTTAGTAAAAATCTGTTTTTAATTTTAAATATTTATAAAAAATATTTGTTTATTCCAAATTGATTTGATTTTAATCCTCACAATCGAGTTAAAATTTGATTGGTTTATTTGTTGTTCCGGACTTTATACTCTTTTGAATTTTCAGATCGATTGGACAACATTTGAGTGAATTAAAACTTTTAAAAAAATCCAAATGACAAATTTTATGTAGAAAAACAAATAACAAAATATAAATAATTTAAAAAAACGTAGTTTTTTCACGGTGTTCTTGTTAAGTTTTGAATATTTTAGTTTTTCAAAACTTTAAACCGTTCTATCTCCTAAACGTTCTTCTCCTAGGACGTTCCTCCTAACCTGGAGCGAAAAGGACCTTATTTTCGTGATCGTCCAGCTGAGTTATTTTAGTTGCTTATTAAATAAGAATGTATACAAGTTTCTTAATTTGACGTTTTATGCTTTTAAATTAAGTTGAAATCTCAGTTTTCTTCAAATCTTAACAATCTTTGCTATTCATTTCATTTCATTAATTTTTTGCACTCATCAGTGTGAAATACAGTTTTATCTAATGATGTCAATGTTTAAGGAGTTTGGGTTTTCAATTTTATTAAATTTTCGATGATGAAATTTTCAAAGTTTTGAAATTTAACCAATTTTGTAACAAAGTATAGCTAAAAAACTGCTATGGTAATTTTCTGAAACAAACAAACAAACAAACAAACTGTTTTTTGATTTAATTCTTTTTGCAAAAAAGTTTATGTTTAAGCTTAATTAATAATTTTTAATTTTATGTTTTTACTCAAATATTATTTTGCCTTAACAATTGGTATTTACTTAAACAATGTTCAAATGACTCACAAAATTCATTTTTCACCAAAGTTTCAATAAGATACCATTTTATCTATAATGTTCATAAAAATTTTCTAAAAAGTGATATAACTGCAAAATCCAAAATCCATGTTTTTCTTCAACCAGTCAAACAGATTTCAATTTTTAGGCTTTTTCGCTGGACCGTACGTGCTCTCTGTAGGTTTTATTTGATTCATTTAATATACTACATATAAAAAATCTATGTATTACAACGTTGAAATATTTAAAAATAATATTCTACCTTATTTGACTTATTTATCAGTATACTAGCGTGGTTACCCGGCGTTGTCCGGGGTTTTTTAGAGGTTTTTCTCTCGCTCCCGTTTCCTTCCTCGCTTGTTCTCTCACTCCCGCTTGCATTTCCGTTCTCGCTTGCTTTCCCGTTCCCGATCGCTCCCCTGATCCGGGACACTTGGGCTGACGTCAGTTAGGCGTGCGACATTTGGGCGAATCCATATGAGCGCACGACAAATGGGTGGATGGACATTTAGGCGGAAGACAAATAAGCGCATTTAGGCGGAAGACAAATAAGCGCATTTAGGCGCATGCAACTTAAGCTGATGCAATGTAATGTGAAATTTAAGCTTATGCAATGTAATGTGAAATTTAAGCTTTTGCAATGTAATGTGAAATTTAAGCTTATGCAATTTAATGTAAATATATGCTTATGCAATGAAAAGCTTAAAAATGGACATTCTACTGATATTTACTAATTAAGGATGCTTCAAAAGATTTGTAATTTGAAGGATATAATAAAACTTAGTTGAATAATTATGAGCAGATTTGGTGATGGGTGGCACCAAGGATATCTTGATATAACAACTGGATCTTAGGCCAAGACAATTTAGCCAATTACGTCATAGTTACATCAAGATTTTTTAGAAGTATGATATAACTACTGATGCTTTTGTAGTTTGTTACATCAACTTATTTATAATTATGATATAAGAAGCAATAAAACATTAGGCCTACTAGAGTAGGTTGTGCATCCAGTTGTTATATCAAGACATCCTTGGGTGGCACATAGACTCCTAAGATAGAAGTACTGGACGTGAAGCGCGCATCGACCGATAGCCGATATTTTACCTACTAAGGGCTAAATGTTAACATTGCGTTTATTTTAAACCGAGCGTCCTTTCGAAGTCTACATTTTTTCGTCTACATCTACAAATATTTAATAGATAGCTAAAAACTTTCCATTTTTATCACGTTATTTTACATAAAATAATTTAATCAAAAGTATATTTATAACTAATCTGGAATTTTTAGAACTGAAAATTCGAACTACGGAATTGAGTAAGTAGACTAATTTACAGCGTCAACAGTTTTATTGTTCATGCTATGTGCACCCTTTCAAATTTTGTTATAATTTATCTTTAATAATAATCTATTATATTAATATCTATCATTTTTATTCAATGAATTAATATCTATTTTCTGGAACGTTTGTATTGTCCATTGACCACTAAACACATTTCTTTATTTGAAATCTAAATCTAATTTTTATTCATAGGTTGGATTGGATTATTATACTGACAATGGTTAATATGTGTTCTGCTTTTGGTTGCAAAAGCGGGTATAGAAGCAATAAAGCAGCTCAGCCCGACAGCGGAGAAAACATTACGTTTCACTCATTTCCATTGAAAAACAAGGAACTTGAGTGAAACGTAATGTTTTCTCCGCTGTCGGGCTGAGCTGCTTTATTACTTCTATACCCGCTTTTGCAATCAAAAGCAGAACACATATTAACCATTGTCAGTATAATAACAAACACAGTCTGGAATTTTTGTTAGACTGGAAATCTTTGCGTCTGTTGGCTCGAATCAATTTTTTACAATTTCCATTGAAAAACAAGGAACTTTGTAAAAAATGGATCCGAGCCAACAGACGCAAAGATTTCCAGTCTAACAAAAATTCCAGACTGAGTTTGTTCCATTTCCAACCAAATGATTTCAGCATCACCAGTACCGACAGTAATGTTACAAGGTGTCAAAAGTAAGAATTTGCGGCAACGATACCTCAAGCCATCTGCTGTGCCATCCACCTTTCCCAATGCTTCAGTACTTGTCAGAATAGAATAACTAATGTCACATCATCACACAGAAGGGAGCAAGATGGTGCAAAACTATTCGAGTGTTTCAAAAAAAACTATGGAATTTATGAGAGCTGTGAAAATTGCTGTTGTTGCTATATCGGTCGACAATGCTTCAGACAACCGCAAGTTTTTTGTCGATTTCTTATGTGACAGAAACTTTCGCACTCACATCACTGACTCAATTACAGGATAGCTTATATATCTATTAAGAAGTCCATGGGTGGCATTATAGCTTTCAGTCACTGTTCCAACTCTCTGGTTATTCATGGATGGCATCAAACGGGACATGCAACACCAGAAAACAAAGTTCTTGCAAGGCGCGAACGGAATTGATAACTTATCTTCAAAGAAGTATTGCACACTAGACGACAGTGTTTGGCGTGCCGTAGCTGCATATGGACGTGCAGAAATCCTCACATCTGCAAGCAATTGCTCATCTATCACATGATTAGTTGTTGATCATATGTGTGTACTGAATATAACAGTTTAAATAAAAATCATTACAAACTTCTGCTTTCTTTTCTGTTTTTGTTTATTCAAGTTTATTTCAAGACAGAAAAAAATTGTTTCTTGAAAGCTTTAATGTTTACAGACAAAAGAACAAGCGATAGTTACAGAAAAGTTGACTCATAAAACCAATAGACTACAGTTTTAAACTAAATAAATTTTAAGTAGATAAAAAATCAGTATATTAACAGCGAAATTGTCGTTGCTTAAGAATCGCACCCCTAAATGTCGCATCGCCTAAATGTCATTCCGCCCATATGTCGCTGCCTATATGTCGCGCGCCTAACTGTCGCCCGCCTAAATGTCACCAAACCCTCTCGTTCCCTCTTACTTTCCCGTTCTCGCTTGTTTTCCCGTTCCCGTGCCGAAACAAGTACATAGCTTTAAAAAAAAATTTATAGTCGTTTACACAAATTTTTTAAGACTGTTGAAGCAGTGTGTTGGAAATACCAAAGTATTTCCTGTCTTGGATCATAACTTGTTTCTTTTAACTTTTCCCTCTTCATTTTCCAGGCTTGCAAAATTAATGCGGATTTAATTTTAGTTTAATTTAACTCCGCTTTGCTAATTGCGAGCCAGTTCCAAGCCTGGAAAAAGGAGGAGGGACAAGTAAAAAGGATCAAATTCTGATCCACGACAGGAAGTACTTAAGTGCTTCCTACATACAGCCATTAGAGTCTTAAAACACCTGGTGTAAAAAACTTTAAACTATTATAAAAATTTTTAATTTAATTTAACGAGCACCTTAGTCGCAATCCAACTACATTTGCAATAAATACATTAATAAAAAAAATAGTTTTATTTTCAAGGGCTTATTAGGTTTTTATTAATTTGCTAGATGGTAGTTGAAAAAACTTGAAAGTGAAAAATAATAATTAAGTATTAATTTAAATTAAACGGGCGCTTTAGTTGCCTCACAACTGACTAGTCTACATGTACAAGAAAAAACTGAAACAAACTTTTTCCTCTTTCAAAAGTCTCGTGACTGGGACTGCTGATACTACTGAGGATGGCTTCAATTTTTTTACTGTGCTCTTTCAGGCCAGTTTGTATTGATTCTTTTAATGTTTCAAGTCTGTTTTAAAGTTGAATATATATTTGTTATAATTCGTAAACACAATACCTATAATAATTTACAAAAAATAATCTACTTTGTTGCTCCAATCAGAATTTGTTCGGTTTCGACTGCGAAGGTGGATACAACTTTTCTTATTTCATCAACCTTTAAAAACAACAATTTTAAACTGAAAAGTTAATTATCACTTTTTTGATTAAAGAAAAGAAGCAAATAAATAGGTTTTTTGCATTACAGACACCGGCCTTTTCAGATTCCGGAGTTTTGGGATTGAGATCAGGTTTTGCGAACAAATCATACACACGATTTGAAATAGACATTTTGTAATCAGGGCCGTATAAAGATTTTTTTGGGAAGGGGTTCATTTTAATAGCTGAAACAATTTATTTTCAAAATTTATTTGTTTTATTTTGTAATATTTCATTACTAGCAGGGTACCTGGCGTTTCTCGGGGTTTTTAGAAGTTTTTCTATTGATTTCTCTTTCGATCCCGTTTTTTTCCCGCTTGCTCTCCCGTTCCCGGCTGCTTTCCAGTTACCGGTCGCTTTCCCGCTCCCGCTCGATCTCCCGTTCCCGCTCATTTTCCCGATCCCCCTCTCCTGCTCCTTCTCGCTCTCCCGCTTCCTCCTCCTTTTCCGCTCGCTCTTCCGCTCCCGATTGCTAACATACATACATACATACATACATACAAACATACATACATACATACATACATACATACATACATACATACATACATACATACATACATACATACATACATACATACATACATACATACATACATACCTACATACATACATACATACATACATACATACATACATACATACATACATACATACATACATACATACATCAATACATACATCGGAAATTATGTATATAGATGATATTTTAAGAAGGTGATATTTTAAGAAATCCGTTATTTTAGACGGGCTAACAACTCTAGTATTTTAATAATTTTGACACAAGCTACAATTATACGACTAACTTTGGACACCGTATTCTGATGATGAGCCGTCTCGGATTTCATCTAAAATGAACAAAACAACATGGAGCAATTAACTATTGCTCTTTTGCTATATCGACTTGTTTTTTTTATCAAAAATTGTTTTTAAATTTTATTTAAATCAATAAATTAACCTGATTTATTTTGCTTTTAAGCCTACAATTATTAAACAGATAATTGTTAAAAAGTGTCACAAACCACATCAAATCGCACATAATTTCTTATGCAACACTTACTCAATTATTTGACTCGACTGCATTTGAATTTGATCTTCCAGTTCATTGACTACTCTTTCGATCTCCGGATAACCTGGTATGCAACGTTTCTGAACAATCAAAATTTGTAAGTCACAAAAATAACAATAAAAGTTCAGAGATTCGATTGGAGGTTGTTTTATTTTGTTTTATATCTATACTATATGTTACTTTGTATTTGTACTTTCTTGTAGACTTAGTTGCAACTTGTTTAAATCTTTTCATATGATCTGTTATTACTCATTACTTTTAAAGTTAAAACTTTAATTTAAAACTTTCAAGTTTCAATCAGCTTTTTCATTTTTTATAATTAATAATGTTTAAAAAAAAGTCGGTATACGGCATCCGAAATCCGGATCCGGTATAATCCGGTATCTGGTATCTGGGAATTTTATTATCCGGATGCTATCCTGTATCCGGTATCCGGTGAAATATAGTATCCGGCACATCCCTACTAATGACCGATTGAGATCTAAGAAACTGGCTTCAAGAATTAGCGTGACTTGGTCAGCGTTGATTTGACCGGATTCGGAAAAATGGCCGGTTTTCGGCAGGGGCAGGGGCCGGAGTCGGGGAGGTTTTTGGTGCAACCCTAATATATATATATATATATATATATATATATATATATATATACAAGAATGCCCGCAGGAATTTTCGCAGGGGGGCAAGCTTCTTATTTTTTGTTTCTTCTCTTATATTCTCTCTCTGGTTTTTTCCCCATAATGGTGTGGGGTCTTGGGGATCAATTGAGCCCCAAAAAGATTTTTGAAATTTTTTGTTTAAAATTGGCCTCGTTTTTCGTACAATTTTCAGTTAATTTCATTTTATTTTGCAATTAAAATTAATTAATTAATTATTAAATTAAAATTCCAAAATGTTTTAAAAGCACGCTGAAAATTACAAAAATGCATTAGTTGGAAAAGTTTATATCTCTTACACAGCCAAACTGTTATTGTTGGATAAAAATTTGTGTAATTTCAAAGCTTTCCTGAAAAAGTTAGAAAAAACTGTATGAAATTGAGAGGAGACAATCAAACAATAGTCATCCATCAGTAAAAGACCACACTTATGTTTTTGGTGGCTCATTTCTACAACAGCCTCAGCAATGCCAACAACTATAATGAGCTTATTAACTAACACAAGCTGAAATAAATTTTATACTTAGAATAAACCATAAAACCAGTGGTGAATCAATGATTCTGGATAATTTTCAGGCATCATAGTGTTTAGAGAAAAAAAGTAAAGCATCGGAATGGAGTAAAAAGTAAAGCATCGGGGAGTGGGATTCATCCCTAAAGATAATTGAGTTATCGATATGACAATAAAAGGAGTCACAGTTGTTACATTTAATTTTAAATGTTTTAATTAAAAATTCTTTGTCTATTTTTGTCTAAAAAAATTAATCAATAAACCATATACAAAATATGTATATTAGCCCCGCTGCCCCCCCCCCGAAGTCTACGCCTATGCTGAGCAACCGCAGGTTTTTATCGCAATTGACTAAAAAAACTAAGAGTTAAAATAGATGTTCAATTGGTTGCATATATATATATCGTCCGCTATTGACCCCAGCAGATAAAACTCGGCTGGAAAAACAATGTAATGATGAGTCATCCAAGTTTAGTGGGGTTTGGTGCGATTTGGTGCGGCTTGGTGCGGCTCGATTTAGAAATACAAAAGATGTGCGGTGTGGTGCAGTGTGGTACGGTGTGGGGCGGTGTGGTGCAGTGTGGTGCGGTGCGGTGTCGTTTAAAGTAGTTTAATGAGATTTAAAGCAGTTTAATGAGATTTAAAGCAGTTTAATGAGATTTAAAGCAGTTTAATGAGATTTAAAGCAGTTTAATGAGATTTAAAGCAGTTTAATGAGATTTAAAGCAGTTTAATGAGATTTAAAGCAGTTTAATGAGATTTAAAGCAGTTTAATGAGATTTAAAGCAGTTTAATGAGATTTAAAGCAGTTTAATGAGATTTAAAGCAGTTTAATGAGATTTAAAGCAGTTTAATGAGATTTAAAGCAGTTTAATGAGATTTAAAGCAGTTTAATGAGATTTAAAGCAGTTTAATGAGATTTAAAGCAGTTTAATGAGATTTAAAGCAGTTTAATGAGATTTAAAGCAGTTTAATGAGATTTAAAGCAGTTTAATGAGATTTAAAGCAGTTTAATGAGATTTAAAGCAGTTTAATGAGATTTAAAGCAGTTTAATGAGATTTAAAGCAGTTTAATGAGATTTAAAGCAGTTTAATGAGATTTAAAGCAGTTTAATGATATTATAAGCAGTTTAATAAGATTTAAAGCAGTTTAATTTTGAAATTTGAAATTTTTGCGTTTCTTGGAATTTTTGCGTAATTTGGGAATCTTTACTTTTTTTGGAATTTTCTGAAATTTTTTAATTTTTTTGAATTTTTGGGTGCACAAAGCAAAATTCCAAGAAATTTCTTAGAAATTTTTTCGGAATTTTTGCGTATTTTAGCATTTTTGCGTTTTTTGGAATTTTTGCGTATTTTGGAATTTTTCTGGAATTTTTGCTTCTTTTGGAATTTTTTTTTGAATTTTATCGTTATATGGAATTTTTGCGTTAACTCCAAGGATGTACGAAAATTTTTTTGAATGGACAACCCCTCGACCTACTATAAGAAAGCAATCTATAACTTTTTGCTGTAACCATATATGATTAGTTCAGAAAAAATTTCGTAAATTAGCGACACAGTTTGACAATGTATAACAAACAAACATTTTGTTTTGTCGTATTTATAAATGCAATGCAATATACTTAATGGTAACAGGTATAGGAAAAAACGAGCTTTTCAACACAAACTTTGATTTCAAATACACTCGATTTAGAAAAACGAAAGATGTTCAAATTAAGTTTTTTTTTTACACACTTTTACTTAACTTTATTTCTCTGTCTGTCTGTCTTCTGTTTGTCTGTCGGTCTATTTATCTGTCTGTCTGTCTGTCGTCAAATTTTGCAATTGATTTTCAACTAACTTCCCGATAAGCTAGAGACTTAAAAATTTAAACATACCTCCGAACTGATTAACAATGCATTCTATCAAATTTTCGGATCGATTGGACAAAATATAATTAAATAACTATTTGTGATATTTTCGTCGAACGAAATTGTCTATGTCAATTGTCTATGCTAATATGCTTGTTGTTTATGTAACAGAATGTGGCCTACACAATCGATTATATAAATGTTTGTTTTTAAAAAACTCTGTTTTTTGATTCACTTGTTTTAATTGAATCATGTATTGTCATCCAATATAAAGCTATGCTGAAAGATTCAACTTCCTAGCTAGTCAAAAAACTGGTTAAATTTTACTTGCAAGATTTGTGTACAGAGAAAGCCACACAAACACACACACACACAAACAGAGATTGTAACCTAAATAAAAGTTTAAAAAAAACCCTACCTTCGATGCCCGCCTTCGGGAGGCTGGCAAGCAGTGGCGGTGGAGGTCTTGCTGCTGATTTCCCGTCAGTGTACTCAATAAATTTGTTGTAAATTTCTTGTCTACAATTCAATTTTTTACATAATTTCAATTAATAAAAAATACAAGAAAATAAAAAAATTTCAGCTAATTCACAGTGTAAATTATGGAACTTCTTCCTATAACTTGAAGTTGGAAGGCTGAAAGAAATCTGAGCACTAAACAAGTGAACCGTGAAAATCCTTCGTTTTTCAAAATCTTTCGTTTTTTTAATTTGGCAGCTACTAATTTTTTGCAAAAATGTTTTTGGATGATGATATATCTATAAAATAGAAAAACATTGACCACTGTTTTCTAAATACTTGATATGTGAGGAAAATCAGTGATGGGTTTTAACTACTTTAAAAGTAGTTAACTACTATATTTAACTATTCATAAAAAAGTAGTTAGTAACTATTTCTTAACTACTTTTAAAAGCAGTAGTTATTAACTACTTCTTAACTACTGCCTAGTAGTTAACTAGTAGTTAACTACTTTTTAACATTTACCAAAAAAAACCTTTTAACATTTGCAATTAAATACAAGTTAAATAAATCTGATTTTTCAAGCTTTGGTTCATCTCTTTTATGTATGCTAGAAAATTTTAATTAATCAAACATTTTCAAAAAAATTCAATTTGAATTGAGAAATTATTGCTGTTGCTAGAAAATATTCTTCATTTTCCAAAACAAGATCAAATCGTTTCTCTATACCATGTGACAGTTCTTGTAAAAGAGACATGAACAGGATGATATTTTTGTATGCCTATGATGGTTGGAATAATGTGACCAATGTATGACTTTTCACTTTGGAAGATATCTATTGCGGTAACTATTGGTTTCATAATCTGAATGAACGATATCAAAAAATTAAACTCAATCTTTTTAAATGCATCTTGCCCTAACTTCTTCTGACAATCACAAACTTTATTTAAACTTATATTAACAACCCTTTCAACCGAATAGAACTCTCTGAGCACCACCGCGTAGGATTTGGCTTTATAAATATCAAACCAGTAATGCCCTGTACAACCTCAGCATTTTTACACTGCGATGGAGTTTGATAATGTTACAACTTTTGCCATTGATCTATCATAAAGTCCTTTGTATTCCAAATTATCCCTTGCTTTCAATGCATCAACACTTGCCACAAGGTTTGAGGTATGATTACCACAGTGTAAGAGCACTTATGAGAGGGTAAAAGAAGCACAGTGCTTATGAGAAGGTAAAAGAAGCACATCGTCAAAATTATCAATATTATTTTGCTCACTTTCTATCAAATCTGCTATACTTTCACCCACTTGAACTAGACCTTCATTATTTTCATACATATCATATACTGGCTCATCCACTTCAGTTTCATCATCTATAGAGTCTTTTAAGCCACCAAAAAAGTAATGTAGTTAAAAAAAAATAGTTAACTACTGTAGTTAATAACTATTTAAAAATAGTTAACTACTGTAATTAATAACTATTTAAAAAAAGTTAACTACTAGTTGTTAACTAGTTTAACAAAAAGTAGTTATTAACTATTTCTTAACTACTGTAGAGTGTTAATAACTAGTAGTTAACTATTTATAGTTAGAAACTACCCATCACTGAGGAAAATATTAGAAACTTTTGAATCAATACGGAAAAAAACGTTTTATTATAATTTTTTGGATTTAAAAATTGAATAATCGTTTTCTTTGAATAAACTAAAAACTGACGGTTAAATTGTCTAAAAAAATTTGTAATGTTTTCAAATTTTTTTAAAATTGTAATTACTTTTATTTTATATCTTTTTTAAATTGTGTCCAATAAATCTGAAAATTCAACAAATTGCATTGTCGTTGGCAACAATTATACAAAACATTGAAAATGGCTGTCAGTTACAGTTGTGCCTTCAAATAATTATTTAAATCACAAATATTATTTGAACTACATTCTATATATCTTGTTGCAACACCTATTTTTATTTTCCCCACATTAAAATGTTTTGCTGTCTCTCTTGATATACACATGTACGCTAATGTACAGAAAATCAAGGCTATATTTTCATGTAAAATCGCTGATTTTACGATCAGTTTCCCAATGATAAACGTTAAAGGATTTAGAACAATCATTATAGACATTATTAATAGATTAGAAGGTATAAATAGCCTTAACAAAGGTTCATTTATTATTTTCCAATAAACTGCAAAACCATTCTATTGAGCCCGGTATACGATTTGGTGATTTGTAACATTGGTGTCAGAATTGGGATACAAGAATGGTTTTGAAATCATTGGATGAGCTTTGGGCGAGTGAAATGAAAGACGAGCTGGACAAACGTGGCCTGAGCGATACAGGTAAAAAGGACGAAGTTATGGAACGCCTCTTAGCCGCGTTAGTGAATGAAGGCTATGGGCCTGACGACGATGAATATTTATTCGATATTGACGAGGAAGCTGTGGTTAAGCGAAGAAAGTTAAAAAAACAAATTGCTGGAGGAAAAAAGACAACAAGCGAGAGAAAACATGGCAGCACAAGGGAAGACAGGAGAAGGAATGATTCTTGGCCACGAAATCAAAGTAGCAGCAGCCGGTACAACTGTTGAGAGTTTGGTCGCAGGGTTGGCTGAGGCAGTGGTGGACACGGTTCTGGACCAGCGGGCTGCTGGCGATGTGGGTTGCTGCGGCGAAACCCAATTTGAACTGGAGTCCACCAGCTGTCTCAGAGCATGTGACGGATGACGGCCGTATAGACTGCACAGGTCAGGTGGGTCATGATAATGAGCCTGTCAAAGACGATCATGATAAGGAACCTTGCAAAGATGTTCAAGATGAACCATGCAAAGATGGTGATGACGAGCCTGGCAAAGATGGTGACAATGATACAGTCGGTTTGGACGTCGACAACAAATCTAAAGAAGGTAAAAAGAATGTTGAAAACGAAATGCAAAACGATGAGGATGAATGTGACGATGATGATTATAATAATGACAATAACAGCGATGGCTTTTACCCATACAGCGACGGTTCTGAAACGAAAGCCTCCATAACAGACAACGGCACCGAATATTCAGGGTCAGATTTTAGTGACGAATCTGACTCGGATGAAGCAAGCGAGGATTTAAAAACGGACGAAACTCCAATGGAAAAATACGTTGAAGCTAACTTGACAAAAAAAGAAGACACTGATTTGAGGGACGATGGCGATGATTTGGACGATACGAAAGTTGACACCGATGAAAAAGCCGAGTTGGATTGTGAAAAGAAAACGTTTCATTGTAGCTTGGAAGAAAACATAGATGACGGCGATGAACTTCCCCAAAACAACAATAGCAATGCAGCCAGCAAAAACTCTAAAAAAGATGAGGTAAGAACAGAGAACGGGATCGACGATTCTAAATCAGATGAATCCACAGAGGATTCTTGATCAGATAGACTAAGAGTCATTTTAAAATCAAATAATAGTTTGATGAAGGGATTTATTAAATTTATGGAACGTGTTTTCGAAAAACCTTTTGAAGAGTTTCTTGAGAAAGATCTAAAAGATGTGAAGGAAGAAGAAAAAGCAGACAGTTCCGATAAACCGTGCAAAGATGTTCAAGACGAGGCATGCAAAAAAGGCTGTGATGAACCGTGCAGAAATGGCGACGATGAGCCAAAGAAAGACTCTGTTAATGAGCCAAAGAAGGACTGGAAGAAACTGTGTCAAACGGTCAAGAGACTTGACCATGTTGTTTGCGAATTGCGGTCAAAGCCACGAGTAAAGATCAAGGTATTTTGGTGTTCGTGGCCGAGTCGCATTTCACAAAAGTGACAATGCTGTTCGGGACGAACAAAATTAAAAATGGGGTAATCATGCAAAATCTCTGATTTTACGATCAGTTTCCCATTGATAAACGATAAAGGATTTAGAACAATCATTATAGACATTATTAATAGATTAGAAGATACAAATAGCCTTAACAAAGCTTCATTTATTATTTTCCAATAAACTGCAAAACCATTCTATTGAGCACGGTATACGATTTGGTGATATCGTAACAATATTTATAGTAACCTTTAAAAAATGCAGTTAAAATAATGGACCCTTTTGTTGAGGCTCTTATGTCGGGAGCCGTTTTGTTGGAGCTGTTATGATGGGGTCGTTTTGTCGTTAATTCTTTTTGTCGGGACCTTTTTGACGGGACCCATTTGTTGGGGCTCATTTGTGGGGGCCCTTTTGCCTATTTGAGGGGGTAACAAATTAACCACCCACCTGGCTAGAATGAATCGTGTAAGCTTCTTTGTTTTCTCAAGAGTTTCATCAAGAAGAATCTGAAGTTTACTTGCCTGCTCTTCCACAAATTGTTTTCTTGCTCTATTATTTAAAAAGTTTTTTTATATTGTTTCACATACATATTTGTCAAGAAGTTTGTATAATATCTCAAAATTGTTTAAATTAGTGGTTTACTGTGGCTTTTCATGTGCCAGTTTCATGTCTTCTTCACCGATTGGTAATGTAAACGACTCTCCATCAATGTTTGCTTCAGCCAGCCACTGTTATTTTGAAATATCATCAGTACGACCAATCGGCTGAGATTTCATTTATTCGTTTCAATAATAATTCTAAAATGATTATTTTTAAACACTTACGTTTGAAACCGATGAAAGATTCTGTAAGAATATGTCGAAAAAATTGGTTCAAATTTTAAAGAAAGAGAAGAAAACAAACTGATGAGGAATACATATAATGCATGTAACTCATAGTAGCCATCAGTGATGGAATAATGAATACTTATTATTATGGTGTTTATTAAATGATTGATGTGGTGATAAAACGCAACAATTTTTTTTATCCTAATCCTGGTTTATAAGTTTGTAATTTGTTTATACTTCAAGTTTTTAAAGTTGTAAAAAATTTTTATTTGTTTGAAAAGAATCTTTTTAGTTGCACCACGGTAAAGTGAACTTTCTGATGCTGTGAGCCTAAGTGATGTCGGAAGGTCGTTCCAGATCCTGGGACTAATGACTCCAAAGCATCTGTTGCCAAGTGTTGCTCGACGAGAGGTGGGCACGACGAGTTCTCCAGAAGACGAAGATCTGAGTCTCCTGCGGCCGGTGACAGAGCTGGTTAGTTGAAGGTCTTCACTGAGATAACACGGACCATTTTTATGCAAACACTTGAACACGAGCAGCGCGACTTTAAAGTTAAAAAAGTTAAAGTACCTTCATTTTTTAGTGCCACTTACTGAACAGACCAGCGGCCACTTTACAATGTTGGCAACTTGCGGATAAGGCTAACGGCGTATGCGGTGTTTTACGGCGCCACTGGCAGCCCCGCATACTACTCGCTAGCTCCACAAGCACGCAAAAGAATTTAATCCCCAACCGAAGTTGGCAATCATTTATCGAACACTTAAGGATGAAACGCTGAGTTGACGTGAGCACATGTGAGATGGTTTCTTGCACAAGGAAATTACATGCCCGGACCAGGAATCGAACCCGGGTCCTACAACTCTGAAAGCCGGTGTCTATACCACTAGACCAACACGTCTTTGTAAGCTAGTCTTTCCGGAAGGCGAAGCCAGTGGAGTTCTTGAAGAATAGTTGTCACGTGGTCATACTTCCTGCTGTTGATGATCATCTTAGCGGCGATGTTGATGACGGTCTGGAGCCGGTTGAGTTGGAAGTTCGGTAAACCGACAAATGTTGAATTGCAGTAGTCGATCCGTGGTAAAATAAGGGCAGTCACGAGCGTCTTCCTTCCAAGGATGGGTAGATATCTGCTCACACTCCTGATCTGCCTGAAGATGGAGAAGCAAGAGCGGACAGTACTGGAGACCTGCGACCGCATGGAGAGATCAGAGTCTAGGAAGATACCAAGATTTCTAACTGCGGATGAGGGGCTGATGTTAACACCACAGATGTTAATAGGGTTATTTGGAATTTGAAGGAGGAAGCGTTTTGACATACACCACAAAACCTCAAATTTATCCGGGTTGAGTTGCAAACGACTCCGTGATAGCCAACGACCGACATCCGCGACACAAGCTGACATCTTTGCAGACAAGTCTGCAGTCTGGCCCGGAAGGCAATGCCCGTAGATCTGGGTGTCGTCGGCGTAGAGATGATAGTTGAGATGGTGTTTTGGATGACACTTCCATTCCCCTCCGTGTACAAAGAAAAGAGAAGTGGGCCCAGGACGGAACCCTGTGGGACACCGGAGTTGGAGGATGAAATTGGAGAAGATGAGTCGCAGTGTCTTACGTAAGACAGGCGATTGGTAAGGTATGGTCGAAGCCAGTCGACGACGAGGCCACCGAGGCCGCAAGACGATTCCAGTTGCTGTAGTAAGATGTGGTGGTCGACGGTGTCGAACGCCGCCGAAAGGTCAAGGAGAACAAGGAGTGAGCGCTTGCCTTGGTCGGCAGCTCGAAACAAATCAGAAGTAACTTTGAGTAATGCTATGTATTTCGGTTGAATGATAAGGACGATAATGTTTCAACTTTTATTAGATCATTTCACCCCAATCAAGGAATCATAGTTATTTTGGTTCTTTTCTAATACCTGAGAGCATAACGTAGTTTTCCTACATAAAATTTTATTAAAAAAACTGTGGATATGAAGAGATATTTTTAATATAAAACGTTTTTCTATGCAAATACTTTTCTAGAATTTAAAAGCATCATGGGATTTTTTCATGTTAGCAGTAAGTTATGGTTTTGGACTAGTAATATATTTTGCACATCTTTGTTAAATGAAACATTATAGATAAATAAAATGTAATAAGTTGTTATAATTTTTAGCTAATTTTAGTTAAAATAATTTAAATGTGACATAAATTTCAAGAAACCATTCTTAGCTGGAAAAATTTTTATTGGGTTAAGAGGTTCACTACGCAACTAACTACTTGTTGTGTGATTCAACAGGTTTATGTCAAAAACTGTTTTAAATAAATTAATACATTTTGAAGATTCTCACCTTTAATATTTCATATGATTTGTCAGGCCAAGACTCGCCTTTTAAGTTATCTGACGATTTATCTGGCTGTGAGTTAAACCTTATTTAAACTGTTTAAAAAACTAAAAATGATTTACAAAAACTATTCAACGTCAGGTAATAATTACAATTTTATAATCACAACATCAAACTATGGTCACAACATAACATCATGTATAATGATCACAACATCACATCATGTTATGATCACAACATCACATCGTGTTATGATCACAACATCACATCATGTTATGATCACAACATCACATCGTGTTATGATCACAACATCACATCATGTTATGATCAGAACATCATATCATGTTATGATCACAACATCACATCATGTTGTGATTACAACATCACATCGTGTTATGATCACAACATCACATCATGTTATGATCAGAACATCATATCATGTTATGATCACAACATCACATCATGTTATGATTACAACATCACATCATGTTATGATCACAACATCACATCATGTTATGATCACAACATCACATCATGTTATGATCACAACATCACATCATGTTATGATCACAACATCACATCATGTTATGATCACAACATCACATCATGTTATGATCAGAACATCACATCAGGTTATGATCACAACATCACATCATGTTATCATCCCAACATAACACCATGTTATCATCACAGCATCACTTTATGGTATGATCACAAAATCACATTATGGAATGATCACAACATCACATTATGTTATCATCACAACATCGTATTATGTTATCATCGCAACAAAAAAAAACATCTATTTATTTAAACAACCTCTGTGAGCCTTTCAACAAAAATGACTTTTAATTTGGAAATGTCCTGAAATGAAACAACAAAAAGATATTTAATAAATTATGCGCTTTTGAAGGATTAATTGGTTTAAAACTTATCACACGCTATCAACGGTTGATTAACAGCCGCAACTTTTCATAAAACAAATTTGTTTATTTCAAGCTCAAGAACTCGTTGAAGTAGTCGGAGCTTGAATGTTACAGGAACCTCATAAGGTAAAGTCGGGTATTATCTTTCAACCATTTTTGCTGAATTTAAAAAACGCGCTGAAGATTAAGATCAAACAGCACATCACTATACTCATTAATCCTCTCTAAATCATATATAATTTGTTGGAAAAGTTTTAAGATATATATATATATATATATATATATATATATATATATATATATATATATATATATATATATATATATATATATATATATATATATATATATATATATATATATATATGTATATGTATATATATATATATATATATATATATATATATATATATATTGTTACGATATCACCAAATCGTATACCGGGCTCAATAGAATGGTTTTGCAGTTTCTTTTCACATTCCAACTCGGCTCTCTCATCGGTGTCAACTTTCGTATCGTCCAGCGGATCTTTCTTCAAATATTCGCCATCGTCTCGCAAATCAATGTCTTCTTTTTTTGTCAAATTAGCTTCGACGTATTTCTCGATTGGAGTTTCGTCCGTTTTTAAATCCTCGGTTGCTTCATCCGAGTCAGATTCGTCACTAAAATCTGACCCTGAATATTCGGTGCCGTCGTCTGTTATGGAGGCTTCCGTTTCAGAACCGTCGCCGTATGGGTAAAAGCCATAGTTGTTATTGCCATTATTATAATCATCATTGTCACTTTCATCCTCATCATTTTGCATTTCGTTTTCAACATTCCTCTCATCTTCTTTAGTTTTGTTTTCGACGTCCAAACCGACTGTATCACTGTCACCATCTTTGCATGGTTCATCTTGAGCATCCTTGCAAGGTTCATTATCATGACCGTCTTTGACAGGCACATCATCTTGACCGTCTTTGACAGGCTCATCTTTATGACCAACCTTGCATGGTTCATCTTGAACATCTTTGCATGGTTCATCTTGAACATCTTTGCATGGTTCATCTTGCACATCTTTGCCAGGCTCATCACCATGACCATCCTTGCATGGTTCATCTTGTACATTCTTGCATGGTTCATCTTGACCTTCTTTTTTGTTTCCGCAATTGTTTGTGTCACCATTGAGGAGTTCAAGAAATTTCTTTCTTTCTTGCGGTGCTGCTCTGTGTGCTGCTCTGTTTTCCTCCGCCATTTTATTCAGAGCCTTCAACAATTCAGCACTTAAGCTGCCACGGAATATTTAAAATAACCCACATACAATGGGCAACATAAACAAGTAAAGATAAAAAACAAATTTTAAAAAATGCTCTTACTTGCCTCTAAGCAAATTACATGTTTAGATTAATAAACGCTATTACAAACTCGGACTTAGATGCGAAATATCGATTGCCAGAGCTTTGGGACCGGTTGTCAAACAATTTTATTAGTCGATAGATGGCAGGAATTAATTAGATTTGATTAATTTTTTTATTTAAGGCCTAATTCATGTAGGAAACATTGAATTTTGGTATTGTCATCCAGAATAAAGTTTTTCTAAAAGTTTTAGAGCTCTAGGTGGTCGAAAAGTGGGTGAAATTTTGTTTCTAAAATTTGATCACCACAGACAAACAAAGGGAAAGTGAAGTTAAGTGAAAGCATTTAAAAACATTGTACACTCAATTGCTCTTCAACTCCGCCTCGCTAATTGCGAGCCAGTCCCAAGCCTGGAGAAAGGAGGAGGGAAAAGTGAAAAGGATCAAATTCTGATCCACGACAGGAAGTACTTAAGTGTCTCCTACATACAGCCATTAGAGTCTTAAAACACCTAGTGTAAAGAACTATAAACTATTATGAAAAAAACAATTGCTCTTCGAGAATGATTTTTTTTAAATTGACATAATTTGTACATTAAACTTTTAATAAAAAAAAACCAAAATAATTTATAAGGCAAAACAACGTTTGCTGGGTTAACCGGAAACAGGAGAGCAAACGGGAACGGGAGAGCAAGCGGAACCAGAGAGCAAACGGGAACGAGAGAACCAGCGGAGAAGAAAACGGGAGCAAAAGAGAAGAACGATAAAAAAACTTTCAAAAATCCCTGGCATTGTACACTCGATTGCTCTTTGATATATATATATATATATATATATATATATATATATATATATATATATATATATATATATATATATATATATATATATATATATATATATATATATATATATATATATATATATATATATATATATATATATATATATGACTGAATGTCTGTTTGTTGGTTTGTCTGTGCGTGTGTCCTTTATGCATTGCTACACCATTCATCCGATTGTAATTAAATTTTCCCACAACCTTGAAAGTCAATAGAGGAAGGTTTCTGTATAAAAAATTGAGATCGGTCACAAAATGAACGGGAGTGAGAGAACGAGCGGACATGGAAACTGGAGAATGAACGGGATAGCAAGCGAGAGCAAGAAAGCGACCGTGAACGGGATAGCAAGCAAGAGCGGGAAAGCGACCGGGGGCGGGATAGCTAGTGGGAATGGGAAAGCGACCGGAGTGGGGAAGCAAGCGGGGAAGGAAACGGGAGCGAGAGAGAAATACGATAGAAAAACCTCTAAAAACCCCGGGCAACGCCTGGTACCCCGCTAGTAAGTTTATAAAATATGAAATCATTGACCACAGTCTTCTAAATACTTAATATGTGAAGTATGTGAGGATTGACAATTTAAGAAACTTTCGATTCAACATGGAATACATTTTTTATTAAAAATGTTAAAATTTAAAAATTAAATGTCGCTTTTTTAAAATAAACAAAAAATTCCTAATTACTAATTAAACTAATTACCATTTTAATGAGCTTTGTACGAAACCCATAAATCATATTGTAAGATTGTAAGGGATCAAACCATGCAACAGCAACATACTCGGGTATACTTGACCCGGTGAGTGATATCGCACCATTTAGATCTAAGCTTACTCTATTGAGGTCATCCATGATCCATGACATTTTCCTTCCTTGTCTTTCTTCCATGTGCATGTTAACAACTGCAGGAGCAAGCAGATCATCTGGAAGTTGTAGCGGATTTTGAATAAGAGGGTTGACCAGCTCATCTGGTTTTTCCGTTAGTATTTGACCCGATGTCGTTGATCTTCTTCTCATATTCAGATTTCTTTACTTCCAGACAAGCTTTTGGAAGGTTTTTTCAGTATCTTTTATAACGATATTTGTTTTGATTTCAAACTTGCATTCGTGACGTAGCATTTCATAGTAGTCCTGTTATTTGCAGAAGCGCGTTGCTTAAAGTGTCAAAATTATCCGAAATAAATGTTATTTCCCAGTTAGAAATTACCGTAACAAGCCCGAATCATAAAAAGGTCCACAATACAAAAACTTGCATGTTGCATGCATAAAATAGAAAATGAAAATCATTTCCAGACTTCTTTAAGAAAAGCCCGTTATGATTTTGAAAAACACGCTATGATTCCGACGATCTCGGTAGTTTGATCTAGCATTTAGTATAGAGAGTGCTGATTTGCGGATTTTTCGGTCGCACTTGGTACTAGGTGTTATGGGTTTAATCTGACGGAATCATATCAACATTGCCTTTTCTCAGCCATGCTAAATTAAACACCCAAAGATGACTGGTTGGACAAATCCTAATCAGGAGATTTTGCATTTACTAAAACTATACGCTAATAGCATTTTGCAGCGGCTTAGTACTAAATTTCTTTATCTTCCTGATTATTATTTTTTTCAGAATTTTTGTCATCACCATTGATGCTTTTTTCATAGTGTGTTTTCCTGTTAGTGATTTGACAAAAGTTTTGTTGTTGTTGTTTTAGTATAGTATCATGTTAGTGATTGAAAAAAGGATTTTTTATTGTTAGTTTTAAGTTTTAGGGTCTTTGGTAGTGCTGCACTTATAGAGGCCATTTAGAAAGCATTTTCATATTATAATTGTTCCTTTTTTTTAGTTATCTATGCTCTTGTTGAATGTTTGTTTTCTTGTGTCTATTGGTAAATTATGCTGATAGTCTTCCGTTTTCTAATTAGGTATGCATGTTATAATTCATTGTTATTTTTCGTGGTTTTTTAGAACATTTTTATTTAGCGATTTTATTGGAGAGCAAGCGCCTTTGAATTTAAGAAAAGGCGCTTTATAAGTTTATTTGATTGATTGATTGATTGGAAAGAGCAAACGTGAAAATGACAAGAAATGAGAGAATAATTAACAAGTAATTATAATTTAAAACATTAAAAACATGCTTTTAAGAAATGCTCTAACAGTGATAACATTTCCCAGCAAAATCTTATCCCGGGAAAGAGTAAACAAGTGTGACCATCCAGGCCCGTAGCTAGCGGGGGGGCTGGGGGGGCTGCAGCCCCCCCACTAAAAATGTAAGCCCCCCCACTAAAATTCTAAATAAAATTAAATAAAAATAAGTATATAAATGTAAATTTAAATATAAAATTAATAAGAATAATTTGCATGCCCGTAGAAGGAATAATTGGTATAACCCATACCAAAAAAGAGCAAAAGTACAGATTAGCAAGCTACGTGATTCTGTAATGAACAATATAGTGTTCACCAGAGTGGAGCTTTGTGCTGTTTATTTTAGCATGTTGGATGGTATATTAGGAGAGTTGATGGAGAGCTTTGTTGATAGTTATTTAAGTTATTCTAAAGGTTTGACTAGTGCAATGTCTGCCCTTTTACCAGCATCAGACAAGTTTTCAGATATCAACGACCTTAAACCGTTGACGCAACTGCTAAAACAAGACAGGCATGACGATGCTGAAAAATATATTGCAGACGAGGCTCTCATTACAAGTAGGTTTCTAAAAAACAAATTTCAACCAGGCACTATTCAGCTGCAATGACTCTCGGCATCTCGATTGCCACTTGTAAAAATTAATTTTATTGTCTAACACGAGTACTACAACCACAGAGAAGATCAATGTCTTATGAGAGAAAAAGCAAACTTGTACTTCTGGCATTTGAAAAATCGCTCTGTAAAGCAATTGATATGGATACCTTTCAAATACCAAGAATGCAATAAAATAAATTCGGATTCAAATAATTGTCTTGACAATAATCAAACCATATTATAATGAAATGGACTTTTTAGTTTAGTTTCTCATTTCAAGCTACTACACATCCATTCATGTTTCACACATGAAAATTGTCATGAGTTTCATAATCAGTGCTTGGACGTAGTCTTACAATATTATAACAACTTTAATCTTACAGTTTTAGAACAGAGAAAGAAGCTAATTCAGCTTAGCTGACAAACATTGGCTTTTGATTTTTGAATGACTCTCAATAATTCAAACTATTTTCATAATTTAGTATTTTTTAGTGCTATTCTGACACTGCAATACTATTAACCCCAATATTCTGAACTGATTAATTCAAAGAAACAATTTAAAGCTTACTGTCAAACGACAAAATCTTTTCAACAATATAAGTTTAATGATAGACTTGATATATAATCTAATCTTCTATTTAGATTTAGAAACTGATGACAAGTTTTATGTGTAACACATGAATGGATGTTTAATAACTTAAAATGAGAAAGTAAACTAAATAGTACATTTTATTATAATGTGGTTTGATCTTTGTCAAAACAAATATTTAAATCCGATTTTATTTGATTGATTTCTTGGCATTTGATACAGATGCACAAGTTTTTATTAAAAATAAAATAAGCAAGTTATTGTATTGTGAACTATAACGGTTGTCTTAATCAGTAATTAACTTTTGACACTTTGATTCAGTGCCGTTATCCCATTGGTGAGCCATGCAGGCATAAAAAATCAAGATTGTGGATAACAACAAGCATACTGTTATTAGACAAAATTGCTTGTGGAAATTGTTAGATTTTATTATTACGAGCAACAATATTGCAACTCTTTGAAAATCTAAAATTAAATAATGGATATCCAAAATTGGATGCCATTTTTTGTCAAATGCTACAAAATGCTTTGGCGAATTTCCTTATCGCGAGGGGCTTCGCACCTGCGGCGCTCGCGCTCAGGCTTCTTCAGTGCCTTCGTTCGTCAGTAGCCCCCCTACTAATTTTCATAGCCCCCCCACTCACTAAATCCTGCCTACGGGCCTGTGACCATCTAGCAATTATAATAAAATACATTTGGTCTAGTTTAAAAGTATTACCGAAAGCCAAATTATTTTTTACTCTGCAGATTATAAAGCCATGAAAAACGCAATAAAATTGTATGGCAGACAATTGAACCTACTTTAATGTTGTCTGCAGCGATGGCTAAATTTGTTCCAATGGCCAGTGTTGACGTAAGTACTCAGAAAATGTACTTAAGTATAAGTACTAAGTACTCTGTGCTAAATGTATTTTAAGTACAAGTACATTATTTATCTTGTACTTAAGTACAAGTACAGTTTTTTAAATTGTACTTATAAGTACAAGTACTCAAGTACCTTGAAAATTTTTATTGATCAGCATAAAACCAAATATTTATTAAAAAAACATCACCAAAATGTCTTTTTGAGTTGAATCATTACTTTCTGAACCTGGTTCATAAAACCCATAGAAATCGCGAATTGATGCTGTCACAACCTCTGCTTCTGGAAAAGTATTTGTTTCATTCATACGATTGACTTCAACTACGAACAGTTTTTCAGCCATCTTACAATGTGTCAATGGCAGCCAGCGAACCTTAAAGTATGGGAGTGACACAGCAGGATATCTGTAGATGACTAGTCTCGTATTCGATGTCCCAGGATCACTGTATTTGCTCTCTGATGGTTCCAACTCTAATATGCTTGATTCAGCATACTCTTTAAATGCTTTTACAAAATTGTTCCCATTATAAGTCACAACATGGTTTTCTGAAATTTTGTCTAACCGTATGTGCTTGCATATGAACTAGGGCTATTAACATTTCCAGACGCCCTTCGTTTGACTTGCATACTTTTACCATGAGATCTCTAAAACCAAATAATACAAAATTTGAAGTTCTTAGTCTACAAATTATCAAAATTCTCATTCTTAGTCTACAAATTATCAAAATTCTCATTCTTAACGTACTTGAATATGCTTGGTGAAATTCGAAGGAGCTTTGTATTGACCGCGAATGGCATTCCTTTTAGGCTTGCAAAGACGGCAAAGAGCTTTTATATAATCTGAAATAATCTCCATCGTCAGAAACTATTTCACTGAAATAAGTCCTCACAACTAAAGGGAAAACTTGACTAACTTTGCAGTTATAGGTACGTTGCAATATATCGACCATCTTGTAAGAAACACTAATGTAAAAACTAGAATGACAAAGCATAACCTCGACAACAGAAAGTGCTCGAGCATAGACTCTGTTACATAAACACTTATTTTTATTTAAATAATTTAAATAATTCGTTTTAAAAATAAAAATGAATAATTTTTTTAAAAAGGTACTTAGCTACTTTTGAAATGTACTTACTTGAGAAGTACACTAAAATGTACTTAAGTACAAGTATTAAGTACACATTCGCGAAAGGACTTAAGTACATGTACTCAAGTACACCTACTGCACTTATGTACGTACTTAAGTACATATGTACTTAAGTACTCGTCATCACTGCCAATGGCTTGCTATCGGAATTTAAACCAGGAAATAAGAAACACATTCCATTAGAGTTCAAAGATTTAATCAAATAAAAAACAAGTTCTGGCCAGCGTATATGAGATATACAAATCTAATCAATCTATTAGAATATAAAAATATCAGAAACAAAGTAAGAAGTAAACTATCAACTGTCGGTTGCTAGCAAATTTAAAAACAATCCTAAGGCCATTTGGAATAAGTCAAAACTAAAACTCAAAACTCATATATATATATATATATATATATATATATATATATATATATATATATATATATATATATATATATATATATATATATATATATATATATATATATATATATATATATATATATATATATATATATATATAACTTATCTATTTATCTATATATATAAAAGAACATGTCCTGACTGACTGACTGACTGACTGATGACTGACTGATAATCAACGCCGAGCTCAAACGCCTCATCCTAGGAACGTGAAATTTGGAACTTATATTACTTTTATAGCGTAAACATCCGCTAAGAAAGGATTTTTAAAAATTTTGCTCCTGAGGGGAAAAAACTGGAAAACAAATTTTTTTCTAAAACAATGTATATCTCGAAAATCAAAAATGAGGAGATTTTGAAATTTGGTATATAGATTCTTTTTGAAAAATAAAAAGATACGTGTTTCACCATTTTTTGAAAATTCGGTTTTCCGGACCTCAAATGTGGGTTGGAAAATTGGGTTATTTGGTTTTTAAAGTAGCTTCTACTCAAAAACTGTTAATGTTACAAAAGTAAAAATTAGAATTTAGTTTCTACTCTAAAAATAATGATATACGGGTTTCACACTTTTTTGAAAATTTGGTTTCCAGGACTTCAAATGTGGGGTGGAAAATAGGGTTATTTGGTTTTTAAAGTAACTGCTACTCAACAACTGTTATTGCCACAGATGTAAAATTTAATACTTAGTATCTACTCAAAAAAAAAAGATATACGTGTTTCATCATTTTTTGGGTTATTTGGTTTTTAAAGTAGCTGCTACTCAAAAACTGTTAATGCTACAGAAGTAAAAATTAGTATTTAGTTTCTACTCCAAAAATAATGAAATACGTGTTTTAGCATTTTTTGAAAATTTGGTTTCCAGGACCTCAAATGTGGGGTGGAAATAAGGGTTATTTGATTTCAAAATAACTGCTACTCACAAACTGTAAGTGCTACAAATGTAAAAATTAGTATTTTGAAGTTTTGTGCCGGTTAAAAGTAGCTAAGTCCAGTTTATCATCGGCCGGGCCAAGCCGTTATTTTAGAGTCTTTACACGGGCCAGGCCAAACCTTAAATCAAAGTGGGACGGGCCGAGGCTTTTCACCAAGTATATAGATATTTTAGTGATTTTAGGGTCTTCAGTTTGGCCGGGCCAAACCTGAGGTCAAGGTGGGACGGGCCGAAGTTTTTCATCAAGTATATAGAACTTCTAGGCCTGTAAAAATGGGCCGGGCCTAATTCAGACGGGCTGTGCCGGGCCAGGAGTTTGGGTTTTTAAAACGGGCTGGGCTAATTTGTCGACGGGCCGAGCCGAGACCTAAAAAAATGATCTCTACTATGAATGCACGGTTCAAACTCTCTAATTTCATGCGAACGAAGCCGCTACGGGCACTGCTAGTATCTATATATATGAAAGAACATGTCCTGACTGACTGACTGGCTGGCTGACTGACTGACTGACTGACTGATAATCAACGCCGAGCTCAAACGCCTCATCCTAGGAACGTGAAATTTGGAACTTATATTGCTTTTATAGCGTAAACACACACTAAGAAATGATTTTTGAAAATTTTGCTCCTGAGAGGATGAAACTGGAAAACAAATGTTTTTCTAAAACAACGTATATCTCGAAAATTAAAAACGAAGGGCTTTTGAAATTTGCTATCTAGATTCTTCTTAAAAATTGAGAAAATACGTGTTTCACCATTTTTTGAAAATTTGGTTTCCAGGACCTCAAATGTGGGCTGGAAAATAGGGTTATTTGTTTTTTAAAGTAACAGATACTCAAAAACTGTAAATGCTACAGATGTAAAAATTAATATTTAGTATCTACTCAAAAAAATAATGTTATACGTGTTTCACCATTTTTTTTAAATTTGGTTTCCAGGACCTCAAATATTGGTTGGAAAAAAATTTATTTTCTGGGACCTTATATATGGAATGGAAAATATGGTTGATTGGTAATTAGAGTAACCGCACTTAAAAATCAACAATCTATCTATCTATTTTTTTATATCTACGGTTTATAATTTTCTATCAAAGCTGATAGAACTCAGAAAACTTTATGAACTAAGAAAGACATAAAAATATAGAGTTGAGTAATTACCAGTCTTATTTACAGTTACTAAGACACAAGTTTTTTTGATTAAGTGTGTATTTCTTCTAATAAATAAAGGACCATTTTCAAAGAACCGGAATATTATAACAACTGGTGTCAGAAGCAGGATACTTTTGGAAATGGATTTAATTACTTTGGAAGAATTGAAGTGCTCAGATTTAAAAGGGCAGCTTCTTCTGAGGGGTTTATCTACTGTTGGCAAAAAGAACGAACTAAAAGAAAGGCTGCAACAATTTCTCGAAGGTGAAGGAAAAGACCCTGATACTTTTGAGTTTGAAATCAAAACCCCAATGGGATTGATGACATTGATGAGAGAGGAAAGCATAGCAGCACAGGAGAGAACGGAGCAGCGCAACGAAGAATTGAAGAGCTAATTAATGTTGATTGGCTTTGTTTATCAGAAGTTGAAAACAGAGTCAGTAACCTAGAGAAGCTGGTGAAAGAGAACTTCGGAGAAATCGAAACAAAATTGAACAATATGGTCAAACAAGTACAGAATGGTTGCCAAGTCCAAGAAAGAATTCATTCCGTTGAACATGCCAAGACCCCGGCTTTTGATGGCACTGTGTCATGGTCCGTCTACAAAGCTCAATTTGAAATTGTTGCCAGGAAAAATAACTGGTTAACCGTCCAGCAGAAGGCGAAAAATCTGGTATTTTCTTTGAGGGGAGAAGCTTTACAGCTTCTCGAGCTTATTGCAGATAGAGATGATTACGATGCAATCGTGAAGGTTCTCGAGAGCAGATTCGGTAATCAACACGCGCCAGAAATTTTTCGAGCTCAACTCAAGAGTCGACGCCCAGAAGCCCAAAGAAAGCTTGCAACAGCTAGAAGCGGATATAGAACGAATTACCAATCTGGGATATCCCTTGTGCCCGCGAAATGTCCTCAATACAACTATTGCGGATGGATTCATAGCGGCCTTGAAGAACTCCGAAACCAAAAAACTTTTAGGGTCGCCCGAGTAGCTAGTCCCAGTGAGGCTTTGGCATTTGCCTTGAATTATGAAACCTCTGAAGAATTATCTGATAGGTCTCATCGGGTAAGAAAGATGGGAATCAAAGAAGATGACCTGGATGATCGAGTCCGAAAAATTATGGATGAAAGGCCTAGCTGGAAAAAAAATAACAACTCACCGCGTTGCTGGAATTGCGATGGGTTGGGTCATCTACAGAGGGACTGTAGATTCCAGATGTTTAGACACGGGCAACGAAATCAAGGGGACTCCAAAAAGCACGATGATGTCAGACAAGCAAGACCCATTGTGGCCCGTTCCAACAAACAAAATCCAGACTCTGTTACAATAAACGATATTTTACCTTATAAAGTGGTACCAATTTCTATTTTGAAGAAAGGGACAAGTATATTTGTGGAGGGCAGACTGGGAATAAGAAACTGTAAATTTATCATTGATACTGGAGCTTCTTGTTCAATTATAAGGCCTTGTTTAGCAAAAGGAGAAGTTTTGCAAAGTGGAAATGACATTCTAGACTGCAACTGGAGAAATGACACTCAAGACTGCAACTGGGGAGCTTGTCCCAGTAGTTGGTAAAATTCAAACTGAAATTAGGCTGGGAAATAGAACCTTTCAGCATCAGTTTTTGGTTGCCGACATAGAAGAAGAGTGTCTACTTAGGCTTGACTTTATGAAAGCACATGGTTTTGCATTGGACTTAAAAATGGGAACATTTAGATAGGGGGTTTGGAAATACCTGTTTATTATAAAGGCGAAATGATTTCGGTGAAACGAGTATTGGTAAAAAAAGAGCATCGTTGTACCTGCTCAGTTGGAATCTTTGGTTTGGGCAAGAATAGAAAGCGATAAGAACTCAAGAGTTGTTGGGTTCATCGAGCCCCTGAACGGAGTTGAAAAACATGGATTATTGATCGGGAAAACACTGGTACGAACGAAGTCAGGAAGCTACGTGCCAGTCATAGTTATGAATGTGACAGAATGCGACAAGCGACTAACAAAAGGTGATTGTGGCAATTTACATTGATGCCATTTGGCTTGTGCAACGCACCCGCAACTTTCGAGCGACTTATGGAGTATGTGCTACAAGGATTAAATTGGAGAACGTGTCTTGTTTATTTGGACGACATTATTGTTGTTGGAAAGACGGTTGAAGAGCATCTACACAATCTTGGAGAAGTTTTCCAAAGGATCCGGGATGCTGGTATGAAGCTAAATCCGGCAAAGGGTGCACTTTTCAAAAGCAAGGTGAAATATCTTGGTCATATAGTTTCCTGAGACAATTGAAGCGGTTAACCATTGGCCTGTTCCGAGAAATTCTCAAGAATTAAGAAGCTTTCTTGGTTTGTGCACATATTATCGACGATTTGTAGCCAACTTTTACAGCATTGCAAAGGAACTATATAAGTTTACGGAAAAGAATGCACCGTTTGATTGGTCAGAGGCAAATCAACAGGCGTTCGAACAGTTAAAAACAGCTTTGAGTTTGACGCCAGTTCTGTCGTATCCAATCCCTGGAAAAGATTTTGTATTAGACACAGATGCAAGTAATGAAGGAATAGGGGGAGTGCTTAGTCAAATTGTTGACGGCAATGAAAAGGTTATAGCTTATTATAGCAGAACTTTGTCGAAACCGGAGCGCAATTATTGCGTCACCAGACGTGAGTTATTAGCAATCGTTGATTCTATTATGCATTTTCACAAGTGTTTATATGATCAAAAGTTTTTGTTGAGAACGGATCACGCTACTTTGAAATGGTTTTTAAATTTTAAAAATCCAGAAAAACAAGTGGCTAGGTGGATCGAACGTTTACAATTTACAATCATACGAGTTTGAAATTCAGCATCGGATGGGTGAACAGCACAAAAATGCTGACGCACTGTCACGACGACCGTGCAATGATGAATGTAAGTATTGCATTCGCATGGAGGGGAAGGAAATAAATAATCAGTGTTTTCAGGTACGGTTTCAAATTGACGACACTTGGTCAGATGAAGTGATTCGAGACGAACAATTAAAAGATGATATAGGGCCGATTTTGAGATGGATGGAAAAAGGGAAGAAATCTGACTGGCAAGAGATTTCTGAATTGAGTCCTGCTACTAAATCGTATTGGGCATAATGGGACTCTCTAAGGGTTGTGAACGGATCTCTAAAAAAAATTTGGGAAAGCACTGATGGTTCCACCAATGTTTTGCAATTAATTATTCCAAAAGTAAAAGTGCCAGAAGTGCTCCAACAAATGCACTCTGGAGTATCAGGGGGACATCTAGGGATGAATAAAACGTTGGACAAGATCCGCCAAAGATTTTATTGGGTATACTGTAAAATAGATGCAGAGGAATGGTGTCAAAAATGTGATACCTGGGCCGCTAGCAAAGGACCACACGCTAAAACAAAGGGCCATTTACAACAGTACAATGTAGGTTCCCCTTTTGAAAGAATTGCTATAGATTTAGCAGGTCCATTTCCAGTGTCAAAATCTGGCAATAAGTACATTTTTGTGGTCATAGATTATTTTACAAAATGGCCAGAGGTTTTTGCTATACCTAATCAAGAAGCAGTGACAGTTGCCAACGTTGTTGTTGATGGCTGGGCTAGTCGCTATGGAGTACCAATGGAGCTCCATTCAGATCAGGGCAGGAACTTTGATTCACAATTGTTTAGAGAAATGTGCCGTGTTTTAGGCATACATAAAACCCGCACAACACCCCAAGTAAAATGTTAATTGGACGGGAGATGCGACTTCCTTGCGATCTTATGTTTGGAAGTCCGGGAGACAAAGTAGAATCGGAAAGCGAGTATGCCGCACAATTGCGGGCTCGGTTAAATGAAATTTATTTCGTAGCTCGAAATAGGATCAAGGCAGCCAGCGACAGAATGAAAACTCGGTATGATCGCCAATCAAATATGAAAGAGTTTAAAGAAAATGATTTGGTGTGGTTCTACAATCCCCAACGCAAAATTGGGAAATCACCTAAACTTCAACAAGACTGGGAAGGACCATATAGAATTATTAAAAAGATCAATGATGTCATCTACCGGATTCAAAAGGGCCAACGTACTAAGATGAAAGTAATTCATGTTGACCGCCTTGCCAAATATTATGGAGGCAATGAAACTGTTCGGGACGAACAGGATTAAGAAGGGGGAAGTTTTATATCTACGGTTTATAATTTTCTATCAAAGCTGATAAACCTCAGAAGGGTTCCACGACAAAATGTTCCCGACAAAACGTTCCCGACACAACGTTCACGACAAAATGTTCACGACAAAATGAACACCGACAAAACGTTCACAGACAAAATGTTCAACGAAAAAATGTTCAACGACAAAATGTTTACGACAAAACGTTCACGACAAAACGTTCACGAAAAATGTTCACGCACAAAATGTTCACAGACAAAATGTTCAGCATGAAACTAGACCTCCTAGCCGCCGCCGAACTTTTTACAGCCGCCGTAAATCAGCCGAAAAAAAATTACGGTTAGCCGGCGGCCAGCCGAAAACGGTACGCCGAAAATCCGCTATAAGATTTCCGAACGCCAGCTTAACCAAGACCTTTTTTGTATTAGTTACGTTTGACTCATTATAAAACTAATTTTCAATGTAAAAGTGCAAAATCAACTATTATGTATACATTGGTGTGCAATGTTTAATTTCCTGAATTTCTTTCGGAAATCAATTACGTTGTCTAATTTTCATTATAATATCTTTGCTTTACTTATTATCGCTACTGACAGACGCTTTAAAATAGGAATAAATTTAAATATCACAATTCTTTTCTAATGTTAATAGTTAATAATTAGATATTATAGATAATTTAGTTTGTAATAGTTTGTAATTCGATATATTGTAGATTTAATTAACTTTTATGACAATTGCTATTAATTTGATAATTTATATATTGGTAATAAATTTTGAACTTTATTAACTTTAGTATTTAATTTTATATTAATTTTTAGCCTAATTTAAAATAATTATCAGCCACAAATTTGAATCATGAGCCGGATAATTTAAAATTCAAGCCGAATAATAATTTTACGCGTAAATTCAGCTAATCCGGATATCAGCCGAAATATTTGTTCAGCCAGCCACAAACATAAAAAAAATGCGGCTAGGAGGTCTACATGAAACTAATACTAATTGGCAACAATAAATCAATCAATAAGTTAACCGTAAAACCAAACATGCAAAAAGCAAAAAATATCGATCGAGACTTATTTCTGTCGTTCACTAATTTAAAATTGAAACATCAAATGATCTTCAATTTGCTGCTTATTGAGTCTTTACCCAAGTCATCGCTACGTTAATTAGGTAATTAAAGCCGGCTATATTGCTCTTGGAAGCCGATAACTTCTTAATCGCTAGGCTACAACGATCAAGGCTTATTTTTGTCGTTCACTTAATTAAAATTGAAACATCAAATAAATCTCAATTAAAAACTAATTGCATTTCTTTTTCTTTTCGATCGGAGTATATAAAGATTTCATATTTTGACCCTTTTTATCATCGTTCCATTTATTAACTAGTTATTGCGGGTTGGTTAATTTTCTCGTGGATACCCTTAACTTTTTAATCTTTAGAATACAGCCATCAAGCCTTCTTTACGTCGTTTGCTTATTTGAAATTGAAGATTCAAGCGATCTCAAATTCGTAATTAATTGTATTTTCCTATTACAGCTATCTCATCTGTCATTTTCTTTTCTTCATACTGAAACAGTTTACAGTACTCCGATCTATACTCATCTGGTTGCCAATTGAGTTAGGGGTATCAAAGAGGAAATTAGCATTGCATTTACTATTGTTAACATTTTATTTGTGCTCATTTCGTGAAACACAAAATATTTGATCATTTAAAAACTAAACTAAAATTAAAAGTTGCAATCGTGAACATTTTGTCGTGAACGTTTTGTCGTGAACATTTTGTCGTTGAACATTTTGTCTGTGAAAGTTTTTTCGGTGTTCATTTTGTCTGTGAAAGTTTTTTCGGTGTTCATTTTGTCGTGAACATTTTGTTGTGAACGTTGTGTCGTGAACGTTTTGTCGGGAACATTTTGTCGTTGAACATTTTGTCTGTGAACGTTTTGTCGTGACACACCTCAGAAGACTTTATGAATTAAGAAAGATATATAAAATATAGAGTGAGTGTTTTACATAACTTCAATCAACCAGTCTTAAATTACAGTTACTAAGACACAAGTTTTTGATTAAGTGTGTATTTCTTCTAATAAATAAAGGACCATTTTCAAAGAACCTGAATATTATAAAAATATATATATATATACATCTTTATTTTCTAAATCAAGATCAACTGAACAAGAAAACTATGAAATATCTGATATGCATTGCTTGTGCAGAAACTTTTATAAAGAAACACAAAGGAAATAAAATTTAAAAAATCAGAAATGACAAAAACATACTTAAATAAACATTTGTAACTATTTGTGGTCCTCATGTTTACATATTCTCAGTAAAACAAACACATAAATCAGTGGTAGATACTTCAATACTGACAGTGAAAGCAAAGATCCCTCAAAACCTAATTTACTATGGCTCATTCTCGATTAAAATTTACATTCCTAAAGTAAAATTCTAAAACAGAAACTCTAACAAGTATTCAACAAACATCGCAGTTAGTGGTGCATCAATCACTGGTCAATGATCAACATGGGCTCAATAATGCTACATCAACGATTTCAATCAGCAACACTGTGCAATAGTGCCGATTTAAAATTTTTTAAACAAAACCTCTATTGAAACTCGCAGCCATGATTGTAAGAAGGAGGAAACAAAAACAATGTAGAATATCAAGTGGTAAATTGTTTGTGGTACAATTATTATGAAAGTTCTGTTTTGAGTTTAAAGGAAATAAATCACCCAACCACCAATAAGTAATACCGATGGTAACACCATAGGAAAAATACATAATAAACAGCCAATGATAAGCCAATAAAACATTTGATTAACACATTACGAATGAATTTCACTTTGGTTAGGACTAAAATAAATATGAAAACTTTTTTACAATAATAGAGCTGGAGCTAAGCAGTTCGTGGTTACGGGTCAGATACGAAGATAGTCTGTTGATAATGATATGGGAATAAAAAAAAAGCTGTCACCTTGCTAATTTCTAGTTTCAGATAAAGAGTGTGCATTCTGATAATTTTATTTTGAAAAGAGTTTAAGCAAAGAGTGTGAGCAAGTGTGAGCAGGAATATTGTGATGACATTTATTACTTAACAATACACTACACTAGACTCATCAGCGAATAATGAAATCCTCAAAAACACCTCCAACAACAACAAGCTTAATTGACTGTAAAACTGACTGCTTAATAAAATCTACAAAGTGACTAATACTGCCCATGAACCAAAGAGTAATCGATGCACAAACACAACAGCAAATCAGATAATGGTATTCTCAATGATGGTATACATCTTACCTGACTATAAAATTGAAAAGGCATGTCACGATTAGTTTGAGCCAGCCTGAATATATATATACATAAATACAACATAATAACATATATTTATAACACGGCAGAAACATCCCCCTTCCTGTTATTAGTTTATTGGCACTTTGGAAGATGAGTTTTTATTGGCACGAAATTTTAAAAATAAGTGAGTTACGACAAATAAAATTCCGCCGAAAAGCTCCAGCGAACCTCCTATGTAAAACGGTAAATTGTAGTTTCTCGTTCGGTCGTAAATAACACCTGTATATAGATGTATAAAGAATCAGTTGTATATATTCCATATTCCAGTGCTCAATCGTTATAATTTAAATAAAATATACCGGCAAGCGGGACACCAATGAGAGCTCCCAAACCCATGAAGACCAATAGAAGAGCTTGTGCTCTGTGAACCAAACCAACACCAACAATGTCTGCCAAGACAGTAGTTTGGATTGTCATAATAAGACCTGTCAATACAGACAATTTACACTTCAACATTTTCTCAATTAAAACAAATCCAAAATTAAATAAACTAATTAAAAATAATCAAATCAAATCAAATCAAATTGGTGTTAAATAAATTTGATTTGATTTGAAAAGAAACCAGGTTAACCTGAAGTAAATCCTGTACAGGCTGCAACAAGGCATATCGTTTCGTATACCCGTGTGAGACCCGTAGAAAGCAGACACACCCCTCCAGCCATTACAGAGAAACCATACTGTAGTATCCTGTCAGTACATTTCGCATTGCCAATCCAAGCCCCAAAGATCCTGGCCGTTAGAGTAGCAACGCCGATGATGGTCTGAATGAGGTAGGCAGATTGCCTTTCTATTCCGTAAGACACGGCACGACTGGGTGTGTGCTGATAAAAAACACTGACACCAAAGTTGAAGAAAAATGTAGAAAGGCAAGCAACCACAAAACGTGGATTGTGGAACAAAGACACGTCCACCAAGCCTTTCAACAAAGCGACCACCTGATTTTTTGGACGAGAACCATTAGATTCTTGTTTCTTTGTTTTGTTTGGCACTACTTCTGTTTTGCTTTTCACACTTCCATCTTCAACGAAAGTGACCGTTCTTACTGTACGAGGCATCCTAAAACAATGTAAACAAAACCCGTATCAGCTGTAAAAATATTACTCAGCCCTAAATAATAAATTCAAGAATCTATAGATATAAAAATGAATGTTTGTATATATGTCCTTTATGCATTGCTACACCATTCATCCGATCGTAATGAAATTTTTACACAACCTTGAGAGTCAAGGGGAATCAAATATAGAGAAAAAAAAATGAAATCCATCACAAAATGAGCTGAGCGGAGCGGGAACTATATACATATATATATATATATATATATATATATATATATATATATATATATATATATATATATATATATATATATATATATATATATATATATACATACATATACATACATAAATGAGCGAAAACGGGAAGCCAACTGAGAGTAAAAGATGGAGCGGGAAAGGGAAAGCGACTGAGAACGGGAAAGCAACCGGGAGCTGGAAAACGACCGAGAGCGGGAAAGCGACCGGGAGCAGAAAAGCGACCGGGAAAGCGGAGAAGGAAACGGGAGCGAGAGAGACAAACATTAGAAAAACCTCTAAAAACCCCGGGCAACGCCGGGTGCCCCCGCTAGTTTTATATAAAAAAAACATGGACATCTATACGCTATCAACATTTTCTTTGAAAATACAAGGTTAAAATTGAAATACAAATGTTTCTAAACTGAAAATTAGGAGAAAACAACACATGTTCTGTTTTTTATCACAACAATCCAGGAGACTGTAATCAATTTTTAACCCTTATTACCATCATCCTCATCATCCCCATCATTATTGCTGTCGTGAGTGGTAAGTCATTTGCCAACAAGAAATTATTATGAAGTTACTTGATCACCCAATAAAAATACTTCAAAAGTATATGTGTAGTGGCATCAGTGTCACTCAACTATGAAGCCTCCATCCACACAAGGAAATATGACAATACAGAAGACTGACATATTGATTATTATAGGCAAGTTTAGTACTGTTTAGTTAACTAATTAAATCTTCTTCTATAATAAAAAAACAAGATTAAATGACCTTGTATAATAAAAAGATTAACATAACTGAAATTTGATCTCTCATTAAATCTACATCATTAGGTCAAGTGCAACCAGGTTGTAGGTAACTGTAACTGTAATCTGACAGCATTATAATAATAATAATGTTCTGGTTGAAAATCAAGGTCGATATTCATCAATGATTGAGCGATTGTAATCATGATAAAATGACATTCAACCATTTGTAAATTATTCAAACAAACTGTACATCCAACTGTAACTATAGAACTAGCAGAATATATCAAACCATGCAGATGTGAGCTTTAGTGAAAGGTAATCTGGCCAATTGAAAAATCTAATATTACAAGTCAGAATGTTTAATTTTAAAATTCATAAATTTAAATCAAGCTCAAATATAAAGAAGACAATTGTAATAGGGAATAATTTTTGCATTATTTCTATAATGAATAATAAAATGCTTATTAAAACTAAAATAAAATTTTTCATGGAAAAATTATAGCTGCCCTTCGTAAAAAAAGCATGGCAGATTTATAACTATACCAGCACTTTACGCACGTTTTGCAAGCGAAGTGTTTCAGTTTTTTTATGCAAAATTACACAAAAATGCACAATGAAAAATATTTAAAAACAACATTTTCAAACAAAGATTGTTATTATAATTTATTTTAGGTTTATTTCTAAAGATAGTTGCTGGCTTTAAATGTTCAAGCAATGCAAGTATTTTGTTTATGTTAACCTCCGAAGAGCGGGAGAGAAAGCGGGGAAGGAAACGGGAGCGAGAGAAAAACGATACAAAAACCCCGGGCATTGCCGGATACCCGCTAGTATATATATATATATATATATATATATATATATATATATATATATATAACATGATAGTTAGTTTCACGAGTTATATAAGTCATTCACTTAAAATCAATATTTTTTCTTCTAAAATAACTTATGACGAAAAGTTATTTTAAAATTGCTAATTTAGTTCTTGCCCAAAGAGAAAAAAAAATCGACAGTTATAGGACAATTATAAAAACATGAATTAATGTGATTGAGTAGTTGAAGTGAATAAATTATTGACATAAAAAACACCATATCAGTACTTAAAATGCCTTTTTCATTATTTCATACTAAAACATGTGTACCATAAAAAACTTTGTTTTTCAAAAATCTTTTATATTTTTATAATTTGGCAGCTACTAATTCTTTGCAAATTATTTTTTGTTGATAATCTATATATATATATATAAAAGAACATGTAGGGTGGTAAAAAGAATTATTTACTTAAAAACTGAAAACGTGAAAACATTATTCAGCAACTAATTCAGCATTTAGGTTTTACTTAAAAAAAATAAGATAGGTGTTTCATTATAAAAAAATTAGTTTCCTAGCTTTGTGGATTTGTGCCCGTTAAACTCCAGTTCAGCCCAGACCGGACCGGGTCTCGACTTTTGTGCTTATGAAATGGGGCGGTTAGGGCTTGAAATTTTGTGCCTAAATAACAAGCCAGGCTTGGAAATGTCTGCGTATAAAATGAGCCGGACTCGGTCTCAAAAAATTGTGTAGGGGTCTATAAATCTAATTTCAAGCAAGCGAAGCCGCCACGGGCACTGCTAGTAAGTTGATAAAATAGAAAAACATTGACCACAGTTTTCTAGATACTCGATATAAGATGTATGTGATGATGGAAAATATATGAAACTTTCTAATCATATGGAGAAAAATCTAAAGATTTACAAATGTTTGACTTGAAAAATTAAATATTGTTTTCTTAACTGAAAACTGATGGCCCAATTCTCCACAGAAAATTTATTTAAAAATATTTTAATTAGTTTTATTCTATATCTCATTCAAATTTTGTCGAATCGAAGTGTGTCGAATCGATCTGAAATTTTAATAGAATGTAAAGTCCTTGACAACAAGTAAACCCACAAAATTTCAACTTGATTAATTAGTGCAAGTTGGTTTTTTTAGCATCAAAGGATCCCAATGTATGGTTCAAGCAGGCAAGCGCACAAGCAAGCAAACGCAGTGAAGTTAATATAAAGTATTTAAAAACAGAGAAACATGATAAAAAAATATGCCAAGATACTTTGAACAGAAAAAAAAAATTATAAAGCTGTGACAGAACAAATAAAAAAAAATTTATATACAGCTACATTTTTAATCTCTGTGTTCCATCGATTGAGCTCGTGCTCAGTGTGTGGATTGATAATTTCTTGTAATTAAAAATTATGTCTTTTAAACATCAATCAAATAAATACAAATGAATTAAAGATACAATTTAAATTAGTTTAAAGATAGTGAGAATAAATAAACTTTTTGAATAGTAAGTGTGAAACACATTGGTAGCAAAAGAATAATTTGAACCTGTAAAAAGTTCCAAAGACACAGCAGTTGAGAGCCATTCCAGACATGAGTAATAAAGCACCTCTCCAACCAAATGTTGATACAAAATAACCAATAAGCGGACCTGAAGTTAAAGAACCAATCGAAATTCCTGCAGCAGACAGCCCAGCAGCCAATGACCTGTGTCTGTTAAAGTGTTTTTGTACAATAACAAAACTGGACAGCGTAACCGTGTTAAAACCAATACCTGTAAGAATTTAAAAAAAAAACGAAATTTTGACTATAACAAAAACAGCAATAAAATTTGACTTAAAACCACTGACCTCCGAAAACACCATAAGTAATGTATAAATGTGGAATATGATTGGCAAATGCACTTGCTGCAAATGCAGCTGACCAGATTAGAGATCCACAGATGATAAGAAAGCGACAACCCTTGCGTTCGATAACCAAACCCATAACAACTCCTTAAAAAATCATTACCAATGAAATTATTTTTTAAAATTAAATTTCACTTTACATATCTCATTTAATCATTAGACCAAATATTTCTAACCAAAGGATATAAAATTTGACAAACATTTTACAATTTTTTTTTGATAATTCTAACCACAAACATTTCCAGTTGCCAAATAGAGAGATCCTATCCAGCCAGCAACACCTCTTTCGGCCTCGAAATAGTCGACAAATTCCAGGTAGAGAATGGAAAATGCGATGAACATGACTCCAACGATGAAACAACAACAAAATGATGCTATCACAACAATCCAGCCATATTTGCCATCTACTTCTAGCTTAGGTGTCTCATCACCCTTTTCCATCATGCTCGGGTCCTTGAAAATGTTCATCTCAGGTGTATCTCTATCTTGTAACAGTAATGCATTTTTTTCTATATCCTTAGCAGATGCATCAGATTTTGCTGTTTTCATTTTGGGTTTGTGTTCATTTAGAAATATATCATGGGTTTCTAAATCTCTTTGATCAAAGCCTTTACTTTGTAAACTTGATTCACACATCTTGTCTTCTGATGGTATTTTTTCAGCCATTTTTTATTCTGATAAAATGTTATTATTTAACAATTAAGCTGGAAAAGGACTACAATTTTAAAAAAATATGCTAAAAAATAGAAATACTTTAAATGATTTAAATATAAATTACTTCATGCAGCATGCAAATCAGGTAATCCAGTTTTAGCCTATGATTTTAACCCATAAAGTGATTAATTTTTTCATTTACATTTCAAAGTAGTAGTTGTAAAGATTTTAAATTTCCTTGCTAACATTTTACATGAATAAATGACAAATTCCAATGACATAGTAAAAAATCAGGTAATCCAGTTTTAGCCTATGATTTTAACCCATAAAGTGATTAATTTTTTTTCGTTTACATTTCAAAGTAGTAGTTGTAATGATTTTAAATTTCCTTGCTAACATTTTACATGAATAAATGACAAATTCCAATGACATAGTAAAAACGCAAACATTGGGATTTATAGAAGCTATATATAGTAGAACTGCACTTCCAAATAATTATATTTATTTCTCTGACAATTTCAATTGCCTACAAATCTGTACAAAGTAGATAACTTTACCACTACTACTTCAAAAAATATAATAGTCGACCTCAACTTCACCAGCATCTATTGATTAACTTACATTAAAAAAAAACTTACTCTTAGCAAATAGCCGTTTTCTCGCTCTTTATTATCGCCTGAAGTCGTACGACATGCCGACATCAAACAAACGCGGTCCGGCAGGTTCAGTCAGTTTTAAACGAATGGAGCATTTTATATCGTGCTTTTAAGAGGCATCCATGCAAATCCATGAGTACGGGTACCTCCCCCGGTTCAATCGCCAAAGTTCGCGTTAGCAGACGACGTTATATAAAAGACGAATATCTATTGTTTTAATTTAATTGTTATATTAGATTTAGATAAGCTGTCAATTTCTATAAGCAATAAATAAAAGCTAGAAACACAACTGCTTCAGTTTTCAAGATTTGTTATACATCTATTAATCATTAATCAATCTAAAAAACAACAGCGAAGAAAGCTTGGCTTAACTCATACAAGGTTAAGGTTAACGATGTACCCATCAAGTTTTTATTAGAAACGATCCCTGGCGCCGTAACGCGGCAGTTCCACTCTAAATCATTTTTTTCCATAATTAGAACAACAGAAAGTAATATTTATTTTTAGCCACTTTTTTTTACAAATAAATAAATAGCATAATAACAAGATTAATGAGTAGACCAGACACAAAACATCAAACATAAATTTTCCTAAAAAGATGATCAGAAATAGAATTGAGTTTGAAAAAACATCAACAAACAAACGACACTAAAGCTGTACAAAATATCAATAAGCTTTTTCTCCAGCTGTTTTTCTTTCAGCCTGATCAATAGAAGTGATGTTTTGGCATGCAGCATAGAGTTGAATCAAACTGATGAGAGTCTTCAAAAGGGCAACTGGAGCACTCAACAGACAGATGAAACTGAACAACCCGAAAGACAGCGGACCAAGCGGAACTGCAGATTTGTAAAAAAATATAAACAAGATGTTTCAAATAATACTACTACTGTTGTTAAAAAACTTTTGTTTAAATATTTTTAACATCAAAACAAATTTTTATATAGTTGGCCAAACCAGTCAATTTCCACAAATGTAGCAACAACTGAATTACTACTGCTAGATTTTTTCAAACAAGATACTAAATACATTTGAATCGATAAACAAAACAAATGCAAAACATACTGATGGGACCAGGAGTAAAATGGATGAGATAGAGCATGCAGTAAAAAGCCTCATTTCCAGCACACATGCAGAATAGAATTGTCTGTGAAACAAAATAACATTTGATTTCAAGATAATATATTTTTTGTAAATCAATGAAGATAAAAAATACCCTGTTTGTATAGTAGTGTCTCAGAATAGGATTTCCAGATAAGTCGATCTTCTTATGGCTATCTGACCCTTTTAATAGAGCACTTAAATAAAATCAAAAACCCATTATGTGTCATCTGCTTTCTTTGATAGATAATAAGCAATAATATAATATCAGTGTGCTATACTTTAAGTAACAATAAAAAAGTTTCATTCAATAATAAGCAATAACATAATATCAGTGTGCTATACTTTAAGTAGCAATAAAAAAGTTTCATTCATGGAGCCTTCATAAATCTTATAGAATGCAGATGCAAACTCTTTATTTTTCCAGATGGTTAATAGTGTTTTTCCAGAATAAAAACTAGTCTTAAGCTTAATAACTAAATAAAATTTTAATTTTTGAAACAATAACAAAAGACCTCATAAAAGAAAAATATGCTAACTGAATAAGTGAAATTAACTAAAAAAACCTCTGGCAATGAATCCAATGACTGGTGATATCAATTATCATAATAAGCTGGAACAAGAAAAGCCATTTTGAATAAAAAGTTCCCAGAACTACCAGAAGACACATTGTTGCACACCTATCCGTCAACATGTCCAAAAATGCACCAAACTTTGAACCTAGAGCATTACCACAATGGCAAAAATTTAATTGGTTTAAAAATAACAGAATATATATGTTAAATCTAAATTGAATCAAGCCAAAACAGACTTTGGTTGAGATAACGGGCAGCATGTCCATCAACAGCATCTAGCAATCCACTGATAATGTAGCACCATGAAGAGAAGATGTAGTCACTTGGCATGTAATAAAAAGATACTAATGCCAGGAATATACGAGCATATCCTGGAAATTATACAAATAATTCCATGTATCTTGGCATTATATATTATATATTACTTGGCATGTAATAAAAAGATACTAATGCCAGGAATATACGAGCATATCCTGCAAATTATACAAATAATTCCATGTATCTTAATAGTACAATGTCAAAGTATTTGTAGAATTGAGTCATTATTTATTTAGCTGGAAATTGTCTTAAAAATACAATAACACATGTTGAACGATTTTTTAAATGAACACTGCAAAACAGAACAAGCTTGGAGTTTCCTGGAAATAGTACTGTAAGAAATTTGATCAGAAATACACAGGTAGCAATAAAAAAACAATTCAATATAGACTTTTATAAAGTACTTCATATGAATCACTGTGTGACTGATCCTTTACATATCTCAAAAACAATTTATTTAATTTGAGAAGATCCTAATGACATAAACAAATCTGAAATACAAGAAACTGAGCTCAAACCAATACTATGTTCTGGCAATGATATAATGGCAATGGCTGGGATGAAGTTTAGAAAAGCACTCATATATGAATTATTTTACAGATACCTCTTTGATTATGTGAAAAATAGTTCCACAACAAAACTTTAACAGCCAATATTTTCACAACAAAATGGTGATACAATAATACGTTACAAATAATAATGATAGCGTACCATAATTAAAAACAAGTTTTTTCAAAAAGAAACATAGTTTATAATCAGAGCTAATCAAGGCAAGAATGGTGGCTAAAGTTTTTGTATTATGACTAATACAAAAACTTTAACCACCTATAGCAAATTCCAAAAGATGTGTTTTCATTCTGAAAATCATCGAGCAAATTTAATTGACTTGACCGAAGACAGAGACAGCTTAGTTTCTGAAACTCAGCTTGTTGTTGAGTGCAAACTTTGTCTTGCAAGTAGCAAATAACAATAACAATGACAGCCTGATGACTTGATTTAGTCAACTTTAACAGCAACATAGGTCTAAGGATTTTGGAGATAACCAGATAACAGAACCGGTACCCCCTTGGATCAATTCTTGCCCTAACCTCCCTCAAATAATTATAAAACAATGCCTTGTCTTCATAAGTATGTAAAACTAAAAAAGTTCATCAAAGAAAAATCAAAAGTAATGGTATGAAACTTTTATTGTTTGATTGTTGTGTAACAAATTATTTTCTAGCTTGCCTTCAGCTTACAACAACATTCCAATTGAAAAAAATATTGTTTAACAGTAAAATAATGCATTTTCTTAATTTTCCCACTGCTTGCTTGCCAGACCAGTGTTTCTATTCTGGTGTTTTAATGTTTTCCCTGATTCAGATGTCAGAGCACCTGATGGTTCCTATCAGAAAAGCTTATTCTACTAAACCGTGTTTTTTATCGAAATCGGCCCATGATGCTATACTAGGAGATTACCTAGATATTAATATTTGTCAAATATTTCAAAAATAATTCTTGAGCAGACACATTTTTTTAATCAAATATTTTTAATGATTTTCTTTTCTCCAAAATTCTAGAATCTCTGTATGATTTTTGTTTTTTAGCCAAATTAATTCATCTCCTTAAGAACTGTTCAAAGGTAAAATATTAATATCTCACCATCTTCATATTAAACAAAATTTGGTAAAGTTCTAGTATAGCGTCCCGAACCGATTTAGATGAAAAATGACCGGTTTTTAACGAAAATGATATTTAAAACATAAATAAAGACTAATTACAACATAAATAACTAAAAAAAACCAAAAATTATAGCACTTTAGAACATTTAAAAATTGCTCCCAAAGCTAATGTAGTTCCCGGTGAAGTTCTATTTGTCAATAGCGATAGAAGTGAACAGTAGGGAAAAAGAAAATAGAAATTAAAAACATTTCGAATAGAAATAAATAATTCAGGAAGAGAAATCAAAAATTAAATTATGGAAGTTAAAAATTGTAAAATAATAGTTTGTTTTAGAAGTACAAGTTGCGTAACTCGCTCCATGTCTAAAACAGTTTCTTTAAACATGACGGTTTCATCAATAAGCCTTGAGACAAATAAAAACACATTGAAAACAATAAATTAGCAACATAACACCAAAAAAAATAAAATCAAAGTAAAAGTACTTGGTTGTCTTTATTACAGTTTTGACCATATTTCTTGGAGCAGAAATTCTGGGTTTTAGAGATCATGTGGCTACCAGAATCGTTTGGAGAGCGAAAGAGCGAGCAAGAAAACGGCCGGGAAGAGGAGAGTAAGCGGGAAAGCAACTGGGAGCGGGAAGGAGATCAGGAGCGGAAAGCGATCGGGAGCGAGAAAGCAAGCGGGTAAGGAAACGAGAGCGAGAGAAAAATGATAGAAAAACCTAGGGCAACGTTGGATCTCCCGCTAGTCATAGATAAATTTCCGATCAGCGCTCTGATTTTTTAAAATTTAAAATGCATATTAAATAATTAAAAATTTATTTTTAACCTTTAAAATGTATTTGTTATTTTTTTATGTTATTTTATTTTAATATTAACTCTTCCTTACTTTTCATTCGTTGAATTGAATTATTCCGCATATCAACACTGCCTTTGGATAATTTTGCTAAAAGGCGGTTTCTAGTAAGTTTTTCTGTAAAAAAACTTTTTCGTATAATGTTCTGATAATGTTCTATGCTTATTCTATTAAAGTTTTTTAAGCATGTTTTTATAGAAATCGGTTCGGGATGATATACTAGAATTTTACCCAAAATTTTTATGTAGTCATTTGAAAACATAAATTAAAATAATTTAGTCAGTAAATCAGAAATATTCAAACCAATAATATTAGGAACAAACAAATAAATGTTCTCTTCTCCCATTTTGGAAATGACTTATAGCTAACAAAAATCAACTAAGCACTGTCAACGAGGTAATATTATACTCTAATTAAGTCTAATTAATGGATAAAGTGTAGAACTTCAGTGAACGAATCGAAGGTGTTTATGTTTGTTTTGTTGATCGGATGTTGATTATCAGAGATGTTAAAGTGTTTAATATTTTTCTAAAATTAATTACTTACCCAACAAAAATTAATGTTAAAAAATTATCCAATGTTTGAATAAATAATTTTTATTTATTTACATAACGTGACTAGAACCACTTGCCATATTAAAGCAAACCCTGCATCTGAGTGACCGCGACTTTCCACCGGTGGATAAAACCTTGTTACACACAATATTTTCAGATTCAGGAAATATGTAAAATCTAACTGTCTCTGGTTTCGTAAAATTTATTAAGAGTAATTAAATTATTCCTTATAAATTTGATAACTCTGATGAAATCCTGTTAAACTCGATATTTATTTATCTACCTCAACAAACTGTTTGACTTCTAATAGTTTAAATTTATCCAACTCTAAAATTTATTGTTCTCTGTTGAACTATTTCGGTTTCAATATATTACTGAAGTTTTTTTCTAAAAAAGTTCTGAAACAGTCTACCTGGAATGTTGATGTTATTCACAGAATGACTTTTTAGAATACAAATATAATGCTTCCCATCTTCCTTCTGAAACAGAAACAAATACTTTGCGCATCTGTGAAACTATTGTTTTATGAACAATTACAATTATCTTCCAACAAACTGTTTGACTTCTAATAGTTTAAATTTATCCAACTCTAAAATTTATTGTTCTCTGTTGAACTATTTCGGTTTCAATATATTACTGAAGTTTTTTTCTAAAAAAGTTCTGAAACAGTCTACCTGGAATGTTGATGTTATTCACAGAATGACTTTTTAGAATACAAATATAATGCTTCACAGTCCATGCTAGAATTTTTGAAGTTTACTCCATTTAGCTATGTTAAACCTGTTTGGAGATCTTCAGATTGTAAAAGTATCAGCAGTTCCATAAATTTATGAGATAATGAGCGCCATACCTTATAGCCACCATTAAAAATCTAGTCATTTAGTCAAAGAAAATAGAAACATACAAAAAAGCAACAGTATTCCTTATTATTTCAATTCTCCTTTTTTAAGATATCGAGAAAATATAATATAGTTTTTACTAACCAGCACATATTAAACTCAGAAACTTTTAATTTCTTCATACACTATCAAATAATATACATATGCCTTAAAATCTACGTCAATTCAATGAGCCAAATCACCATTCAAAGACTTTGATTCAATGTCAGAACCTTTTAATTTCTTCTTATACTATAATGGATCAATTATGGGTAATTTTAGAAAAATTACAAGGTTTCTTGTAAATAACAAGAATTTTAAATTAAACACTTAGAAAGAAAAACAATGAAACTCAGTCTTTATTTTAGAACTTATAAACAAAAAGCAAAATTATTGTTTCCACCAACAAGATGTTAAATTCAACCAGAATTTTATAAAATTCCAAGACGCTTTTCCATCAAAACATGAGGATTTCCAGCCAGCTCACATACCAAAGGATCTAAAAAATAAAAATATAAATCAACACAAATCCTAATAATTATTATAAGTATTTTTGTTCTGGCTAAAAAAAATTCTCAAAGCACATCTTAATAGAATTAAAATCACTCAAAATTGCAATTAAATTTTTTGTTTACAAAAGTCTTCACTTCATATCGAAGGGACACATTTTTGACTATTGCATTAAAAAGCTTAGCTTTCTTTTATTTTATACTTTTATAAATGCTCACGATTTAAAAATAGACTGGAGATAGCCCGTCAAAAATGAAATTTTTTTAAAATCCTATTAACGCAATTAACTTGAAAATGTCAATAAACCAACCAGTGAGAACATCTTGAAACTCCATATTATCTAATCTTCCAGTGAGCGAGTCTAGCATAACATTAGAAGATGGCAAACAGTTGAGGCGCTGAACCTAAAATGGATTAAACAATCAAATAAATCTGAAGACTACAGATGAACCTAACAGACAATGGATTGAACAAGCATATAAATCTGAAGACTACAGATAAGCTATGTTATTGGAGATCAGATAATCAGAATCAATTTGAAAGTCATTAAAGAAATAGATTATTAAAGCTAATTCTTTTCGGTTTATGAAAACAATAACATACCCAATAATCAGAAATATCAGGTACATTTATGAGAAATGCTCTAAACTTCATTACCAACATAAAAATATAAACACAAGCAAACCCAATCATAAAAATATTAAATATATCTGAAAAGCAAGCAATTTTTTTTATCTTACTCGTTTGGCAATGTTCCTCTCAATCTGAAGCCTCATAGGAGCATGGAGACCTTGAATGCCTCTCAGCATTACAAAATCTTGCATTTCCAAATTAGCCTGATACTTCAAAATAAACAGTTATTATAAAAGTAATAAAACCAAAATTTTTATCAACGAAGTCAAGAAAAACTAACTAACATTTTTTTCACTAAATTCAAGAGGGTGGCTGACACTCAATTGATCTTTCTTTTTGGTAGCCCTACAGAAATTATTGTTATAAGTTTTACATAATTACATGTAAACTCAACATTTTAAACTTTCATTTATGGTAAATCTTGCCATTTGAATAATGTGCTAATAGAAAGAAGAAAATACTAATTGATTGAAATTCAGCATTTCAATAGATATATCAAGCCTTTTTTGTGTAGCAAAAAAATTATCATTAGTTTTGAAAGTCGTTGAAATAAAATGGTAAGCAGTTATCTGAAGATGTTGTATATTATATATGTTTCTTTATATATTTTAACTAGTGTTCTTTTTAGACTTTTCCTATTTTGTAATTTGAATTATTATATATTATCTACTTCTATCAATCCACATCTAAAAAAATTTGCCATAGCTATTTTGAAAAAATGTTTCCTTTAGTAAGGAGCAAACATTCTCTGGTATAAAATGCAGAAAGGTGAATATTCTTGGAAAAGCTGGGAGCAAATGTGGTAATCTTTCATTTTAGAGGAATTAAATATTTTTGTTAAAAATAAGAAAATACATAGATAGAATATTTTAAAAAGAAAATCATTAAAAAATGTTTGAAAGCAGATTTTCAACATATAAAACAAGGTGGAGTTAATTGCCATAGCAAAACAGTTTTTCTATGAGGGCCTATTGTTATTCATATATGAAGTAACATATACATATTAATAGTTGAATAATAATAATTGATAAAAAAATTGCTTCAACTAAAAGAACGCACTTTACAAAAATTTGGTGCTGCTTTGTTGTTTTGCTTTTAGCATGTTCGCTTACCGTTTAAGAATTACCTTGAAATAATTTACTGCCGAAAAGTTAATATATTTGTATAAAATAAAAACTCTTAAATCTTAAACTCGTTTATTCACTTCTGCTGCATAATTTTTACCATACTTGTTTGTACTTTAATACTGCATTTAATTAGCATATATTTTGCATAAGTTTGATAGAAAATAACAAAAATAATTTACTTCTCTAATGTGAAAGATTTGTACAAATGCCTGTGAGATTAACAGCAGTAGACTATGTGGTTATCTTTTGTCAAAAAAAATTGATTCATGCACACACAACCAATAGACATTAATGCTATTTGCAAAGCATATCAAAAACTGTATGCTTACTGTCTGCAGCACAAGTGGCTACTGGCAGTGCACACCAAAACCTTAATAAATGTTTTTCCAGCTGAATTTTTTCTCCCTTAATTAGCCAGCTTTAAAAAATTACTTCTACAACTCTTCCTAAACCCTCAACTCTCACTAGGTAGAAAGGATACAGAGGCAAATTATTATAAAATATTAAACCTCATTGATATAAAAAGATTTTTAGTGAAGTTTCTAAAAGATTTTCAACTTTATTAGCTACTTTTGAAACAATTTCCACTTTCAAGGGACCAGCCTTAGATAAAAGCAAAAAAAAATAATTTGAACCATTTATCATCGAAAATTATTTAGAGGTATCATACCCTTCAAGCATGAAATCAAGAGACATTCTATCAATCTCTTCACTGGGATTAACCATACCACATTTTTCTTGCTTCGGTCTAAATGCAGGAACGTTATTCTATAAAAAAAAAACATTGTTATATAATAATAAAACTAATAAAAAAACGATAATTACTGTAACTGTGTAACTAAGTACTAGAGATGGGAATCAAACCCTAATTTAAGAGTTCGGGTTCGGTAGTGGCTATAGTTCGGGTTCGGTAGTGCTTACAGTTCGAGTTCGGTTCGCTAGTTGATAAAGTTCGGGTTCGGGATAGCTATGGCTCGAGCTAGATTCGATGATAATTGCATTAAAAAATAGTCAAAGTTCATTAATTCAAGACATTTAAAAAAATTAAGGTTCCATATTGTATTTAAATTTTTTTTTACATTTTTAATGTTTCTGTACTCATTCAAGCTCTTCGCTCACTTATAGTCATGTTGCTGACATATGTTGCGTTATCAACTGTTTATTAATAATAATAATAATAAGCGTGCCTTTCCTGCTGTAACAAACGTTTCCAGCTCTTGCTTGCTATATTTAGAACCGTTTGCTAACTTATTAGTATTTGCCATTTTATTTAAGTTATTCTATATAATAAATACAACAAACAACAAATCAGGTAATTCAAGCAACACGATCGCACGGTGTAATAAGCTACGCGAGAAAGAAAGTAAACATAACAACAAAGATGTGCATAAGCTTCCATAAGACAAACAATAACAGCGATATTAAATACAGAAAACAAAATAACGATTTTTATTTCAAAAATATTTCATAGTCATAATTTAAATTTAAAAAAATAGGTTCGATGAATTTAGCATGGGTTCGTTCGGGTTCGGTTTGTTCCGAGCGAAACAGAGTTCGGGTTCGGTTCGGTAAAAGTAGGGTTCGAGTTCGATTCCCATCTCTACTAAGTACCGTAAGTTACGTGTGTGAAGTTAGTCTCGAGGCTGGCAATGCTAATTAAAAATAAAAATAAATTGCGTGGACTGGGGCTGTGCTATACATTGTTGGATGGGGTTTAAAAATGGAATCGAATGGTATATTTGTGTTTTCTTCGGTTCAACAAATAAAAACGTTATAAGCCAAAAACGAAGATTTTCCGACGAAAATTGCATAAAATCAAGCTTGGCTCTTCTTTGAGAAATTCGAACTTTTTTCAACTGCTGCACTGGGAATATCCGAGACGCTTTTTTTTTAGATAATTCAATATCAAATCCAACGATGCAACTCTCGCTTCTAAAAGTTAATAAATAAAAACGTAATCAAATAAAACGTCGAACCATATACTAATTTCTCCAACCAAACCGAAACCTAAACAAACGCTGCGATTGGACAATCGAGTCTAGCTCACTGTGGCTAATTATGCAAAATATGCGAAGTGGCTACTTGATAACACCTCCTAACGAACTTTAGGGAAAATTTCATTTAAAAAAAAATCTAATGAATTTTACGAAAACATTTTGTATTAATAAATGTTTTGCATTGATTAAATTTTATTAAATAGTTACCTTTTCAACAAAACTTTTATTAAAAAATTTTTTTTTCGTAAAATTCAATAGATTTTTCTTAAAAATAAAATTTTCCCTAAAGTTCGTTAGGAGGTGTGATCGAGTAGCCACTTTGCATATTTTGCATAATTAACCACAGTGAGCTAGACTCGATTGTCCAATCGCAGCGTTCGTTTACGTTGTCTTAAGGCATACTGACAAAACCGTCGCATTTAAAGAAACTGTTTTAGATATGAGGCGGGTTACGTAACCCGCACTTCTAAAACAAACTGTTATTTGTTCAAGTTTTAATTTTCATAATTTAAATGTTTAATTTCTTTTCCTAAACTGTCTATTTTTATTTTAAATGTGTTTAATTTTTATTTTCTTTATTCCCACTGTTCACTAGGTACATGAAGTTAGCAACGACATCGGCAACGAACGCTATTTTGGACACAAAAAGTAGATTATAGACAAAAATAAATTTGCCCGAGCCAAAAGTTTAATTGATTCCAATAGTAATTTATGTGCTTAATCCAAATGTAAAAATAAAATATAAAAAAAACCAATGTTTTAGGCGTGCTACGGCAATAACCGAGGCCCATCGATTTTTTCGAATGGCCTCAAAATACCGGAAATAAATATGAAAAAAATATAAATATTTTTTTCCGAAGGCCAATATTTTGGAATTTAGTTGTAAATAATATCCTAAATTCAAATATGTAAAAAAATATTTTATAAAAAATGTTCTTTAGGTGCCAGACGCTATTGACTGTTTCCCTTCTACACCGAATTCCGCATTGTTTCGTTTAATGCGCTTCAAAAACCCAAAAGGAGAAAATAAAAATAAATTCGTTTTTTAATAATTTAATGACATAAGCAAAAAAAAAAAATTTTTCTCAAAAAACCCACACACTTTACAGTTGTAAGTGGTGCAGATATAGTTCACATTGGAATTGTTCGACAGCCCATTGTTCCGGTGATAGATTTAGTTGTGTGCATACCCCGTGCACCCAACGCTGGCAGTCTTTGCATTAGACATAGAAATGGTCAATGTCCACTTTGATGCAGTACAAGCAATCATCGTACATGTCGTCCGAGGATTCCAGTAAGCCCTTTTTTATGGTGGCTTTTATTTCGTCGGGATTGAAGATTTCGTTCGTTGAGGTTCCTTGACCAATGTTTCTCATTATATGCATGATGAAAATACCACAATTCCAGCTGTCACGTTGTATGGTACGGACAGGAATACCAACATGCTTCCAGATAATTGGATTTTCTCCTGTTATGGTGCACCACACTTTTTAAAATTCCAAGAAGCTATTGATCGCAATTTGAGCAGTTGCTAAATTAGAACCCATAGGGTTGTAGAATTGAAGAGTTTGTTCTCTGGAGTTTACAATTATAAGAGTGAAGTGGGTATTTTCTAGTATAGGAAAAAATGTTATATCCTTGTTAAAAATTGGGACATTAAATATCAGGCTTGTAGGATCGAGAGCTTGCGTCATTACAGATGTTGACAGATCGCAATCAACGTAAACTGAGTTAGTCAATTGTGTTTGCCCGAAGTAATCTAAAGCCCAATTTGTAACCAACTGTTTGGGCCGAAGGGACAAGAAATCCTCCAACACCAAAGCTATGCCGTTTTTCCGACATACAGTCATCTTTTTATTTACTACCACATCTATATAGTAGTTGTCATTTAAGACCAGACAATTGGCTAAAACGATTAAACCAAGCGGTTTTTCATTGGTGGTCTGCTGGCTGGTCGGCATCACTGTGGGAATTTTAACTGTGACTAAGGAATTGAAATAGGATCTTTTTTTGGATTTCGTTTATCCCACTGACTCTAGCGGTTGTGCCGTTATCGGCCAATCACTGTGTTTTCCTTTTGTGGGAATTTCTAATAAAAAGGCCTTTGTCGCAGCAGTGACCAATTTTAGCTGCAGGTCTAAAAAAACGCCCACCTTTAATATACATACATATATATATATGCAACGGAAAAACGATCGAAATCGAAAAAGTGAGCGGAAAAAAGAAAGTAACCTGGAGCGTGAAAACGAACGGGGAAGGAAACGAGACCGAGAGAGAAAAGAAATAGAAAATTCTTTAATATATACTAATAATTCTACACAAACTTATTTTAAGTTTTAATCCCATTGTTTTTGACCAGTAATATGCTACTGTTACTGCGTTGACTTCTTGATAAAGTATTTATTCATAATATAATTAAGCCACAAATTTTAAATTTAAATCAAGTAAATAAATTTTTTTTAGTTGTTTTTTTATCAATGTCGTTATAAATGTGATTTTTATCTCCTGTTGCAATACGCTACTGTTACTGCGTTGATTTCTTGATAAAGTATTTATTCATAATATAAATAAGCCAAAAATTTTAAATTTAAAGCAAGTAAATAATTTGTATTTTATTTATATTTTTATCAATGTCGTTCTAAATGTGATTTTTATCTCCTGTTGCAATATCTATTGTTTACTATCTTTTCGTTGCTAATTTCCTAATTTGTTGCTGTCCGAATCGTTGCTAACTTCATGGCCCTCTGTTCACTTCTATAGCTATTGACAAATAGATCTTCATCGGGAACTACATAAGCTTCGGCAGCAATTTTTTATTGTTCTAAAGTTATATAATTTCTGGTTTTTTAAATTATTTATGTTTTGATTGGTCTTTAGTTTTCTTTTAAATATTATTTACGTTAAAAACCGGTCATTTTTCACCGAAATCGGCCGATGACGCTATACTAGAACTTTACCCAACGTTTTATTCGATAACGTTGCATGCACCTTTTTTTTATAATTAGCATTGCCAGCCTCGAGGCTAACCTCACACGCATCATAAGTTTCACAAAAAGATTATTGAAATTCAAGAACTTTAACTTTTTTTTAACTAAATAGTAACCTAAGTCATACCCACATGATTTGGCATAACAATAAATAACATAGCATTAATATGATTAATGATTATGATTAATATAACAACAATCTTCTACCCAGCCAGAAAGACTGATAAAATAAAAACAAACAAAACTTTACAAATATCAATAATAATCACATCCAAAACTACAACCCGTGAGCATTTTGGCTTGTCAGTGTTCTTTCTTTACATAAAAATAAAATAAAATTGAACGAACTTACCATCTTTGTTTAGCGATGACAAGCAGGAGCGATAGTACGGCTGAAATCGTAACGACAAAGACCTAACATTAAAATCTATATACATCGATTAAAAAACTAAATACCTTGTATCAACATGGTATCAACATTTTTCAAAGGTGCTTATTATTTAAAGTTTAAACATATTTAAAATTATATTTTTTATACATTATAAATTTTTTTTCATTGATTCAGATTGAGAATATCTAGCAAAATTAGGTAAGTATACCTAAACTAACAACTAATAATTTCGCTAAAATATTTTCTGCAAATTAAGCAATTTACCACTGCAAAAACTTTAAGTGTCGAACACACTTAAAGCCGCATTATAAAACAGTTTGTGTATATATCGCGTCAAATTTCAATTGCAAAAAACAATCGAAAACGTTGAAATGTTTTCTTAACTTGAGTTGGTTACTTACTAGTAGGTACTAGCACTAATATCTACCTATTATTCATGCCTTTTACAGTAACATATGTACGCATCGACACACACTGTGTGTGCACAGGTAGCCGCTACCATCTCTCATCAAGAACACTTCTTCGGTGGGTGAACCCCTTCTCCCAATCTAAAACCAGCAAGCTAATAGAAATATGTAGCCAATCTAACGTGGATTAACTAAACATTCAAAACGATTTAATTCTTTACCATGAATAATAGCAAACAAAAAGATACTTAGGTACGGTGGTTGAATGAACAGGGGGGACTATCGTAGGCTGGGCTGGCTCCATAAACGTATCGCACGTGCACGACCGTATGCAATGCTGCCTGTCTGCTCTGTAGGAAGGAAGCCGTATTCCTAGGTGAGTCAGCAATTCGTCATTCATTCATTCGTGACCATCCCTCTATTTTTATCTAACGGATTAATCGGCTATTTTTTCCTTTCTTTTTATTACGGGTGGAAACAAAAATTAATAACCATGTTTGTAGAACCTGCAGGGATAGACATGGGACTACAAGAAAGTGGGTTAGGACGGCCTTCACCGTGCACGAAGCTGCGCGTACACGCGTCTTGCGTACGAATAAACAAGCCTGTGCAATCACCGGCTGTCAATGTCTCCAAATATAGAAAGCGCGTATGTCCAATAGATGACGCTAGAGTGGGGTCTGAATTAATTATATAAATGTAGAAACTTAGTGCAAATGAAAAATTAGTTTCAGGTTGTTTGGCAATTTCCCTCGACGAAGACGATGGTGCTAAGCTCTTGAGTCACATTTTTAATAGAGGTGAAGGGCTTGGGCCGTGGTCGCCCTGTCGAATTAAAATGTTTACGACCCACGACGAGCGCAGCGGCGTACGCGGGCGTGCCCATGTCTCTGGTATATAGACCTTCACTGAACGGCCTTCAAGCGGCACTCAATTTGGAGTTGTCCGGTGGTGTTTAATAGCGAGGTATGTACAGTGTGATTTTAGATGTCTGCTCGCAGAAGTTGTAGGAAGTCGTTCTGATCGTTTACGTTTTGCTTCGAGCAAACTTTTTTGTGCGATGCCATAAAAAAGAGAACATTTGAATTTATTTATTGTAAAGTTGTTTGTTAGCAGCTTCACAAGGATGTTTATATTCTTGAAGTAATTCGTGTTGTGGATTAAATGAAAGTATTGACGATGTCTTGATGCCGTTTGATGCCTCAAATGGAGTTACAAGCTGTGGTGCTTTGGGATAATTTACCGGATACTATGGATTATAAGCCTTTCAGCGATAAATAACGTGACAGATGGCATGGAACAGCTGAAGGTATCTACTATTATATATGAGGAAACTAATTATTTCATACAAACGTAGAACGTCCAATGTTAACGAAACGTTATTGCTGTAGTAAGTTTACACAATTTTTAAATGAATTATAATATTTTGTTTAGCAAAACATATTTCTGTATCACGATTAATTTTTTATAACCACAATGTCACAAAACTCTAAGCTTCCATCTAGAACTTGCACAACACAAAATCATTATTTGGCTTCCGACCATTAGCCAATATTTCTTTCATTCTCTTTTTGCTTCATTTTTTCCTTTCTCCTTACTCTCTCACATACATTCGTACATACATACATACATACATACATACATACATACATACATACATACATACATACATACATACATACATACATACATACATACACACACACACACATATACATACATACATACATACATACATACATACATACATACATACATACATACATACATACATACATACATACATACATACATACATACATACATACATACATACATACATACATACATACATACATACATACATACATACATACATACATACATACATACATACATACATACATACATACATACATACATACATACATACATACATACATACATACATACATACATACATACATACATACATACATACATACACACACACACATACATACATACAATACATACATGCACGCTCGTGCATAAACACACACACCGATGTAAACTTTCTTCTCTGCAACCTTCCCTTCCATAAAAATGGCCACCTTGCTCAGCCCACCAGGAGGGCCAACGTTGGAATAATGGGAAAAGAATTTATTTGTTTGTATTAAATGAAGTATGCACAAGAGGAGTAAATGGTATTTGACACTATGAACTTCTCATGCAAAAGTGGCATTTAAATTTGATTGAACAACTTTTAACATTAACAATTGAGCTACGTGGTTATTGCGATGATTTTTACTTGTCTCTTGAAATAAAAAAATAAAAGAAATCAAATGTTATTTTCATTTGATAAATTAATCTGGTGCGCGTTTGCATGCATAAAGAAATGTTTGAATGCAAAAATGGTGTTTTATGGGGTTTCAGTGGCAGTATATCTGCATCTTCTCAGGTACATCGCAAACAAAATATTTAAATTCATTTGTATGTGTGGTCCTGGTGAAAAATTTTAATGCTGGTTGGTGATTTGGTTATATACGTCAGTTCTAGTTAAACTTAGTTCTATATTGTAATAGTCATTGTCGCGCAACTCTCCACTAGCCCTAGAGAGTGACACGAAGTCGAAAACTCTCCTCCATCTCCACCCCATCTCCATCAAGTTTTCCCCATTCCCATCGAGCTGGTCCACACTCCATCCCCACCTTGCCCCATCATTACTGCTTCTCTCCCCATCCGGTCCCAGCATCCAAAACAATAAATCTCATACAAAAAATCGTTTTAACATTTTTATTAATAAAGACATTAGAACAGTTCATACGGTTCAAATATATTGACACACACTTATTTATTACTAGCGGGGGCACCCGTCGTTGCCCGGGGTTTTTAGAGGTTTACCTAATGCGTTTCTTTTTCGCTCCCGTTTCCTTCCCGCTTGCGCTATCGCTCCCGGTCGTTATCCGTTCCCTGTCGCTTTCCCGCTCATTTTTTCGCTCTCAGTTCCCCCTCCTAGATCCGATTCTACATACATACATTCATACGTACATACATACATACAGACATACATACATACATACATAGATACATACACACTCCCGCTCCCGGTCGTTATCTGTTCCCTGTCGCTTTCCCGCTCATTCTTTCGCTCTCAGTTCCCCCCTAGATCCGATTCTACATACATACAAACATTCATACGTACATACATACATACATACATACATACATACATACATACATACTTACATACATACATACATACATATATGCATACATACATACATACATTGATACATACACACTCCCGCTCGTTATCCGTTCCCTGTCGCTTTCCCGCTCATTTTTTCGTTCTCAGTTGCCCCCCCCCTAGATCCGATTCTACATACATACATACATACATACATACATACATACATTTAAGAAACTTTCCAATCAATATGGAAAAATTAGGTTTTTATTATAAATTTTTTACTTTAAAAATCAAATATTGCTTTCCTTAAATAAACTAAAAACTGTTGGTTCATTTCTTTCAGAAAAGTTCAAACTTCTGAGTCTTTAACATTACACTTCTTAGGTTAATTTTGAGACTTCATTTCTATTTCTTGGGGGCAGTGTTGTTTCAGTTAGAGTATCAGTTAAAGTTAGTCAATTTAATATTTTTTAGTTAGTATTCCATTTAAAGTTAATTTTTTTCATTTTTTCCAGTTAATATTAGAGTTAATATTTTTTTAAGTTACTATTACAGTTAGTATAACAGTTATTAATATAACCCAGTACTGTGAGTACTGATATTACTAAGCAAACGCTGTCTCAGTTTCACTTCTTGTGCATCTGAATTCCATTCGTTTTTGCTAATAAAAGCAGGCAAAGTAGTCTGTGCGCTATTCTGGTTAACCGTGTTTCCTATATCATTTTCGATTAGTTTGCACTTGGCCCTTAGCTTTTTGCAATTTGTCTCCAAAACCTCAAGTTCTTTTGCCACTTCCTTATGTCTATGACTTAGATGATTTACTTTTCAACAGAGCTCCGCAAGTTTCGACCACGTGAGCTTCCGAATCTTAACGCCAAACTCCATTTTCTTCTTTTGGGCCAGAATTTTGTTTTTAACATTGTTCATACGTCGTTAAATGAAAATAAAGCGATGAAAAAGAAAATCATAATAGAGATAAAAGACACGAGTGGGTCCGGTTACCAAATATAAACAAAGAAATAAAATTTTGGCGCATTTCAGTATTGGATTTTCCGAAAACATTTTTTTTCAGTTTGTATTACAGTTACTACTTTTTTTTACTATTAGTATTACAATTAAAGTTAACATTATTTTTCAGTTAAAGTTTCAGTTAGTACTTAACTTAAATCTCTTTTTTCAGTTATTAGACCAAATTCAGTTAAAGTTACGCTTAACTGAAACTACGTCAGGGGGACAACTGAAAATTCAGAAAAGAATGCCCTCTTTTTTTTCTTTTTCTTGAACATTTATTGAGCACGAAACAAAACAATTAAGTACAACAATGAAGTTATAAATAAGGAAAAAAATCAAGTGCTCAAAAGGTTCATCCAAAGGGAATTACTTACCGCTAACTGGACGACCTATAAACGAAATTTAGATTTAAATACGAACCGAGACAGAGAAATAAAAGTTAACATACGTGTATAAGAGTAAACATAAGGATATATAAGTTAACATATTTGTATCGAAGTTAACATAAGTATATAGATATTGAAATTATGAATCTAACTGTAATGCTTTTCAATGAGGAAATTGTTATCGGAATACTTTGCTCCCTCTAAATTGATGTCCCTGAACTTACAGCTTTTATTCATATTACAAATAATTACTGTTTTAAGAACTTGTTGTCGAGCCGTCTAAACTTATTAGAAAAAAGGAAAGTTTTATTTTCAACTTTTTTGCTGGACCTGCTTGTGAAAGTTTAAATGTTTTTACCAATGCTTTTATTAACTCGTCGTCTCTGTTTGTTTCTCTGTCTGTTTCAAATCTTGCAATCAATCTTTGAGTCACTTCCTGAGAATAGATTTTTTCAAATTTTGCATACATGCTCAAAATAGAAGACAATGCAATATTCAATTATTAGTTTTACAATACGTCTATTAATTTAGTTAATTTTAATTAATTTCGATATTTCGATATAATTCAGATATTTCGACTTTAATATAAAATAAAAGAGTAATATAAGAAAAATTTGATTGCAAAATTTGTGTTTTAATTACATATAAAAGCATTGGGTTTTAAAAATTCGTTTTTAATTTACTTGTTTAAGATATTATTACAAACTTTTATTTGGGTTACAATCTCTGTTTGTGTGTGTGTGTGGCTTTCTCTGTACGCAAATCTTGCAAGTAAAATTTAACCAGCTTTTTGACTAGCTAGAAAGCTGAAACTTTCAGCATATGTTTATATTGGATGACAATACATGATTCAATTAAGAAAAAAAGCAAGTTGGAGCGTAAGAGTGAGCGGAAACGGGAGAGCGAGTGGGAACGGGAAAGAGAGCGCAGCCTAAAGTTTGTCCAGGCTTAAGAGGCGTACATAAGATTTATTTTGTGGAGGAGGATTTTTTAAAGCCTTTCTAAACTTTGAAATTTTAAAATTTTTTAAACAATTTAGATATCAAAATTTTTAAATACAGGTAACTCATGTTCGAGTTTAAAAAAACAATATTTTATTCAAAACTCAGAAACGTATATAATTTCAAAATCTTAAAAAAATACTTTATCTTCTTGGTTTTTCATCTATTTTATCTAAATAATGCTGGTGTGAAAACGACTTCAATAAACAAAGCTAAAGAAACAAAGATACTAATAATTTTAAGCTTAAAAATCAAAAATCAAAATCTTGCATGGAATAATAATAATAATAATAATAATAATAATAATAATAATAATAATAATAATAATAATAATAATAATAATAATAATAATAATAATAATAATAATAATAATAATAATAATAATAGAAATAAAATTAAAATACAAACACAAACAATAAAAAGTATATGAATAGGAAGAAAATAAATAAATTAAGATGGTTCATAAAGTAACTTGTCTTTCTCAGAGATTTAATACAGTGCACAGCATGAATCAAGTTATTTTAAGATCAACATTCTATGGATAAAAGTTTTTCGGAGCAAACAACCAATTAAAAAATTAAATTTTGTTTATTGGAAGCAAATTTATTATATAAATAAACATCAATTGACTCACGCACACATATATAATTTTTAAAAAGATTTTGGGCGCTCCAAACTTCAAGAGGTTTTGGAACAACCACAGTCTGTATCACCGTATTGTCCTTTATTACAAATACACAAACCACCTAGTATTAATTATATATAAATGAAAATTGACCCTGCTGAAAGATGAAGGTCACCTCTAGCAAAATGGGGTTAAAAAATTTATTAACTTTGATTAATGGGACATTTAATCATTATATCGAAATGATGGATTTAAATGAAAATATTCATGGTAGAGATCCTCCCTTAGTTGACTTGTTTTGTTTCCAAGAATTGTTAGACTTTGCAGTAGCATCTGTTAATGAATGCATTTATACTTTACGTAGCTCTTATTTACAATCAAGAGAAGTTTCGTCGCTGACATACAACAATAAATGACCTTCGTTGACCGCTTACTCTATGCAATGTGAAGTAAACAATTATTTAAATATTGTTAACAATTAATACAATCGTTAGTTTCTGAATGTTGTTTGAGAATTGTTGAAAAAAAGTTCGAGATACCACGGAATTTTGGGACAAAAACAAAATATATTCTACACTTTTGATTAAAAATATATCTGTTAGCTGAGTACCACACCTGTATAATTTAGATTGAGTATAATTTTTATTCTGTGGCATCCAAGGTCTCGCACAAAATTTTCATAAATGCTAATTAATTTAAAACATACAAATATTTTATAAATGTTTTTTTTCTTGTTGTATAAGCAGTTTTTGACATGTTCTGACAACAAAATAACAATATCAATCATTACACTTTGAATTATTTTCAAACAATTTGTCTTTATATTCAGCATTTTCTGTAAAAGATTTGTCACTCTATCTCTGACTCTTCCTCTCTCCCCTTCTCTCTCTCATCCCTCTCTCTCCCTGTTTTTTCCCTCTCCTTCCAGCTTGTTTATACACTGTGGAATCATTTAACTTTGTCTTCAGTCATTCCCCCTATTTAACCACTTTTTAAATCCTTTATATTAACTTCGCCGTGTTTGCTTGTCTGCTCGAGAGCCTTACGTTGGAACCCTATACCACTAAAAAAACCAATCAAGTTGAAATTTGTTAGGCTTAGTTGTTGTTTTGGACTTTACATTCTATTAATTTTTCAAATTGATTGAACAAAATATTAGTGTATTGTAGAATAAAATCAATAAAACCTTTGAAAATTTAAAAAAAAGTAAAATTTTTATGTAGAAAAACAAAACATTAATTTTTGATTTTTTTAAAAAAAGATATTTAACTTTGAATTTAAAAAAAATAATAAAATTTTTGTTTGTTCCATATTGATTTGAAAAAGCTTATATTTTTAATCCTTACAATCGAATTGAACTTTAGTGGTTTTATTTGTTACTGCAGATTTCACATTCTATTAAATTTTTAGATCGATTGGACAACTTTTAGTGAATTATAGAATAAAATTATTAAAAATTTTTAAAAATTTAAGAAATTACAAATTTTATGTAAAGAAACGAACTTTAATTTTTTAGTTTATTTAAAAAAAGCGACATTTAATTTTCAAATTAAAAATTTTTTTAACGAGCACAAAACCTCAAAGCATAAAAGCTATTTTTCAAAAAATAATGAAACGTGATATTATTATTTAAAAAACCTAAATACTGAATTATAATGTTTTTATATTTATCTCTGTTTGTGTGGCTTTCTCTTTGCGCAAATATTGAAAGTAAAATTTAACCAGCTTTTTGACTAGCTAGGAAGCTGAAACTTTCAGCATAGCTTTATATTGGAAGGTAATACATGATTCAATTAAAAAATATAAAAACTTAATTTGAACATCTTTCGTATTTCGAATCGAGTGCATTTGAAATTAAAGTTTGTATTGAAAAACTCGTTTTTTCCTTTACTTGTCTTCAATATTGATTACAAAATATCTCTGTTTGTGTGTTTGTGTATGTGTATGTGTGTGTGTGGCTTTCTCTCATGGAATTCTAGATATATAACACATGTTATATCTAGAAATCCATGCTTTCTCTGTACGCAAATCTTGCAAGTAAAATTTAACCAGCTTTTTGACTAGCTAAGATGCTGAAACTCTCAGCATAGCTTCATATTGGATGACAATACATGAATCAATTAAACAAAATTTATTTGAATATCTTTTGTATTTCTAAATCAAGTGCATTTAAAATTAAAGTTTGTGTTACAAAATTTGTTTTTTCCTTCATTTGTTTTCAACATTGACTCGAAAATATCTTATATTTTCAATCTTCACAATCGGGTTGAAATTTGATAAGTTTATTTGCTGCTGCGGATTTTATATTCTATCAAATTTTCTGATTGATTGGACAACATTTGAGTGAATTATAGAATAAAATCAATTAAAACTTTAAAAAAATTTTAAAAATAAAAAATTTTATGCAGAGAAACAATCTTTAAATTTTAGTTTATTTAAAAAAGCAACATTTAAATCTCAAATTTAAAGGATTTTAATAAAAAATGTGTTTATTCCATATTGATTCAAAAACTTCTTAAGTTTTCAATCCTCACAACTTTACATATTAAGTATTTAGAAGACTTTGGTCAATGTTTTCATATTTTACAGACTTACTATCATCAAAAAATATTCTGCAAGCAATTTTTAGTCGCCGAATTAAAAAATTATAAAGGATTTAGAAACAAAAGTTTTTACGGTTTTTTTTATTTAAAAATTCATCCACTTATCTGTTTGTTTTTCAATCTATCTCAATTGTTTCAATCAGTTTGTCTGAGAAATTTTTAAAATTGGATAAAGTGGAAATGAAAAACTGGGTAGAAACTAATTAAAGTTTGTTTATTTGCGACGGTGAAAACAGATGAAAAGCATAAACTAAATTATTATTATTATTAAATGTAAATTTGTAATGCGCTTTTTTTAAAAAGTCACAAAAGCCCAAATGAATAATTCTTAAACACAATCAAGTTGGAGTGTATCTTCCTGAGCCAGTCTCTGCTTGTGGTGAATGATAACGTTTATATAAGTATAATAGAAGGCATTGTCATTGATGAAAATTCAATACACCAAATTTTAGCTCGATGACGTTGATTCTCTAAAACACAGACTCAATTATTATCATCACAAATATTTAAATGCTTTTCATAATGTTTACAAATTCTTGTACTTCTACGAACACATCGCGTAACTCCATTTTGTCAGGAGTTCACTCTTATGGCTCGTGCTAGGTTAGCCTTGAATATGAGAGCTTCACGGTTCGATTCACACTCGCTGCCTAGTAGCCCATGACATCGGAAAACTTAGCGGGTAAAATCAGAGGCGTAGCTAGGGTTTTCTGCACACAGAGACAAAACAAAAAATCTGCGCCTACATAACCTCTTTTGGTTTTTGCTCTAAAAAATCTGATGACCGGGGTTTAGTTGGAGCCGTAGGTACAGCAAAATAATAATAATATAAAACTTTTGTTCACTGAAAATGCGCCTCCAGCCCTGCGCCATGCGCCCGGTGACAACTGTCCCCCTGTCATCTCCCTTCTTCTCTGGGTAAAATCAATTTTCTCCGCAGGGCATGTAAAAGATCACCGCAGCTGAGCTCTGTAAGAGGCGCTCTATAAAGTACCACATTTAATTTCATGTAAAAAATCCTTGGGGTGGGGGAACCCTGTCTCCACAAATGACGCCTTTAGTAGAATATTGTATTGTCATTGGGTTCAGTGCTATATTAAAAGTTTCAGAGCTGTAACTTGTCGGAAAATGGTCTAAAATTTGATTGCAAGATTTATCTGGACAGAAAAACAAACAGAGCCAAAAGCGAGTTAAGTAAAACGTTGTAATAAAAATATAAAACAATTTCGAATCAATATGGAAGAATCAAAATTTTTATTATAAGCTTTTGATTTTAAAAATTAAATATTGTTTTATTTAAATGTACTAAAAAAGATGGTTTATTTTTCTGAAGACAAGTGTAATGTTTTCAAATTTCAAATTTTTTAATTAATTTTATTTTATATCTTATTTAATTTTTTTCCAATCAATCTGAAAATTTAATAGAGTGCGTTGTCATTAACGACAGTTCCACTTACTAAATTTCAATTTTATTGGATGACTGGAATTAGGTTTTTAAAAGCTTCAAAGGACACGAACGCTTAAGCAATCAAGCAAGCAAACACGGTGAAGTTAATAGAAAGGATTTAAAAACAAATGAGCATTATAAAACAAAATTTTTAAACCAAATGGTTTTATTTTATTAAAACTCAAATTTTAAAATCAAATTATTTAAAAACTATTTTTGAAAAATTATTTGTTGAATATTACATTGTCATAAAGCAAGAGCAAAATTTGAAAAAAGTATATCATCAAGAAGTGACTCAAAAATTGATAAGAAAATAGAAACAGATATTAGAAGTTCATAAAAGGCATTTAAAAAACAAGTGAACAATTAAAAAAAAAGTTTTCAAACCAAATTCTTTATTGTTGTTAAAACTCAAATTTATAATAAATTGTCTTTGCATTATTATTTTTTTGGAATTTTTTTTGTTTGCAAAACTAATTATTGAATATAGCATTGTTTTCAAACAAAAGCATGTATACAAAATTGTAAGAAAATCTATCATCAAGAAGTGACTCAAAAATTGATTGGAAAATAGAAACAGAGATTAGAGGCGCTGGTGGCAGAGCGGTAGAGCGCTCGCCTGTCGATCATTAGGTCGGCAGTTCAAGCCTCACCGGCGTCACCAGCGTAACTCCCTTAAGCAAGGAGTTCACTTGCATTGCTAAAGGGGTAGGCGCCTATAAATGGCTGCCTCTGCAAAGAACCCTTCAGTGGCTTTGAAGTCCTTTAGGATTTACGCCACTCTAAATATTGTCAAAAAAAAAAAAGAAGTTAATAAAAATTTTTATAAAAAAGATCAAGTTATGATCCGCAACAAGGTTTTCGATATTCCCTACAACGAATTTTGTTTTCACTAAAAAATTGAAAATAATTTTTTGTTAATTTTTTGGCATTTTTCCCCCCAAAACATTAGTTAATTAATTTTAGTGATAAATATTCGCAGATAGGAATCGAATTTTTTTTAGGAAATCGAATCGGTTTGGTAAAATGAAGTTCAAGTTTTGTTTGGAGAGAATTAGGGTTTCGGTTCGGTTTGTATGTGATTGTCTGAAAATGATACAGTATTTTCACGAGTTTCTGATTGTTTACTAAAAATTGTTTTTATGTTTTTTGCACAATGTTAATTGTTCATTCAATGAAAAAAATGAATTATATTTTTTGCTGTTTAACTCCTGTTTTCGAGAAAAAACAAGACACAAGAAATCCATTCATTATGTTCCTTCTCTTAAAACACAAAAAATTAAGGTAAAAAATACAAATTAATTTTTTGTTTAAATGAAAATGATGCAAACATATGGAAAACGTTGTAATGAGCAATCATACATTTATGAGAAAAATAAAAAACAGGTGTTTTTAAAGAAAATTATAATCACAAATTTTTTTCAATCAGAATGTTTTTGGTAGTAGATTATGATGTTGGTTTGGGTTGCGGTGCTAGTGGTGATGGTGATGATGATTCAGCACGATAATTTTGTTTTTTGTTCAACAGTGACCTCATAACCGCATAAATTGCTCATAAAATTAATGCGCTTAGGAATATACAAATTATTGAAATTTGTTCCCGTTACCGCGGTCGGTATTACCGTGTCACTCTCTAATACATACATACATACATACATACATACATACATACATACATACATACATACATACATACATACATACATACATACATACATACATACATACATACATACATACATACATACATACATACATACATACATACATACATACATACATACATACATACATACATACATACATACATACATACATACATACATACATACATACATACATACATACATACATACATACATACATACATACATACATACATACATACATACATACATACATACATACATACATACATACATACATACATACATACATACATACATACATACATACATACATACATACATACATACATACATACATTCATACATACATACATACATACATACATACATACATACATACATACATACATACATACATACATACATACATACATACATACATACATACATACATACATACATACATACATACATACATACATACATACATACATACATACATACATACATACATACATACATACATACATACATACATACATACATACATACATACATACATACATTCATACATACATACATACATACATACATACATACATACATACATACATACATACATACATACATACATACATACATACATACATACATACATACATACATACATACATACATACATACATACATACATACATACATACATACATACATACATACATACATACATACATACATACATACATACATACATACATACATACATACTTACATACATACATATATACTTACATACATACATATATACATGCTTGCATAGTTGGAAACAAGGTTCATTAATTTCTCCTCATGGGACATAATAAACCTTATGTTTGAGCATGAATCGTTTAATCTTGTTGATGACTTTAGAACTTTGATCTTGAGCTTTCAAGTTAGAAAACCTTTATAATGTATTTAAGACTATTCATTTACATCTTTGACTTGACCCCTATGAATGTCATTACTAGTGATTTCACGGGTACGACTTTTTGACTTTTTTGCGTTCGGATTCTTGAATTTTGAACATTTGGGTTCGGGTTTGAGACTTTCCAAAAACCGGGTTCGGGTTTTCAGTTCTTCAAAGATCGGGTTCGGATTTTTGACTTTCAAAATTTCGGATTCGGGTCGTGTTCGGGTGTGGGTTCGGGTCAGTTTCGGGTCGAGTTTGGTTTAGTACGATTTACATATTTTTAGAAATACGTCTGGGAGTGAATTTTGGGCTATATATCATTTAGAATTGGTTTAATGGATTGAGCGAAATAATTGGGAAGTTCTGTGATTACAATAATAAACAACATATGAACTACAGTACATATTTATGTTGTTTATTCAAATTCAAATCGAAACTTTCGTTATGTAACTTTTAGTTTTTAAAAAAGTAGTGAATATTATACAGTCATTTTTGATTCCTTATTCACTATAATAAAGTTATGTTATGTTATGTTATTCATGGTTGGAGTTTAAATTTGGAAAAAGCTATTCTGATAACAGGGAGTTCTTGTTTTATAAAACTAATCTTGGGTTATATTTGGGTTTCTAGATAAGTTATTATGTAAGAAATTACAAAATTTAAATTCACGGATTTGTACTTTCGCAAATCGGCTCCGCCGGCTAATCTGGCGACTTAGGGGTCTAGCTCATACAAGTACCAATGAAATGGCCTATGAGCAAAATATGTTAAGCAAAAGTGATTTTACAAGATTTGTATAGTTAGCGTTTTAATTATTCCGTATAATAAATCGATATATCAAAATACATTCAAATTATAGATTGTTGAGACACAGCTATGTAACGCAAAAATGAACTTGCCTGAAATCGGTTCCTAATGTCATTTAATACTAATAAACTTATCTACTTTAGAATTTTTGAAAATTTCGGGTTCGAGTTTCAAATTTTTAATAGTTCGGGTTTCAAATTTTCAAAATTTCGGATTCGGGTCGTGTTCGGGTGTGGGTTCGGGTCAGTTTCGGGTCGAGTTTGGTTTAGTACGATTTACATATTTTTAGAAATACGTCTGGGAGTGAATTTTGGGCTATATATCATTTAGAATTGGTTTAATGGATTGAGCGAAATAATTGGGAAGTTCTGTGATTACAATAATAAACAACATATGAACTACAGTACATATTTATGTTGTTTATTCAAATTCAAATCGAAACTTTCGTTATGTAACTTTTAGTTTTTAAAAAAGTAGTGAATATTATACAGTCATTTTTGATTCCTTATTCACTATAATAAAGTTATGTTATGTTATGTTATTCATGGTTGAAGTTTAAATTTGGAAAAAGCTATTCTGATAACAGGGAGTTCTTGTTTTATAAAACTAATCTTGGGTTATATTTGGGTTTCTAGATAAGTTATTATGTAAGAAATTACAAAATTTAAATTCACGGATTTGTACTTTCGCAAATCGGCTCCGCCGGCTAATCTGGCGACTTAGGGGTCTAGCTCATACAAGTACCAATGAAATGGCCTATGAGCAAAATATGTTAAGCAAAAGTGATTTTACAAGATTTGTATAGTTAGCGTTTTAATTATTCCGTATAATAAATCGATATATCAAAATACATTCAAATTATAGATTGTTGAGACACAGCTATGTAACGCAAAAATGAACTTGCCTGAAATCGGTTCCTAATGTCATTTAATACTAATAAACTTATCTACTTTAGAATTTTTGAAAATTTCGGGTTCGAGTTTCAAATTTTTAATAGTTCGGGTTTCAAATTTTCAAAATTTCGGGTTCGGGTTTTAATATGTCACACTTTCGGGTTCGGGTATCAAAAAAAGACCGGGTAGTACCGAACTTCGGGTTCGGGTCGAGTACCCGTTACATCCCTAGTCATTACCAATGCACGTGATAACACAATAAAACAATGCATAAATTAAGGGAAGATACAGGATTTATAAGTGTTAACATAGACATGAACATTTGCTCGATATTTAGTCATTCAAAAACTTAATTTCGGTCACAGTTTTTGAAAAATCTAGTATTTGGAATCTAGTTTTTTTACATAGTATAACATTATAAAAGCATGATCAGATCAACTGCAAAAAAAAACATATGAGTTAAAAAAGCATAATGATGTTCGAATGTATGTATGTCCCCCGATTGGCATCTGAAGCTCTGAAAAAAGTCACGATAATAGATTTTGAGACGTTGAACACGGTTTGTTGAGCAACTCTATGGTTAAAATGTTTAAATCAAAAGTTATTAGCCGTGAAAGTTTGGCGGTTGACATAAACAAAATATGCCCTTAAGACGCGCTGCTCAAACATTTAAAGCCAGAAACAAGCCTTAGAAATAAACTGTAAATAAAAAATTGTAATAATATTTTTTGTTTGAAAATGTTTTTAAATATTTGATATAGTTTTACATTTTTGTTTAATTTTGCGTTGAAAAAACTCACCCGTTTCGCGCGCGAAGCGTGCGTAAAGTTAAAAATGTAACAATTTTTTTAATATTTTTAATTGTGCATTTTTGTTTAATAAATAATTATTTGAAATTTTTTGCGAATTCTTTAACTGAGCTTCATCGACCGATCGCTACGTTTCATCAACGAAGTAGAATATGTACCGTTTGGCCGAAAGATTGTTTATTCGTAGGCTTTTTGTTAATCTCAGCCATTAAAGTTTTTTTTCGTAGACGGTTTTGGTCAATCTCAGCCATTCAAAAAGAAGGCCAGTCTAAAACGTGATCAATTGCAAAATCATTTGCGGTGAGAATGTCGGCAATGTAGTTTTTGAGTTTCGGGTGCTAATCGAGTGCCACAAAAACTTGCCTGTTTCCTTCTACAAGAAACAGTTCCCGGTTTGTTTTTCTTTTTCAAGAACTCAAACAAAAAAGTTGTTTGACTACGATTGCTTTTTGCATGGCAACTCTACGTGGTCATCTCGGGGGAGACAACGTCTCCAGTACAAACCACTGGAACCGCATAAACATGCTTCGCGCGTGAAGCGTGCGTAAAGTGTATGGTTTGTTAGGCCACTTCAGCGTTAAAATGTTTAAATCAAAAGTTATTAACCTTGGAAGGTAGATGGTTAACATAAACAAAATACGCCATTACCACGCGCTGCTTGAACTTCTAAAGCCAGAATCGTTTTTAGAAAAAACAATTATGAAGAAAGTGGTAAATAGTTTTTTTTTACAAACACTTAATATGCTATCCTTATTTGTAATTTGTTATTTTTTTATTGTTTAAAAAAATTCATCCGAAACGTTTGCGCGACTGCCTAGACTATGAATATGATGATGGAATTGGCTGAAAAAACTCACACGCTTCGCGAGCAAAACGTGCGTAAAATGCTGGTCTGAGTAAACCCACAAACTAATACTTCAAAACTAATATGTATGTATTATGATAATATATAAGAATTCATCAAATCTAACAGCAAAACATTAGTTGACTTAAGATCTGTATTTATTCATTCTGTATAATTTAAATAACAGTGTCATAAACTTGTAAAACAACTTAACTTTGTCTAAAGCCTAAATCTACTCTAAGTGAAGTAATTTCAAATCAATATGAACAGATGAAACATACTAAAAATACAAGATAAACGGACGTTATGACAACTGTTACTCTGTAGTACAGAGTCGGTACCCTAGGCAAATCACTACGACTGAGCTTTTGGATCATGTAACTGACTGTGAAGTGCTAAATATTTTGAGTTTTTTACGACGAAAGGAAGGTCCGGGCCTCCAGGACCCCTGTACCGCCCACGCAAATTATTTTCATGAATAAATAGAAAACAGTTTCAAGTTTTTTTCGCGTATAGCATTCGTTTCCTGTT
>OZ022239.1:13754769-13817269 GCA_963978895.1 Erpobdella octoculata
ATATATATATATATATATATATATATATATATATATATATATATATTATATATATATATATATATATATATATATATATATATATATATATATAACGTTATTTTAGAGTTATAGGGTCCTATTTTAGATTTCACCCCACCATACAAGTTAAAGTACAAAATGTGGATTTTTTATAAATAAAAACTACATAAAACGACATAATTGTGCAGATCTGTAAGACAAATTTACTATTGTATTTAGTATTTACCAAAATAAAAATAGTTAATGCCATATGGTTAAAGATGTTATTTTGACCAACATTACAGTCAATGGGTTAGAAATAAGTTTGGTGAACAGCAGCAGCAGATGTTACAAGAGAGACAACGACAACGCAAACTTGCTCAGCAGCAACTACAAGGAACGGTTCCTTCTTCCCAAACCCAGCAACTAGACATGGGCATCAAATCAATTGAAACTTATGTAGATTACACAACCGTTGAAACTGTTGAAATAAATAAGAGACCAGGTCAAACCTTGGGTTTTTATATCAGAGAAGGAAATGGAATAGACCGTACGGATGGAGTGTTTATATCGCGAATAGCTGCAGGTAGTGCCGTGGAGCAGAACGGTTTATTAAGGGTAGGTGAAGAGATATTGGCCATCGACGGTCTTGCACTCAAGGGAGTCTGCTTAGACGACGTTGTCATACTGATGTCTATTCCGAGCCGTCTCATTCTGACAGTCAGGACGCGAAAAAGTTGCTGCAAAAATCTTTCATGTCCAAGTCTTCCATTAACCCCTACGACATCTTCTGCTGGGAGAGCTATGGAGCAAGAGCCGATACAGCAACCTCAGGTGAAATATAATTAAACAATTATCCGATAGCTATTTTATAAAATAAGTTATACGTTTTTGGGTACTTAAAAATGTTTGTTCTTTAGGAAATTATCATACTTTCCTGATCATTATTTATGTACAAAACAAAATTTTCACGTGCAGTTGCGTTATCAAACATGTTTAAAGCGTTGGTGGTATGGCGGTATGGCATTCACCTGTGGACCTGAGAGTCTGAAAGATGCGAGTAAAGTAAACAAGCCAAAACCTTTTATTTTTTTATTTTATTTGGTTTTATTTTTTATACCACTGCAGGTATTTGTCAGCAGAAAAACGACGCTACCAAAAAAGGCAGATAAAGCTTTCGGACCACAACCTCAGCTATCTTCCTTAAGCCGTCAGTATTTGTCCCAATCGTACCAGCCGACCATTAAGCCTTTTATAACGACTGAGCAAAAATTTCAAAAACCCCATATGCCAGACTATTCACGAGACCCAGGCTATCACTTACCTTATTATTCTCGTTACGTAAAACCTGAATATGAGACAAAGCGCCCTTATTTCACAAAGACTCAGAAAGACGACTACAAATTTCCAGGTAAACTGGTTGACACGAAACACGCCACACCGCCCTACTTGGAAGCGTACAGAAAAAGTCGACTAGAAGACGCAAAGCCTTCTACTGGACAAAAAAATATGGAAGAAGAACAAGAACAGAAAGTTATCAGAAGGCCACAGGCAGAAAGTCTGGATCGTCGAACGAACGGTGCAGTCGTCACTGGTAAATATCGCAGTCACGACTACTATTCGGACAGTGAAGCTCAAATGACTGGAGATTATTATCCACCTTTTGTCAGAACCGACAGTAGAGACTGGATATACGCCAGAGAAACTGAAATCGATTCTCACAGAGCTGAACGAGAGAAAGTCTACCGCAGTGCCGCAGACGACACAGACGATTTGGCAGGCATTCGAGAACTCTCGCGGTCTCTCTCTCGACGTCGTAAAGCCGCGAAAGTGCAAATGGAAAAATGGCGACAACAGAGAGATCACATGGATTTAGAGCGTCAAATCGAAGAGCAGCAAAAACAACTCTACCTTCTGCAAGAACGCCTTCAATCGGAACTGCAAAAACATGAACAACAGCAACAAGAGCTTTCGAGACCCATGTTACAGCAAAAATTGTCTTATCCAAGTTATTTTGACCAGTATCAAGAGGACTACGACCCGTATTATCAGCGAGACAGGTACAGCTCTTTCTATCCACCGCTGCACCATTTAGAATCTCAATTACCCGATCCAGAGGAAGCTGAGAAGTATAAAATTAGAAAAAAGTTAAAAAAATCTCAATATAAAAACGAAATAGAGCGAGTTCCATCTAGTAGAAGAGAGGACGATATCTTGAAAAGCATACCTCATCGACGGAGGTACAGTTCAGATTCTGAGATCTTACAAGGAGGAAATGGAAAAATCTCTCGCATGCAGACATCATCACCTTCCTCCAAAATGACGACAGTTTCAGGACTCTTGGTAAATGGTGGAAAGTGTAACTCTCTTCCTGCAGACATTGAAAATGGCGGATCTGCTAGTAATGGCGACGACCCGACCCAGTTGAAGCACTGGCTGCGTAAGTTGGATCGTCTTTCGTACGATCTGAGGGATTTCAACCAGCACAACAACCGCGTGAAAGCCGAAAAAAACGGAAGTAAAAAAGGTATTTGAATGTAATTTAAAACTAAAAATACTATTTAAATATTTTCCAACTCTTTTTTAAAATATATTTCAGACTTTTCCGATGAAAAGCAAAAAAAACGAGACGCAAAATTAGAAGCGATGGAATTTGAAAGACGACTAGAAAAGATGGAAACAGAAAAACGAAAACTAAAAAGCATGGAAGCGGCCAAAAAAAGTCAGCTAACTGAGCAGCCGTCTTACACTTCTGAAGAGTACAAATCTTGGCTTTCTGATCGTCGTCTTCAATCGAAACTTCATAAAGAAAAATCTGAGCCAGGAAGAGCTGGTGGACGTCCCATATCTGGACGCGATCGTGCAAAAATAGCTCTTTCTGAATCCAGGCAGAAAATGGCTTTTGGACTTGTACCGTCAAAACCCGAGTAAGTTTTTGTTTGATAATATATTACCTGCAATATAACAAACCATCAAAGACTCGATTCTTGGGGCATCTATTTGAGAATCGATTCAGTTATCTGTTCCTCTCTTAGATCCCTGAAATAATTACTATCACGTAAATTTTGGACTGATTTCATGATTCATTATGATAATTCTAAACCGATTTTGGTAGAATGTCTTAAATGTTATGAAATAATTATAATCAGACTGTTAAATAAAAACAAGATTTTTTTTCTTATTGTAACATTTTTGAATTCTCTGCTTATGCTTCTGATATCGAGTTTTTATTATTTTGTAGACATCACAGACACCGCAAGCACACTGCTCAAACTTCTGATTTGCTCAAAAAACGATTTGCAACGTCCGGCAGCCAAACCACCCCAACCATAGATCCCGGTTAGTTTTCGCAAAAACGGTCAAAAAATGTAACAGTAAACATATAAAAAAATCTAAAGCTATAAATTATTTTCTATTTTATTTTTACGTCAGAAAAAAGAAAATCTCATAGCTTAGACCAGGAGTCGACTGAAACCCAAACCAATCGCCATTCTGCAAAAATTAAATCAAAAACCGTTGACATTCCAACGTCTAGAGATGTTCCAGATTTGGAAGAACAAGATTTATTTTTGTTAGAGCCCCAGGAACCCGAAGGCATGCACACGACCATCCACGAATCCGCGCATCATCGACATCGTCACAAGCAGCGTTCGTCTGCTGCTACTGCTGAGACGACCGATGTTTTCGAGGATAGTCATCCAGATCAAAAATATTTTCTCGAATTCTCCAAAGCCGAAAAAAAACTGAAAAAGAAAAATGGCCAATGCGATCAGCTGAGAGAGGAGCCGTTAAGAATTCGCGTTGAAGAATTTCATCCGCACTCTGCAACTGACACGAGGCACAAAGATTCTAAACGGAAGATCGCCGAACGAGAAACTGATCCTGAAGAAAATATCAAACAAATCAATCTTCAAGAAGACTCTCAAACAAAAGAACGTGAACAGAAATGCATCGATGGATTAATTTACGTAAAATTATTTTGTGGTCACGGCTTGAAGTCATCGAGGAGAACTATTATGCGAGATCTCTACTGCGTGCTAAGTGTTGACGGCATCAATAAAGCTAGAACGGCCACGAAAACAGGAGCTTTGAACTTTGATTGGGATGAAGATTTTGAGATTGATCTTGATAATGCTTATTCTATTGGTTTTTCTATATACAACTGGGACCCAGTAGCCAGGCAGAAGCTCTGTTTTACGGCTCAGCTAATCATAAGCGAGTTTCTTGCCATTCACGGTAGCCAACGTCGTTTGGCTATGAAACTTCAACCGACCGGAACGCTCTACGTCGAGTTGAGATATCGAGATTTGTCAGAAAGGTTCAGTAGAGTTCTCATTCTAGCTGAAGACGCTACCTTTGGAGTTGAATTAGACAAAATTGTGGCAAAAGAGCGAAGTGGACAAATAACGACAACGACTGGAGAAATAATTTCTACTGAGTCAACCGGGGGAGGTACCAGGGTTCCCAGGGTTGTCAGAGCCTGCGTCAGGCAAGTGGAGTTGAGAGGCTTGGATTGCGTGGGCATCTATCGCTTGTGTGGCTCTTACGAAAGATTGAACAGGCTCAAAAGGGATCTCGAGAGAGGATCTTTTAACGAACAACTTCTTTTTGTCGACAACGTGCCTGATGTCAACGTTGTCGCAGGTTGGATATCTAAATTTGTTTATAAAAGTTTTTAATGAAATTTAATTCAATAAAATAAAAACCTAATTAGTATTTATGAAAGCGCATCACTACTTTAGGTGTTCTTAAGTCTTTCTTCCAAGAACTCCCGGAACCACTGCTGACTTCTGACCTCCATCAAATGTTCATCGATGCAATCAACGTGCAAATCGAAACCGATCCGGATGGAAATGCCAGTCTCATGCTCAGCATTCTTGACTGTCTTCCTAAAAACAACCTAGTTCGTGTCAAATTTATTTAAATGTTTATTAAAGGTAATATAAATATATATAAAGTTTGTCTAATTAAATATTAAAGTGGATATTTAGATTGTGAACAATAACATTGCCAAACAGCATTGAGCTTTCAATTTCATTGGACAATTGTGAATTAATTTTATATCGATATCATCCGAAATACAGATCGTCTTCAGTTTCTTGATGGACCACCTCAAGAGAATTGTCCAGCATCAACAATTCAACAAAATGGACAGCGTTGCAGTCGGAGGAATATTCGGCCCTCTGCTCTTGTGCCCCCCAATTTCAAACTCCCGGCAACGTCGGCATTCACAGCACCTCCCAATGACCATCAGTAGCTCCTCTGTAGACATCGGAAAACAAGCTCAAGTTATTACCTACCTCTTAGATATTTGGCCGACTAAGTAGGTGCTCAAGTGCGCCCTATGCATACGAGAACTTACAAGTATTTCCGACAAGTATCGGGGATTTAATTTAAAGTGTTGACATTTTTCGTTTTGACACTTGGCTTATCAAATTGACACTGATTTCTGAATTAATCATTCAAAAATTTACACGAGTTTATTATTGATTATTTTAAGTGTTTTGCTAGAAAAGCGTGTTCTAGATATTTCGAATGTAAATTTTTCGGAAATTCTTTCTAATTTAAGGATTTTACGTTTGATTTTCATTTAGAAAGATTTTCGAATGTTCATTTTTACTCGTTTTGGTGCTTGAAGGCGTAAAACTTGATCGTTAGACAGAAATCTTTCCTCGTTTGCATTTCAATTCTTAGTAGATTCTCGTCTGTTGTACAAACTTGTAAACATTTGGAGATGTACGAATTTGAGCTCTGCCATCACGTGGCCTCACACAAGCTCCTCCTACCCGAATGTGCGTCAAAATATGGATTTTGGTTTGGAAATGTCTGAATGTTTTGTTTTGTCGGTGCGTTTCTTTAACTGCATTAATTTAATGAGTACAAATTAGAAAACAAATCTACTGGTAGGTAATTCAATCGGCTCACGGCTGATGGCCTTGGTACGCTCTCAGAACGACAACATATTTATATTTTGCAATAATAATTATTCGGAATGATTGCTTCTTCTATTTTTTTAATTGTTTTTTCTGATGGGCATAGTGACAGCTGTTTTATTACTTTTACCGCCATCAATGCCGATATTATTATGATTTACTAACGTATTAGTTAAAACTGCTCCTAATCGTACTCTTGTGACCGACCATGTACCAGTTTGACTAAGTTTCAGTTTACGTTTTACATGTCGATCTAGGTAATTTTTATAGGTACACACGTGTCCACTGTGCTTGACAACAAAAGACCGTAGTTTTTAATAGAATCGCCGTTCAGCCATTTAATTGTTCTGCGGTGGACCTCTGCAGTCTTTAGAGATTAGATACACCCGTTTGTAGGTTTTTACTTTGTCTCTACTGTTTCGTTACTTCGATGGTAGAAAATAGAACTCTGGAGATTATCTGGATCTGATAGAGAAGAAGAGGTTTGGTTGTCCGGGCTTACCACTGTTTTGAATATTTATTTAAACGTTTGCCGAACATTGAAAACTCTTAATGTTTATTTGTTTGTGTTTATGACACCTGTTGTTATTTACAGCCTGCAGATCTGAATTTAGTTAAACTTAGGAAATTAAAATAAAATTTATCACGACCCGTAGTTTCCGCTATTTATTAATGAGTCATAGAGTAAAGTAAAGTAAATTAAAATTTGGGCAGATTGGTGAACAATTGTTAACGAATGAAATCATGCAAACGCTTAAAAAACCATACAAAAAAGTTTTAGCTATAGGACAATTTAAATTTTTTTTCTCTGGGACGAATAGATGGCGTTTCCAAATTGGCCGACCAAAAATGAAAATTTGTATTCCATGTAGTACAAACATCTCAGCGGATAGATGTGATAGAACAAAAACTCTAAAGAATTGAATCGCAAGTTATAAGTTGAAATAAATTAACTTTTATATTGTTGTCTAACTGTCTCTGTAGATTTGACTACAAAAGAAACTTACGAGCTATGGGCACCTTTTTTAACAATACAAATTAAAAAAAATTAAAAAACGCTTATATACAAATGTACCAAAAACTTAAAAATAATGTTTAAGTGTAAATAATATTTTGTGAACCAAACTTTTTGTTCGGAAGATGAAAGCGTTCGGCGTTATCTCTCTCTCTCTCTCTCTCTCTCTCTCTCTCTCTCTCTCTCTCTCTCTCTCTCTCTCTCTCTCTCTCTCTCTATATATATATATATATATATATATATATATATATATATATATATATATATATATATATATATATATATATATATATATATATATATATATATATATATATATATATATATATATATATTATATTCGCCCGTCGCCCAACGCTTTTATCTTCCGAACGAAAAGTTTGGTTCACAAAATTGTATTACTTACACTTAAATATTATTTATAAGTTTTTAGTACATCTACTATATATAATTAACTGTCTGTCTAAAATTCCACATGATTCTACAAAATGACTGTGTTTCTATTTGTTAGGCCTGTCGTCCAAAAGGTTTTGATGCTAATTTGTATTTAAGCGTCGTTATAAAAAAATTATATTTTCTATTCTTTTTTATTTTTTACTGTTTAAATTTTTTCAAATTTTGTTTAATCTGAAAACGGATTAATTAATATATTGTTGCCGAATGTACACCGAACACCTGCATGCAAAAACTGAACTTTTTATGACCATTACAACTCGGGCAACAAGTCAAGTATCTGAAGCGTAGAAATGTGTGTTTATGGGTCTTTAATAAAATCTTCACGGTTCATAATGTCCCTGGTCAAAATGTCTCGTTCGAAATTTTCTCGATCAAAATTTTCTCGGTTAAAAAGTCCACGATCAAAATTATAGAGTTAATCAGAAATGATGGAGGCATAGATATAAGCTTAGATATTAAGCTTATTTTCTTAAACATCCGACATGATTAAATTAGTAGTGGTGGATTTAGGTTTTGCCACGCGGGGGAACAAACAATGATAGAAACAGGAGCGAGAGAGAGAAAGATAAACTATAGAAAACCTTCTAAAAACCTTGAGCAATACCGGGTAACCTTTCTAGTATATATTTTTTGCTCAGTTTTGCAATACATGATTGCGATAATGCTAAAAAGTTTCATGCTGTCATACACATATACTCTGCTTAGGTAAATAAAATAGTGAATAAACAATTTTAGAAATTTTTTTAAAATAAGTTTGGCCTCCGCAAAGTATTACTCTGTACAAGCTCCACAAAAAATGGCTTAATAATTAATTTGCAAGCGATCTTGACATAATAAAACAAAATTTTTATTTCTCAGTCTGAACAATTTGTCGTGAACGTGTTGTGAACATTTTGTCGTTGGAAATTTTTTCTGTCAACGTTTTGTCTGAACATTTTGTCGTTTAACATTTTGACTGTGAACGTTTTGTCGTGACACCTACAAAACAGAGTAAGAAAAATGGATTTGCAGAGACACTGAATCAAAGTGACTCATTTCAGGCTCATGAGAGTAAAAATTTGTCCACCATTTAAATTTCTTAATAGACCAGAATCCTGTTGAGAATTTTTTAAATGGTAAACATCCATGCCGGGTCCGCGGGCCGATTTTAGTTTTACCTTTACAACTTTACAGATAACCGTTTAAATAGCCATCGACTTTTTCTGTACAACTAACTTTCAAGGTGAAAAATTTACTATGTGGCACAAATCCCAAAGATATTACAAAAAACGCAGCTAAATTACTAAGTAAACTGTTTAACGTAAAATTGATAGCATTAATTTGAAATCTTCGGTTAACAATAAACACAACAACGTTATAGTTACGTCACAGTACAAAAAACAATTCTTGTATACTGTAGTATATAAGTGAATAGTAACTGTAACGCTGTGTCTAGGCGTCCGAGAGTCTGACTCCAAATTTCACTCTAAGAATTATTTTGAGGTTAATATAGCAAAGGAAACTGTTGAGATTCCAGACAATTTTTGTCTGTTTTCATCTGGGCCTATTTCAGGAATGGGCCAAATGTTGCAGCATAAACAGCACCCACCTTAATCCGGCCCTGGACCCATTACCACTTAAACAAAACAACTTCCCTTTTAAAAAAGTTGAAATGACACTTTCCATTTTTTAAACAGGCTCAGACAATTCAACAAATTTTTACAACAATACATAATCATTTGGAATATCAATGAAAACTGAAAAAAAAATGTTGCCGGAATTGTTCATGCCACGGACAAGACGAATAACCCCCAACTGTTGATTTCTGACTGACTTTTTTGGACGTGTATAATATCTAACCGTAGAATATTTCTGATAACCGAGGTATTACAGCGCAACAGCACGTTTATTCAATACTAGCAGTGCCCGTTGCGGTTTTGCTCGCTTGAAATTAGATAATTTGAACCCTGCATTCATAGTAGAGTATTGCACAAGCCGATTTTGTACTGCCCAGTTTGGCCCGACCCCGTCAACAACTTGGCTCGACCCGTTTCATAAACCAAAATTCCAAGTCCGGCTGGCAAATTGTACAGGCCTAGAATCCCTATATATTTAGCACAATATCTTGGACCGGTCCCGCTTGATTTCAGGTCCGTCTCGTCTAAACTATCAAAAAATGGTTGAACACGTGTAATTTTACTTTTTAAGCCCAATCTGAAATTTTTCTTTCACATCAGTTATATTGCTGATTTTTAAGTAGCAGTTACACTAAAAACATCTTAAACTTATTTTCGCTCTACATTTGGGGTTCCAGAAACTAAATTATTAAAAAACGGCTACACATGAATATATTTCATTTTTTAAGAAAATCATAAATACCAAATTTTTAAACTTTACGGATTTAGTTTTTAGAGTTATTAAGCAAATAATTATTTTTTCCACCCTACATTTGAGGTCCTGGAAACCAAATATTCATAAATTTGCGAAACGCGTGTATTTTATTTTTTTAGTAAATACTAAATACTAATTTTTATATCTGTAGTACATACTGTTTTTGAATAGCAGCTATTCTATTAAAACATATAACCTTATTTTCTATATATATATTGTTACGATATCACCAAATCGTATACCGGGCTCAATAGAATGGTTTTGCAGTTTTATTGGAAAATAATAAATGAAGCTTTGTTAAGGCTAGTTATACCTTCTGGTCTATTAATAATGTCCATAATAGTTATTCCGAGTCCTTTAACGTCTATCAATGGGAAAACCTATCGTAAAATCAGCGATTTTAAATTATTACCCCCTTCTTAATTCTGTTCGTCCCGAACAGCATAGTCGCTTTTGAGAAATGCGACTCGGCCACGAACACCAAAATACCTTGATCTTTACTCGTGGCTTTGACCGCAATTCGCAAACAACATGGTCTAGTCTCTTGACCGTTTGACACAGTTTCTTCCGCTCCTTCTTTGGCTCATCAACAGAGTCTTTTTTTGGCTCATCGTCGCCATTTCTGCACGGTTCATCACAGCCTTTTTGCATGCCTCGTCCTGAACATCTTTGCACGGTTTATCGGAATTGTCTGCTTTTTCTTCTTCCTTCACATCTTTTAGATCTTTCTCAAGAAACTCTTCAAAAGGTTTTTCGAAAACACGTCGTTCCATAAAACCAATAAATCCCTTCATCAAACTGTTATTTGATTTTACAATGACTCTTAGTCTATCTGATCTAGAATCCTCTGTGGATTCATCTGATTTAAAACCTTTGGTACCGTTCTCTGTTCTTGTCTCATCTTTTCCAGAGTTTTTACTTGCTGCATTGCAATTGTTGTTTTGGAGAAGTTCATCGTCATTATGTTTGTTTTCTTCCAAGCTACAATCGAACATTTTCTTTTCACATTCCAACTCGGCTCTTTCGTCGGTGTCAACTTTCGTATCGTCCAGCAGATCTTTCTTCAAATTATCGCCATCGTCTCTCAAATCAGTGTCTTCTTTTTTTGTCAAGTTAACTTTGACGTATTTTTCCATTGGAGTTTCGTCCGTTTCTAAATCCTCGGTTGCTTCATCCGAGTCAGATTCTTCAGTAAAATCTGACCCTGAATATTCGGTGCCGTCGTCTGTTATGGAGGCTTCCGTTTCAGAACCGTCGCTGTATGGGTGAAAGCCATAGTTGTTATTGCCATTATTATAATAATGATCGTCACTTTCATCCTCATCGTTTTGCATTTCGTTTTCAACATTCTTCTCATCTTCTTTAGTTTGGTTTCGACGTCCAAACCGAGTGTATCACTGTCACCATCTTTGCATGGTTCATCTTGAGCATCTTTGCAAGGTTCCTTATCATGACCGTCTTTGACAGGCTCATCATCATGACCCACCTGACTTGTGCAGTCAGTACGGCCGTCATCCGTCACATGCTCTGAGACACAGCTGGTGGACTCCAGTTCAAATTGGGTTTCGCCGCAGCAACCCACATCACCAGCAACCCGCTGGTCCAGAACCGTGTCCACCACTGCCTCAGCCAACCCTGCGACCAAACTCTCATTAGTTGTACCGGCTGCTGCTACTTTGTTTTCGCGGCCAAGAATCATTCCTTCTCCTGTCTTCCCCTGTGCTGCCATGTTTTCTCTCGCTCGTTGTCTTTCTTCCTCAAGCAATTTGTTTTTTAATTTCCTTCGCTTGACCACAGCTTCCTCGTCAATATCGAATAGATATTCGTCGTCGTCAGGCCCATAGCCCTCATTCACTAACGCGGCTAAGAGGCGTTCCATAAGTTCCTCCTTTTTACCTGTATCGCTCAGGCCACGTTTCTCCAGCTCGTCTTTCATTTCACTCGCCCAAAGCCAATCCAATGATTTCAAAACCATTCTTGTATCCTACTTCTGATCACCAATGTTACGATATCACCAAATCGTATACCGGGCTCAATAAAATGGTTTTGCAGTTTTAATGGAAAATAATAAATGAAGCTTTGTTAAGGCTAGTTATACCTTCTGGTCTATTAATAATGTCCATAATAGTTATTCCGAGTCCTTTAACGTCTATCAATGGGAAAACCTATCGTAAAATCAGCGATTTTACATTAATATATATATATATATATATATATATATATATATATATATATATATATATATATATATATATATATATATATATACTAGCAGTGCCCGACGCCCTGCTACATACTGCTATTTGAGATTTAAAACACTTGGTGTAAATAAATATAAACTATTATAAAAATATATAAAGGTTTATAATGCATAATACTGTTTCCCATCTAATAGGTTCTATGTAAGAAATAAAATTTAAACCAGATTTCGGCCGTGGCAAACCTCTAAAGATTTTTACTGAATCTTCACGTTTATTACCTTAATTAACGATTTAACTATAAGCGACGGAGATAAAGACTAACTCACCGATACAACAGTTGGCCAAACAATGAGAAGATGTGGAAAAATAGGAAATACAACAAAAAGAACAGCATCAACAGCAAATGGAAATTCTCCAGAAGCAAACGAAGAAAACAATTTAAAAAGCAAAAGAAAGCTGATAAACAATAAAAGCTATAAAGAGAAAAATGTCCCAGGTCGTAGTTGCCTCAAAGCAATTGCATAGAGGAAAGCCGGGCGCGTATATATATATATATATATATATATATATATATATATATATATATATATATATATATATATACAATACAATATATAAATGAGCCCTTGTGTTCAAACTTCCTCAGTTCTTTACATTTTCAACTGAATTGACGAGACACACTTTTTCGAATTTAACTGGCAGAAAAAAAAGAAAATAAAACGTATAAACAACGGGATGTGATGATGGATAATTTTTCTTCGATGCTTCTTTAAGCGTCTCCCAAAAGAAGTAAACAACCCACCCAATCGTATAAGAACAAGCATTTGTACGGTTGCGAATTGCGAAGTTACAAGTTGATATAAAATAAGAAACGGCGTGATATTCTCACTTTCTTTTGCTCAATTTATTTTTCAACGTGCTTGAACAACAATGAAAGCAGGCCATTCTTCAATTTGCATCGTATTTCTCAGTTTTGTTCTGTTTTTCTGGGACAAAGTTCAAAAATCCGGTTTGTTTTATTATTGTATTATTAAATCACATTTTTTAAATTTTTTTAAATAAATAAAAACATTAATTATAAATTCGTTTTTTTTTCAAATGATAAATTTTACATTATTCTGTTGGTAAAAACCAACAACTGCAAATTTGTAGAAGCGAGAATACCAACAAAGGCGGAGTTATATTGTTGTGCAATCATAAAAAGCATTACCGGCAGACAAACAGCATAAAAGACTGATTTAATCTGCTTTGCTCTTATCTGCATGTGTTGCAATATCGAATGTTAAAACCTCAAATCCATCATCTTCCTCACAGCATCCTGCGATTAACGAACGTGTTCGCTCGAACGCCCACAAGATTTGCTCCTACATCGAAGTATAAACGACCGTACGGAAAGCAGACACACACACACACACACGCACACGCGCGCCACATTTATTTTTGGATGCTTAAAGGACTAGAAGATTTGCTTTATTTTATCATGTTTTCATACTTTTATCTAATTATTAAATTATTTTTATTTTTGTACCCTCTTCCACTGTAGTAATTTGTCGCAAATGATAGCGAATATAATAGTGTACACGCCCCCGTTTATGAGGCGAGAAAGGAGAGAATTGTCGCATATTACCGTATATACGCTTCGTTCATGTCCAAATAAAATTTATTTTGCGCATCATAACATTGCAGTCTTATCGTATATAGTCGTTGTTAGTTGCTATATATGATATATTTATTGTGAAGAGGTTATGAGAGCATTTGAACAAGGTGTTCATGTGTGCATGTCTGAGATGGACATAGGATGGCTTGGTTTATAGATCGGATCGGTTGGGTTGGGTCGGATCCAATTTTGTAACACAATGCGTCAGTTGGGTTGGGTTGATAACAAATTGAAAAACAAATTTCAATATAAAAAAAAAGATTTTAACTGTGGGCTGGGTTACAAAATTTATCTTTTCAGGTGCGTCGGTTGGGTTGGACTGATTAATTGGTTGGTTCGGTCGCCAAAAATAGACCCATGTCCATATCTGTTATCTGTATGTATATGTATATGTATATGTATATCTGTATATATATATATATATATATATATATATATATATATATATATATATATATATATATATATATATATATATATATATATATATATATATATATATATATATATGTATGTATGTATGTATGTATGTATGTGTGTGTGAATGAATATATTTTAAAAGCATTTTGATTTTTGATTATTATTTTTTATTTATTTCTAAAAAAAGTTCTTGTTTGATTAATTTTCTAATAGAAACATGGAAATCAAGTGTTCTGTAATACATCTTTCAACAACTATTTAATAATCATATAGATTCAATAGTCTGGTTTCAATCTTCTTGTTAATATGATTAGTATCTTATTAAGAAAATGGAATCTTGGTAAGGAAGTTGGTATCTTAAGAAGATTGATATATTGGTAAGAAGGTTGGTATTTTGGCAAAAAATAGTAACTTGGAAAAAATGGTATCTTGGTAAAGAAAATGGTATCTTGGTATGAAGAATGGTATCTTGGTAAGGAGGTTGGTATTTTGGCAAAAAAAATGATATCTTGGTAAAAAAGGTATCTTGGTAAAGAGAATGGTATCTTGGTAAAGAGAATGGTATCTTGGTAAAAAATTGGTATCATGGTAAGAAGAATGATATCTTGGTTAGGAGGCTGGTGTTTTGATAAGAAGGATGATCAATATAAATAAAAATAATTTACTGAATGTGTTGCGGAGGTTGAGCACATAAGCCCATCACAGAACGCTCAAACATGCATCCCGTCTAAATTGTCTCAGACAGACACAGATGTTAATCAATCAAACAAACAACTAAATGTGTTGCTATGAGTTAATTTCGAAAACGGGTGGAGCGACTGCTATGAAATAGTTCTCACTGAGGAGAAGGTTTTTGTCTATTAAAAAATCGGCTTATTATATCACCTTTTATGAGCAAAAAGCCTTATAAGCTTTTATTGCGTAACCATTAAAGCATTTTCTATCTAACATCATAATGCCATCTGGCACACATATCTTTACAGCTCAATGCATATCTACGTATTTTCAAAAAAGAAAAACAAATTTCTTATTAAGTTGGTTTTCTGCTTTAATTAACTGAGAGTCAACATAAATTCATACAATAGAGTTTCATGCTTAATGTCGAATTGAATGCACGCCGCAGAAATTCTACTAGCATAAAAAGAACACAGTTTCTTAAATGAAAGAGCTATTGCTTTAAAAAAACTTATTTTGTATTTCTTTAAGCCAGCGATTGACATGATTTCATCTGATATGAACAAGACAACAAGACATACGTTCTGACAAAACGCCTGCTGGATATTATGTGTAAAAATTCAATGCTTCAGATAGTTTCTCAATCTGCACAAACAGTTCTTGCATACCCACAAATATTGCAAAATTTAACATTTTAGAAACACTCGTTTTCTTCTTTCTCATTTTGTCAAACTAAGCAACGTGTGGCCGAGTAAGGCTAGTTGGTAATAAAATACTATACTAGTGATGAGATCTTAAAGAAATTTTTTGAAACTGTTAAATAAAAAATGGTTTATGTAAACAAAATTAAATATTTCTTAAATAAAAAGTATAGAAAACATCACAAATGTCAGTTCTTTTCTTTTAGTTGTGTTCACTCAGTGGAGTTGATTTATGTTTGGAAACTTTTTTAATCTGCGTCCATGATTTCATTTTATAATTTATTTGAACAAACCATGTATAATTACTTATGATAGTTAATTTCAGATATAAACTATAACAATAGTATTTTGTACACTCTGAAGTTATCAGTCCATACTTGTATGAATAACTTCGACAAAGTTGTGCGCTGTGAGCCGGTTGTCGCTGTTGAGTCTCTATTACTTTTTTCGATAACATTTCGTTTTTAGTAAACATATCTGGTAAAAATTTATATGACTGAACTTGTCTCAATACAAGCTAACTATTGGTACAAAATTTATCTGATTTTGATACCTGGTTTTGTCAAATACTGTTGAATAGTTTAGTGAGTTTAGTTCTGTTGTCGTTTGTTGCCACTCCTGTAAGTTGTACTACATACTGTGATGTCACGTAAAAGGCAAGAGGAGGTTCTGGACTTGTTAATGGAAGGTAAAACAATCGAAGCATTATCGGATAAGATTAAAGAAAAGATACTTCCCAGTCTGGAACATGGCATTAAAGAAATGATGAAGAACTTAATGTTGGAGACAGTGACAAAACTGATAAAGGACGAAATTAAGCCGCTGGTTGATAAAATAAAGTCCATAACGGAGGAAAACAAAACTCTACAGATTCGAGTTGACAGACTGGAGATGCAATTGAGAAGCAACGATCTCGTCATTCACGGAATCCCTGAATCGTCCTACGCTGAGGTGGCTTCGGGTGTGACTGCTGGAGAAGGTGATTCCTCTAAACATATGTCTCGGCAGGATACAATGAGTGCTGTCGTGGAGTGCTGCAGGACGAAGTTAGATCTCGACATATCGATGAAGGATATCACTGCCGGGTACAGAATACCTGGCATTAAAAACGCACCACGACCGATAGTTATAACTCTCGCTTCAAAGACAGTCAGAGACCGAATTTACTCTTCAAGACGCCTACTTCACAAACAAGAAGATAAACATAAAATTTATATCAACGAGCATTTAACTAAGAGGTGCTCAGAAATCTTTTCGAGAGGCAGGAGACTACTCAAAGAAAAGAAAATCTCCTCCATCTGGACATGGAATGGCGTTGTTTTTGCAAAAAGAGTTGAATCTGACAAGCCAATTAAAATCCTAAGTCTCGAGGAGGTTGAAAAGTTACAGACTTGTTAAAATGGCTTATGATACGACGAACACTGAAGAAGAACGTTTAAGTTTACTGAAGTCTATAAGAAGCTGTTCTTTGTTTGATTATAACATTGATCCTGATGAAAATATCTTCCACCCAATCTATGATAATAGAAATGTTTATGTTACTTCTGATGAGTTAAACGAGTTAACCGGTCGATTAGCTTCTGATCATTTTTCATTTCTTCACGTCAATTGCAGAAGCTTAAAAAATAAATTGCATGACTTAGCAATATTACTTCACTGGAGTAGATCTAGGATTTTGGCGGTTACAGAGACCTGGCTGGATGACAATTCATCCTTGAGCGTGGAAATACCGGGCTTTGTTTTCGTATCCAGACATAGATCTATGAAAAAAGGTGGCGGAGTTGGTTTTTTTATTGACTCTGACTTAAAATATTCTGTTCTTGATGTTAGTTCCTGGAGTGTTGATATTACTTCATTTGAAATTCTCTTGATATCTGCGGAGTGTCGAGGAATTGGAAGTTTTACTGTTGGAGTAATCTATCGCCCACCGGATACCAATATACGTGTTTTTAATGCAGAGCTGAGTAACATCTTGGATTACGTTGACAGAAAAAATATGAAGATATTTCTACTGGGCGACTTCAACATTGATTTTCTCGACAAAGAATGGAACTCACTCACAGCTGAGTTTTTTAATTTACTAGCTTCCCACTGCCTTCTTCCAGCCTTTACAACGCCAACTAGAAAATGCCCCTCAACCGCCACCGCAATCGATAATATATTTACTAATTATCCACTACAGAAGACTCTCGCCAGGATTGTACTCGATGATGTCTCGGACCACTTCCCTATTTTTCTCTCTGCCACATTATCGACACCTGATTGCGTCGGAAAAAATCATGTCTTTTCCTTAAGAAGGAGTTTCGTTAATAAAGAAATTTTTGAGCAAACGCTGCATGGAGCCGATTGGTCTAGGGTAATAGAGGTGGCCGAGTGTGGCGACGCGTCATCCGCCTATTCAATGTTTATCAATAGATACCTTGAGATATATAATAATTCCTTTCCTCTGGTGAGCTGCAGCGGCAAATCTAACGGACCTAACAAGTTTGATAAAGAATGGATGACACCTGAACTTATGAAAAGCTGCAAGAAAAAAAATGCGCTTTACCGAGCATACACCAGGAATCCATCTCCGTCTAACAAACAGAAATTTACTACATTTAGAAACCTCTTCAAATCAACTAAGGTAAAAACCATCAAACAATTCTACTCCGAAAAGTTTAAATTAAACAACAACAACATGAAAGGAACATGGAAGTTAATTGGGAACATTTTAAATAAAAAGACCAACATGGAACAATGCAAGACTTTCTGTACGGATGACGGTAGTCTATTGACATCTTCCTCTGTTATTGCTGAGTCATTTAATAATTACTTTTCTAATATTGGCTCCAACCTCGCAAGAAAGATATCCCCACCGGATACAACGTTTGAAAAATATCTTGGCAATCCTGTGACTCACTCTTTTTTTTTTGCACCCACTACGCCCGATGAGATTATCAAAATAGCTTCAGACTTAAAGATCTCTCACAGCTGCGGATCCGATGGAGTCGACCCATGCATCGCACGAAATTCAATTACGGCGATCGCTAGTCCTCTGTCTGCCATAATAAATTGCTCAATAACTTCAGGAGTATTCCCCGCTCAACTAAAAACAGCCAAAGTCATTCCAATTTACAAATCTGGGAAAAAAGAAAACTTTTCTAATTACCGGCCAATATCTGTCTTGTGCTATTTCTCAAAGTTTTTTGAAAGAGTGATGCACTCCAGACTTTATAATTATCTTGATAAATTTTCCATTATTACACCAAATCAGTTTGGATTTAGAAAAAATCACTCAACTTATATGCCACTGGTCATGTTACATTCAAAGATTGCCGAGGCCATGGACCGTGGGAAATATGTAGTTGGCATCTTCCTGGACCTAGCTAAAGCCTTCGATACGGTTGATCACGGCATTCTGGTGGAAAAATTGAGGTACTATGGAATCCGGGGAACTCCACTATCATGGTTCAGTGACTATCTTAGCTGCAGATCACAATGCGTCCAGTACAGCAACTCTATCTCTTCGATGAAGCAGGTAACTTGTGGGGTGCCTCAAGGGTCGGTGCTGGGACCGCTTCTATTCCTCATCTATATTAACGACCTATGCTCAGTTTCAGATCGCCTTGAATTTGTTTTGTTTGCGGACGATACTAACCTCTTTGCGACTGGCGATAACTTAGAAAATTTATATTACGATACCAACAGTGAATTACTTTCTGTTTCTAAATGGTTCTCTGCTAGTAGACTTTCCTTAAATGTTAGCAAAACGAATTACATTTTATTTCACCATATAAACAAAAATACTTTCTGTAATTGTCAGCTGAAGATTGATGATATACCAATTTTGCGGGTTCCTTATTGCAAGTTCTTGGGCGTGTTGCTTGATGAACACCTTACATTAAAAACTCACATTGAACATGTTACATCTAAGGTTGCAAAAAATTGTGGAGTGCTATCTCGTATACATCAGTTTGTTGATGCCAATATTTCTATGATGTTATACCATGCACTTATATTTCCGTACTTATCATACTGCAATATTGTCTGGGCCTCAAATTATTCAACTCGTTTAAAGCCTCTTCATATTTTGCAAAAGCGAATTATTCGAATTATTTTTCACATGCCTCCCACATCGTCTTGTAAAATTCAAATGGCTAACAACAACATTCTTAATATTTATCAGATTAATTTCTTCCAAACTGGCATTTTCATGTATAAATATGATAATTTTATATTACCCTCATCATTCGATAACATGTTTGTAAAATTATCTGATGTTCATTCCTATGATCTGCGCCCCGGTCGCTGTTTTCGAACGGATTTTGCTCGGACAACTCTTAAAACATTCTCTATTAAATGCTCTGGCCCTCGTATTTATTCAATCATTCCAATATCTGTCTCCTCCTTGAAACGTATTTCGCTATTTAAGCAAGCTCTGAAATCTTACTTGTTATTGTCTCACTCATAACTACTCAATGCCTATTACCTTAGCATACCAATTTCAGTCTCTTCCTTGATAAGTTTATTGAACTACTATTTGAAATGTCTTAACTCAACCAGCTCATTTGGTTTTTTTTGTAAGGGTTGTCCATTAAGCGGGAAGGAATTCCCTTCGGACGAACCTTTTGGGCACCTTATTTCTTTCTCAACCAATCGATTTTTTTTTCTTTTTCTGAAATTTTGGTTCTATATTTTTTCTTGTCGTTTTGGTTATTTTCTTTTGTTTACGTTTAATACTTATGTTGGTGCTCAATAAATGAAATAAATGAAATAAATAAACTTCGACTATCGCATTCGAACTGGAAACTGTACTGAAGCGTTTAATTCGTCATATCTGAACCGTTTCAGGAGCCATAGAGAGCAATCTATTACTTCTCCCTCGATCGTCGTCGCACCACCACCACCATCATCATCATAACCGTCAGAATCAGAATCAGGAAGGAAAGTGCAGACGCAGGCAGGAGCTGGCTTCCAACCGGAAGTGTCTGAAGAGATGTGCGAGCGACAAGAACTGCAGAGGTCGCAGCAGGAAGTGCGTTTGTGATGATGTGTGTGGCAAGAGTTGCGTCAAGCTCTGTATGTTGACTTTGATTTTATTTTGTTTTTTGACAGCTATTATAGTTTTAAGCACTTGGTTTTCAAAATAATTCAAATTGAATTTAAGGACATTCCTAAAGGCCACTGGCGGATCCAGGGGGGGGTCAATCCGGCTATGGCTCCTCCTATTTTGTCTATAGATGTTGCGCTTTCTTTGTCAAAACCAAAAATTAAAAAGTCTGGGAAAAGCAATAACCTGAAACAATCTCAAGATGAGTAAGTTAATTTTAAAGAGCACAAAAATTACATACTTTTCTCCCGTCAATATCTAAATGATATGTCATGAAGATTTAGTAGATGTCAGGTGGTCAAAGGCGTAGGGCTATAAACTCCAAATGTCGGGTCATAATGTGAGTGCCAGTGCCCCTCCTCAAAAAACATTACTAGTGCTCTCTACTGATGGGTTACATTATGACTATTGCATGGCTGTGGTGCGTTTTTTTTTCTTCCCAAATAATCGATCACCAAAGGGGTTGTACCTTATTTTCTAATATTTTTCTCTTAGATACCAAACTGTTTTTTTTAAATGGTCGTTGACCGGAAGAGAATGGTGGGCAGTAGAATAGCAATGGCTAATACAAATTTTCAAAGGTAGACATGCGTCCATTTTAGGTGATCCAACCCAGCCCAACCTATTTAAAAAGGAAAAGGTCCTTCCACAACCCAACATACTTCTGTGTAAAAAAATGTATCCAACCCAACTCAATTCAACCCATGGGTTAACTTAACCAATGCCCACCTCTGACCATTGGATTCAGGGTGTGATAACTAAGTGGCAAGCTGTTTTAAAACGTTCTGATAAGACTGGAGCCAGCTTGGTATTTTGTTTGCGTACTTCCGCAAGCTAGAAGAACACCGTGAGAAACTCCGAGAAAACAGAAACCGTCAAAGTGGTTTTGATAAGTCGGTTGATAAATCTAAAATCATCAACAATGAATTTGTTTTTTTTATAATAGTTTATGGTCCTTTACACCAAAAAATGAATTTGTTTTTTAAATTCCTTATATTAACTTTATCGCCGGTTTTGCTTGCTTATTTGCTGGCTTGCTTGAATGTTTGCAAACCTTGAAAGCGAAACTGAACCCGTCATCCAATCAAGCTGAAATTTGAAATATAGGCTCATCCCTCATGACAATGCATTTGATTAAAATTTGAAAATTTAAAAAAAACTTTTGTGTAATTAAATATAATAATTATCTATGTTTTAAAACAAAAACAAATGAAATACAATTATATAGATGTTTAAAATTATAAATTCAAAAAATGTCGTTTTAACAAAGAATTTTGCAATATGAAAAGCCGGCAAATACTGAATTATAAGGAATTTGTGAAAAACCTGGTTCCTTACGGCTTACTTGTTTGATTTCAGTTTCCATACTTACTTGAGGTATATTATAGATATCAAAAATAGAACAACTAATTTTTGCATGAAAATAGAAATAAATTATACTCTACTTTAGATTTATTGTAAACATAAAGCTCGGGGGTTCAACGTGACAAGCTGTAACCACAAAATATTTCTGGCTCCCGAAAAAATGAAAGTAAGCATAGCGTTACAATTGAAATTTAAAAAATCTAAGTCTAACTAACCCCCGTTCCTTTAAAAAAAAGTAAACGCGTTTACTGAAAACAAAAAAATTGTCACCTCTTGTCTTGGAATTTTTCTGGAAAAATTGATTTGCCCGATGGCTTTGCCTTTTCCGTCCCAGGAAAAATAGTAACTTTGTGGTTCGGAAAACTTTAATAACATTGCGTATTCTAGCTCAAACTTTGGCCGTTGCCATGGTTACCACTCAGTGAGCTCCCAGGCCTCAAGGAGCCCACAGGTTATGGGAGCTTAATTTGTTATAAAGATTTATATTATTCATTTCTAGTCCACCTTTATAAATAAAAAAAATGCACTCACACTCCTTAACCAGTCATCGATCATTCAAATAAAAAATTTAAATTTTTTAAGAAATTTTTTTAAAATTAAAGTGCGACAACATTCTCTAATCTACGACAATTTTCAAAAAAAAATGCGACAGCCAATTAATAGTCATAAAATCTCTCAGTAAAGTGTCCCACAAATGTTTTTCTGATGAGTGCCACTCCCACTCACCACGGTACTGACTTTATCACCCATCAAAGTTGGCTGGATCCGCCAGTTCTAAACAGCCACCATATATTACGTATAATTAAATAAACACTTTTGTAGTTAGTTTTTTATCATCCAAAGAATCTTCTTAATATTTTGAAGCTCAAAAATGTGAAACTGTGAAACTGCTGTTCAACGGAAAATTTCAAATCACGCCCTTCAACGCTTTCGGTGCAGACGTGGAATACTTTTGCTACCCTGGTTTCCGATTGGTCGGCGACAAAAAACGAATCTGTCAGGGGGATGGTTATTGGAGCGGTGAGGCTCCCACCTGTCTACCTGATTCAAATGTGATACCAACTCATACGTTTCATGAAGGTATAAAAATAATATCCAACAAAGGTTGATTCTATCAAAAAGTATTGTCTCGAAACCATGAAACAAACTCGCTAAGCGGTTTTTGCATATCCTGTAAAAACTCGCGAATATTCGCAGCAAATTAATATTTACCAAGGTTACACAGTTGAAAATTTTTAAGCCAGTATCGTTAATTATAGCTGGTCGTTTCGAATCGTTTTCGAATTATGAAAATTTGAAGGTATCCGGGCAATTCTTCGCAGAACAATTCGATGCAGGATAATTTGGCGCAAACACTTCGGCGCAGAACAGCACGGCACTGACATTATTAATTTGACATATTTTTTGCACCCTATTTTTTGCAATTCAACCACAAGTCAATTATGGACAAAAATTGACTAAAAAAGTTTCTGACTATAAGTTAATCAATAGAGTTGAAAAAGATAAAATCAAGTTTGCAACTACTAACTATCATCTTTGATTTTGAAAGAACTGCAAGCTCACCAATTTCTTTAGTCTGCACATTTTATTTATGGCGGAAGATACAACAACAAACCAAAGTATGCGATGCACATCCAAATGCTAATCGCTCTGGCATACGTTCCGAGCAAAAATAAATTTAGCGTGTATGAAACTGATAGATCTCGTTTCAGTAAATTTGCACTAAAAGCTTAAATTACACACCCAATTCTGCCGAGGCTAGTAAAAACTTTAAAAAAACAGAATATTAACCAAACTAAAGTCGATCGTTTGCTTGCAAGAGAAAGTCCTTCTCTGACGAAAAAATCAAGATACGGATTGTCGACTAGGCACTGTTGTGATGAATTATAAAAATAATTTTTTTAAACATTGCGGGAACCAACGGTTTCTCTACCCCTTCAATTGTTTTTTTTTTTTAAATTTCCTCCATATTAATTTGTCCAAAAACGTTTTTTGGAAAATTCTAAGAAAATCCAGCGGCCATTCTTGCTTCCTAACAATTTTTTTTTATAAAACTTTCTCCATCATTTTTTTTTTCGAAAAAAATTGCCGGAAAAATTTCAGGGGTCCTTCTGTTCCCACTAATTTTTTAATTATTTTAAAACTTCCTCAATATTTATTCTTTAAAAATTATTTTTTTTAGAAAATCCTTGAAACCCCACTGTTCCCTCAAAATTAAGCCCCTGAAATTGTGTATTGTCTTCGAGAACGTTTATGTGCAAAATTTGAAGTTAAAACATCAATGAGAAGTGGTATAAAATTAATTACGAGATTTTTGAAAAATTTTGAGGTTCTTGTTACCCCCAGCTAAATTTCAACCTTAGATTCGTGTTTTGTGCAAAATTATAAGTCAACGAATGAATGGGAAATGGTCGAAAAATCAATTTCAAGTATTTTTTACAAACTTTTATTTAGGTTACAATTTCTGTTTGTGTGTGTGTGTGTGTGGCTTTCTCTGTACGCAAATCTTGCAAGTAAAATTTGACCAGCTTTTTGACTAGCTAGGAAGCTGAAACTTTCAGCATAGCTTTATATTGGATGACAATACATGATTCAATTAAAAAAAAAAACTTAATTTGAACATCTTTCGTATTTCTAAATCGAGTGTATTTGAAATTCAAGTTTGTGTTAAAATCTCGTTTTTCCTTTACTTGTTTACAAATAAACAAACATCAGGAAAAATAAAAACTTCACATCAATTGATTATTTGCTAGGATGCAGATATAACATTATTTTTTTGGATTAATAAATTAATTTTCTGTAATTGTACTTATTTACTAGCAATTGATAATAGGTAATGAAAAAATTGATTTTTGTAGCTTAATTGAGTCCTATTTAATGTTAAAAGTACAGCTAATATATTTCTGTACCACATTGTACGTTTTTCTGTGCCAAATTGCCCACGCCAAATTGTCCTGCGCCGAATTGCCCGACTCAAAAAGTCTCGTGACAAATTACCCTAGAAACAGATTGGAATAAGAAGAAAAAAATAACATCTCTAAACAAACTGAAACTTTATTAATTACTTCTTTTATTTCAGTGGGTATTTGCTCCGACCCTCCTGTCATTATTCACGCCACTCATGATGCAAGCCCAGCCATGAAATCTTTTTCTCTGGGTACTCAGCTCACCTACTCGTGCTCAAATGGTTTCAAGGGTATGGGGGGTTCTAGGGCTATGTGTGTGGGTCAAGGACGGTGGGTTGGACTGACGATGACGTGTCAACGTAGGTGTATTTTTATTTATTTGTTGATAAATGTTCAAACTAAAACACAACAATTGTTATTTTTAACGTTGTGAAGCTTTTATAAATAGCAAATAAATTTTTAAAATAGCAATTAAATTTTTAGGATTATTTAATGTTCAAAAGTTAAATTAACTTTGAGTGACTCATGGGCTTTCACGCATTCAGCCAAACAATGTGGCCACCCTGGTGAGGCACCAAATGCCAGGAGGGAGGGTGACGTGTTTGTGTACCCTAACAAGGTCAAGTACACTTGTGCAGAGGGATACGAGCTGATTGGAAAAGAAAATTTGGTCTGCCAATCGGATGGCAGGTGGTCCAGTTCTTTGCCCACTTGCAAACGTAAGCCGAAACTCAAAGATATCATTCTCTAAAATTACTTGTTGATAAAGCATTTTTTGATATTTTGATTTATTTTAATTTAATGCTTATATTTTATCACAGCGTATGTTTTTTTTTTTTATAAATTATCGAGTATTTGATGAAGAATAAGCTTTAAACATGTGTCAACTACCATATGATAACATAATATAATGACTAAAAGACATCAGGAAGCCTGCTGACACCATTTTATTTGCAGATCGATCCACGTAATGTGGTTACAAATATTTTGCTTTGAGACTGTTCAAATATCTATCAGAAAAACTTTAGAAAAACGCAATCCGCTTCGAAAATATAATAACAAATTGATTTTGTTACACATCTGTAATGATTACATTTTAAACCCTAGCGGTTCCGTGTCCAAAGCTCTTGCCACCAATTAATGGAGTTATAATCGGCTCGGATCTAACCTACGGCTCCGTAGTAAAATTCAGTTGCGAAAAAGGATTTGTTTTGGAAGGTCCAGTGACGGTGAAGTGTCAGTCAAATGGTCTGTGGAGTGACCGGAGTCCAACTTGTGCGAGTGCGTATACCAAAGTTGTTGTCAGTCTGATTTATTTTTGGTCATATATGGATTTTTGATCGCCCAACTCAACAAAAGAGAAATAAAATGATAATGTTTAAACTTAAAAGCAAAACCGATCATTGGTCATTTATAATTCAACTCTGACTCGATGATGAGCCATACGTTTGGTTTTTAATATTGACGCAAAAATTGTTCTAAATGTCATTTTCATACAATTCTTTAGCGAGGCGCTGGTGGCAGAGCGGTAGAGCGCTCGCCTGTTGATCGTTAGGTCGGCAGTTCAAGCCTCACCTGCGTCACCAGCGTAACTCCCTTAGGCAAGGAGTTCACTCGCATTGCTTTCTCATGTCTATGAAAATAGCGTGTTCTTCGAAGTTTCCGATCCAAAGGAACCTTCGTAAGCGCCTCTGACTTATCTGGCGCTATATAAATTCATCATTATTATTATTATTATTGTCTTATTCACAGTCATTTACTTTTGCTTCATTCTTTGGTACATATTACCTTCTTTCCGGTCATCAGCTGTTTCTAAAGAAATAAATTTATAAGGTTTTGGAAAATGTTTGGGAAACATACCTAAGACTACCCCCCCCCCGGTCATCAGCTATTTTTTCAGAAAATGTTTAGCATTGGGAGTATAGAATTTTAGAATGTGCATGTTTCTGAAACATTTGCCCTACCCCTGTGCTTTTGCTGTAAGGACGCTCCTGGTCGTAGATAATTTTTAAGATGTTAAGAAATTTTTCTAAAAAAATCTCAAAGTTTCTTCTTAAAAACTGATGGCCGTGAAAACGGGTAGCTCGTAGGAACGTAGGTAATTTTCAAAAATTTTAAGAACTTTTGTTCAAAAATTTATATCTATTATTCAAAACTTTTTGGACTGTTTTGCCCAAGTTTTCAGCCTATTTACCCAATTTTTAAAGCTTTTTTGCCCGAATCTGGGGGTCTAACACACTTTGCATTACTTATGATATCTTTATTATATATTAAGTTATTTCATTTTTCGGGGCCCCTTATAGTCTCAGGCCACTCAACCGGGGGCCTCAGGGTACTGTAACCACGGTACTGCTCATTATCTGTTTCATTGACTATTGTGACTGAGTTTTTCATTTTCTGAAGTCGTCCACACTACCTCCATTAGCATTTTAACAAGTAATAGGAATAAAAATAAGAAATTTTAATTATTTTACAACATTTTTATTAAGTCACTTTCTTGTTTGTCTGTCTGTACGCAAAAATAAGTTATATAATAGATTTTATATATATATATATATATATATATATATATATATATATATATATATATATATATATATATATATATATATATATATATATATATATAATCTATTATATAACTTATTTTTGCGTACAGACAGACAAACAAGAAAGTGACTTAATAAAAAAGTTTTAAAATAATTAAAATTTCTTATTTTATATATATATATATATATATATATATATATATATATATATATATATATATATATATATATATATATATATATATATATATATATAGATTAATATATATATATATATAAGAGCTGATTTAATTATCAATTTCCGATCGATTGACCTTACAGAATTTAAACCATTATTATTATTATTATTATTATTATTATATTAGTAGGTATAAGAAATCTTATCAAAGCTCATTTATTATTTTCCAATAAACTGCAAAACCATTCCAGCGAACCCAATGTAATTTTTTTTTCATTTTAATACTTTCATTTTTTACGGATTTAATTATTCCGTTGCTTAAAAAATCAACAACAGTCCCGAGGCAATGGATTAACAAAAACAAAAAATACCAAAACGGTTTAAAGAGCAAAAAACTATTTAACGACGCAATAAAATTGCAAAGAAAAATGACAAAAGTTGGCTGAAAACAATGAATGAAATTTTAAAAATAAAATACAATAGATGCAAAATAATGCAAATGCAATACTAACTGCATACACCATAATAGTACGCCACTAAATTTATAACTGTCATTTCGTTATTGTATATTTAAACATAAAATACATGATATTTTAGTCGTGGACTGTGGAATGATTGGTCCTTTGTACAATGGCTACTTGGGTAAATATCGAACAACTTACGGCTCCAGCGTAAATTTCACGTTGGTGATATATTTTATTTATCAAGAATGAATTACGCCATTTTTTACCAATGCTTTTATTAACTCGTCGTCTCTATTTGTTTCTCTGTCTGTCTGTTTGTTTCTCTGTCTGTTTCAAATCTTGCAATCAATTTTTGAGTCACTTCCTGATGATAGATTTTTTTCAAATTTTGCATACATGCTCAAAATAGAAGACAATGCAATATTCAATTATTAGTCTTACAATAAGTCAATTAATTTAGTTAATTTTAATTAATTTCGATATTTCGATATAATTAAGATATTTCGACTTTAATATAAAATAAAAGAGTAATATAAGAAAAAATTGATTGCAAAATTTGTGTTTTAATTACATATAAAAGCATTGGGTTTTAAAAATTCGTTTTTAATTTACTTGTTCTAGTATATAATTTTCAAAGATAATCGTGAACATGATTGTAATGAATTTGTGTCTCGATACTTTGTGTTATTTTTTAAGGTGCTTTGGCAATACAAATTTTGAAGGCATTTCAAAGACAGCCACTTGTCTGGATAGTGGTACTTGGTCTCAACCGGTGCCAAAGTGTTGGAGTGAGTTAATCTTTTTTCCGAAAAAGAAAAAAATAAACTTCTATTTTATATTTCTTTAAATATATGCTAATTTCAAAAATCACAATTTTTGTAATTAATTTAAAATTTAGAGAAATTTTTTTTTATTTTTCTAATTGAAAGAGTTTTTCAATTTTATTTGATATCTATATATATAAAAATGAATGTTTGTATGTTAATGGCCTTTATGCATTGCTACACCATTCATCCGATCGTAATGAAGTACAAAACTATTTCCTTTAAAACATCGTCATATATTGAAAATTGGCTGAAAAAATACAATTTCAAATTTCAAATCTTTCTATCGAATTAATTATGCCACCTAAACGAAAAGCTATAGATTCCACAGTTTATTCGCAATATATATATATATATATATATATGAATGTTTGTGGGTTAGTTTGTCTATTATAGAAACGGGAAAGCGACCCGGAACGGACAGCGAGCGGGAACGGAAAAGCAAGCGTGAGCGGGAATGGGAGAGCAAACGTGAGCGGGAACGGGACAGCGACCGGGAACGGGAAAACGACCGGGAGCGGGAAAGCGACCGAGAGCGGGAAAGTGACCGGGAGCGGGAAAGTGACCGGGAGCGGGAAAGCGACCGGGAGCGGGAAAGCGACCGGGAGCGGGAAAGCGACCGGGAGCGGGAAAGCGACGGGGAGCGGGAAAGCGACCGGGAGCGGGAAAGCGACCGAGAGCGGAAAGCGACCGGCAGCGGGAAAGCGACCGGCAGCGGGAAAGCGACCGGCAGCGGGAAAACGACCGAAAACGGGAAAACGAACAGGAGTGGGAAAGCAGGTGGGAAAGGAAACGGGAGAGAAAGAGACAAACATTAGAAAAACCTCTAAAAAACCCGGGCAACGCCGGGTATCTCCGCTAGTGTTTTATAAATAACTAGCCGTGTTACCCGGCGTTGCCCGGGATTTTTTGAAGTTTTTCTTTCGTTTTTTTTTCTTCTTATTTTTTTTCAGATTTCTCTCTGTTGCTTTTTTTAATCGTAAGCCTAGACTAGACTAAACCCTTGCTTTAACCTTATGGTTAGAGTCGAGTAACGCCCGTGGGTGGGGGCGGAGTTAAAACTTTTTCTAAACCTTATCGCCTATAAGGGCTACCTTCTTGCTAAATTTTGTTTAGATTGCTCTAGCGAATCGGATGAGATAAGCGAACACACACCAACATTGCAAAAAAATTCCGTGGAACATTTAAGGTAACCAAGATTTAAAAAATATTTTTTAAAATAGCTTCGATTTTTGGAAAAAAAAGTACCTATGACTACCTCCTCCCGGTCATCAGCTATTCGTGGAGTAAAATTGCGTAAGGTTTCGGAAAGATTTTGTGAAAAGTACGCATGACAAACTTTCCACCTCCCCGATCATCAGCTATTTTTGGAGCGAAAAGTTTAGCATTATAAAACAGCCCCCCCCCCTTCTCTCATGATTTGCTGAACTGACACTCCTGGACAAAGATAAAGTTTGGAATCAGATAAACATAGTGGCCGTGCCGTTGATTCATTTCTCGACAAAATGTATGAAAACCTGTTTTCTACTGGGCATTTGTGTGTTATTTCATCATTTTTCATCTAAACTAAACTGAAATATATCCAAAATTGCTAAAACAAATTATTTCCTTGACATCAGATAAATGCCAGATTCCAAGGATCATAAACGGATCACTCGAAGACGGTGTGTTAATCGGAGAATATTTGAACCACACTGGCCATCTTCAGTACAAATGTGACGACGGGTTCACAAACAAATCAAGCGAAAAACCCCTTGAATGTTTTAATGGAACATGGAGCAGAAAACCAGTCTGTCATCCAGGTGATTTACTCATACTACCACTCTTTAAATCCTCATCTTTTTGTTAATTTAATTAAGTTATGCATATTTTCAAGTTGGCCAGAAATATTTCTCTAATACAGAGAGTTCAGTAAAAAAGCAATAGAAAAACTTGAGCGTTGGAAGTAAACTAACATTAAAACTCGTGGTCAGCATCTATAATGTCAGAAATGCACAAAATGATTCTAGTTCTCCCAAAAGTACAAGTGGTGCTGTTATAGACACTTTAAATAATTTCTAAATAATTGTTAGTGAACAAACTGTAACAAACATGCTCCCTGAGACATGAAAAGTCACTATAGACCAACTACAGATCGTATCGTATATTCGTTTATTGTTATAAAAAACCAGCGGGGTTACCCGGCGTTGCCCGGGGTTTTTAGAGGTTTTTTTCTATCGTTTTTCTCTCTGGCTCCCGTTTGTTTTCCCGCTCTCCTGCTCATTCTTGTTCTCCTGCTTCTTTTCCCTTTCCCGATCGCTCTCCCGCTCCTGATCACTTTCCCGTTTCCGCTTGAGCTTCAGTTCCCGGTCGCTTTTTCGTTCCCCGCTCGCTGTCCCATTCCCGCTCGCTTACTCGTTTCCGCTTACACTGCCGTTCTCGCTCGCTCTCTCGTTTCCGCTTGCTTTTCCGTTCCTGCTCATGCTTGTTTTCTTTCTTCCACTCTCTCGTTACTTCTTTTAGCCCATAAAACGTAAAATAAATTTGCTGAATTTTGCTTGAAATCTTTGAACGTTTTTTACGTAAACTAAATTTGAATTTTAATACGCGATAATTTTTATGTTCGTACATAGGCACTTTTGGTCTAGACAGTTTTTTGGTCATAAAAATTTGAAAACATTTTTTTACTAAAAATCACCCTATGGTTTTCTATTCTTTGAGCTTTAACTCCATGCAAAATTTTGTTAAAATTGATCCAGCGGTTTGGATTTGCATAAAGACAAACAAAAAAACAAACAGTCATTTATAGATTGTCAAACAACAATAACTTCTTCGTAATGTAATGCTTGCAACTGTTTGGAATGTCGTTGAAAATATGTCCTGAGATGGCTTTGTTTTTTCATATTTTACACTTACGGTACCAAATAAGTTGTCCATGTAGCACTTAAACGTTCATTAATTTTTCGTTTTAGCACCATGTGGTCGCAGGCCCCCTGAGGTTAAAGACGGCATTGTTCGCTTCCACACATTCGAACATGGAAGTAGAGCAAAGTACATGTGTAACACTGGTTTCAAAATCTCCAGTGATATGTTACTAACATGTCAATTTGGATCCTGGAAAGGAAATACTCCAACATGTGAAGAAGGTTTGTATAAAAATCAAAATTCGCTTTCTAGGGTAGTTCTTAAATGGAGGAACAGATTTTCAGAATATTTCTTTTTTTTCATCGGTTTAAAATGTTTTTTTCCATGTGTTTTTATAACTATTACTTAATATAGCATTTTAAATAAATTTATGCAGACATTTTTAAATAATTTTTAACATTTTTGGCGCCAGTCGTCTCCTAAAAGCGACACTCGGGGGCGTCTACCACTTTGCTACGCCTCATTGCACTGGACACAGATTTTGAAATTATAAAAACAATAACAAATAAATAATCTCTGAGGCATAGTTTACTCAATATAAGTATCTCAGTAACAAAATAAGAAAGTGAAATTTTTTTTTATAACTTTAAAATAAGGACGACCCAGCAATCTACGCCACCAATCTCCATGGGGTGTGTACACATAATCATAGACCGAATATCTTAATAATACTAATACTAACCTTTTCTTCGAGAAATCGCTGATAACTAAGGGAGGTGGTAGTTATAGATCATTGTTAAGAAATTTGTTCATAAGCTTCTCAATTTTTTTTCCTAAAAAAGTTGATTATTAGAATAGTACAGGATTTTTGTTCAGGCATACCTTTGGGTGGGCGTTGTCATCGCTCACCCCCCAAAAATAAAATAAAGTTCAAATAAATTTATAGAGTAACTATGCCATAATTAACAACATAATACTTTGAATATAAAATGTAGAACCAGTTAGCAAATAAAACATATTTGTCCGTACCACCATATACAGTTACTTTGCTAGCGCTGCACACTGCAGATTTCACAAACTTTTATTATTTTTCTTTGGTCATGTTTGAAATTTTGTGCTTTCATCTTCAGTCAGGCGCACTCCAAATTCTATAACAGCTATTTTTATTTAATACATGTGACAAATCGATTGAGATATATGTTGTTTGCAAAAAGATTTGTAACTTTTCAATCAATTTCAGGTCTACAATCTATTATTATTTTAATACTAGCTGACCCAGCAAACGTTGTTTTGCCTTATAAATTATTTTAGTTTTTTTTTTTATTAAAAGTTTAATGTACAAATTATGTCAATTTAAAAAAAACAATATCTAAGAGCAATCGAGTGTACAATGTTTTTTGTCAGACTATCTTTAGCCAATACAAACCAACTTGATGGGATGGTTTGCCCTCGCGAGAACATGCCACGTATAATTGTCCGTGAGAAAAATATGGCGTGCCCAAATCTAAGCCACAAACTGACATCGTTCGGCATCACGACTTATTAATTGTCATTGCGAATGCCAGTCTAATTGGAAATTGTATTCATTTGAATTCAATATGCACTTCTGTAGAAATTATTGGGATCTCTTTCGCTCCCGTTTCCTTCCCCACTTGCTCTCCCGCTCCCGCTTGCTCTCCCGTTACCTGTCGTTTTCCCTTTCGCTCTTGATCGCTTTTTTTGGTTTCCGCTGGCTTTCCCGTTCATTCTCTAGTTCCCGTTTCCGCTCATTTTGTGTCCGATTTCTATTTGTTTCACAAAAACCTTCCTCTACTGACTCTCAAAGTTGTGTGAAAATGTCATTATGATCGGATGAATGTTGTAGCAATGCATAAAGGTACCCGCTATATTCCTAATTTTTATTAGTATTTAACGTACGAAACATATAAATTTTAGTTTTATTATTGAACGTACATACCAACTCAGTGGCGTAAAAAAGGGACAGGAAGGGGCATCTGCCCCCAGGCGCCAGGCTTTGGGGACGCCAAAAAGCAAAAGGAAAGACAACAATTTCACCAACGTTTAGTCATTTTTGAACATGTAAAATATGTAAAATTTACAAATTGTATTTTTGCAGTATTTCACATAAGTGATTTCCAAAATTTTCTTGAGGAGGGGGCTCACCGAGCTCCGGCACCTTCGGTTCCCTCGGTTTTTGTCGTCCAATTGGGATAACAGTGGAAGATGGGGGCGGATTTTGTATACCTTGCCCCCGGGCGCCAGATACCATTGCTACGCCACTGTACCAACATATAATATTGAATATGGTAAAAAATACAGTAATGGCATGAACTTTATATTATTTTATTTAAAACTAGTGAGGTACCCAGCCTCATCCGGGGATTTGAGGTTCTTCTTTCGTTTTTCTCTCTCGCTCCCGTTTCCTTCCCCGCTTGCTCTCCCGCTCCCGGTCGCTTCCCCGTTCCCTCTCGCTCTGGGTCGCTTTTTCGTTTCCGCTTGCTTTCCCGTTCATTCTCTAGTTCTCGTTTCCGCTCATTTTGACCGATTTCAATTTTTTCCACAAAAACCTTCCTATATAACTCTTGATTCTCAAAGTTGTGTGAAAATTTCATTACGATCGGATGAATGGTGTAGCAATGCATAAAGGACATACAGACAGAGTCATTATATATATATATATATATATATATATATATATATATATATATATATATATATATATATATATATATAATATATATTTTATATATATATATATATATATATATATATATATATATATATATATATATATATATATATATATATATATATATATATTTATATATATATATATATATATATATATACTAGCGGGGTTACCCGGCGTTGCCCGGGGTTTTTTAGAGGTTTTTCTAATGTTTGTCTCTCTCGCTCCCGTTTCCTTCTCCACTTTCCCGTTTTCGTCGCGTTCCCGGTCGCTTTTCCGCTCTCGGTCGTTTTCCAGCTCCCGTTCGCTTTCCCGCTCAGAAGTTTTGTTATCGATTTTCTCTTTTGCTCGCGTTTCCTTCCAAGCTTGCTCTCCCGATTCCAGTCGCTTTCCGCGTTCCCGGTCGCTTTCCGCGTTCCCGGTCGCTTTCCCGTTCCCGGTCGCTTTCCCGTTCCCGGTCGCTTTCCCGTTCCCGCTCACGCTTGCTCTCCCGTTCCCGGTCATGCTTGCTCTCCCATTCCCGGTCACGGTTGCTCTCCCGTTCACGCTCATTTTTTCTTTTCCATTCTTTCATAACTTCTGTTAGCCTATAAAACGTAAAATAGATTTGCTAAGACTATATATATATATATATATATGAATGTTTGTGGGTTAGTTTGTCTATTATAGAAACGGGAAAGCGACCCGCAACGGACAGCGAGCGGGAACGGAAAAGCAAGCGTGAGCGGGAATGGGAGAGCAAACGTGAGCGGGAAAGCGACCGGGAGTGGTAAAGCGACGGCGAGCGGGAAAGCGACCGGGAGCGGGAAAACGACCGAAAACGGGAAAGCGAACGGGAGTGGGAAAGCAGGTGGGAAAGGAAACGGGAGAGAAAGAGACAAACATTAGAAAAACCTCTAAAAAACCCGGGCAACGCCGGGTATCTCCGCTAGTACATACATAAACACACACACAGACACACATACATGCACATACACATACATACATACATACACACATACATACGCACATACATATATATATAGTTCCCGCTCGCTCACCCGCTCCGCTCCGCTCATTTTGTGACGGATTTCAAATTATTTTTTTTTTTTATTTGACTCCCCTTGACTCTCAAGGTTGTGTGAAAATTTCATTACGATCGGATGAATGGTGTAGCAATGCATAAAGGACATTAACATACATATATACATATATACAAACATTCATTTTTATATATATAGATATATATATATATATAGATTATTATGTTTCTTCAAATTTCCAATCATACTTTTGCTCTTAATTCTTTTTTTAAATTATTTTGTCAGTGCATTGCAAGTACCCAGGAGCAGTACCAAATGGTCAAATATTACTGGTTGGTATGATAGGCAAATATGATTACAGTTCATATGCCAAACGCATCGGCCACAACCAGCAAATTGAATTCCAATGTGGAAAGGACTATGTGCTCATTGGACCTGCAGCGGCCACATGTGTCGATGGAGAATGGAGTCCTCCCAACAAACCAGAATGTCTACCAAAACAACACCCCAGACTGCTAGTGAGAACAAATAAAGGATAAAAAGACATGCATTGAAATTATTTGACATATTATTGTTTACATTTAGGAAAATATTTATTTACAGCCAATATAAAACAAATTTTAGGTCCTTGAACTCATGTCCTGCAAAATTCAATGATGATTGGCTTTCCTTTCAACATGAAACCATTTACTAACTCTAGTGCCAGTTTTGATGTTTCTACAGCTAAAATTCAAAATTTTAGAACTGTACAATTTCAACAACAAACATTATCAATAACAAAAGAGAATTAACAGCTTAGTTACATTAAATATTGATAAATAATACCAGTAATATTTATTAAAACAAATGAAAAAATATTCAGCTTACATCCAAATTTAACAAAAGCCTGACCCCTCATTTTTCCATACAGCAAGTGATAAATAATTTTTTCTTTATCTAACTTCTGGAATCTTTGAAAAATGGCTACCAAATCATCCGTAGTTGTCTTTGAAGACAGATTTTTTAAATAAAGAGACTGAAATTCATTTTATATAATTAATTAAAACTTAAATAAGAAAAACTAGTAAAATAACAAATAATAATATACTTTGCTTGGGTCACCAGGTAGATAATTAGAAAATCTAGGCAAATTCCTGATTTCATTCAAAGAAATTTTACAAGAATTAAGGTGTTCATCCGAAACAATGCTGATTTCGTGTTTTTTCTTAGAATTCTGTACATTTGTAAAATCTGAATCAGGCAACTCCAGTTCTGTATTATTACTTAAAGATTCAACTTCTTCTTGACAAAAATCATTAACTTGAGACTTGGGTGACAAAACATCCGTTTGCTGATCAATAACATTTTTCTTATTAATAGAAAGGTCTTCTGAGAAAACTTGTCCTAAAATTTTATTTTTAAAATTATAATTCAATTTCAACTAAAAGTTAAAATATTTCAGCAAGCTGTTGAAAATATTTCAAAAACATAAAAAGTTGAGGTCTGCACAAGCACAGGTTTTTAAAGGAGCCAACTGGTTTGCAGATTTTTCTCGGGTTCCCCACAATGACAGGAAAAAATGTTCATTTTGAAGATGGACTAATTTTTAATTTGGGTTACCAGTAGACTTAAATTTGGAGTGTTGCTTTTGTATTTAAAATTAATTTAATTTAGTTCTATTACATTTTTTTAAAATTGATGACCTGAAATGGAGCTAGTTTTTTCAAGTTCCAGCAATAACTAAATTATCAGAAAATATTTTTATTAGCTGGTCGGCTGGTCAAAGTTTGGACACAACTCAAAGCGTGTCCAACTTTTATGGAATTTAGTTTTTACTTGATTTAAAGAAATATATGCTGGCATATTTCTATACTAATATGAAATGAATGCTTATTGTAAATATATTTGATAAACCCAGGTTTTATTTGCATAAAGTAACATTTTTTGTGGGTAGGGACAGATGGATTTGGAAAATAGTTGCGAGTTTGAGTTCAAGTAGAGAAAAGTTTCATATGGGTGGGGATAAGAGTAAAATTCATACTTGTGCAAACTACTACAAAATTTAAACTCGTATATACTTTTTCTTTTTCTTTCCAATCTTTTAATTCGTTTTGATTTGTTAAATTTGTCCTTCATTTCGCACCATATATTTTGTAAGTTGTTGATTGGGTGATTTGGATCAGTACCTCCCATGCCGGCAACGCTTCTCCAAGCTGATGGGTAATGAGAACTGTTGGATGCTATCAAATTGTCAACCGTCATTTTTCTTTCCGGATTGACCTAATTAATAGCATTATTTCATAAAAAACCACATATCAATATTCTGAGAATATGCTGCATACATTAAAAATTTTAAATCAAATCAAATTTATTTTCTCACAATTAACAGCTTGTCGTAATAAGAGTTGAACAGCTGATTTGCTTTTTCGGATCCAACATTAACGATTCCACCGCTAGTATTTCCCAACTGCATTTTTTTAATTTAAATTTTCAAGAGTGATTGTTTCAACCCTTCAAGACTCAAGGAAGGCACTCAAGGGTAAAAAAAAAGTAAATTAAGAGCCAAATAAACAAAACAAATGTAGGTGAGATGGGGGATACTTGATCTCTGGGGCACGTTGATCTTTTGGCAATAACGTAATTATTTCTAAATATTAATGTAATGTGTAATCATTTAAAATCTTAATTTTTTCCGTTCAATTTTTAGTCCTATTTCTTTGTCAATAATCTGCCATTGAAATTTGAAAAATACGAAAGCTTGATTTAACCGGAGAAAAGTAAATCTTGACAACAGTTTCTGTAATTACAAATTAGATAAATATTTGTTGAAAAAAATTTATTTTGTCCTGTATAAGCGTATGTTTAAGGCTTATTTTATTTCATATTTTAATTCTCAAGCAACACTTATTATTGATGAGATATCGCCAGCATTATAGTATGATCCATGTCATGGGGGCTCTGATCTGTAGGCCCTATACTGTATCAAAATGGGGTAGATCAAAATATCCCTTATCTGCCTCGTCTGCTCACATCACCTTTCGTTCTTAGCAGGAGGGGATACAGGAAGGTTCTGGGGGTCCGGATATCCCTTTCGTGGTGAAAAAGTTAAATTATTTAGCAATTTATAGACAGTTAGATGATCCAAACGCCTAGGCGTAGCGATTTATCTAAGGTAGTAACATTTGCGGGCATGCCTAGAGAATTATTAAGAATGACCGGTGAGATGAGCTGACAGCTTTTAATGTTGGCAATGACCTTAAAATTTATTTATATAAAATCCAATGGACTTTCAAATGACTCCGATTGGCCGATGCGGTAATTAGTTACGCCAATTATAAAGATCTATGGTGCATGCAATAGGTTGTTTATTTCTGTTTTGTTAATAGGTCTATGGTTGTTTTTCTGAGTCGTCTTCACATCAGTCAGTATTTTTCGTCTTACTTTTGCAGTTATCTAAGTCTTAGCTCAGTAGAATTACACCAAAAGCATGTTCTGGTTTAAGGGGGAAATACTGCATGCCATTCATTTGTCTAAATCTCAGAAGTCTTTGTTCGTCGTTCTCGTACAAGGTAAGGTAATCTATTATTTATTATTATTATAATTATATACTATACTAGCTGACCCAGCAAACGTTGTTTTGCCTTATAAATTATTTTAGTTTTTTTTTTATTAAAAGTTTAATGTACAAATTATGTCAATTTAAAAAAAATCAATCTCAAAGAGCAATCGAGAGAACAATGTTTTTTGTCAGTCCATCTTTAGCCAACACAAACAAACTGGATGGTTTGTCCTTCCGAGAACATGCCACGTATAATTGTCCGTGAGAAAAACATGGCGTGCCCAAATCTAAGCCACAAACAGACATTGTTTGGCCTTGCGACTTATTAATTGTCATTGCGAATGCCAATCTAATTGGAAATTGAATTCATTTGAATTCAATATGCACTTCTGTGGAAATCATTGGGATCCGTGGCAGCAAAACACTTTCGTCTCAGAACTTGCCATTCAAAATGCTGGCTTCGACAATGTTTTTCATCAATTTTTTAATTACTAATCGCGTGCCATTACACAGCCGCGGTGGGTTCAAATTCTGAAGTAGAATAACCGAAGATCCAACTTTAAGTTGTAGATGATGCGGTGACATGCCTGGCAAATCCAATGAGTTCAAAAAATCTGTTGGATAATTTACGGCTTCGCTGGCATTGCAAACTGTATCAATCAATTTGTATGACACCAATTCGCCTGGCAACAACTGCTGTATCTTGAAATTTAAATCATTGACATCCACATTTTTTGCTGCAAAATGACTCTTTCTGCCAGCAACTCATGATTCAGCACTGTGGCCATGGATGATTGCTCTTTTATGTTGCACATTGCTTAAGTGCTGAATGAGCTGTTCTGCCTCCATCCAATAAAGTTGCTGCAATGCCAGACGATGCAACGGCCAAAGCTAGGCCATTATTTGATCGTATTTCAGCAAGAATTAGAGAAATGAAAAATGTTTTCCCAGTTCCACCTGGTGCATCCAAAAAAAAAAGAATCCACTTTGTCCTTCAAAAACTGCCAGTATAATGCGGTCAAAAATCATTCTTTGTTCATCAGTCATTAGTGGAACATAGCGAGTAACAATCACTGCCATTTGTACAGTATTGTACCGCAGTTCACCTGAAAGGAATCTGCCATAACTTTTATAATAATTTTAAAAAAATATTTTAAATAGCCATAGGCCTATCCTCAGACCTACTAAATGTACCCAAACAATTTTATAAAAATCGGTTCAGCCGTTTCGGAGGAGTTCAGTTTAAAACACTATGACACAAGATTTTTATATATATATATAGATTATAATACCATTAATTATATATACGGTGAAAATTCACGGATAAGTAACCCCCTTTTTCGCTATTTTCTGTGAAAATTCACGGACTATATGTTTACGTTTTGGCTATTTTCCGTGAAAATTCCCGGAACGGCTGTGTACGTTTTGGCTGTACTCCGTGAAAATTTTCACATTATAATTAAATAAAATAGAACAAATAAAAAATAATTTATGATTTTAAAAGTTAATTTTATAATAAATTAAATAATTAAAAGCACACCAGCACTCGCACACATAGCAAAATGCACAATGGGCATCTGAAAACATATTAAGGAGTTCAAGGTTGGTCTAGTGGTACAGACACCGGCTTTCAGAGTCGTAGGACCTATGTTCGAATCCTGCTCACGTCAACTCCCGGTTTTCCTTTCCCGCCCGCTCGCTAGGTTGTGTAAAAATTTAATTACGATTGTTAATTATACATATAAAGATAAAAGGCTGGGTGGTAAATGAACAAAATTTAATAACAAGCATTAGGTAAGGAGTAAAACTGAAATGTCACTAGTTTCAGCTTTGCACCATAAAATCCTCGACAAAATCTAAATCTAAATCTAAATATTTGACAATATTTAGAGTGGCGTAAATCCTAAAGGACTTCAAGGCCACTGAAGGGTTCTTTTGCAGAGGCAGCCATTTATAGGCGCCTACCCCTTTAGCAAATGCGAGTGAACTCCTTGCTTAAGGGAGTTACGCTGTTAACGCCGGTGAGGCTTGAACTGCCGACCTATTGATCGACAGGCGAACACTCTACCGCTCTGCCACCACCAAAAGGTCTTATATGGATGAAATTCGTCAATATTTTGACAAGGAGTCTTGGGATTATATTTCCCATTATTATACAACAGATACTGATAAAGATTATCCATGTGAGACCTGTATAAATCCCAAATCCAGTGCAAATAATCCAAAATGGATACAGTGTGACCACTGCCTTGGTTGGTACCACTACGAGTGCATTGGGGTGTCACGTAAACCGAGGAATGGCTGGTTTTGCTCCCAGTGTAAATGAGAAATAATTATTTTTGTTACAATATAGTGAAATTAAAAATTTATTGAAATGTTTGTATTTCTTTCAAAAGCGTTCTTTATCTTTTCAATTAAATACTCGTTCGCTAAATTTTTCTCCTTGGTTGTTTCTTATGGGGGTGAATCGTCCAGTGGGAAAACGCCCAGAGGGCGATTCGTCTTTAAAAATTCACGGACTACAGAGAAAATAAACTGGCAGCAAAAATAGCGAAAATCGGTATTAATCTGCAAGTAAAATTTCACGGATAATAGCAAAAAAGTTGAAAAAACACGGTTGTGAAAATTCACCGAAAATAGAGATAATTTGATTTCTTGTCCTTGAATTTTCACGGAAAATAGCGATTAAGGGGGTTTCTTATCTGTGAATTTTCACGATATATATCATCTTGCATATAATACTATATAATAACTAATCTATTGTACTATTATAATAACTACGAATAATAATGAATGGGTGGATGGTTGCGGGCCATCCATTAATAAGTTTTTCATAATTTTTTTAATACTTAACTAAATAATCAGTTACTGGTCAAGTAAGTAATGTGTAAGCATTATTATACCTCTACATTACTATGCTAACTAGACTGCTAGAGTGGCTTTATAATTTTACAAGATGAAAATGCTACAGAAGAAGAGAAAAATGCTTGGGAAGATGTCAGTGTTCAACAAATTGCAGTTGACAACAAATGTGTCTGCTTGAAGCTGGAGGCTGGCAGGTTTTTATATTCAATCAATACAAGGCTATTTTAATCCTTACATGCCTCACTGCTATTTTACCAGTTTTTAGCTTTTTTTAAAAAGAGAAAATCTCAAAAAAGCCTGGGCAATGGTGGGTAACTGCTTGCTTGCTTGAGCCATGTTAGTCACCTTGTGATGCTTGAAACACATACTTACCATCATCCAACCAAGCTAAAATTTGGTGTATTGAATTTGTGTTAATTCTCTTAAATTTTAAATAATACAAGTTTTTTTCAGAGAAATGAAACTATCAGTTTTAAGTAAATTTAAAGAAAGCAACAATTAATTTTTCAAATCAATAATTTATAATAAAAACTTTGTTTTTTCCATATTGATTCAAAAGCTTCTTAAATTTTCCATCCTCACATACTTCACACATCAAATATTTAGAAAACTGGTCAATGATTTTGTATTTTATAGACTTATCATCATCAACAAGTAAAGGAAAAACGAGTTTTTAACACAAACTTTGATTTCAAATACACTCGATTTAGAAATACGAAAGATGTTCAAATTAAGTTTTTATTTATCCTAATACATGTATTGTCATCCAATATAAAGCTATGCTGAAAGTTTCAGCCGCCTAGCTAGTCAAAAAGCTGGTTAATTTTCACTTGCAAGATTTGCGTACAGAGAAAGCCACACACACACACAAATAGAGATTGTAACCTAAATAAAAGTTTGTAAAAAATGATTTGCAAAAAATTAGAAGCTGCGAATTACAAACTATATTGCTTATTTTCGCAATTTTTAACAATTACGACATACTGTGCATATTTCCAGATTAACTTTTTTTTATACAAAATGCAGTTGCACTAGTATTTTACATGTTTTCAGAAAACAGGTTTGCTTACTAAGTTCTGGTCTTCTAAATGACAATAAAAATGCATCTGAGAGGTACTTTTCACATAAATTCTGATCACCCAGTAAGTTAGACCAGTAAGTGTAGCATATTTATAGATGTTTCTGTTTCTGCTGTAATTGATATATGTCAATATCCTGATTTTCAATTTTATTTAAGAGTTTGGTAGATTTGTGGTTTTCACAACTTTATGGGAGCAAAATTGCTGAGGCATTTAAGGACTGGTTTTTCTACAGACACTTTTTAATTAATTTAATTTTTTTTTAGTGAACTTGCCAACCAGTTTTCTCAAATTTGTATCCTAATACAACTCTGACAACATTTGATTTTTATCAATTTTTAATAACACTTGTTTTGATCAGTTTTCCTTAATGCTAAACGATAAAGATCCGGTCATTATTTTTCCAACTCTCTATATTATCGGTAACGATGGACAGCCACTTGAAACTAAGGTTGGTCATGCTACAACAGAGGAGATTTGTCAGAGTTTCAACAAGGCTTTAGAGGTTCATTATTTTCTTAATGATTATTTTTTTGTTTCATGTAATTGTTTTTAATATTTATGTTGAATAAACGTCAAATTCATTTTTTTTATTGATAGCTTCACAGATCACAATTGCAACTTACTGCTCCTTTGGTCATTCTTCCTGATGGAGTTTCCCCATCAGAAGATTCTACTCACTCGTTGAACACAGAAGATACAAAAACATCTGAGGCTGCAGCAGGAAATGATGATATTGCTGAAGGTGCAGTAGAAAATAAAGTTGATGATCTTGAAGGTGCATCTGCCAGTGGTCTGAGTTTGGAAGAAAAGGCTGAAATGTTTGTACTCACACACACCTATATATATATATATATATATTAGGGTGTCCCAGAATTTTTTTTTCGAATTTCAAAACGGCCACCCTCTATTTTTCTTTCAATTGACTTCAAAAGCTTAAATATTAAATATTATTGAGATCGGATAACGATAACCCGTGCCGACTTGACGTCAAAGTTTGTATGGAGCATTGTAGACCGAAATTTTGCATCGCTTGCTTGTTATTACTTGTTTATTTTATTAGTAGTTGTTGAATATGGTTTTGTTTATAAATCGAAGTTTATTTATCTTTTATAGGTCGACCCTTGTTTAGCTTTGAGCTTGAAGTCCTCAAACAGAATAGAAAACAAGGATCGACCTATAAAAGATAAATAAACTTCGATTTATAAACAATGTGCATTTGGTTGTGAGTGGTTTTTCAATTTGAAAATTTAAATATTAAAAATGTGCCTTAAAAACTAATTTGATGTCATAAAACCCACAGCACAAATTGTATAGTAAAGAGCTGAAAGTAGCTGATCATGGGTGCTAAAATAGAAGTTTTTAAATTAAATTCGCTATGTATATGTCAATAATTAATATGAGTAATTTATGTGATTCAATCTTGTTTTTTTTTTAAATTTTCAAAATTTCATTAGGTATTTTTTCAGTAATTTCAATGTCTTAATCATAGAAATATATATAGCATATTCAATTTTTTGGAACAGTTCCCCAAGTAAGTTTCCCTAAATTCTTTTAGGACTTGTCCTTTATATTGAACTCATTCACTGCAGAAACAAGTTACTTTTTTTAAATTGTAATTTTTACTGGTATAACCAATGAAAAACAAGCATTATTAAGTTCCTCGTCTTTCAACCTGAGCATATTCCATTTCTATCCATAATAATTTCCTTAAAATAAAGTTGCCACATTTAATCTCAATGAAACACACTAGAAAGTACATTTTTCTAATACCATAAAGCTCTTGAAAAATGCAAAAAATGTGGCTTAATATTTCCTCTTAGAGGGAACCCTTACTTGCTTAATTTGGTTCTCAAATAGCCATAAATAATTACACCTGATATTCATTAAACTTCAAATGTTTTCAGTGCCAAGCTAAAACTTGCGAGACTGAATGCAGAAAAGGCTGCTGAAGAATTGGAAAAAGAGAAACAAAAAGAAATAGAAAGAAGAAAGTTAGGTCAAGGGTTAAATAAATTGAGAGACTTGAAGGAAGAAATAAGAAATGAAGAATTAAAGAAAGAATTGAGGAAGCAAAAAGAAGAAGATCAGAAAGCAAGAGAGAGAGTCAGGAGAGAAATTGAATTGGACAGGTTCTCTCTCTTTTTATTCTTAGGAGTTTTTAACTGGCTGGGGAAGTATGGGTTTGTCGGAATTAATTACTTAAAGGGTGTATCAGATGTGTCAAGTTATTTTAGTGTTTACTAAATGTGATCAAATGAGTAAAAAATTGTTCTTGCTTATAAAGTCAAATTAGCTGATTTTAAATTCAGATTATAATTTTGTGAGTTTTACATTCTTTAAAAATCCTGTTATGTGTTATTATGTATATTTTGTTGTTTATAACTAATTTATGTGCTTTTGGATGTTTTGTGTTGTATGTATATTTTATTGTTTATAACTAGTTTATGTAATTTTAAATGTGTCTGTATTTGCAGAGAAGAACGTTCAAGAAAATATTACGGTGAAAAATCAGCCAAGGAAAAGGAGGAAAATTTCAAGCAGGAAGCTAAGGAAGCGGCTTTGAAGGAAAAACAAAGAATTGAGAATGCAAGCAAAATGTATGAATTATTTTTTAGTATAATAAAATCTTTATGCATACAATTATTATTAATATAACTGAAGTCTTGTAGGTTAATTTTTAAATGCTTGTTTAACTTCTTTTCAACTGCTCACGGCAGTTATTTTAGAATAAATATCTCTTGAGTTTCTTCTTATTTATTTATTCAGGGAGAATGCTCTCATTCAGTTTCGACTACCAGATGGTTCTCACATTAAAAACAGCTTCTCATCTTCTGATCTTCTCTTGTCTGCACATTCTTTCATCATGCAGGTTTACTATTGGGCTTTTTTATAATTATTTGTTAAGTTTAGAAATTGTTTTCGTGGATAAAAATTATAATCTCGTACTATAATGGTTTTGAAAATAAATTTATATTTCAAAATTACTTTTTGCTTGATTTCAATATGGTTTAAATTTTTGAAATATTTTCAAGCTGCCCCTATAATAATAATAATAATTTATGTGTTTCCAGAAACTGAATGGTTCATATAGAGATGTTAATCTATCAACAATATATCCATCAAGAACATTTGATACCGAAGATTACCGCAGAACTTTTCTGGAACTTAACCTTGCTCCTTCTGCAGTTCTTGTTGTTCTGCCGAAGGTTGTCTACTGTTTCTAACTAACAAAATTTACATCGTAATTTAATATTTCAAGTAAACCTTTTCTTATAAATCATCTTCAATTATGGTTGAAGATTATTTGCTTTGATTATCAAGTCAAATCAAATCAATAAAATCAAATTTATTTAACGCCAATGTCGTAAACGAATCTGAGGCGGGTGAACGTGAGATGAACTGACTAATTTAACTGGAAAAGATGAGTTTTTAAAGTATGTTTAAAGAGGGAAAGAGATGAAGCAGATTTGATATGGGAAGGAAGTGAGTTCCAAACCAGAGGAGCTGCAGCACGGAAAGCTCGTGCACCAAACTTAGTGTGTGAAAATTGGGGTTGAAGAAGAAATTGAGTTGAAGAGCGGAGCTGACGGGAGGGAGTGTATGGGTGTAGCAAGGTAGAGAGATATCTGGGAGTGGAGGTTGAAGCAGCCTTGAATGCTATTGTAGCAATTTTAAATTTAATTCTTTTATCCACTTAGTTAGATTTTTAGTTAATGTTATCAACAGAAATCATCATCTACTCTCTCATCACCTGTACTTTCTGATAGAAGCAACATTCTTGTTTCTTTTTTGACCAAAATCCTGCTGCTCTTCCAGTTTCTTATTTCTTTCATACTTCCATCATCTGCTGCCACATCTCAGACACCGAATGCAGAAGTTCCACAGAATCGCATGGAGGAAGGTCCATCAACTTCAAGTGCTCCGCAGAATTATGGAGGTGCCAGACCAAAAACATATACTAAAGAAAGGTTTAGCAATTCTTCTGATTATTATATAAAAATAACTACCTGGGTTACCTGGAGTTGCTCAGATTTTTTTACAGGTTTTTCTTTTGTTGTTTCTCTCTCTCATATTAATTTTCTTTTTCTCATGTTTCTTTTTCATTTTTTTGCTTTCTTTTTCTCATTCTATTTCTCTTTCTCTCTTTCTTTCTTTTTTTCTCTCTATCTTTCTTTCTCCATTTTTTCTCCCTCTTTTTGAACATTTCTTATAAAAGGTTTGATATGAATGTTTTTACTTATGTTGTTACTTTCTCTTTCTTTGTCCCTATCTCACTCTCGCTCTTTATCTCTTTCTTTTTTCTTATTTCTCTATCTCTCTCTCTCTCTCTCTCTCTCTCTCTCTCTCTCTCTCTCTCTCTCTCTCTCTCTCTCTTTCTCTTATTTTTAAAAAGCTTTTGTTGTCACTTTTTTCATTCTTAAAAACCTTGTCAAACACTTGTTTTCAAATCACCCTACAACAAAATTATTTTTCTATTATTTCTTTTTCTATTATTTTTTCAATCTCTCTTTCTCTCTTTTTTCCCTCTTTCTTTTCTCTCTCTCTCTCTCTCTCTCTCTCTTTCTTTCTATGTCCCTCTAAAGTTAAACATTTTTTTATAAAAAGTTACAAATTCCTGTTTTTACTTACAAACAATTTTATTCAAAATAATATTGATAATTAAAACACAGAAAATTTAATAAAATAATTAACTATTACTAAAAAAACTGTTTCATAAATAATTTTTCTGGTTTATTCATTAATTTATTTGAATCTATTTTCAGTTTAATTGGTTTCATGCAAAAAAATTAAACCTTAATTTTGTACTATTCACTTCAAGCATCAGAAGTATTAAAATTAGATAAAACATGTAGACATTTAATTTTTTGAATGTTTAATAGTTATTAATATATTTTTGATTATTAAATTTTGTCATTTTGATAATTTTACGTATATCAACTGTAATGTCTCTTAACACTATGTTGCTATAATTTCTCCAAAATAGGCGTTGCAGAGCTTCAAACTTATTTATCTCAGTAAAAACTGAAATAATTTCAATTCTTAAAAGCCCATGTCACTCCTAGAAAGCTTGTCTTTCTGTTGGAACTTTCACTTTGCTCCTAAACTCCTCCTTTTAGTCAGGCATTAAGCATATATGTTTATAAGAGAAGGGAAAAATATAATTTTTGTAAAAAAGTTATAAATTTGTTTAATTTAATTTATTTTTTAAATAAATGACAGTCAAGGACTTCGCCAGAGAAAAGAAGGCAACATCCATAGGTTAACAGCTGATGATGATGATGATGAACAAGCTACATGGAATGGTAATTCTACTCAGCAGATGTAGAAGATGCTATGTGCATGATTGTGGATGTGGGGAAAGAAGCATTTGAATGATTAAATTAGCTTGGAATTTGTTTTTATTGTTAATTCATTCATTAAGGAACTAATGTTGCAAGTGATTTTTTTTCTGCTCAGAAAATCTGGTTGAAAGTTTATTTCGTTTTGTCAGTGTGAAGGCCTAAATGATGTTTGATATATCAATTTGGAAATTATGTTTGATTAGCCTATAATAAATAAGTTAGAAAATTGAATAGAACCGGTTATACGTTCAGACGAGTAATAAAGGGTGTGTTCATATTCTTTTTTTTCTTGTAGCTGCCTTTGTTAGGAAATATGACTCAATTGGGTCCACAGTGAAAAGTGCTTAGGATTTATTTTCGAGACCGTTTGTTTAGGTGCTTCTGCACTTGATAATCACATATAAATAAATTAAAAACTCAGTTTATTAAAATGTTTTATAAAAAACTGTCTCCAAATGATTCATTTGATTTTTTATCATTTCTTTGGCATTTATCAGACTGTTCAGGTCTAGTTCCAGGTGGCAGAACATTCCAGCCTAGGCTTAGTGATTGTGTAGCTTATTATGTTGGTTCAACTGTTTTGAACAATACAAAAGCTTTGTAGCAGTTTTCCATGCCAAAATTTTCTTTAGCTGAAGTTAATCAATTTTTTTATAGATGCTCTGATGTCTATCATTCTCATCAAGGTTAATCAAAATATTTGTTCCTGCCCTTGAGTAGAAATTGTAACAAAATACTTTTCTGATGAGCCAGCTTAGATTTAACTGGACCTGGGGGTTACTCGTGTCAATCCGACCCCACTTATTGGTACCAAACTGACCCTAAGTCGAAAACTTGTAGGCCTAACTAAAATGACGACTTGGCATAAAAATAACTATTTTGGTTTTTGAGATATGCGATTTTTTTTCAATTTAATTTCCAGTTGACTTCTGACATGTCAAACGCCGATGTGGTTGCCGACAAATGACTAAATCTGCGATGACCTCCATTTCTTTCGTCATATTTGGTTAAAGAATTAGACTCTTTAAAACGACATCACAAACTGCTTAAATGTAAATGTTTGGTAATTTATAAAGCGCCTTTTACAGAGCTCAGAGGAGCTGTTCTTTTACATGCCCCACGGAGAGAAATGATTTTACCCGCTAAGTTTTTCGTTGACATGGACTTCTGGGCAGTGAGTGCGAGTCGAACCCACTCAGCTTACCGCACTTTCGTCGTTATTCTTCCAATAAAAATCATGTAGGTGCATTTGATCAATGTTTTTTATTAAAATTTGAAAAAGTTTTCTATTAAAATTTGAAAATGTTTTCTATTAAAATTTTAAAAAGTTTTCTATTAAAATTTGAAAATGTTTTCTATTAAAATTTTAAAAAGTTTTCTATTAAAATTTGACTTCTCATTTTCAACTCCCGGTTCTAAGTTTCCAAGTCGTTGACGCAACCGGTCGGCGTCCAAAAAACGCATTCTTTCTGTTGGACTTTTGTAAATTTATTATAAAATGCTAGTATGTGCACTGAGGTAATATTTAGACGTTATTAACACAATATGACATGGGGGAATGTTTTCCCCTGCCCCCCTCGCTACGTGTCCGTTACAGCTGCGAAAACGTAAACACACGAAGACCGGTGTGCGATTCAAAGATCGTGCGGTATTACTGTGTTCGTATTGCTTGCTTGCGTGCCGCTTTTGTGCCTGTCGTTTGTAAAAATGTTTGAACAATTTAGTTGTATATTTTTATTAGTTGTTTTTAGTTTTATGCCATTGTTTGCTGACTCGAATGAGTTGCAGTGTGGAGGTAGTTTTAGTCTTAGTCTTTTATTAGTTTTTAAGTTTTTATTAACTTACTATTTTAATTGTATTTTAATTTTTTCTTTGTAATAGTAAGTAAGTATGCTAATAATTTCAGAATATACAAAATAGGTAAATAAAACGGTAAAGGTTCCCTTGGACGGCCCGTGCCGAAAAATAATCGTATTATTTTTATTTTGTCACAATAACATAAAAAAACAAATTTAATACCAATTTTAATTTAAAAAAAAAACATTTATCGTAATTTGAGAGACTTTGAAAACGTAAGTAGTACCCTTTCAAGCCCTATTTACATCGTAGTTGTGAGTGGTGAGGTACGATGATCGTATGAATGAAATGAATAAAAAATAAATAAAATTAGTTTATAATAAAATTTTATTTATAAAACAAACTATCAGTTGTAAATAAAAATTCCATTAAAATTTTAAAACTCACCGCCCGGTAAATCGGGACGGTTTGCAAGAAGTAAGAAAATTGGAAATTATTAAACTAAGTTAACTTCTTTAAATAAACGAAATTTCAAATTTTTAATAAAGAAAAAATAAATGTTAAAAAAAGTAGTTTATTCGAAGCAACGTCGAAATTTGAATATTTGTAAGCGAACATTGTGTATTTGCGTCGTTTAAACTTTTCCTTCAAATCCTTCGTTCAAACTTATCCTTAAAACTCAAACGTACATAAATTGTAATTACATTATTTATTTTTTTATATGACATTTTCCCATTTTAAATAAATTACTTATACTAATTATCATAATTTTTAAACTAGTGTTTACTTTTAATCGTGTTTATAGTTAATTATAGCCGAGAATTATGTATTAATCCGCCACACGGGCCGTCCAAGGGAACCTTTACCAATAAAACAACCTCTTGAACGTAATTACCCAATAAACTTTTTATTAGAGTTTTAGTAGTAGTTTTTGGCTTATTAGTTAGTTGTTAAATGGTTAGAAAACAAACAAAGGAAAAACGAGTGTTTCAACACGAACTTTGATTTCAAATACACTCGATTTAGAAATACGAAAGATTTTCAAATTAAGTTTTTTTTTGTTTTTTTTTATTGAATCATGTATTGTCATCCAATATAAAGCTATGCTTAAAGTTTCAGCTTCTTAGCTAGTTAAAAAGCTGGTTAAATTTTACATGCAAGATTTGCGTATAGAGAAAGCCACACACACACACAAACAGAGATTGTAACCTAAATAAAAGTTTGTAAAAAGCTAATGTTTAAAAGGTCAAATCAGTTAAAGTAACAATTTCAAAATTTAAAATTAAAGTCTATTTAGTTATTAAGTTAGTTAAATTACTGTTAATGGTAGTTGCTGTCAAATTAATAATTTTTTAGTTGTTTTTAAAATTAATTTACTTTGTGCTCATCTAGCCTGTTTGGCATTAGTGGATGAGGTCCAACATGAAATAGGCCTGGTAGATCCTAAAAAGCTAATACAAGTTGGAAGCTTTAGAATTGATCCCCAAGGGAATCAAAAATTAAATAAGGTTGATATATGTTTTTTTATTTATTGTCTATTAATAGAGCATTCAATAATTTACTGTTGAAGTTTACTTGTATTTGTTAGCCTAGTTTTATTAAACAGAAGAGTTATCTTTGGTAGCTGTGTCTGACCTGATTTAAAATGTTCAAAAGAGTGTGCCTCTTGGTTATTAGATTTGAATCGCTAATGGACAAGGAAAGTCTCTAGTCATCACACAGCTAATGTATCTGTACTTTTATTACTGCCTTGTTTTTCTAGATTCCTTTAGCCAAGTCTGAAGTACATCTTTATGAAATTTTTGAAAATATTTGCGAAAAAATGCAAGAATATGGAATAAGCACCACCGACGAAGGAGACAGTGTTTATTTACGATACAGGTCTCGTGATGGAAAGTCTTCTGGAATTGTTCGTCCGTTGATAGATCGGCCGGAAAAATTTAAATATGCAGTTAGTGAGAAAATTTAATTTGTTCAGATTTTTTACAGAATGATATATCTTTATTGCAGTAAAATGTTTCATTTTTATTTAACTTTAGTGTCACAGTTTAATAGAAGAGTATGAAGAAGAAATTATTCGTGCCTTCCAATCAGAAAATGAAGATTACTATGAAAACATCTGTATAGATATGACAAGTAATTTTTTTTTGCAATTATTGTTATTGATGTGTAAAAATTTATCATTATTCAGATATGTAGAAGTCCTACTCACATTTTAGGTTTCTGTACTGGGCACAATGTCACACAGTTTGAGGACTTCAAGCTCAAAGTCAACTATGTTGACATATCTCAAAATGTGGACAGCCCTTCACCACAAGATGATAGTGACCGTGATGGTGATGATGATCATGATCATGATGATAGTGAGCATAGCAAAAATAATGATAAAGAGGCTTATGAGGAAGAACAGATTAAGGGAGAGTTGTGATTATGAAGATTATATTTTTCACACTCTGAAATTCGATAATTCATAGCTATTGATCTTACATTGAAGTTTTTTTCGAGAATTGTTTTTATTGTTTCATCAACTGAGAATTCTTGGTCGTCTGTTTTGAATCGTATGTTGAAAAATGTCTGATCTAGAATTGCTACAATATTCAACTGTTTTTCTTTTGTTCACCAGAGAGTATATACTTAGGCTTAATTGAGGTTATACAATAAGAAGGGTGCTGCTGTGTGTAATGTTTAATCGCAAAATTGTTAATATTTGTCGCGTTATTTTAAGATGTTCATAATCTTAGTTTCAGTTCTCTGTAATTTGTATATTTCTTATTATGTACAATGCTGGCTGTAACGCTTTCATACAACAGGCTGGTAGCAGTGGATTGTTGACATGTTGATTGATAGTTATTTACTGAATTTTGACCCACCTTAAAATAACGATGATTCCAGCTTTTTGTTAGTATTATTTTAAATAACGGAAGTCAAACTGCATGATTGCTCTGCTAAGCAGCAAACAGTTCCAGGTAGGGGAGACTAGTGCTGAATGGACCTTTAGCTTTAAAAATTCAATTTTCATCTGATTACAACCAAATTTTAAATATAGATTGCTTTTAGACAGATGTACATGTTTACTTCTTGTTGCAAAAAAAATATTGAGGTCAAGACGTCTAAAAGTTCTATCGTAGGTTTTTTGTAAAAAAAAGTAATTTTTATGGACTTCAACTTTTGTCAAATTACATATCACAGAGACACACTAATTTTTTTTTATTTAATACAGAAATAATACATAATAAAACTAGTAACTTTTAATTAACAATTGCCCGTTTTCTGCAACGAACTGTCCGCAACGAATCGTCCTGCGACGAATTGTCCGGACACCCCCGAATCTTATCTATATTCACAACTGACAAACATAGCAATAATTTGTTTACGTTTTCTTGTCATTAACGTCATTATGGTCGATAAGAGTTCATGGACACGTAATCAATGGTCAGCTGTGACTCTGTGACAATAACCAGCAAAGATTGAAGACGTGAGCAATTTCGCAGTCTACCAAGGGACAAAGAATACTTTTTTCCGTCTGATTGAAACAATCCTAGTATTTAATACTGCAGCTTAAAGTCATGTTCAGCTCTAAAGTGTCTGCTGACCTTACTCTGCAGAACGATAAAAAAAGAAGTGTCTTGTGTTGATGTTCTTCCTGTGAGAGAAAAAAAAACCTAAAAAAGGAAAATTTAATTTCAATTCCTTTTGTTTGGTTTTACTTTACTTGCATGACAGAAATACAAGATATCTTACAACGGGCTGCATAACCACAAAAATAAAAATTAAAAAAAAACTAAAACAAATTTATGGACCCCCTTACAAATTTCCTGGATCTGCCGCTTGCGTAGCGTATGTTGCAGCCACCTGAAAGAGAAAATTATGGACCCCCTTACAAATTTCCTGGATCCGCCACTGGCGTAGCGTATGTTGCAGCCACCTGAGTGAGAAAATCGAGAGGGAGAAAAACCTTTAAAAACTCCGTGCACCGCAGGTAAATCTGCTAGTAAGTCTATTAACTAGAAAAACCTTTACCACAGCTTTCTAAATACTTGATATGTAAAGCATATGAGGATGAAAAATATAAGAAAATTTCAGATTAATATAGAAAAATCGAAGTTTTTGTTATAAATCCTAGATTTGAAAAATTAATTTGTGCTTTCTTTCAATGAACTTTAAACTGATGGTTTTATTCCACTGAAAAAATTGTAATATTTTAATTAAAACTGTAATTAGTTTAATTTTATATTTAATTTATATTTTTCCAATCGATCTGAAAATTGAATATAAAGCATTGTCATTGACAATAATTTAATAAACCAAATTTTAGCTTGATTGGATGACGGGAAGTATGTTTTCTAAGGGTCAAAAGATACCAAAGCATGGCCCAAACAAGAAAACACGGTGAAGTTAGTATAAAATTAGCGGGGTCACCCGACGTTGCCCAGGATTTTTAGAGTTTTTTTTTTATCATTTTTTCTCTCTCTCGCTCCTGTTTCCATCCCCGCTTGCTATCCCTCTCAAGCTTGCTCTCATTATTTCCATCACCGCTTGCTCTCGTTTCCATCACCGCTTGCTCTCGTTTCCATCCTCGATTGGTCTCTCACTCCCGCTTGCTCTCCCGCTCCCATTCGTTCTCCCGTTCCCGCTCCCATTCACTCTTCAGTTCCCGATCCCATTTGCTCTTCCGTTCCCGCTCCTACTCGCTTTTCCAATCCCGCTCGCTTTTCCAATCCTGCTCGCAGGAGCGTCATTTCAGAAAAACTTGGGGGCAAACATTTTTAAAAACCCACAAATTTCAAAATTTTATCTTCGTAATGCTACCTTCTTCCCAAAGTAGAAAATAGTTGATAGCCAGGGGGAAGTCGTAGATACTTTTTCCAAAATCATTCAGAACCAGTGGCGGATCTATAGGGGGCGATGGGGGCGATCGCCCCCTACAATAGTAAGAACATTTTTTTAACAATTAAAGAAATTTGTATTTGCAGCCCTTTATTACTGCTTATAAGAAAGCACACATAGTCATCAAAAACGTTTAACTTTTAATTTCGTAAAATAATTTTACAAATTATACTTTGAAGTTATTGATACACAATTTATTGAAATTCTAGAATGTTTAGTTTGTTAAACTAGTGTTCTAGTAAAACAATTTATAGCACAAAATCTGGTTTGTTTTTTGTTCTCTGTTTTATTTATCTGAAAATATTTTTAAATTCTTAAAAACTTTAATTACTTAGTTTTCACAAATCTATATATATAAAAGAACATGTCCTGACTGACTGACTGACTGACTGATAATCAACGCTGAGCTCAAACGCTTCATCCTAGGAACGTGAAATTTGGAACTTATATTACTTTTATTGCTTAAGCATCCACTAAGAAAGGATTTTTGAAAATTTTGCTCCTGAGGGAAACAAACTGGAAAACAAACTTTTTTCTAAAACATTGTATATCTCGAAAACCAAAAATGAGGAGATTTTGAAATTTGGTATATAAATTCTTTTTGAAAAATAAAAAAATACGTGTTTCACCATTTTTTGAAAATTCGGTTTCCCGGACCTCAAATGTGGGTTGGAAAATTGGGTTATTTGGTTTTTAAAGTAGCTGCTACTCAAAAACTGTGAATGCTACGGGAGTAAAAATTAGTATTTAGTTTCTACTCCAAAAATAATGATATACGTGTTTTACCATTTTTTACAAATTTGGTTTCCAGGACCTTAAATGTGGGATGGACAATAGGATTACTTGTTTTTTAAAGTAACTGCTACTCAAAAACTGTAAATACCACAGATGTAAAAATTAGTATTTAGTTTCTATTCTAAAAATAAAGATAAACGTGTTTTACCATTTTTTAAAAATTTGGTTTCCAGGACCTTAAATGTGGGTTGGAAAATTGGGCTATTTGGTTTTTAAAGTAGCTTCTACTCAAAAACTGTTAATGCTACAAAAGTAAAAATTAGTATTTAGTTTCTACTCTAAAAATAATGATATACGGGTTTCACAATTTTTTGAAAATTTGGTTTCGAGGACTTCAAATGTGGGGTGGAAAATAGGGTTATTTGGTTTTTAAAGTAACTGCTACTCAACAACTGTAGTTGCCACAGATGTAAAAATTAATACTTAGTATCTACTCAAAAAAAATCTTTTTGTGAAACCCGGGAGGTTCGGGAAACCAAATTTGTAAAAAATGGTGAAACACGTATATCTTTATTTTTAGAATAGAAACTAAATAATAATTTTTACATCTGTGGTATTTACTGTGCTGCTACTCAAAAACTGTGAATGCTACAAAAGTAAAAATTAGTATTTGGTTTCTACTCTAAAAATAATGATATACGTGTTTCACCATTTTTTGAAAATTTGGTTTCCAGGACTTCAAATGTGGGGTGGAAAATAGGGTTATTTGGTTTTTAAAGTAACTGCTACTCAACAACTGTAAATGCTACAAAAGTAAAAATTAGTATTTAGTTTCTACTCTAAAAATAAGGATAGATGTGTTTCACCATTTTTTGAAATTTTGGTTTTCATGACCTCAAATGTGGGGTGGAAAAAAGGTTTCTTTGGTTTTTAAAGTAACTGCTACTCAAAAACTGTGAATGCTACAGATGTCAAAATTAGTATTTAGTATTTACTAAAAAATAATGATATAAATGTTTCAACATTTTTTAAAAATTTGGTTTCCAGGACCTCAAATGTGGGGAGGAAATAAAAGTTATTTGATTTCAAAATAACTGCTACTCAAAAACTGAAAGTGCTACAAATGTAAAAATTAGTATTTTGAAGTTTTGTGCCAGTTAAAAGTAGCTAAGTCCAGTTTATCACCGGCCGGGCCAAGCCGTTATTTTAGAGTCTTCACACGGGCCAGGCCAAACCCTAAATCAAAGTGGGACGGGCCGAGGTTTTTCACCAAGTATATAGATATTTTAGTGATTTAAGGGTCTTCAGTTGGGCCGGGCCAAACCTGAAGTCAAGGTGGGACGGGCCGAAGTTTTTCATCAAGTATATAGAACTTCTAGGACATTCTAGGCCTGTAAGAATAGGCCCAGCTGTGCCGGGCCAGGAGTTTGGGTTTTTAAAACGGGCTGGGCTAAGTTTTCGACGGGCGGCCGAGACCTAAAAAATTGATCTCTACTATGGATGCACGGTTCAAACTCTCTAATTTCATGCGAGCGAAGCCGCTACGGGCACTGCTAGTAAAAAATATAAAAACATTGACCACAGTCTTCTAAATACTTGATATGGGAAGTACATGAGGCATGAGGATTAACAAGTGAAAGTTAATTAAAAAAATTAAAAACATGCTTTTAAGAAAGCTGAAAAATTTCATAGTGACATCGTATCCTAAAAATATTAACCTGGTGAATAGTAAACAAAAAATATTTCTAGTTACTATGACGACGAAAACTTTGTCGTCATTATCATATGCTTTATTAATTTACTTTTTTAATAATTTTTGTTTCTTAAATTCTTTTTGTATAATTAAACTGAAATTTTCTTAAAGTAGGTGACTTTAATAATTACCGTAAAACGGGGTGACTTTGCCCGTGCGGGTGACTTTGGCCCAAAATAAATCAACCTATATTTTAAAGTACAAATTATATTTCTATGAACAATTATGCTAAAAAGGTGTGCATAGTAGTGATGTATGGCGTGACCTAGCGAAAGTTTAAAAAAAAAAAATTTTTAATATATTTTTATGCGTTTAAAGGCTGGGCCAAAGTCACCCGCACGGGCAAAGTCACCCCGTTTTACGGTATCTTCCGAGTTTCGAAACGTCCGCGGAGATTTCATGGACATCCAGACAAGTGAAAGTTAATAAAAAATGAAGTTTTTATTATAAATCCTCGATTTAAACAATAATTTTTGTAGTGGTTTGAACAGGGGCTTCATTTCAGCAAAACCTTAGGACGGCAAACAATTTATAAAACCCACAGATTCCAAATTTTTTTTAATGCTATATTTTTCTTCCAAAACTTTCGGATAGCCGGTAGCCGGGGAGGGGGTAGTCGTTGATACTTTTCAAAAAAATTATTAAAACTTCATAGACTTTTTTCCAAAAAAAAACTGGCACTGGAGAACAAAATAAGTTGTAGTTAGTGATGGATTTATGGAAAACCCCACATCGTGTGCCCCCTTTCATCAGCTAATTTTGGAGGCAAAAGTGTTGAAGGTTTTCACAAAAATTTTGGAAAAGTACCTACTACAATTGCTCCCCCCAATCATTAGCTCTGTTTGGTAAAACAATTTACAGATATGATTTTCTAGGGGCGTATTCCTTAGACTTTGCCCAGGATGCCAAAAACTCTAGCTACGCCACTGCAGTTACTGGGTGGTTTTGACCTATTTTTTAAATTTGTGTTTATATTGTTGTAAGCAGCTTATTTATTTCTCAAACCCCTGCACATTTTTTAAAACCTGAACCGTTATATAGATACAAAATCCCAAGCTCGGTCCTGTTGATTTTCATTACCACAAAAACCCATGGCTCAACTAAATAGCCTTGAGGCTCAAACTGTCGACCTAACGATTGACAGGCGAACGCTCTATCGCTCTGCCACCAGCGCATTGTGTCCAATCGACCTGAAAATTTAATAAATGCATTGTCATCGACAACAATTCAATACATTAAACTTTAGCATGATAGGATGACGGGAAATGTGTTTTTTTTAAAGATGTTCCATAAATCACACAAAAGCCTGGCATTTCCTCAAGCCAGAATCCAACCGTCGCAAAATAGCCAAGGAAAAGTAGCTTCTCTCCCAATGCCTGACCGAGGTTGTGCAATTACATCACTTCCCTTGGCACAGGGCAGCATGGTTCTTTGCTAAACAGGAAATGGCTCTTCCAGTCCTCAATACCATACGTATATATACTCTTTTCTTCTTGTGATTTTTTGTTTTCATTTTTGGCTAATTTAATCTTAGCGGACGGCAATTTTGAGAAGCCGGCAAAAACAGATTTTTGAGGCGCAAATTTTGAGAAAACAGTGAATTAGGTTTAACTGCCCGCTTATTGACTCTGTTAGAGCAGGAGTGGATTAAGTTTCACCCACATATGTTATAGAATAAGTATATAAACTCTTCCTGTGATTTGCACTAGGCAAAATGGCATACCCATGGAGCTGTCGAGGGGGTCTCAAAGCAAAGAACTGTTGGAGCTAGAGAGCGTATAATTTAATTATCGCTATTTTAAAATATGCTGTTATTTTGAGTTAAATTTAATTTTGTTCATGTTACATAATAAATTACAACTAATAAATATAATTGAACGAAAATTAATGAAATTGACGTAATTCTATTTACGGACCATTAGATGGACCATAAAAGGATTTTAATATCACTCGATAAAAAGGTAGGGTCTAAATACTTATTCTATAATGTGTTTTTACCGTCCCCATGTTCCTGTGAAAGATCTTGTTTCTAACAGTCCAGAATTGAAACAAAATGTTATCAAGATAAGTTTAATATTTAAATTCAAGATCACTGGTCAGATTTATTTGGGGGATTCGTAGTGGTTATAGTTGTTTCGGATCAGTTAAATATGGATAATTTTATTTGTTTATTATCAGTTTTTTTCGCTTTATTTAATATCAACGATGTTCGTCTATCCTGATTTAGGCACCTGATTGTCTAAAACCTGCAGGTCGCGGGTTCAGAGCCCAGCGCAATTAATTATGAATGTTTTTATGATTGAAATCCTCACTGAGATTGCAGGATGAGGATACGATAGGAAGAAATCACGCATGTATCAGATCTAATTACTTGTCGGAAGGCCCTATACGTCGTGTAGATGTATCAATAATGCGACCATAATTAATAATGACGGCGATGGTAGGTTTTCGATTCTTATCTTGTTTGTGCGTGTCCCGATGACGTTTCAAGTGCTGACGTGAATCAAGACTTTCTTTTCTATAGAAACAGGAGAACGAAGTTTCAACTGCGAACCTTTCAAAATTAAATGAAAGTTTAAAAGACAGTCAAAAATGTTTAATTTGGTGTTTGAGCTGCTGTAACATAACATTTTTTAAAATCATATCGCCGGTGAATGAATTTTGTCTGCTTATACTGCTATGATGTGGTCGGGTCCGTACGGCCATTCCATGAGAAAAAAACTTTAAAACAATCAATTCGATGCACCGACTGATATGACGAGGTGTCGAATTGGTTGTTAGGGGTGGCTTGGTGCCAATATGAGGGAATCAGGAAAATTCATCTAATGCTTCTGTATAATTTACGATTTCTATCCTGTCGATTGCAAGTCAATGACTTAGTTTCTGCTTAATCTAGTTTCATTAACGATCATTCCCATTGAATAAATTATGCTTTTGAGCAATTCGCTCATACGGGTGCGTGCGGTGCTACTTAAAATATAACGTAAAATAACCGGAAAGTCACAAAATAAAGCAAAAGACACTTTGTTTAAATACAAACGTTTTAACAATATAATGATAATTATATCAGAGTTAGAGACATTGAATAGAAAATATGTATTCCAAAGAAGAGCTTTTCAAAGGGTGCACGTGCAGTATGCGGCAGTCAATTGATCGTTACTGTATGGGAGGGTTGAGAATTGTTCTAAAACGATTCGAGCTGAAAGGAGCCGACACTTCTAACTCCTCATTTATCAACCATCTGTCATGTCTATAATATTTTTAATTTCTTCAACTCGCCGACGTGCAAGTGCATGACAGATAGGTATTAAAGTATAAAACTAAGCGCTTCATTTCTACAGCAGACGCAAGCGCTGCCGTACCACTTAAGGATATTTTGGCACGCTACTTTATGTGGGCATAAACTGCACTTTCCCGGTTTTGCATGGTTTTCGTCTCAAGAATTGATATATAAAAAGAAAGCGCTTCATATTTTGTCTCCTGTCTGGGGCTGCAAGGCTCCGATTTTTCGCAGACGCCTAAATCCAGATGCCAACTTCCTTTTCTACTTATTTTGTCAGACGACGATAGTGTTTTATAGTGGACTGCGTCCAAAGGAAAAAAAATTATGGCGCCGATTCAACAATTGAAAGAAGAACTGCTTCTTAAACAATGGACATTTTAAGGAGTCCATAAAAACAAACAGAACCCGCGTTGAAGCACGAATCGAACAAAACAGTGTCGGGACATCGAATGCGAATGCGCCGCGCGACTAGTGCAATAAATTATTGGCAGCATTTATAAAAAGAAAAAATGATTAATGAACAAGAAGGTGTTACATGGCAAATAAATAACAGGCCGCAGTGACACCTCACCACTCCTTCGCTGGCGTCGCGTGTGCAAGGACGGACCCTTATTTTCACTATCACACATGAAAATTGTCAACAAGGCGTCAAAATCCAAACGGAGATTTTGATCGCAGATGGAATTCATGAATGATTTGGTTTAAATATTCATGAACCGACTGCACACAACAATGAACCAATCAAGAATTAAACACGAACGTACTTTCTGATTTTCTTTTCATTTTCTCTATGTTTTCTTGTAGAGACAAGAACATTGTAACTGCACGTTATTTGTACTGCATAAATAATCAAATAGATAGGTGTGGTTTATACACATGCAGTATATATATATATTATATATATATATTATATATATATATATATATATATATATATATATATATATATATATATATATATATATATATATATATATATATATATATATATATATATATCAGTAGTGTGGTCTGTTGCGCAGGTCAAATCGATATTGGATTGTTATTTCAAGGAGACTAACAAGAAACTCTATACATCTGATTATATTTTATTTATCAATAAAGTTAAATTATGTTGTTATTCGACGACGGTCATTAAATTGGAAATTGCAATTCTAATCTATGGTTTCTGTTTTAGGAAATTATTTATACCCCTTCGTAGGGAGGGAAGACCCACCCAAGAGAAAGAAAACCCCCCCCCCCCAAGAAAAGTGTAGAGCCTTCTATACTTCCGATTAAAGCTTCCTGCCAAAGCTTTCTCTATTACTATAAACCCTATTGTTGTTCATGTAAACTTCTGATAACTTATTACAAATTAACAATCCGAACAAGTACCTAATTTTTATAAATAGGCAGTGTTTAATTAACAAGCTAACAATCAAGAAAAATTCAATGTATTGGACCATATTTCCTTTAAACGGAAAAATGGCATGTTTGTCGACAATATTAACAAGACATTGAACTTGGTAACAAAGGTTATGTCTACCTGTTAAACAGCCTCGCTGAGTAGTACCTCCACAGCTATAAACAACGTTTTGCGCTAAATTTAGTAACTCACCAAATTAAAACATTGAACTAGCAGACCACCTTTCTTCACCTTCAACTGACCTCTCACCTGTCTAGCCTTTATAACTCTTCATGTTATCAATGTATTTCTAACTTTATTCACATACTTTAAAAGATTTCGGAATTAATAAACATAAACAATACGAAAACTGAACACTATTCTTAGTAAAACACTTTGATATTTTGAAATCATATTGCTACATTTCACAATGTGACTCTCCTTTCCCAGCTAATTTTCGGGAAACAACACTT
>OZ022239.1:13822269-13899769 GCA_963978895.1 Erpobdella octoculata
TGGTGTGAGGAGGGGGGTTGGTGTGAGGAGGGGGAGGATCGTTATTCGCACGAATCTCATGGCAAATTCGAATATTTTTCGACTAAATTAACTCGCTCCCCGTCTACACTTCATTAAAAGGATATAAAGCAATATATTTAATTTTAAAGCTATTATTTGCTTTCTTGAACGGCATGGTGTTTCATGAGGCAAAATAACATGGCCCCCACTCCTTCAAATGTTTGCACTTTACAAAAGCCTCCTGTAATAATTATAAGCAAAACAGCAAATTTGAGTTTTAAATTTCTCATTTCATTCCGAAAACTCTCCCATGAAAATTAATTTTTGAGGTCATGTGACCATATCAGACTCTTCGACAGAATGACATGTTACTGGCTACAATGGAGATTGAAAGACTCTCAGAATTGAATGATGGAGGACTAAAATGTAATAAGTTTTAGTCGGAAAAAGTAAATTTTTTGTGAACAATTTAACTTATTCGAAGTATAAAATTTCTGAAAAGGAAGAATGCATGAAAGTTAGTATATATATATATATATATATATATATATATATATATATATATATATATATATATATATATATATATATATATATATATATATATATACTATATAGTATATATATATATATATATATATATATATATATATATATATATATATATATATATATATATATATATGTATGTATATGTATGTATATGTGTAACTTCAGTCGGTAGCAGTGGAATCAAATAATTTTTAGTAAGATAAAGTAATAGTTACAGAGATAGATGCACAATGACGAACATATCCACCGTTATGAGCAGAAATACGCACATACAGAAACAATACAGGGAAATACAAAGAGAAACGCAAAACTAATTAGATTTCTGTGTGTTAGCTTCTATCGCATGGCATCATGTGCCTACCTTGATAACCCCGTCTGTGATTGAAATATTATTAATCTAACACCGACCAGTAAGGCAGCAAAACAATATTAATAAATAAATAAATTAATTAATTAAAAAGCAAACTAAGTGTAAATATTAGTAACAAAGAAACAGTAAATTCGATAGACTGGAAAAATAGCTTAAATTGTAGAAAAAAAATTGTTCTACAAAACGAATTTGAACGCGTAACGAATTTGAGTAAGATATACTCATGGGAGAGTTGAACAATACCAAATACCATCATGTGTTGTTGTGGTGGTCTGGGTTGTGTGGACGTACGTTAGATGCGTGTGAGTGCGTGCGTGTCTGTGCGTGTGTGTGCGCGCGTAGGTGTGCTAACTGCTATGTGTAAAATGACGTGCAGCTAAGCTATATATGTTATAATGTGTTTGTTTGTGTCTGGGTTTGTAAGTGTGAAACGATTTGGATGTGGATGAAGTCAGTAGCAATTTCATGGATGATGTAAAAGGTTATCAAAGTTGCCAGAATTTGTTGACTTGATTTTGTAGATGAAAGTTAGGGGAAATGAATGAAAAAGAAAAAAATAGAGAAAATAAAAGAAAAAATGAATTTATGACAAGATTAAAAGTTAAGAGTACGAAAAGGACCAGAGAAGGAGGAAGAGAGAGAGAGAGAGAGAGAGAGAGAGAGAGAGAGAGAGAGGGAGGGAGAGAGAGAGAGAGAGAAAATGGAGGTGAGTGTAGGGCATGAAATTCGTGATTACATCTCGTTAGTAAGCTCACAGATTTTTATTAATGAATTATAAATAAATCATCAATATAATACTAATCACGTGCAACTGTGTTGTGTACTTGTTCATGTGTTACATAAAATGGAAAACTATACGTGATAAAAATTTCAATCTTTTTCTTCATCCTTACTCTATTCATCCCTCATCCGTCCGTACATCCATCCGTCCATCCGTCCGTTTGTCCGTTTGTCCGTCTGTCCACCCATCCATCCATCCATCCATCCATCCATCCATCCATCCATCCATCCATCCATCCATCCATCCATCCATCCATCCATCCATCCATCCATCCATCCATCCATCCATCCATCCATCCATCCATCCATCCATCCATCCATCCATCCATACCTTTATCAAACTGTTTTGGAGCGTTCAAATAATTGTCCTCCAGAAACAATGAGAAGACCCCAGAAGGCAGACACACGCACACACATACAAACACACAGACAGGCAAGCGTATTTTAACACGGTTGAATTCCATTGATTATTAAAGTGATGACGTTGCGGAAGATGACAAAGTCCTTCTTTCATTCTAAACAGGAAAACCATTAAAAAAATTATAAAGCTATCCATTATGATTCTCATTATTATTACTAATAATAACATTGTAGACGCACGCAAGTTTTTGTTACAACAATGGAGCGTTTATTAATACGCGATTTGCTTCTTACATGAATCTCGCTTCAACTATTTCAAAAATGGAGGAAGAGTTACTTAGAGGAGTGACTTTGAAATAAAGTAATTTATAAACTAATTAAATTAGATGAAATTCTGCCTTCCTTTATTTTATTATTAAAATCATCATCATCATCATCATCATCATCGTCGTCGTCGTCGTCATCATCATCATCAGCATCATCATCATCATCATCATCATCATCATCATCATCATCATCATCATCGTCGTCGTCATCATCATCATCATCATCATCATCATCATCATCATCATCATCATCATCATCATCATCATCATCATCATCATCATCATCATCACCATCATCATCATCATGCATCATTATCATCATCATTATCGTCATCGTCATCGTCATCTTCATCTTCATCATCAATCATTGTCATCTATTCCATCACGTGCAAATATTGTGACATTAATGTAGAGAACAAAGACAAGTTTTAAAACTTCTATCTTAAATACTTTTTCTTCACTTAAGATTTTTTAAACACAAATAAAGCAACCTCTACGTACATCAATAAACTGACACTTTTACATGCTATTATTAACTTTCACTTGTCCGGGTCTCCATGGGATGTCCGCGTACGTTTAGAAGCTTGCCGAGGGGGGCAAGTTTCTATTTTTTTTCTCTTCGTCTCTTTTCTCATTTGAGCCTCCAAAAAATTTTTGAAATTTTGAAATTTAAAAAAAAATTAGGTATAGGTATAGAATACAATTTTCAGTTAATTTTATTTTATTTTACATCATGATAAATATTCCAAAATGTTTCAAAAATACGCTGAAAATTACAAAAATGCTTTAGTTGGAAAGGTTTATATCTCCTACACAGCCAAACTGTCATTGTTGGATAGAAATTTGTGTAATTTTAAGGCTTTGCAGGAAAGGTTGGAAGAAAATGAGAGGAAACAATCAAACAATAAGCAATCATCAGTAAAAGACCATAGTTATGTTTTTTGAAGGCCCATTTACACAACAGCCCCACCACTGCCAACAATTATACTTGAGCTTATTAACTAATACATCTTGTAAAATAAAAATGATCGAGAATAACCTACTGAATGTATATCAAATTAATTCTTTTCTTGTTAGTATTTTCATGTACAAATATGACAACCATATGGTACCGTCGTCATTTGATAACCTTTTCACAAAATCGTCTCATGTACATTCTCATGATGTGCGTTCTTTGCATTGCTTTCGGTCTGATTTTGCTCGAACAACTCTCAAAACATTCTCCATAAAGTGTTTTGGTCCGCGGTTGTATTCAAGTATTCCGATAAAAATTTCCTCATTGAAAAGCATTTCGCTATTTAAAAAATCGTTGAAATCTTACATATTACAGCTAGATTCATAATTTCAATATCTATATACTTATGTTAACTTCGATACAAATATGTTAACTTATATATACTTATGTTTACTCCTGTACACTTATGTTAACTTTTATTTCTCTGTCTCGGTTCGTATTTAAATCTCAATTTTCGTTTATAGGTCGTCCAGTTAGCGGGAAGTAATTCCCTTTGGATGAACCTTTTGAGCACTTGATTTTTTTTCTTATTTATAACTTCACTGTTGTACTTAATTGTTTTGTTACGTGCTCAATAAATGTTAAAAAATGTCAATACAAGCAGAAATAAATGTTATACTTAGAATAAACCATTTAAGCAGTGGTGGATCAGTAATTCTGGATAATTTTCACGCATCATAGTGTTTAGAGAAACGTGAGTGGAGTAAAAAGTAGAGCATCGGGGGATGCATCCCCAAAGATAATGATGATGATAATATCTATATGACATTAGAAAGTGTCACAGTTTTTAAAAATAATTATAAAAGTTTTAATTATAAATTTGTGTCTATTTTTGTCTAAAATAATTTAAACAAGAAATCCAGGGGGGGGAGGCAAGTGCCCCCCTTGCCTCCTTGCGGGCGCCCATGTTGGGAGATCACTATAAAATTAACCTACTTCCAAAAATATATAGCACAATTAAACAAAAACAAAATTTAAAAAGCAAAAATTTAATAAAAAATAAATTGAAGAAGCATATTAATAATGACAACAAACACTTTCATCGTCATAGTCTCATAGCAACTATAAACATCTTTTGTTTACTATTCGCGGGGTAATGTTTTTATAGTACGATGTCGCTATGAAATTTTATAGCTGTTTTAAAAGCATGTTTTTAAATGATTTTATTTAACTTCACTCGTCTCTCTGTTTTTTTGTTTGTTGGTCTGTGGTGATCAAATCTTATAAACAAAATTTCACCCACTTTTGGACCACCTAGAGCTCTAAAACGTTCAGGAAAGCTTTATTCTGGATGACAATACATGAATTAAAATGTTTCCGACATGAATTAGGCCTTAAAAAACTTGAATTTCAAGTTGACCGTTACAGGTAAACGCAAATTCGACTAATATTCATATACGGAGAGCTTTGAAATTTTCAGAATAGCTGTATTCTCGATAACAATATATGAATGAAGTGTTTTAGATAACAACTAATCCATACATCGAGTTAAATTTATGAATTTTGATTTCACATGAAAGAAATAAACAATGTACAATATTGAGCGTAACGGTTGTTATAGATTCAAAAATTTTAGTTTGTTGACTCAGATAAAGAGAGGCAAATAGAAGCATTTTTTATAAATTTATTTTTTATCTTTACTTGTTAATTTTTTAAATTAACTTTCACTTGTTATTATGAAATGTGACCTTAATTTTGTTCAAATGAATGAAAAATTAACCCTATGACACACACCAGGGGCGGATCCAGGAGGGGGCGAGAGGGCGAATCCCCCATTGTGAAATAGTTAAAAATAATTTACATTAAACAAATCATTAAAAAAATTTAAATTATGTACATAATATTTAGTAATAAGCTTATAAATAAAATCAATTTTAAATAAAAGTAAATTTAGTAAAGAGTTAAGCTCTCAATGAATGTATACGCTCGTTTCAAGCATAAAAAATAAAAACCTTTAATTTGCGTCCATCATTTACTTCTTATGTTATGTTTTGGTTATGACCAATTGTCCTATCATCTCTATAAACCGTTTCAACCTCAAACAAAATAAGCAGTAAAAACATTTTTTACGATCTAGTCTTAATATATATTTACTTATTTATTTATTTTCACTATAAATCGAAAATATATAATTTAATTAAATCTAGCTGTGTGAAAAATTCGCAAAAATTTACAAAAATACTATCACCAAAATTGAATATGAGTGCAAAATTTCAGAATGATTGGATATTGGAAAGGGGTTAAAAATTGGGAAATTAAAAATAGTCGATTAACCTGAAGAAACAAGCTAATATAAGGCTAGTAAAAAACCCTGCGTTTGACTAAACAACACCATTCTATAAAGTAGCGTGAATATTTTTCGTTCTCTGTTGTATTTCAAAGAAAGCAGATCCAAATGTCGCAATCATTCTTCATATGTAATGTAAACCTTTCGCAAAAACGAGCCAGCCTTATTGTGCTATCGAATCGTATCTATGCAATTCCGCCTATAAGACTCCCACACTTGTATACCGCGTATTCCAAAATGTTATGAATTAAAACTTCCTTTATTCTTGCGGGTTCTGTTATGTGTTATTGAAAATATGTAAAAATATTTTTTCAATCCTTGTGTCAGGCCAGTCTTATGTAAAAAAGAGATGTTTATTATATATGGGAATTTTCGAGAAATGGGAATTTTCGAGAAATGGAAATTTTAGATGGCTGATGGGAATGGAGTATTTAGATGGGGAAGTGATGTTTTAGTGTTTTATATACGAGAACATAGTAGCATGGCAATGGAAACTTTTGCACTTACGTTATCCCAGAGATACTTTTCTACCCAATGACATGTAACTATTTGTAAGCTTAATAACAGAACCGAAAAACCAAGTTTTATTTGCTAATCCATTATTCTGGATTTGTTTTTATTAAAACATAAATTAAAGATTAAAAAGTTTTTTTTAATTAAAAAATAGAATTCAAATTTCTTTTTTTAGAACATTTAAATATTTAATAAAATGCATTGTCATGAGGAGTAAGTCTGACTGGTTGACGGTAAGTTTTTCAATTTTCACTTCCAAGATTTCAAGAAAGCAAGCAAGCAAGCAGGACCGGCGGTGAAGTAATTATACAGAATTAAAAAGTAATTATGAGAAATTTAAAAGTAATTATAAGGAACTTAAAATTGTTTTATCTTCATGAAAAACTATAAATAGCCGAAGAAAGAAAAAAAAAGAAAATTTGTTAAATTTTATTATTTGAATGCGACGCTTTCTCAATCCAAATCCTAGATGCTTTAATTCTAATGTCTTTAAAAAAGAGAATCACAGAACTGAAAACTGTAAGGTGATTTATTTTATATTTAAATATTTAATGCCTTTGCTGTTTAATTTCAATTTATGAATTCAAGTTCTCTTTGGTCCTGTTCGAAAGGCTAGCGGGAAAGAAATTAATCTGGTGGTTGTGGTGATGATAATGATGGTTGTGGTGGTGATAATGATGGTTGTGGTGATGATAATGATGGTTGTGGTGATAATTGCTGTGATGATAATGATAATTGTGGTGATGATAACGATAATTGTGGTGATGATAATGATGATAACGATAATGGTGGTGTTGGTGGTGACCATAATACTGACCACGATGATGATGATGATGATGATGAACCAGGTGTTTGGTACAAGATGGGTGTCACGTGAAGAGGTTCAGTTGAATAAATAATGAAATTGCACCATGGAATATAAAATGCAAGCCCTCCCACCCCCCTCCCCTCTCAAACACCGAGCGACAATAAGAGTTGAACGGAACAGCAAACTTACACGTTCTCGTTCAATACAGGGTGCAACTAATCGCCGGCAATTGACATTTCTTTGTAATTTTGACACAGCGTTATAACGAAGTTGTATCTTACATTCCCACCTCGTGTGAACTTGAGCGATATAGTTCTTTTGAAGTGGATGGATGTGCTAATAACTCCATCATAGACATTATTAAATCGAACGTTTTAATTATATATATTTGCATACATTCGTGTGTTGCAACTGGTGCGTGCGTGTGCGTGTGTGTGTGTCGGTGACTTAACGTGACGAAAAATCCGTCTGCTTTGAAAATGCGGAAAGAATCAGTTTGACAGGACGCAATCTTGTTTATTTGTCGAAGAGCGCTCGAGTTTACTGTAACACGTGACACCGCTCCAATCGCTGCACACAAACTGCCATTCGATAACTCGTCTACTGATACGGCACGAAAGTTAAACGAAATGAGTTTAAATCTATTTTAAACAATTTCTTTCCTCGTTTCGATGTTACAGATAAATTTTGTAATCTTTTGGATTTAAATCATCTCTCTTCCTCTTCCTCTCTCTTTCTCTTTTCTCTCTCTCTCTCTCTCTCTCTCTCTCTCTCTCTCTCTCTCTCTCTCTCTCTCTCTCTCTCTCTCTCTCTCTCTCCTTCTCTCGATAATTTTTAGTGTACTCAAGAAAATAAAAAAAAAAACAATTTTGTGAAAGGGTCAAAGGTTAAAAGGTGAAGGAAACGGAAGTTTTTTAATCGCAAGCTTATTTAAATATGAGTTGTGATTAGAATGTTAAGGAATAAAATTTTTAAAATAAATATTCAATACTAACTAATATTATACATTAAATATACAAAGTATTTATTCAATATCAAATATTTTAAATAACGTTAATTACTTATTAAGCAATTTTTCGAAATAAATGTAAAAACTAATTTATTGAGTTATTAAATGATCGTAAAATAAGAAAAAAATCTTCCCGATATTTATTAGACGGGGCAATAAAAGAAGCGAAACTAACTGAAAGGTATTTCTCAATCAAACAACCTGATAATTCAATCAACTAGTAGCAATTGTTTTTCCACTTTCCCGCCAATTATAACACACGAGGATCTAATTATTAGGCGTCGCTTAAAATAGAACAGGTCGAGTATGGACTGGAAATCACAGGGATCACCTGAGTACGAAGCAGATAAGAGGCCACAAATTTTAATGGCACAAATTGATAAGCTGATCAAGCTGGCTGTTTAGCTGTTCGTTAAGCTTTCAACTGGTATCGAAGTTTACAATGATGAATGTTTGAATGCGTTACTGGCGTTGATACATGTCATACGATACTACACTTTATTATTCTCTATTAATTTATCTCTCTTTTTTCTCTCTCACTGTCTCTGTATCTATTTTTCTCCCCCCCCCCCCCATTTAGTTATAAACTTTTTTTAAGAGTAATAATATATAAATGTAATATTAAAGCCACAGATCACAATTTTATTAAATAAACTTTTTTGAAAATCAAAAATATCTTTATCTATTTTTACAAACTTTTATTTAGGTTACAATCTCTGTTTGTGTGTGTGTGTGGCTTTCTCTGTATCTTGCAAATAAAATTTAACCAGCTTTTTGACTAGCTAGGAAGCTAAAACTTTCAGCACATCTTTATATTGAATGACAATACATGATTTAATTAAAAAAAAAGTTATTTGAACATCTTTTATAAACATACACACATCGAGTGTATTTGAAATCAAAGTTTGTGTTAAAAAACTCGATTTTTCCTTTACTTGTTTCGTTAATTTAAGTTTATTAAAAATTTAATAGAACTCAAATGAAAGGTTTGGTTTCATTTTGTTGAAATTCCGGTGAAATGGCATTTCTGGAAACCTTAGGGACTCAAATAGTTCTTCGTATCTGGCTGAGATAAAGTCTGGCACCATTCACCATGGAACACCATAGAACACCATAGAACATCATAGAACACCATGGAAAACCAAGTTCGTGATGGCTTCGTTGTCTCTATAACATCGAGAAAGCTTGAAGTGCTTCAAGTCACAAAACTGATAAACTTTGATTCTGAACAAGCACGATCTTTTGAAACAAGAAAAAACTTTCTATGATTATTATTATTATTATTGTTGTTGTTGTTGTTCAAGAAAATAAATTTTTAATATTATCAATATAAATTTGCTGGCTTATCAAAAAAAAAAATTAAGTCGGGATTTTGTGCTTCAAGAAACAGTAACATAAAAGTAAACTTGAACACAAATGTGGAAATATATAATAATATATACACTAATGTATAATAACATATAATAGTATATTATGATATATAATAATAAATAATAAATATATAGTAATATACAATAACATATAATAATAAATAATATATAATAATAAGCAAATTTAATTTTTTTGCTTAAATTTATTAAAATCAAATTTACTTTTTCAGAGTTGTGTGTTTGATTGTCACAAGTAAGATTTTTAAATACATGCAAGAAAACTATCAGCACAAATACACAAAAATATTCAAACAAAATATCACACAAGCACACGCGATCATAGATCACATGCATTGCAGTACAACAATGCACACACGTGCATGAACGCATGCATGTGAATTTGATATGATGGAAGTATCAATGCTGGTAATGTTCAGAGATAAGAAGATCAGACTACTTGATCGTGATGACTTTCAGACATACAGCTCTTTAACAACACTCAATAAACTTTCTTTTATGAATTATTTATCATATTTAGCTCTTATAATTTCTTTCATTTTCTCTCAAATTAAACTTCAAATTTAAATACGTCTGTCTTGTTATTTTCAATAGATTTTATTAAAATGTGTATAATGGAGTTGATTTTCAATGAAAGTTTTAATCGATTATCTCCCCTTCTTGCATGACAACATCGTCATTTATAAATCGAATTTTTGAAAGTTTTTTTTCGTATTGGAGGAGGAGCGTGGAGATATAACCGGCCAATGAGGTGACTTCGTGGTTCTCTATCTTGTTTACCTTCTTGTATCCAAGGAAACGCGGCTCACTGATAATTTCAATAAAAGCTAACCGAGTAATAATTTTCGTTTTCTACATAAACAGAAATTTAACATTTTTTGCAGGTGATCTCGATGGGATGGAACAAATAAGGGGTGGGGGGGTGGTGTGATCCTGAAATTATTTAAATTCTTTAAACGCAAGAAATAAAGCAATGATTTTACAGATCTAAATTAAATTTATTCGTACATTGGTTCGCTTTCTATAGTTTTCCATTTAATGTTTACAGTTTCAGAGTTGTATTACAATCATATGAAAGTACACCGATTGCAATTTTGTCGAAAATCCCCAAACCAAGTGTTGCCATTAAAAGTTTCAATTTAGAGTGGCGATGATGATGATGATGATGATGATGATGATGATGATGATGATGATGATGATGATGATGATGATGATGATGATGATGATGATGATGATGATGATGATGATGAGTAGAAAAAGGAGGCGGTGATGGTCATGATGATGAGATGGTGGCGACAACAATGTGTATACATTATTTTTGTGGTATATGATAATAATTATGATAATGATTACGATGATTACGACGACGATGATGATGGATGATAATAGTGGTGTTGATGATGATGTTGTTGATGAAGACGACGACGACGACGATGACAATGACGCTGAGATGATGATGATGTCAAATGGAACTGGGCGGAGTCTTGAACGATGAGTTGAAGATGATTCGGCGAATAATGAGTTCTGCTGCTGAAACAACCGCCTATAAATTGAAATGAAGATGGCAAGAATTCAGTCAGAAATTGAACGACATCTCATCTCAAATTCAGTCGATTTAAATAATTATTTATTTTACAAGTTTTATTTCAAAATAAAATCTCGCTTTTATTAAACTTCAAATTTGTGTTTATAGAACGAGGTGAGGCTTTGATTAATCAGTTTTTTTTAAATTTAAAATTCTGCTTAAGAAATATTACAAATAAAGTTAATATAACTGTTATAAATAATGATTATAATTATTATTAATATATTATTAAATATTTAAATAATAGATAATGATTATGGACATCCGTCAATGAAATGCGTTTACACTTAACATCATGACCTCACTTGTAGTATCTGTTCTCTTTCAAAACACTTATTGATTTCAAAGCACAACACAGAACCCAGACTGGCTCGATTGAAACTTCGGGCAATCCATCAATTAAATATCTCCTCTTTTAAATATCCAAGTTTATAATAGATTTAATTTCATTTTTTAGACAGTTTTAGCGACGTGAAAATTGTCAAATTTGATAGAATTTTAATTAAAAACTGTTGAACAGATTATAGAAAACAACTTATTTGGTGAGAAAAAGCAATGTTACACCGCTACTTTTCATGCGTCGACTGCGGCAAAAACTTCGCAACGTCCAGCGGTTTGAAGCAGCACCAGCACATCCACAAAAGCATCAAACCATTCCAGTGTAAAGTTTGCTGTCGCTCGTACACTCAGTTCTCCAATCTCTGTCGCCACAAACGCATGCACGCCGACTGTCGCCAGCAAATCGACTGCAGCAGATGCGGTCAGACTTTCTCAACTCTCGTCTCTCTGAACAAACACAAGAGGTTCTGCGAAGGATCAACTGTCGAAAGTCACAGCAACGGTGAATCGAGTAAAATTCAATCAAGGAAGATGATTGGTAGCATAATGTATCCATTTGTTCACTCTGATGGTAAAACTGAAATCCGTGATTTCAACGCCAACGAATTATTGCCCCGCTTGTCACCTTCTTTTTCAACTCTTTCAGATGCATTTGAAAGCAAATATTTGCCAAAGTTTTGTAAGTTCTCTCCTCAAACTTCAAGTTCAGTTAGAGATCCAGAAGGGCACTGCAAAACTGAATCTAAAAATAGCCAAGCGAGAGTAGGGATTTCGACAAACGGTGAAAGCTTTCACGCCAGGATTCAGAATGTGTGGCCTCGACAGAATTGTTGTCTCAGTTCACAAAACGATGACTATAATATAAGAAATCATTCAGATCGTGACAAACGCCATGATGTTCTCTTAGAGGATCAGATAAGGTTCCACGAATCCAGAAAGCAACTTGCCAAACTTTTTGGAACTTCAGCAGTTACGAAGCCAACCCATTTATTTCCATTACCACCAATGTTTTATCCCTTCATGGACCTTCGCCGATCTATAAACCACTACGCGTTAGAAAACTTTTACAAGCAGAACTTCAGTCATTTCGATGAAGAACACCAGAGACAATTCCAGGAGCATCATTCTTTAGATATGTGGCAACAGTTGCAACAGTCGAAATTTAGGAACCTGCACGAGTTTCCCAAAAAGTAACTTTTTTTTAAAATTCTGCGAAGTTTAATTCTAATTTTTTATCATCAATTTCATAATTGATGATAAACGTGACTTTTAAACCATTTTAGGTCGGCTACTACAGGACATTGTGAGACCGATAACGATCGAACGTCAAACAATTCTCAAGATCCTTACAGAAATAACAATTTCATTGAAAAAGAAGTGCTGGCCAATGGTAAGACTACGTGGCCAGTTAAGTCATCCGGTGAGTCAAGAAGAAATGAACCTCCAAAGTTTACAGTCGAATGTTTGTTGGAAATGAAGAATGAAGAATCTAGTGTGTCCTCAAACATGCAGAGAATTCACGAAGCTTGTAAGTCCCACTCAGACTATCCACTTGATCTGACATGTTCAAATGAGAGATCCTCGAGCAAATGCAACACAATGTTATCTTACTCAGATTCACAAAATGAAGAAACTGGTGCTGCGGATGTGAACTGTTTCGACCAGAATATCAGTGGTGAATGTTTTTTTGATAGATCAGCCAATAACTCTGGAAGTTCCAACTTCAGTCAGAGAAGCACTGAACAGATTTTCAGTCCGTCAAAAATGTTTAAAAGCTATAAAAAGTCCAATAAAAAAATATGTAAGATGTTTGCTAGAACTTCAAACTCTTCTCCGAGTCTTAATAACAACGACTCCATAAAATCAGAAATTAGTGAAAGTTACCACGAAATAGATATGGAAAAAGACTTTCAAAATCAACAATTCAACATCGTCAAAGAAACATTACTCACTCCTGATTCTTCCAGTCAATCTGAATTTTCAACTTCCATGACTTCTCGTTTGGAAACCACAAAAACTCTCGACAGCACGAAGCGACAAAATTCAAACACTCCTCTTGATATCGATGCTCCGGCAGTAACTTCGAGCACAAAAGATGGCCCACTCAACGACTCGGATCAGCAATTCAACACCAGCAAATACAGCACCAACGAAGGCGTTCCAGACGACTCCCAATGTTCACATAGCAAAACCAAACTTCATTCAAATTCAAGTTCTCACCGCAACGGTCAAACAACCAAAGACAGATACTCGTGTCGGTTCTGTTTTAAACAGTTTCCTCGTTCTGCCAACCTGACTCGTCACCTCAGGACTCACACAGGCGAACAGCCGTACAGGTGTCAGTTCTGTCGCAGGAGATTCAGCATTTCTTCCAATCTGCAGCGTCACGTTCGAAATATTCACAACAAAGAAAAACCGTTCCGGTGCAGGCTTTGCGACCGTCGATTTGGCCAGCAAACAAACCTCGACAGGTGTTTAATCTTATTTTTCAAGCAATTTCATATTTTCAATCACGCAATAATAAATTAAATTTGCCAGATTCATAATTTTGTTTATAAGAAAGCTAACTTTTTGGTAATAGAAGTTTTTCATTATCGCTCATGAGTGACCCAATTTGTGCTGATAAGTAAAGACAGCTGAAAGAATATTTGGAGTACATTTTTTGTCAGCTATATTCTTTTGTTTTCCAATGTTTTACAGCGTTTTTCATGAACGGCCATTTAATATTTTTCTACTTGGCAGGCACTACAAAAAACACGAAAACCAACGACGCAACGAAATCTTCGAGCCGCACAGAAATCCATTAACAGTACCTAACGACCACAACCAGATGACAACAACCAGCAGCTATCAATTCATTAACGGTAGGACCAATGTCACATACAACCCTGGCAGTCATTATATAGTAAGAAATGCTTACATGCCGACAAATCACCATTTTTACCCCAACGTTCCCCTCCCAGCCATGTCCCGCATCAACATGAACTTTGACCGAACGGATGACATTCGAAACAAGATTTCGACGACACAATTTCCAAACTCCGAAACTCACTGCTTTTCCAGCAACGAAGTTTTTGACCACTGCCGGATGAACTGTGCCAATGAAACGGAAGATCTTGGAACAGTCAATGAAGATCAAATCTACGAGAAATCAGAACAAAGTGAAAGTGAAGATGATGACGTAATCGATGTGGATGACTGTGAAGAAGACGACGATGAGACCCCAGTGATGAAATCGTAGTTTGAAAAACTGGAAAGACACCACCACACGTTGACAGCTTTATTCAAATCGTTTCCATCTTTTTATAAATTCTTTAACATAAATATAATTGTGTAAAAAGAAACACTTGAACTGAAAAATAACTGAAATAATCAATAAAACAACTTGTGCATAAGACTGACTCAAACTTTATTAATTTTGTTTTTTTAATTAATAAATGTTGTTTTTCTTGTTGTGATCAGCAAAGTACAGTCGCTGTATTTCCTTTTTACAGTGCTTTATTTAGCTCACTACGTGTGTGTCTTCAATGCAAATTTACTCAAATTCGAACCCCTTCTCAAATTTCGCACACAAGTTCAGTTTCTATGACATGATCCAGGAAACAAACTTTGAAGTTCTAAGATGTTAACATTTAATTTAACTAATGTTTTTTTATTTATTTATTTTTTGTTTTTTTATTTGTCGACATATCTACATATGAAATGAGATGAAATGACAACAGGGAGACTACTAATAAGCAATGCTTGTAGTGTAGCCACCCTTTACAAATGGAGATAGAGTTCACATAAAAAAATCAAATATAAACAGAAAAGAGTTATTATTCTACTCCGTTTTTTAAAGAACCGATTGTAAGTTAAGTTCACAAATAAATTTCTTAACAAGAGTTTTAAAGATGTAAACTAGAGATACACATCTGATGTCATCTGGTAAGAGGTTCCATAGTTTTGGTCCAGTAAGGTAAACACTTGTAGAAAGTATTTTCAAACTGCAGTAAGGTAAGTGAAAAATACCTGTATGTCTTGTTTGTCTATTCATTATATCTGACGATAACATAAAATTATCAAAGACAGAGCAATGAAGTGTATTATTAATGAGCTTAAACATGAAAACCAAGATGCTGTAGCAATGAATTTGTTTTGGTGTTAAGATAATCAGTGTTTTGAAATAATTTTCAATATTGTCTGTTCTTCCAAGTCCGTAGAGCATTCTAACAAAACGATTTTGAATTATTCAAATGATTCGTATAGAAGACATAGGACTGTTTCCCCAGATCAAGTTACAATAAGTAATGTGTGGGTAGACCAAAGAGTAATAAAGCTGACATATAATATCATGATTCAAACGATTTCTGAACTTTGATAATAATCCAATAGATTTGCTCATTTTTCTCCCAACAGCATTTATATGATCTGTCCAGGACAGACTTTCTGTAATGGTAACACCAAGAAACTTTGTGAACCCCACTCTGGGCAGTGAAATACCACCATATTTAATACAAAATGGAGGAAGAGCATTTAATTTAATTTTTGGTCCAAATATCATGTAGTTTGTTTTGTTGATGTTAATTTTGAGATGATTGGCAGAGAACCAATGAGAAAATTTCTCTAATTCAGTGTTCATCACAGCTGTAACTTCATCTATAGAATGTCCAGAATAGAACAAATTAGTGTCATCAGCACATAATATCGTGGAGAGCAGTTTAGAAGTTTCAAATATGTCATTAACAAAGATGTTGAAAAGTAGTGGGCCTAGGATTGATTCTTGTGGAACTCCTATGGATATGGCTCTCAAAGTTGAGTTTGTATTGCCAAGAGAAACTAGTTGTCTTCTATTTTTCAAATAGTTAACAAACCATAAATGTGCAGTCCCACGAATACCATAGTGTGAGATCTTATTCAGCAGGATGTCATGATTGATAGTATCAAAAGCTTTGCTAAGATCAATAAAAACACCCATTCATTGTTCATTTCCTGTAGTATTTTAAATAAAACACTGTTTTTAAAACTTGTTTTTAAATGCTTCACGCTTATTTAGGGATCCTTCCTAAATCGTCTCAACAATGGATGCAAAAGTTTTTTTATCTAACACTTGCTATGTTTTTTTGTGTGAGTTAACATAGACATGTTTTAGTTTGCTGCATTTGTGACGTGAAAACTAAACTGTTCGAGAAGATCCAGTGCACCATTCTAGTCAGTGAGAAAGTCGTTAGAGAATGGGTTACAAGTTTACCCATTCTTTGACCATAGCACTAACCAAAGAATAAACAGAATGCGTACCAAGCATTAGAATATTATGAATAATATTATTAGAATATTTTGAAATAGCGAGCCACTTGTGTTGCAGAAGATTTTAAGAGTTGAGGATCCTACAGACACCTATGATCTCCTGATTTTATATTTACTAAGCCTACTTGACATTGGCTAATTCTTGGGGCAGGAGGAGGGCATTGCTGGAACGTGCAACTTAATGTGGGAAGAATTCCAGGATTTCCCCACTTTAAAATTCACTGCTACGGCCCACCTCCATCTACTAGCCCTGTCATCAGCTCTTTTTATAATAAAAATGTGGAAGAAGTTTTTAGAATTTTTTTAAAGTAGCTCCAATTATCCGGAGATCATTAGTTTTTTTACATGAAAAGTTTAGCATTATGAAAAAAATTGGACCTCTTCAACATCTTGCCGATGGTTTTGCTGAAATGACGTTCCTGCTTAACATTATTTAAATACCTTTAAATATCTTTTGGCTTTCACGAACCGTTTTTAAGCTTTGTTTTATTTTTTAATATTTCGCTTCCAGTTTATATGAGACTTTGGATATGGACGCGAGAAAAATGCATGATTATTTATAAAGATTATTTATAAAGATACTCAGGAATATCAATTAAGCAAATTGTAAAAGTTATAAATTTTTTAAGGAACGTTTTATTTATTTTTCTTAATATGATTTTCGTACGTAAATGACTTTGGATTATATCACCGTATCAAAAATTTTATTCTTTAATCATATTTTTATTAAACACTAGCAGTGCCCGTCACGGCTTCGCTCGCTTGAAATTAGAGAATTTGAACCGTGCATTCATAGTAGAGTATTGCACAGGCCGATTTTTTACGGCCCGGTCTGACGGCAACTCGGCCCGGGCTCTTTCATAAGCCCGGTCCGTTTAATTTGGGCCCGGCCCGATTTTAGAGGCCTAAAATTTCTATAAAATTGGCAAAAAACTTTGGCTTGTCCCACCTTGACTTCAGATTTCGCCTGTCTGAAGACCTGAAAATCACGGTCTATCCCGACTCGTGCAATACTACTCTAATCTATGGAGTCATACACGGATTTTTAGACCCGGTCCGGTTTATTTTATTGGCAGAAAATCCCAAGCCTGGCATGTTATTTAAACCCAAAATGGCCCGGTCTGTGATGAACTGGACTCATCCAGTTTTAACGGACACAACCCCTCAAAGCTTGGAAACTAATTTTTTGAAAAATAATGAAACACGTATTCTATTATTTAAAAAAAACCTAAACACTGAATTTGAACAATTTTATAATTTCAGTAATTGAGTTTTCAAGCAAATAATTCTTTTCTCTATCCTAAATTTGTAGTCCTGGAAGCCAAAACATAAAAAATTTGGTAAAACATGTGTTACTTTATTTTCTAAGTAGTATCTAAATACTAATTCTTATATCTGTAGTATTTTCAGTTTCAGAGTGGTATATATTCGAAGAAAAATATAACCCTATTTTCCACCCCACATTTGAAGTCCTGGAAACTAAATTTTCAAAAATTATCAAAACATGTATTTTGTAAGAATAATCTCGGTACTAAATAGCAAAACTTTCACATTTGAAGTTTTTAATCAAATATTTCTTTTTTCCACTCCTCATTTGAGGTCCTGGAAACCAAACCATCAAAAATTGGTAAAACCGGTATATATCCTTATTTCTCGAGTAGAAACTAAATACTAATTTTTACATCTGTTGCCCTTACAGTTTTTGAGTAGCAGTTATTCTAAAAAAAACAAATAACTCTATTTTCCAACCCACATTTGAGGTCCTAGAAACTAAATTTTTAAAAATTGGTGAAACACGTAATTTTTATTTTTTAAGAAGAATCTGGATATCAAATTTGAAAACCTTTTCATGTTTGGTTTTCGAGATATGCGTTGTTTAAAAAAAGTTTGTTTTCCTGTTTCATCCCCTCAGGAGCAAAATTTTAGAAAACCCTTTTTTAGTAGATGCTTACGATCGCAAAAGTAGTAAAAGTTTCAAATTTCACGTTCCTAGGATGAGGCGTTTTAGCTTGGCGTTGATTATCAGTCAGTCAGGACGTGTTCTTTTATATATAGAATTTTGTGACTCGAATTTAGTAAAATATTATATTGTTACCGATAGAACATACATTTCTACTCTAAATTTCAGCTCAATTGAATAAAGGCTTGTCATCTAAAATTCGATTTGAAAATACGAACCATTAAACATATGACAAACAGATGAAGTTTAATAAAAGCGTGTCATAATAATAAAATGACGGAATTTTCATCGCCACCTATCAGAAAAACGCTAATTTCTAACATGCATACGTACATATTGTACATCCGGACATAGGAAATTATATATTTTAACATATGATATATCATTTTAATTTTTGCATTCATTCGCACCTGTTGGAATACGCCTTTCCTCCCCATCCCATATGCATGTGTATGTAAATCATTCATTTGGGGCACACACACCCCTCAGTGCATACGTAATATATAGATGACCACCAACTGGTCAGCCCTGTCAATCGCACTGTTCCTTCCATCCCCAGTTTAAACTTTTTTATTGTAATAATAACAACTCATCTTGAGCGAACATTGCTCACAACAAACCAGTGAATCTGAATTTCCCAGTTGGATTTCAACTAAATACTTATTCTCGAACATTATTTATCGCTTTCCAATTCAATTTAATGACTCTTAACAAATACTAGATAGCAAGCATAGTTTTAATTTTCAATTCAGTCAATATAACAATCTCACATGCTCATTAAACCCTTCCATTCCAAAATCATCAAATCAGAGATAAAAATTTAAAAAAAAATTATTTAAAACGAATGAATTTCGTAGAAGTTGTCGAAAATGAGCTCCAAATATACATATCATACAAAAGTACATTGAACATTTGCAAAATAAAACCTTAAAAAACAAAACTGACTACTCGAATTTAAAATGATATAACAAACAAGATATCGACTGCTTGAAAAAAAACCTCAAACACCATCACCACTTCCTTCCATCACAACATGCATCATGCAGTACAAACAACATCACAAAAAAATTCAGAAGTTGATCCCATATTTCGAAACTGTCCTATAAATATCTGACTGAGCCAGCCTCTAGACGAAAAAACAATCGTGAAGCGTGTTTACAAACTGATTACATACTGTGAAGTGCATGCTCGCAACTGTTCATAGTAAAAAAAATCAATGAAAGATTAAAATTTACTAAGAAACTGTCAAGGAAACAGCAAAAAGAGATATTATGAACAAAAGCACCAGGACAAGTTGTAGTAATAGAAATACTATGCACGCGCACACAAAAAATCAACTAATCACAATTTGTATCAAGGCTCAGCGAAATACGAAGCAGATCCGAGTACGCCCACCAATAAAAACCACCTTCAAAGTGATAATAATAAAACAAAGAAAGATATACATCAGCGGTCGATGGGAGATCAGTAGGATAATTCAATGTTGATGACTCTGGAAATCCGAGAAAGTGAGTTGCATAAATCAATGATTAGTAGGCAAGCTGATTCTCCCGATGACAGTTTACTGCCTTAAAAAGAAAACTACTGCCTCGTACGTGGCCATCATGACTGCTGTGTTTGGAATTTGTCGTACCAGTTGGACGCCCAGACCTCTGTACAATCCCTTGGTTCCATCTTCTACGTAGACTTGATGGAGGGTCTGCCAGAAGGATCGATACTTGCTTCCTTCCTCTCTTAACCGGGTTCGTGCCACCTCTGGAAAGAGTTATTCAAATTAAGATATAGCACATTTGTTATCCATCTCAAAGCAAACTTGTAGCACATTCTATTCTTACTTTAACTAAGTTTTTATTATAAATACAAATGTCACCTACCATGAGGATAAGCAACACATGTTGCAATGGTCTTCGAAACAGCACCAGCCCCCATGTACTCAATAAACCTTGTAACGGCACCGGACAGATCCATAACCTCTTCTTCCTCAGAGGATTCATCATTTGACAAGTCTGAAGAAATCTTTCGAGAATTTGCGAGCGATCGTTTGATCTCTTCATATATTACAAGATGTATGATTGTTTCCGCGAGTCCATAATAAGAGGCAGTGACACCCTTGTAAAATGCTTTTAACCCACCACTCATGTAAACGTCTTTAGCGCAGTGGAATGTCGATACAGGAGTTCTGAAACACGAATTCAAAAATTCATTAAATTTCTCTTTAATTACATTAAAACGTTTTACAAAACTGAAATGATACGATATTATACATACAACACGATACAATATTATACATACAACATGATATAATATTATACATACAACATGATACAATATTATACATACAACATGATACAATAATACACATACAACAAAATATATCATTTCCGGGGATGTACCAAATAGGGGTTTTGCACTATTCTGCTAAATACAAATGATGTATAAAACAAGTGAACCGTAAAAAAACTTTGTTTTTAAAAATCCTTTATAATTTTAAATTCATTGACTGAAATTTTGCAAACTTTTTTTGATGATAGTAAATCTATAAAATATGAAAACATTAACCACAGTTTTCTAATTACTTAACCCATATATGCTGAAGTTTGAATTTGCATGTTATATTAATATGAGTTCATATTGGTCTTATTGATAATTTGAATTAAAAAAAATATTTTAACATTTAGTATTTTTTATCTCTTATGAAGATTGATCCTCTGTAAAGGATTGTCGGCACACAGCAGAACATTTTTTACTCTTTTTTATATTTACATTTTTAAAAGATATTCTGCATCAACATAACAAAAAAAACATTATTAGGGTTCTAGTGCACTGTTTCTACAAAACTTTATGAGCTAACCTATTTCCGGTTTCCATAAAAAAACAAGTGAACTTCATAATGTATCCATATTTTAACCAACATGAAAAGTATAAATAAAACAAAATATACTATCGTTTTCTATAGGTATCACTTAACTGATTTTTACTGCAACATTGATATTATATTGAAAAATTAAGAATTTGTAATTAGTTTAACATAGATCCCTTATAAAGGATTGTCGGGTTATATGGGTTAATATGTGAAGTATGTGAGGATTGAAAATATAAGAAACTTTCGAATCAGTACGGAATAAACAAATTTTTTATTATAAATTTCAAAGTATTAAATAAACTAAAAATTGGTGGTTGTAATTTAAAAAAAAATCAATCCAAGGCAGTGTTTCTTGGAACAAATGGTTCCAGATGGTTGTTCATTTCTGTTTCTACAATTAAAAATATGTCGCTGTTATATGCCCGAACTGCTGCGACTGTTCCCATGGCAGCTAAAAGTCCTCCTTTTGTTTCACATTTAGTTGGCGATTGTTTATCAGCTGTTGGAATAGCTTCAGATGGCTAGACTGTCGCTGTAGACGATGTTGTTTGACATCATAAATATAATGTCGAAGTCGCACTCTTAATGCCTGTCTCTGCTGGCTGAAGCAAGGATCCAAGCCAGAAAATTTCCTAGTTAATGTTTCTGTCAGTTTGCTGAACTCTTCTTGATACCTCTATCAGGAACATCATCGCTTTGACGACTATGCCAACTGACCACTATTTCTATTTGGTTCTCCAGCTACTATTCGTAACACAGCCCGAATAATCATTCGTTAATGATATTAAATGAGCAGATGAACTAATAATGACAACACAATAACTCTATTATTATTATTGTTGTTGTTGTTGTTGTTCAAGAATAATGAAAAGTGAGCTAAATATCTAACTCCTCAAAAGCTTTGAATAAACACTTGACCTTCAATGACTAAAGGTCGAGTGCAAGTTAAACTTTATGAAAACTAAACAGATTCTTATTAAAAAAACTGTCAGTTGACTCAAAGTACAAAGATTGTCAAACAAGGTTTTAACCTGTGCCAGACAGAGGAAACCAAAGAAGAAAAAGAAATTTACTTGAAGTGAGTTCTTATTATGACCTTCATAAATGTGATGAGGTAGTAACATGAACATTACATATACAGAAGTGATGATTTAGTTACATGCACATTACATATACAGAAGTGATGATTTAGTTACATGAACATTACATATACAGAAGTGATGATGTAGTTACATGCACATTACATATACAGAAGTGATGATGTAGTTACATGCACATTACATATACAGAAGTGATGATTTAGTTACATGCACATTACATATACAGAAGTGATGATGTAGTTACATGCACATTACATATACAGAAGTGATGATGGAGTTACATGCACATTACATATACAGAAGTGATGATGTAGTTACATGCACATTACATATACAGAAGTGATGATGGAGTTACATGCACATTACATATACAATAAAAACAATCTGAAATATCAGCTACTTAAGATAGATAAGTGAATGACTAAGAAGTTTATATGACAACATTTCTTATGTTTCATTGGCATATGTAATGAATTTAATATAGAACTCTGAAGTTGGTTGTTAATATCGAAACTGGCCAGTCAGCTCAGAAATAATAAAAGTTTTAAAACACTTCATAGTTTTGTTTCTCAAAAGACATTATTTGTTGCAAAATTCTTAAAAGAAATTCTTAAATGCTAAACTGAGACCCACTCATAGAACTTATAGAAAACATGTTGAAGAAGTAATAAGCACTTTCATATCGATTCTTTGGTTCTTTAGAGATTAATGTTTGTGGCCGCTACCATATTTTGCGTCAGATTTTATGATTTATTCAGTTGAAATTTTTTTACCACTATTGCTTAAAAAATTATTGAGTGACTTTTTGCGGGCTTGGCAGGTTTCCTTGTAAATGAATTATTGACTCAAACTTTTGGCTAGACACATTTCTTGTTTAAAAAAATATGTAAGACAAATAAATTAAATATACGCAGTTTAGTACTGAGAAGTAGTGTAATATTTATATATATACATACACGTCAAGTTGCATTCGTGTCTTGATGACCCATATAGGATTTGTACAGGTGGCAGATGAAAAACCTGTAATATTGAAACATTGAAGAAGATGATGATGATTATAAGAAACTTAAATATATAAAGAAACATAATAAATAATACAATTAAACATAATGTTAAAAAACCAAATTACTACCAGCAAAAGCAGCAGCAAAGATATGAACGATTGGTGTATCTGGGTTGAATATATCCATATTGTTCAAACATGACTTGCCATGAGCATATGCAGCAAAATAAATCGCCCTGAAATAAAAACTAAGTAATTAAAAATGAAATCGATTTGAAATGTTTCCAACATTCAATTATCACACCAGCCTAATTGATTGATTGATACAACAACCTTCAAATGTAAATTAAAATATCACAGTTGGAGTTAAGGCGAGTTTACACAGGCAAAGATTCGCTGGCGCCAAATGTCAATGTAGCGGCATCTTTGAGACAGTGAGGGTTTACACGAGATAAATTTAATACGCATTTTGTCGGGCCTATTTCTGTCAATATTGCGTGCGGGGTGCATTTTGCCATTTTTGCCCGTTTATTTCGCTAAAATGTATTGAAAAAAAACTTTTACTATGAATTTTAATTATAAAAATATTTAACAACTTATTTAGTATTAAATTTGACATCAATTAACTTTAAACTTTAAACAGTTGAAGAAAAGAATCGCATTCAAAACTAAAAAAAATTTAAAAATACAACTTCTCCATAATTTTGAAAAAAATTTAAAATTTATATTTTTAAAATAAAATAAAAATTTAAATTATTAAAAGTCACTTTAACTAGGCTATTTTAGGAGAAATATCGAAGAGCGCTCAAGTGACGTTTTAAATATTAATTATTATAAAAATAAAATATAGTTTCAATATAAAAATAAAATTGTACAAAGTTTTTATGTTTTAAATAATTAAAATTAAAAAAAAACCATTTATTTTTGTCTTGCGGAATAGTTGACCAATCAAATCGTTTATCTAATAAGTAATGTGTCTTGCGCATATGAATACATTATTCACTTGTCGCATTGAAAGTTGGAAGGCAACCAACATTCAAAATCTTGGCTGCCAAGATGTCAATGTCATGCGTGAGAGCGGTTGCATTTTTTCTAATTTTAGGCGACATTGACATTTGGCACCAGCGAATTTTTGCCTGTGTAAACACGCCTTTAGTCAATCAGTTGGTAAAGAAATTCTAACTATAAATCAACGCTGTATCACTATTTCGGTTCTTGTTATACAATTATACCCTAAAACACACAGACATGAGATGGCCAGGGTAGTCAGTACGGTTAGGGCACAGTGTGTGTTGCAGCCGCCTGGGGCAAGGTAAATGCTACCCCCATCCCCCAAAAAGGGAAGAAAAGAGATAGAAAGAGAAAAGAGAGAAAGATGGTGATAAAAAGCATGACAGAGAGAAAGAGAGAAAAGTAAAAAACACTGAGAGATAAAGAAAGTAAAACAACAAGAGAAAACCTAAAAAACAGGCAACGTCGGGTATACAGCTACATTGCTTATTTCAGTTATTGTCATTTAAACATATTTCAATAACATAGAGACTGCAGATATCCACAAACCACAAATAAAGGATGTCTAATGAGTATGCAGGTTGATATGAATTGATGGTCAAAAATCATGATCTTTTAAAGGCAGTTATCAGCTTAAAACTTTAATATGCCCCATGATCTTTTTTCACCACCAAACTAATACAAAGTAATTTTCACTATCTACTCCTAATTTAAAATGCTACCCATGTTTGTCTGGGACATTAAACATTCTTAGGAAAGGTAAACAAATTATCGTTATCAGCTTTATAACTTAATTAGCCTTGCTACATTGTCCTTGATCCCCAGCAGAACTCTGAAAAGCGATTGTCATTACCATGTTGCTATAATCTTCTAACTCTTTTAGAAGGTTTATATTTTAGCTTATTATTTATTTATTTCATTGTTTTTTTCTTGAAATAAACAAATCGTTTTTAGAGCAAAAACTCTTTTTTGTGTGAAAAAGTAAGGGGTATGCAGCAAGGGGGAATGGGTGTGTATCCTGAGTGAAAGATTTTGCATACGCGTGCATATGGAGAGGAAGGGGGTATTCAAACAAATGCATATCTATCTATGCAAAAATTAAAATATATCATATCATATACAGGGGCGGATACAGGATTAGTGAAAGGAGGGGGTCCAAAATGTGTTGAATGGATTATTTTTCAATTTAGTGTTAGATATATAAGTATTAACATATATATTAATTCAAAAACTGAATTTCTGTTAGGTTTTAGTAGACTAGTAGAGTTAGTTAAATTTAATGACCTTCTCTGTACAATACAGCAGTGGTTCTAGAATCTAGATCTAAAGTTCCCATTATCGCCACACTGTCATCGCTAGGCATATGAACGACTTCGATCACCTAGCGATTGAAATTGCAACCCAACTGAACACAACCATTCTTATGCTAGCTGTTTGTTCTTTGTTGATAGAATTGAGCGATAATTAAAAAACGCTATCGTATGAATATTTTTGTTTATTTGTAATGAGACAATTTTAAAAATGAAATAAATTTCTATTTTAAATTAAAAAATAAGGATACAAAACATGAGTAAAGCACACCAATCCTCTCTGGACATTTTTTTAAAAAGTAAACAAACAAAGCGCCACAACTCAGACACGGATAGAGACAGCCCAACAGAAAATGATGATAATTTACAAGAAGGATCCAGTTTTAAAAAAGCCAAAAACGTTTATTGATTTATAGTCTAAATTTTAGACACTATTTCGCATTATTTAGATTTTTGAATAACTTCAATGAAATATTCAGATATTATAGGCCCTATTGGAGCTTTTCCCTCTAATTTCCCATTATTTTGGATACGATTGCCAGATAAAATTTTGTATTTCTAATTGGTGGTCCGCCAACAACTTCATAAATATACAGCCGGTCCCTGTTTCTAAAAAGTTTAAGAACCACTGCAATACAGGATATACCTATCACATTACCATAATAAAGATAGGATCATGTGCATTATAAAAAATGTTTGTGCAAACATACAAACTATAACAGACGAGTAACATTTTAAACAGAGTCATATCTAATTATATAATTTAATACGAAAAAATAATTAATTAAATAATATAATAAAATATAGACAAACATAAGATATGTAACATATTCTATTCATTTTGTACAAGTTAAATAACACACGTCTCATAAACAAGGAAAACAGAATAATTTTATCTAAAACTTTAATAGACTTCAAGTGAGGTAAGTTCAAAACAATATAGACAGATAAAACAAACTAAAAGTTAGGATTCTGCGTCCCGTTATTTTTTTTTGAAACGATACGATACGACTTCTGAAATTTGTCTCGAATAAAACGATACGAGACGCTTCGACCAATAACGAGACAAATCCGATACGATACGATATCGGGATCTCGACTGAAATGTCAACTGTGGAAATTTTGTCTCGAATAATACGAGATAACATAGAATGATGAACTATACGCGACAAACAATATTAATAACTACATTAAAGGAATTCATTGAAAAAAAAATATTTAAATATTAAAAAAAAATTTTTAAGCTTCAAATAAGTTTCATTTGTTTAGTTTCGGTACATCTATTTGTCTAAATTTAGACTCTAAATGATGACAAACGCGAGAAAGTACCTGTATGCAGGAATTAAGAAAGTGAAGAAAACCCAGCGTGTTTATTTAAAGGCGATGGCGAATCCGGTTGGCAAGAAAGAAGCTGAGAAAGTTTCAAATTCCAGGTGCAGACCACGATGTGCACACTACAGGTGGCACACACATACTCACATACAACCAAGAATATTATCGAGATTATAAAGATATATCTTAGATGAGATACTATTACGGTCAATTACGGATATCGAAACACTAAACTATTAATCATTCCAATTCTATGTAACAAATTTGACAAAATAAGTTTATCAAACAGACTAAACAAAAACATAAACATAGAATGATATTAATAATAGTCATTAATAATAATAGTCATCAAAGTCAGCGAGTACGATTGCCTTGCCAACCGTTGAGTTGATGCTGGGGTTCGGGTTCGCATATTTCTAAATGGAAGTATGCAGAGGTGGACTAGCAGCCAAAGAGGGGCGTGGCTTAACCTCTGTCTTAGATATCTTTGATAACTATTCTCAATGTGGCACTAAAAAAAAGCTATAGAACACAGACAAGCTGGTTTTATATATGTTATATATATATTGAAATATGTTGCCGGTTCCAGACTAAAAATAGTAATAATGGGGCTACAGGCTGTTAGGAAAACCGAATTTAAAGTGGGGATAATAATAGTTAAATAGTTATAAACTTCTGTCAATAGGTAGATTAATTAATTAATGTTGATGAATCAATTGCAAATATTCACAGTTGTGACAATCGTTAATTAAATATGTATGACTTTCGTTATTTATTGAAAATTTTTTTCTAAATCTCAGAATTTTTTCGAGACTTTATACGAGAACAAAATTTAAGTCTCGCTATTTTATTTCGATACGAGACTTCCCCGCAGGCTGTATCGTTTTAATAACGATACGGGATTTCCTGTATCGTTTTGAAATCCCGTTTGATATCGGGATAACGATTACGGGACGCAGATGCTTACTAAAAGTAGAAGATGAAGGAACCTTATGACAACTGTTTCTCTGTACCCTTGGCAAATTAGACCACATAAAGTGCTAAATGACATGTTATTTTTTAAACAAAAACCCCCAAGGACCCCACCCCTGTAACATATAGAAATACATAATTTCCTATGTCTGGATGCACACATGTATATTACAAATTCGCATTCTCCTGATAGGTAGCTATAAATTCCATCACTGTTTACTATTAAATCATTATTTCTAATAATTCAGATTGCCATGTAGTGCAAATAAACTTGTCGCATTTTTAATTTTTTTAAAATTAACAATTGGTGTTAATTTTATATTTAGTCTAGTAATAATAATTAAATATAAGTCTGTTCTATCATATAATCTTATATATGATATAAACAAATACCTGCAAACTTATCTATATGGCAGCCTCTTCTTTAAGAATAAGAATTGAACAAAAAATAGGTATGGGTGTACCCCTTCCCCAGTGACCAACCATTTTTATTTTTTTAAAAAGATATTGAATACCTTTAAATACCTATAAAAAAAAAGTTTTCAGCACAGAACGTTTTTTGATTGTGTCCCCCTCCATTAAAATGCCAACTCTATGGTGGTTTTATGCATTTTATACTGAGGGGCGTATGTACCGATAGGGGAATGGGGTCTGAAAATGTATGAGGTGCAACAGAGAGGAGTGGGTCAAAATCTGCAGTTTATTGTATTCATAATATATGCATGGCCCCTAAATAAATTCCTTGAGCAAATTTTCCACACCTTAAGGGAATCAGCAGCATGCTACTTATAACTTATAACTTTATCTAATGAAAACTTCTAGGATGTTTAAAAAGTGGATGGAGTATATGTGCCTTTATCTAATTATTTGTGTTTATTACTGAACTCTTATTAAACTCAAAGTAATGTGAGTACAGTCTGTTTACATGTGTTGACCTATTAGTCACACCTAATAAGTGCTGTTGCTGATGTTATGCTAGAAACTTTGTAGACTCACTAGATGAAGACAAAATTGAAAAAACGAAATAAGGATTGATTCTCTGACAGTTATGTATAAAAATTTTAGTTTTTGTAGTAGTTAATCAAAAAATTATAACTAATAAAATAATTATAAATAAAAAATTTAAATGATCGTTATTAAAAGCCTATAGATACTACAGATAGAAATGTTGTCCACCTTCCCTGTGAAAGAAAACATATTGTTTGAAACAATAAACTGCAATCGAGTTATTTTTTTATAACAGAATAACAAAAAATCATTAAACATTTATCTAAAAAAGTTTATATATCACCGGTAAAATAGGAAAATCGGAAACTTTGTTGTGGTGATTATTTACATGCTGATGTCATCTTATAAGTTCACAACAAGGCCTTCAATTGGATTAAAATATATTACAAATATAACAATTATATTAATCCTAAAGATGAAATGCTCTTTTATGCTCAAATCAAGAGCTGCTCCACAATAAAAAATTTCAATTTAATTTAATCACACGATAAAATTTTTTAATCATATGTTAATTATGATTTTAATTGCAATATTTTTAGATGACATTTTTATTTCACTATCTCAGTACTTTATATAGCTTTTATTTTAAGTTTTTAACATTGTTTATAATTTATCATACCGAAAAGTAGTTCATACTGACCATGTAGTAACTTGGCACAGATTAATCAAAACCAACGACTGGCCAGTTATGATAATGATATTTTAATAATTCATACAAAAAAGCCACCCTATTCCTCTAATGAATTAAGGGCTAAGGCACTGTAAAAAGTCTGGCCTACTAGGACCAGACCCAATGAAGTAAATCTAAATAGTAGGGATGTCACGGGTACCCGAACCCGAGTTCGGTACTACCCGGTCTTTTTCTGATACCCGAACCCGAACTCGAACCCGAAAGTGTGAAAATTTGATACCCGAACCCGAAAATGTGAAAACTTGATACCCGAACCCGAACCCGAAAATGTGAAAACTTGATACCCGAACCCGAACTCGAACCCGAAAATGTGAAAACTTGATACCCGAACCCGAACTCGAACCCGAAAATTTATAAGCCTAATACCCGAACTCGGAGTTGTGAACAAATAAATTTTTTTAGTGAATAAATATTTATTCCAGTTTTAAAAATAGCAACACAAACAGAGTTTTCATAACTTTTCTAGTTTATTAAAAATGATATAGTATTAGGAACCGATTTCAGGCAAGTTGTACTTCATAAACAACAGTTTTTCTGCTGCCCTGCCTGATAATCAGTTCCTTAGCGGTTCATAAATAATTGCAGCACCACTGAACAACTGCTCCGATGGAACGCTGGTAACTGGAGCCGCCAAGTAGCGTTTTTTTTTTAATAGTTTATAGTCCTTTACACCAAGTGTTTTAAGACTGAAACGGCTGTGTCAGAAGCACCTAAGTACTTCCAGTCGTGGATCATAATTTGATCCTTTTAACTTTTCCCTCCTCCTTTCTCCATGCTTGGGACTGGCTTGCAAAAGCAAGGCGGAGTTCCAAGTAGCGTTTAGAGATCACCGCTAAATTTGGAAAGTTTGTTCTGTTATCTTTCTACCACAAAAGAGGGTCTTCGTCTAAAGTGATAAATTACAAGTTTTGTTGAAGTAACATATTATACTAATCCCGAGCCGTATAAGTTTTGTATTATCACCTTTGCGTAACAAATAACACAAATACGTCATTTTATTGGTGAGTGTGTAAGCTAGACCACTAATCCGTTTGATTATCAGGCCGGACCGAGCCGCGAACCAACTAAAATAATTAAGCCTCATTCGGTCGAAGAAATCGCGGATAGCCATGACTCTAAACTTTTTACTTCAGTTATATAACCTTATATTTATTCATTCATATACTCAAAGTTCTTCTGATATAACAAAGACCCTTTGTTATAAAGATAATCTTGCATAATCCTAAACTTTAACTGGCAAAGTCTATAAATGATCTATGCGTCACAGTCATTTTATTGGCAAATGTGTAAGCTAGAACACTAATCCGCCTGATTACCCGACCGGACCGAGCAGCGAAACAAATTAATAAATTACAATAATTTAAGCGGTAACGTATTATACTAATCGCAAGCCATACAAGTTTTGTATTATCACCTTTGCGTAACAAATAACACAAATAGGTCATTTTATTGGTGAGTGTGTAAGCTAGACTACTAATCCGCCTGATTATCTGGCCGGACTGAGCCGCGAATGAACTAAAATAATTAAGCCTCCTTTGGCCAAAGAAATCACATTATTTGGAAAGCTAAAAAAATAACTTGTTAGAGTTTATTCAATACGTGTAATGTCCAATGGATGAATTGATCGCTCTTGTTTGTATATGTATATACACTAGGTAAATTTAAAATCAATCCGGGAATTTGAAATCATAAGCCAGTACCCGAACCCGAACCCGGTTTTTGGAAAACTACAAACCCGAACCCGAACCCGAAAACTTGAGTTTCACAAACCCGAACCCGAACACTCGAGTTTTACAAACCCGAACCCAAACCCGAAAACTCTAGTTTCACAAACCCGAACCCTCTAGTTTCACAAACCCGAACTCGAACCCGAAAACTCCAAAAAGTACTACCCGTGACATCCCTACTAAATAGTCATCATGCCACAAAAACAGAAAAAAATCTTAAGTTTCTTAAACAAGCATATCTTAATTGAGAGAAAAGCAAAAGTCTTATTTGATTAGATGAGGACAGCTACAAAAGAAAAAAAGAAAGAGAGAGACTAAAGTCTATTGCACTAAAAAGTATATATACATATATACACCACAGCACTAGCTAGCAACTAACTGCTATGCTAAGCATATTCATACATACTATTAATAGAACAAGGACCAACAAGCAGATTTAGCCATGTCTCAGCACCTTGATATAAATAAACAGCTTCCTACTTTAACTGGCCTTGTAAATCAAACTATGTTTTTATATCCTCATTAATAAAAAATCACAATCTATCTATGTTGAATAAATCATTGTAAACATTTACAGAGCTCAGTAGCCAATCTCTTGCCAAAGAAACAAAAACTTGCTTGTTTCAAAACTATACAGTCCTTTTACCCTTGTGATAAATGCTACTAGATAGACGGCTAGTCAAGTTAAGAAAGTCAACCTCTCTAACTTTAACCCATTTGAACACTATAGGTAAAGTAATTAAAAAAATAAGTCTGTAAAAATCTCTTAGGTAGGATTCATAGAAATTAATTATATTATTAATTGAACTTCAAATCTGGATTACAGTGGTGCTGTAAGTTTAACCTTCAAGTTATGTAGTTAAAGCAGTGACCCCAACTAAATGTGGGACTATAACACTGCCAGAATGAAACTGAATGGTTTGAACTCTAAATGAGCTGTAATTTCAAGTTTCTAGTTAGCAGCAGACAGCAGTAGTAGTCATATGCTAGACAGCTGGTGGACCTCAACAGCAAAGGGTTATTGGATAGCAGCTACTGAATCAATATTATAACTATTATAACTACAAGCTAATATATTTCATGCAAGCATAAACAATTACTGAACATTTGTTACTAACTAAATGTTTAAGCTCTTGTTAAGATGTTCAGCTTAGAGTCGGACACAGCTGATGTTTTCAACAACAGGATAAATTATTTAAAAGATTACATAATCTTTATCATATTATTAATAATAACAACCAAAAATGCTGACATTTAGTCAGTAATATTTAACATTCACTAATACAAAACAAGCACAAACATCTACATGAATCAACAATCATCTTGTTATTATCATCTTCAATATCGCTACTATCATCACTACTGCCCAAAAAATCATCATCACTATCATAACAACCTTGATGGTGCCACTCCAACCAGGTTTGGCAAAAGGCCTTTGAAAAGAGCTCCAAAACCTTCAGAGAGGATGATGTTCCTGAATAAAAAAATTAAAATTAAATTACTAAAATAAAACAGCAAGTATGTGATAATTAGAAAATCAGTCATGCAAATAAACATCAATCACTGATCACTTGACTTTAAATCAAACAAAACTAATAATAGTAAGTAATATTGTTTCAAAATGAAACGACAAGGTAGGGTATTGAAGAAGGGTATTGAACGATAACAACTTGAAATGTTTTTCAAACTAGTCTTATTTCAGGACAAAGCTTTAAACTGCTATGAGTTGGCAGATAAAGAAAAAAATATTGATGTCAATCACTACTGCTCGTGAAAGGAAAGTAAAAAAAAATATCTCGAAACTGAATAACACCACAGTACAGCACTTTCTGAGCCGTGCGAAATAAATTAGTGCAGTATTCAGAAAATTATAAAAATATTATTATTATTATTACCAATAATATATATGTAAAACTAATAGAAAGTAAAAGCAAAAGTGCTTTACAAATTTTAACTAACCTAAAACAAGAAATTATTCCTAGTCTAGATGGATATAAGACGGCAGTGTATCCATGAGCTACTAAGGCATCACTGCTTGATGAAACTCCAGAAGTGAAAAGTCTGCTCCAAGTCTCGCCGACCCACAGCCTCAAGGTCGGAGAAGAAACAAATGAAGGTCGCAGGGGGTTCCCATGTTCGAATTTATGACAAATAACCTCCGAGTGGCAAGTACTTCGATTCATCAGTAAAGATTTCTTGGAAGATTGGAGTCGAGTTTTGAGAACTTCTAGAGGACACGTCAGCACGGCTCCTGCAGTACCTCCGGCGCTGAGGTGGAAGAAACAACGTGCAAATCATACACGGTCTTAATGTTAAAATATATTACCATGATTAATATGCTTCATGGCACTCATTACTTAAACAACAAATATTTGGATTAATATATATTTAAATTAGAGCTACTCCACGATAAAAATTTTTAATTTAATTTAATCAAACGATAAAAATTTTTAATCATACGTTAATTATGATTTTAATTGCAATATTTTTAGATAACATTTTTATTTCACTTTCTCAGTACTTTATATAGCTTTTACTTTAAGGTTTTAACATTGTTTATAGCTACATATTTCACATTTTATAGTTACAAATATAATTTAAGCCAGTTGCTCAAACAAGCTAGCTTGTTCATATTGGTTGGATCGAGTGATGCTCTTTTTCACTATGTCACGGAACACAGTGAACAATTGTTCACATGGAACTGTATACTTGCTGGCAATGACATATATTTCTTTGCCAACTTTGCAAGAGCTGGGAATGCTTCTTTGTGTTGTTGCCACCATTCAAGCAGACATTTATTTAAGCCAATTTCATGTTCTGTTTTATATCGTTGAAAAAGAGAATTTGAACTGGCTCTTTTGACAAGTATTTCATCTCCTGAATCTGATGTGTCATAGGTTCGTAGCCAATTGGTTGGAAGTTGTAGAATCCTGACCTCATCCTCGTCATTGACTAGCTCTTTTAGATTTTGATTCCATTTATGTATGAATTGTGAGAACGATCAAAATTGATGTGAACGAAAATGCAATATGTAAATAATAAACCAAACACACAGTGTTTGTTGATTAAAAAATCATAGACATCATAAGTATTGTATCTATTAAAGAAATAATTAAAACTTTTCAACCACATTAAAATTTGTAATTTGTGTTAAAATTTTTAATCAAGTTAATTCTTTAACAGGTTAATCGAAAAGTTAACGTGAGAGAGAGAGAGGGAGAAGAAGAAAAAAGGAAGAGAGAGGAAAGGTGAAAGAGAAAAACAATAGAAAAACCTCTAAAAACCTCTGGCAAAAAAAGATTAATTTTACTTTTAAAATTTTATATAATTAAAGCAATTGAATTTTATTCCGAGCGGTGAATGGAAAATGTATGCTGTGTTAGAGGTCAAAATTATTATTTTGACTCGAGATAGCCCATTAAAAATGACGTATTTTTTTTTTAAATCTCATCATATAATTTAGAATTTTTTATTAAAATAAATTTACTTTAAAAACTATTTCATATTTCTTTATTTCAATTCAGTTGTATTCTCAGCATACTTTGTCACTCACATCTGCAATGTAAATAGTTCTTCGAAGGGTACTATTTATCGCTTCTAAAAGTTTCTAAATTTATGACGAACATTGTTTTTTGAGCAAAATCTTGGCAAAATTTATGTTTTCTTATGCAAGTGTCACCAAATTTTTTGCTTTTCAGATTTTTCTAAGCAAAACAAGGAGGTGCCATTAACGTGAAACTTTACCAGCCCTAAAAATAGTTTTTTTTTTTATAAAAATTGGCAATTGATCCTAGTGACTAAGTCCTAGTGTCATAAAGCCCTAAACCTAAACTGAACATTTTTCATATTATTGTATTATACAACCAGTAAAATGTAATCAAAACAAGCTTTGAAAAAACAGTTGAATTAAACTAACGCTCCTGCAATGAAGTGAACAGTATTTCCGTCCAGGGGCATCCTCTTATTAGTCTTATTTCTCCTCCTGTGGTAAACTCAAACCGAAATCCTGTTACTTCTACAGTCAGGTCAAACAACTTCCTCATTAAAAGACTAACAAACAGCTCTTGACGTTAAACGTTGTAACGATAACAGAATTGTAATATTCCACAACTTTAATGAAAAAGTGATGAAAGAATGATTCAATCAATCCAAGTCTGCCTACACCTTTTTTTTGATTTATAATTTAATTTATATTATACTTGTATCCTTATACAATCCCAATCTCTTGTTCACAGACAGTCTTTCACTGAACAGCCTTCACTAAAATTTTGGTCAAACAAACACTTAGAACTTAATTCCTAAGACGGCAGACATGAACGATAGGTAGTATTAGGTAGTGAGCGGACGCCGTTTTTCACACTATATATAGCCGAACCTTCTGCTGTTTGTTATGGTATCAGAAACATTATTTAGTTTCTTTGTTTGACAATTTTAACTAAAACAGAAATAATGCTTGATTAACTAAAAATTAAAGCTGTAAACATAATTTAGAATCAGAGGTTCATTGAATGATTGATGGAATCATCCATAGAATCATGAACCTTCAATAAAGCGACCTTGCATCTTTTCACGTGCCTAGCGAGTGATCTCTGAGTGTTCGCCACGTGGTATAAGTATAAACATAGAATTATGCGACTAAATGCATATAATAATAGCAGGATAAAGTTTGCAACGAACGCAGACTTTTTGGCGTCTATGCTTCTTTGAAATAGAATAGCTCGTGTCAGATTGTATGTGCTTTTGTAAGATCGAAAGCAAAAAAAAAAAAAACTAAACTACCTTGTCACTCACATCTGCAATGTAAATAGTTCATCGGAGGATACTATTTATCGTATTTATCGCTTCTATTCTAAAGATTTCTAAATTTACGACGAACGTTGTTTTATGTGCAAAATCTTAGTGAAATTTATGATTTCTTATGCAAGTGTCACCATATTTTTAGCTTTTCGACTTTTTTCTAAGCAGAAAAAGGGAGTGCCATTCAGGGGCGCAACCATAAAAAATGCTGGGGGGCTCTAGTTTGAAAAATGTGAAAAACTTTTTTGACTATCTTTAGTCTGCAGTCTTTTTTTGGGATCTTTAATACTTGATTAATGAAAAAAAAAGAAAGACTGCAAACTCAGTCTCAAACCAGTTAAAACAATTGTTAAAAAAATAAGTTTATGAATAAATGTAACACCCCCACCCAAAGAAAAACTCATCATATTTGGGAAAATTGCAGGGCCCTCTGATTTGGCCTGGGAAGGCTTGCTCAAGTTTGAAAAAGGAAAAAAAGGCCGCCGCAGGCGAAATTTTTTTTTACTATCTTCAGTCTGCAGTCTTTTTTTGGTATATTCAATAATTTATTAATGAAAGAAAAAAAAGACTACAAACTGAAGATAGTCAAACTCAGTCTCAAACCAGTTAAAGCAAATGTTAAAAAAATAAGTTTATAAATAAATGTAGCACCTCCCTCACCCCCCCAAAGAAAAACTTATCGAATTTATAAAAATTGCAGGACCCTCCGATTTTGGTCTGGGTCCCCCTAGTTGCGCCCCTGGTGCCATTAATGTGAAAAGTAGTTTTTTTCCTAGTTTTATAAAGTCCTAAACCAGCGAGGCAAACTAAACTTTAATCGCTATTTTTAACCACCGTGCAGAGCCGGTGTTAATCCTTTGGAGGCTCCAGGGCTGGATTTAGGCATGGTCAGGATGTGCCAGTGCACATGACCCCCACCAGTAAAGGGCCTCCACCAACCAAAAAATATGACATGTGATTATAATTTAACTCTCTGCGGTTGGTATGTCAGATAACAGTCGATTATATTTATTTATATACAGTAAATGCAATCACAAAACAAAGCGATATAATCATTTCAAAGTAGTAAAACTGTTCGTGCTTTCTTTGTTGCAAATTCAGCTACTTGGTCCTCGAAATTGACTTCACGTAGAATGTCTGCTTCAGACGAGTTTAATTGTTTTAGAAGCAATTTTTCATTTTCGTTATAGGCCAGGTCAGGATCGTCCTTTCAACAAAAACATGGGGAGGCGAAAGGTTTCAAAATCCCAAACATTCCATAATTTTTTCAAAAAATAAATTTCAAAAATTGCCTACCTATATATCTTCAAAAAATAATTTGCAAAAAAAATCCGTGTGAGCCACAACAACTCCCGTCCCCTCGGTCCCCAATTATGCTCCTGGGCCAGGCCGGACTTTTTTGAGTTATTAAGTGATTGCAATGAAAAGTTTAAATTATTTTTGGGGCATAACCTCCCGGATCATCCACTTCAAGAGAACATGGGGGGCCTCCACCAGAGTAAATCCGACCCTGGGAAACCCCCAAAGTATTGGAAATAGAAAAGCCCTTGTATCATAAATTGCTATAATCTCAGAGACCATGACCAAATTCATGTCCACCAGAAAATATGAAGGTAACAAAAATAAAAAAGAATGCAATCAGTTAAACGTTTTGAATATTATGTATTCAAATGTAGATTGCATTACTAATAAAATGAGTGAGATAAGATTATTAGTAGATACAGATGACGTAACAAAAGATATCTTAATTTTTACTGAGGTAAATGCAAAATATTATGTAAACGAATTTAATGAATCCGAATTCTGGATTAACAATTTTAATTTGCATTCATATAATTTTATGATAGATATTTTGTTATGTTAGATATGATATTAAGTCCGAATTCAGGTAGAGAAAATAATAATAATTTATTTTTAGGTACTGTTAGAAGCTTTCCAATCTAAAATATGAGTAAAATTAATAATTGGAGATTTTAACTTTCCAAACGTTGACTGGAAAAATAATACTTATAAATCAAATTTTAAATCATCTGAAGAAAGACTCATCAACTTTTTAAATGATAATTTTTTAACTCAACTAATTAAGGAATCTACAAGGTGTCGCGGATCTCAAAAGCAGTCCATTCTAGACTTGCTTCTAGTCGAGGACGTCGATATAATCAAAAATTTAGTATATAATTCCCCACTAGGTAAAAGTGATCATTGTGTGTTAAATTTCTCCTTTATTAGAAATTTTTATAAATCAAAAACCATTAACAATATATCCAAATTTGATTTTAACAGTGGAAAATATAACTTGATGAACGATTATTTGATTGAGAATCTGTACTGTGATGAGTCGGAAATAAATAACAATGATGCAAGTAAAGACTCGGTTAACAATATGTGGCATTACTTTTGTCAAGTAATGAATGAAGCTATTAGGAATTATATTCCTGTCATTGATGCTGATAGAATTTCAAGATTTAAGTGCCATAAAAGAAAATTACCTGAAAATGTGGTTGAGCAATGCAGGACAAAAAATAAACTATGGAAAAAGTTTATCCGAACTAGAGATAATATTTTTGCAGAATTTAAAAATATCAGAAACAAATTAAAGAAATCAATTAATAAAATTAAAGAAGCTGAGACCAGTGATTAATTAGTTTCAGAAATAAATTTAGTTTCAGTTTCAGTTTAGTTTTAGTATTGTTATGACCCGATAAACAACGACGTTAGTTATATTTCGAATATAGTTTATTTAACCATAAAAACGATACAGCGCTCAGCCATCAACAACGAGAGAGAAACTAAAAAAAAGGACGTTAATGGAAGGAAAACAAAGATATTAATATCCACAACCGTAGATATTAATATTAACAGTCAATTATAAAAATATATAATTAATACAATTAAATGTATCCATAACACCTCCCCCTCCTAAACAAGATAAGTTTTCTTGGAAGCATTCATTTCCAATCTTCGAGGAGGTCGACGTGTTCTTTTAGGCCTCACCTTTGGAACCTGGTCTGTCGAGATGATTTGACGATTGTCCTCGTTAACTGAAACGTCAACCGAAATGGCACTGTTAGAAGAATCGGTCGTCTTCAGGGATGACTTGATTGGTGGGAGAAGAGGGATGTCGAAAACATCAGATATAACCACTAGAGCTTCTTCTGATACCCGTTTTCGCAACTGATTGCAGTGTCGCCGCATCACTCTTCTTCCAACTTCAACGTCATAAACAGATTTTCCCAAACGTAGGACGATTCTACCGGGAGTCCATTCTGGCTGATTCGGATTGTCGTATGTCCGCACATAGACAGCATCTTGTTCTGTAAACTCTCTTTTACAAGAACCGGGTTTCTCGATCTTTTCATCTTGATGATGGAATTTATTCAGTTGGAGGTCTGTCAAAGGAATTCGTAACTGTCTGCCTAGGAGTAGCTCTGCAGGTGTTTTCAGTTCTTCTGATGATGGTAGAGGTGTTGTCCTATACGTCAGCAAGAACTTTTGCAGCACGTCAGCCGTCGCACCCTCTCCCTGCAATTTTCTAAGAGCCCGCTTGAACGTATCAACGAAACGTTCGGCTTGTCCGTTGCAGTGAGGCTGATATGGCGGTGATCTTACACGGTTGATGCCATGACTTTGGCAGTACTCCTCAAACTCCTTTGAAACAAATTGTGTTCCATTGTCCGAAACTAACATCTTTGGGTATCCATGCTGTGAAAAAATTTTACCCAACTCTTTGATTGTAGCAGTTGTCGTCGTTGTCCTCATTTGGACAATTTCAGGCCACTTGGAGAAGGCATCCACAACCACAAGGAACATCATTCCTTCCATTGGACCGGCATAATCTATATGGATCCTCTCCCATGCGCAATCTGGTGTCGGCCATGGTGACAATTCATTTTTGACAGGCATCTTTGCAGCCATCTGACAGGAGCTGCAAAGCCTTACTCTGTCTTCAATATCCCTGTCGATACCTTGCCAATAAACATACCTCCGAGCGAGCATCTTCATCCTGGTGGCTCCTGGGTGTCCTTCGTGCAGCATTTTCAGAACTTGGTTCTTCAATATTGCTGGTATCACTGCGCGAGATCCCATGAAGAGTACACCATTACAAACAGACATGTTTGTAGCACGGCTGTGGTAGGCGTGTAGGAGCGATCCTGACTGAAATCTCGGCCATCGTCCTGTTCTGACGGCTTCCACAACCAACTTTAGCTCGGAGTCTTCTTCGGTCATCCTACGAATTTCCTCCTTAGTGACAGGCAAGTGTCGGATAACATCACTCTGAACTGCGTTGACATCCATTTCAATCTTTGCGATAACGATGTCATCATCTTCCTGCAGTTTTCTTGAAGTGATAAGACGGGATAGTGCATCGGCTTGTCCAAAGTGGGTAGATCGTCTGTACTCGATGTTGAAGTCGTAAGCAAGCAAGACGAGTTCCCATCGTTGTAGTCGATTTGCTGAGTGAGCAGATACACCAACCTTTGATCCAAAAATAGATAGTAAGGGCTTGTGATCTGTCAGCAGCATGAAGCGTCTGCCATAAACATAGCGGTGGAATTTTCTCACTGCGAATACCAAGGCAAGAGCTTCCTTCTCTATCTGTCCGTAGTTCTTCTCAGCCTTTGTGAGAGCTCTACTGGCGTGTGCAATTGCTTTTTCCATGCCGTTTGGAAAACGATGGGAGATCACAGCTCCGATTCCATATTCACACGCGTCCGCAGCAACGACAATGTCCAGTTCAGGGTCGTAGTGCGTCAACAACAGATCTGACTGCAGCACTTTCTTTAGCTTTCTTAAAACTTCCTGGTGCTCTGCAGTCCATTCAAATGTGTCCTTCCTTTCGAGATCGTCCAAAGGGCCCCTCATTGATCGCATCTCTGGTACAAAGGACGAATAATAGCTTATCATGCCTAAGAATGATTTTAACTGATTTGCATCCTTAGGCTCTGGCATTTCAACAATCGCTTGAATTTTCTCGGGGTCTGGTCGACGGCCATCTCTTGAAACAATGTGCCCCAAAAACTTGATTTCTTCTTTAGCAAATGAACACTTTTCCATTCGTACACGAAATCCACTCTCAGCGATTTTCTTGAACAAAGCTTTAACATTTCGATTGTGTTCATCCAGCGTAGATCCGGTCACTATGACATCATCTAGATATGCTGCACAACCTTCCAGTCCTGTGATCATTCGATCCATAGCTTCTTGAAAAATGCCAGGTGCGCATTTGACTCCAAAAGGCAATCGCTGGTACTGGAACAAACCTTTGTGTGTATTAATTGTGACCAGTTCCTTCGAGTCGTCTTCAACTTCCATCTGCAAGTATGCGTCAGCGAAGTCAATCTGAGTGAACCATGCGCCTTGGTTCAGACGAGCAAAGATTTCATCGGGCACAGGTAGCGGGTGTCGGTGCATTTCCAGTGCATCGTTGAGTCCTGTTTTGAAGTCTGCACATATCCTGACTGCTCCATTTTTCTTGGCAACCACAACAATCGGGGCGGCCCAGTTGCTGTAGTCAACCTTCTTCAGAACTCCCTGCTGCACCAAACGCTCCAGCTCCACGTTAACTGCTTCTTCCCGAGCAAACGGAATCTTTCTCTGTCGGCAGAAGATTGGACGTGTTCCCTGCTTGACGAACAATTGAGCTTTTGTTTGACATTTTCCCAATTCTTCCTTGAAAACATCTGGAAAACATTCACTCAAACTGCTGGCAAGATGTTCCCCTTCCTCCTTTGGCTTCTGCTCAATTTTGCAGCAGATGGCGTTGAATGCTTTTTGAAGAGGAGGAAGTTGGTTCATCCATTCGATGCCTAACAATTGCTCGACTTTGTCAGCCACGTAGCAGCGACCGTGACCTGAATGTCCTCCACAGGTGAACTTTACATCAAATTGTCCCAGGACCTCAATCGGACTTCCATTTGCAGCTCCCAGTGTCGTCGTTGACCTCTCCAAGGCAGGTGAACCGATTTGTTCCCATGTTTCCTTGTTGATGAGTGTGACGTCGGCACCAGAATCTAACTGCATTCTAACCTGAGTGTCACCAAAATTAACCTCAGTGTACCTCCGATTGGCAACCACATTACCAACAATCTTCTTAATTGCTTTATTTTTTCTCTGTTGAGCTTTTGGCTGATTTTTCGGACAATCTTTTCTAAAATGTTCTGGCGAACCACAGATGAAACAATTACCTTTGGTAGAAGATCGGGGGATATCCTTGCTAGGGAACCCAGGTCGAGGCTTCTTCCTGTTCATTTGTTTTACTGCATTAACATTTTGTACATTGTCGATGACGTCCGAATCTATTTTCAAACTCGTTACAAATTCGCATTCTTTAACAAGGTCAGCTAACGTGCACTCCTCTTGAGTCTCCAGTTTCCTCAACAACCTTGTTCGGATGTCAGCATGTCGAGCTCCTTGCAGTGCCGAAACAAAAACAAGACATTTAAAATGTTCTTTTGACATTTGTTCGACTTGAGCCAGTGCCGTCATTCTATTTATTGTTGAACCTATCTTGCTGTACCCAAGATCACCAATTACCAACCTGAACATGTCGAACCTTCTCCTGAAAACCGAGACCTTGTCCCCAAACAGCGACTCCAAAATTTCCTTGGTTTCGTCGTAGGTCAGATCTTTTGTTGTTTTCGGCAAGATGTGGTCGGTGAAACTCCCGTACGATTGCAAGTCCAACTTCGACACGAGTGCTTGCGTTTTATCTGGGTCGGATAACTCGGTACCATGGCTGATCATAACTGCTTCGAAACGATCAATCCACTTTGAGAATGTCCTACCGGACTCGGGGTCATGGCTGAATTCCGAAATTTGTCTCATCAACTCTGGTACCAAATCTGGTTTGTTTCTAACCATTGAAACTGGACCACTTGATTGAAACTTCATCGACCGAATGAGTTCTGCAAAAACCTCTTCGCGTTTGCGATTGTCTTCGAGAATTTGCGTACGCATCTCCTCCTCACGTTTGCGGTTTTCTTCATCTCGGCGTCGGTTTTCTTCGTCTCGGCGTCGGTTTTCCTCCAAAAACGTAGCCATGAGTGAATAAAACTTTTCTTCAGCCATTTCAAATCCTCGTCGCCAAAATGTTATGACCCGATAAACAACGACGTTAGTTATATTTCGAATATAGTTTATTTAACCATAAAAACGATACAGCGCTCAGCCATCAACAACGAGAGAGAAACTCAAAAAAAGGACGTTAATGGAAGGAAAACAAAGATATTAATATCCACAACCGTAGATATTAATATTAACAGTCAATTATAAAAATATATAATTAATACAATTAAATGTATCCATAACAAGTATCATGAATTATTATTACAGTTTCGTTTTAGTTTTGAATTTTTCAATAATTTTAATTTCAGTTTAGTTTTGAATCAGTAATTATTATTACCGTTTCGTTTTCGTTTTGAATTTTTCAATAATTTTAATTTCAGTTTAGTTTTGCATCAATAGTTATTATTACCGTTTCGTTATAGTTTTGAATTTTTAAATAATTTTAATTTCAGTTTAGTTTTGCATCAGTAATTATTATTACCGTTTCGTTTTCGCTTTGAATTTATAATAGTTTTAGTTTTAATTTCAGCTTCGTTTGTAACCTCCCTATGTTGCAGTTGTAACTAAACACAAGTCAATTGAGAAACTGTTTATTCAATTTAAAAAAAACTCATTTCTAAGTTTTTTTTCAGTCTATGTCTCTTCCCTCCGCTCAAAAGGCCACATAATGAAAAAATCCTCTCCACATATGCCTAGGAAGCAGGTGCTGCCAGTATGTCCAAAGCCAAGAGGGAAAGTTGCGGATATATAGACTGTCGAGCAATCCAAAACTGTATCACATCTTCCCCGTGGTCAGCACTAGATATACGTATTTTGTCTATATATCTAAATAGCTGTGTCTCGTTTGATATATTAGTGACTAAGACAGACAAATTTCTATCAATGTGCTTCTGAATTTTTTCAGATAAAAGTTTAAATCGCTTCACCGAAGGTGATACAGCAGAAAAACTGATAGAAGCTGAAGATACTACTGAGAACTTGAAACCATGAAAAAAAATATTATGTAGAACGTCAATTCAGCATTTAAATTGACTCAATAAATAACTACAAACCAAAACACGAATACAATAAAAAAGGAATAAACAACCTCGTAGCGACAAAGGCATGTTAAAAGGAAGTACCATAGAAGCGAAATTAATTTTTATTTTGTTTTTAATAATTTTTGTTTTATTTTGTTTTAACAAATTATCTTTTATTTCTATTTCTATTTCGTTTCAAAATTTTTTTTATTTCTATTTCGTTCAAACTAACTAATTTTTATTTTTATTTCAGTTTCGTTTTGACTTTCTATTCTAGTTTTCGTTTCAGTTTTCGTTAACAAAAATGAATAATTATCGTTTTAATTTCTATTACGTTAACGAAATAATCCCTGGCTGAGACACTAAAATTGGTCAAAAAAATTAAGACCAATCTTAAAGTATTTTTGCAACATATAAATAAAAACAGAAACTGTCAAGCTAAGTTAGAATATATGATAAAAACTGATATAAACGGGTCTGCAACAACTCTAACAGGTGACGATGATATGGCAAATTGTTTAGCTGAATTTTTCAAAAGCGTTTATATAAGCAACGATAGTCTAGAAATAAGTCCCACAATTTAACAATAATATTATTGTCCACATAATGGAGGAAGTAATAATAAACAAATACGCGGTCGAAAATAAAATTAATTAATAAATTAATTAAATAAATACAAATCTGCAGAACCAGATAATATTTTTTCAAGGGTTCTGATAGAATGTAAAAACTCTATTTCTAGCTATTTAAGCAATTTGTACAACAAATCACTGCAAACTCAAATGGTCCCTGATGATTGGAAGTATACCATCATTACCCCAGTTTATAAGAAAGGTGATAAAAATACTGTAGGTAATTATAGGCCAGTCTCTTTCAGCTGTATCTGCTGTAAACTGTTAGAATCATTGATTAAGGATGAATTAATAATACATTTTGATAGAAATAAGCTCCTAGATTATAGGCAATACGGCCTCACGAGAGGAAAGTCAACTACAATTCAGTTGTTAAAATTGATGGATATGTGGAGCGGTGCAATAGATAAAGGGAAAACAATAGACGGACGTAGTATATACGGATTTTGAAAAAGCGTTTGATCGTATATCTCACGCAAAGATAATTGATAAACTAAAAAATTATGGCCTCAATTGGATTAAAGATTATTTAACAAATAGAACAAGTAGTGTTAGGGTTAATAACAGCACATCTAACAAATTTAAAGTTACAAGTGGGGTACCTCAAGGTAGTGTTTTAGGGCCATTACTTTACATAATTTATGTCAATGATATGTTTGAAATAGTTAAAAATAACTCGGCGGAGCTGTTTATGTACGCCGACGACGCCAAAATATTTAAAACTATAAAATCCAGTGATGATCGAATGATATTGCAGAGCTGTTTGAAATCATTAGGAAATTGGAGTAAAAAATGGGAAATTAAGCTAAATGCTGGTAAATGTGTTGCGGTGAGATATGGACGCCAGTTAGAAGATCGTCGGTTATATAATATAGAAAGAGTGGAACTTAATTTTCTTGACAAAATAAAAGATTTAGGAGTTACATTCCAGAGTTCCCTAACATTTCTAGATCACATTTATGAAGTAATTAAAAAATTCTTTCACTGTTAGGTTTAATTTCACGAAATTTTAAAGATTTGACAAAAGATTATTTTATATTGATTTATAAAGCTTTGGTTAGATCCAGATTGGAGTATGCAGTCAGTGTGTGGTCACCGTGGAAGAAAAAAGACAAAGAAGCCGTTGAAAGACTCCAGAAGAGAGCAACAAAAATGGTCAAGGCATGCAAGGGATTGAAATATGAAGACAGGTTGAGAATTTTGAAGCTTCCTTGTTTAAAGTACAGAAGACTGAGGGGGGACCTGATCATGCTCTACAACTTTATGCAAGACAAAGAAGGACGTTTGTGTTTTCCTAATATAAAGATATCAGAAGAAAGAAGAACAAGAGGTCACAAATTCAAACTGGAAACACAAAGATTCAACGGCAACTGCAGAAAATATTTCTTCCTGACCAGATCTACTGCAATTTGGAACAACCTCCCTTCGAAAATCATAGAAGCCGAACACGTTAATGAATTTAAAAGACTAATTGACTGTCATTTCGAATTAAGCGATATTATGTACAGCTATAAAAAGGATTTTTAATAATATATACATACATTTATTTATAGAACATATATATGAACAATATTTTATATAATTCTAGATATGGGCATAGAGACTTATAGTTTGCGCCCATCATTTCCTTTATGTTTATGTTTATGTTTAATACTCGGCGCTTCTAGTCCACTTCTCCCCCTCCGAAGGGTTTTTAGATGTTTTTCTATCGTTTTTTCTCTTTCTCGTTCCCATTCCCGCTCGCACTCCCGTCTCCACTACAACTCGCTTCCACTCGCTCTTTCTCTCCGTTCGTTCTCCCACTTGCTTTCCCGCTACTGTTTTTTTTCTTCCTCTCTCGCTTAACTTCTTTTTGCCCATAAAACGTAAAATAGATTTGCTAAAAGTTTCTTGGAACCTTCAAACTTTGTTACCCAAACTAAATTTGAATTTTTTACACAATAACTTATGATGTTCGTACATAGGCACTTTTGGCCTGGAAAAATTTTTAATGATAAAAAAGTAAAAACTACCTTATCTTTTCCTGTTCTTTGAGATCTAACTCCATGCCAAATTTTTTTAAAAGTGTCCAGCGGTTTGTATTTATGTAGAAGGAAAAAAAAACAGATAGACAACAGAAAATCAAACAGTCATTTTCAATTTAATTTAATTAATTTTGACGATCTTTAACGTGGCATTAGTCGGATGATTTCTAGGCCACGAACAAGTGCGTTTTGAAAACTTTTCTAAATCGTCCAGTCGTGACCTTCGGTGGAAGGGTGTTCCAGAGCCTTTTAACCGGTGCAGTCTTGAAAGAAACGAGAAATATAGACATATTTGCGGCCCTCATCACCAGTCTGGCACCAGCATTGATAACTGACTGTAGTGGCTAATTAGGGACTTTGGAAGCCTCACAAGAACATAATTGCACTAGTCAAGCTTTGTCAGAACTAGTGATATGACGAGTGTGTTGAAACACATCATGGGGAAGATGTTGCGACAGTCTTAATTTGTCGCAACGTTGAAAACACGTTTGGGTGACATTGCTGACATGTGTACGAATGGACATGTTAGAGTCGAAGAAAGATCCAAGATTGCGAACCGCATCTGACGGCGAGATCCAGTCAACGCCCAAGCGGACCGAATTTATTGAACGCTTGTTTTTCCGACTTGTTGAGAGCCAGATGAACTCCGATTTATTTTAATTAAGTTGATTTCGATTAAACCATTCCTTCCACTCTCACCTGATATCTACGTTCGTTGAGGTAGGAGTGGAACCACTTGAGGAGAGACCCGTCAAATCCAAAAATTAATTTGAATCTTTAAAGCAGGATCTGGTGATCGACAGTATCGAAAGCAGCCGAATGATCGGCCGCGCCCAGAACGTCAGAAAAAACTTTGAGTGTAACCGTCGTAGGCCGATTGATGGGTTTGGAAGAGATTATTAGAATGCAGATGTTATGTAATTTTTTCTAGAACCAACCTCTCCAGCGCCTTTGATAATACAGAAAGATTTGAGATCGGACTGTAGTAGCTGGGATCGCTGCCATAAAGATTAGTATTTTTGATAACTAGTGTAATGTAAGAAGTTGTGAGGGCTTGCGGTACCGTACCATTGACCAGCGATTTATTAAACAAGTTAAAGAGAAATGGAGCAATGAGTGGCGAAGCTTTTTTAAGAAGACATGTCGGAACTGGATCCAACGCGCATTGTTGGTTGAATAGAGAGTGGATGATCTTAAGAACCTCCTCATGACTAGTTGGTTCAAAACTTTTCAAACTAGTAGAGGCAGAGACGGGGAAAGACGGAGACCGGCACGAAGCAGTCGAAGCTCTCTTGCTCCTTCTTGCCTTCCCGCTCCTTCCCGTTTCCTGCTCGCTTTCCCGCTCCCACTTGTTCTCCCGTTCCCGCTAGCTCTCCCGTTCCCGCTCGCTCTATGAAGTCTCTATGTTAACTATAAATGTCTGTGTACTCATGCATTATGAGTAAATACTTAACCCTTGTAGGGCCGTGGAGAAAAAATAACTTCGTTGGCCATGTGTGGTGCCTGTGCACCCCAGAGTTAAAACATAAGAAAAAATTGATTCCAGAAACATTTATTGTGGTATGCTATGATTTTATGTGGTGTAACAAGTTTTGGCGTCTGAAATTTCCTTGTGATAATTTACAGGAAATTAGTGGCTTTTGAGGCTGCTATTTTCATTGCCCCATTTATTTTTTTATATGTGGGGTGCACCAGCACCCCGCACGGCCTTCCAAGGGTTAATTGTGAATGCAATTTTTTTTCACACACACACATCACACTTGCTCAGATTTTGAAAAGCATGGATTCATAATATGGGAAGCACGGATTTTGAAATGGCAGGAACGTCCGTGCCTGGGAGCACGTTTTTAGGCCCTGGATTTTACAGACCTAAAAGTCCTAAACTTGGAAGAAAATTTCGGCCCAACTCACCCCGGCTTGACTTCAATCCTAACCCAGTCCAGTCAATTTGAAATTCCTAAAATCAAAGCCGATGTATTACTATTACAAAAATCACCATCTCTTTTGTATTTTTTTATTTGGTAAAGTTGCCAGCATGTCTTTGTGTAAGGTCCTTATCATCCTGCATGCTGTTCAAACCTAGTTATACGGCGAGAGATGGTCAGGAATGATATAATTAATAGGCTGATGTGAACTGCAAATTTCTATTGACACTACTATGGCAATATTACAATGGTTAAATATTGCAGATGAATCAGGCAGAGCAGCTTTATCTGAATCTGAAATTGCAACGTGCCTCGGTTGAACAAAAAAGTTTTTTAGAGTTATTACGCACAGCAATAAACCTAATTTTCTTACTCGATCCGTATAGTCTGAATCTAACTTCATCATATTTATAAAATCACCTACGTCACGAATGATCAGAAGTTTTTTTAATTTGTACTAAATAATATTCCAAAAGCAATATGTTTTGAATACAAAATACCAAAATGAAAAAGTTTTAGCAAACTTTTAGACTTTTAATACTTGCATCTGCTTACCCGACAAATTAGTAACCCACCCCCTGTTCCCCGTCTATAGGTCTAAGTTCCTGACTGGCCGGACTCAATAGATACTAATACCATTTTAGGTTTGAGAGTCTATTATTTGTCATTGTCGATCTGTTGAATGATTTTTTTTTCATTTTTTTCCCAAAAAAATTAAAAAAAACTTTGTAGCTTTTTTCGAAAAAAAATCCTGTAGGGTGGTGCAAGCTCTTTTTTCCTCCAAAATGACGCACCTGACAAAAAATAATTCTTGATTTTTTTCAGACAGAGACAGAAGCTTAATAGTAAAATTATCTTTTGCGTCTTTTGTGCGGGTAATAAATAAAACCACATCTATGTGGTTGACCTCAGCATATTTTCCAGCTTGAAAAAAAACGAATTTCAGTATTTTTTTACAAAGTTGGATAGCTCTAAGTTCCGATTCCATAAATATCTAACGAGATGTAAGATTTTAATTAATTTATTATTTGAAAAATTATACCGTGCCTGGTTATCACTGACTAAATGAAGAACCAAAAGTTGATGACGTACTGAACGGTGATTCAGTTTTGGAAGTTATCTGTATTTTCATTGGCGTATTCTTTGAGCAGTTCTAATTCTTTAAGAAGTCTTGGTTCTTACATTGGGGATGCTGAAGATACATCTTTTCCCATGAAAAAACATAAGTTTAAACCTTTTAACAAATCAACCAACGCAAATGAGGTACACTACTACTATGTAGCTTAACTTAGTTTAATATATATAATTTAAAAAAAAAACAATAGAACCACTTGAAATTGATTCACGTTTTCCTGCTTTTCTTCTTTCGTCACTTGGCACAATGTCTGATTATTAGGCCAAAGCTAAAAAAATGTAACTAGTAGACGTTCGAAAGATGTCCGACACATTTTTTTACCATCTTTGGTGTTTTATGACGTTATTCATGTTATGCTTGTATGCTGTACATTTATAATCAATTTTAATTTTGCCCATATTAGTTCTATGTTCACATTTTTTAATACTATTATTTTCTAAAACTTAAAAAAAAATCAAAGAATTCGTATTCGTTAGACACTCTCCCGAAAATGTTTCGCTTGCGTCAAAAACCCACACAATATAAAATTCCATTTTTTTCAGTTCAAGTTTAAGTTCAAGTTATGAAAATCTAAAATTTTCAGTTCCAGTTCCAGTTTTGGTTCTGTATTTCAGTTAACAGTTTATCAACTGGCATGCCCAAGTGCAAGATAAAAAGCCTACCCTGGGTTATTGCTTAACCAGGAGCGGGCAGGCCAATCACCACCTCCCCTTCCCAGAAAAATTTACGGGACAGCAGAAAATGAGATAAAACAGGAGAGAAAGAAATAGAAAAAAGAAAAACGAAGAGTGAGAGGGAAGGAGAGAGGAGAGAGAGAAAGAGTAAGAAAAAAGAAAGACGAGAGAGCCAGGAAGAAATGGAGAGAGAGAGAGAGAGAGAAAATGAGTAAAAGAAGAAGAAAAAGAAGAAAAAGAGAGAAAGAGAGAAAAAGCGAGAGAAAGTGAGAGGGAGTAACAACGAAAAAAAACCTATGAGAATTCCGGGTAGTCATGCTAGTTAGCATATAAATGTAATAAAGACATCAAAGTTTAAAGAGCAATAGACAACCTGAAAACTAGTTATAGTACCCTTCAAAAGTAACAAGAAAAAATTCAAAACTAGCAGGGTACCCGGCGCTGTCCGAAATTTTTAGAGGTTTTTCTATCGTTTTTCTTTCTCACTCCCGTTTCCTTCTCCGATTGCTCTCCCGCTCTCTGTCGCTTTTCCGTTCCCACTTCCGCTCCTGTTCCCGGTCGCGTATTTACAAACACGTGACATGCACAACGCTGTGCTTATTTATATTCTGATGGGGAATAAATCAGTTGCTGGGGATGGCTAGACAAGTCAGGCTTGCTGCTTAGTTAAGAATATAAACAAAACATACTTGTTACTTAATCGATAACCAAGCCTTTCGTCTTGATATTAACACACCAATGAAAAGTTACATGCAATATCCTATCAAACTTTTTAATTTTGTTGACATTTTTAAACTTTTCCTTTGGAAAGTTTACCTACGTTTTTTAGTTTTCCTACGTTTATAAACTTGATATCTGTAAGATAATGTTTCAAAACAAATTAAAATTGTTTTTTGCACGACCTCAAAATACCATAAATAAACACTATAGGACCTATAGGTATAATAAGAAATTGAAAAGTTTAATACAAACGGCTTTTAATCTTTCATTAATATGTGCGTAATATCACGAAAACACTCAAACTCCATCTTTTACTTTAAAAAAAAAATAAAAAAAATGTTTTTATATAAACTTAATTAATTTTCTAAATACTTTCTTGCAATCAGGAGCGCAGCCAGGAGTCGGGGAGCCCGGCCCACCCCTCGAAAGCTTGCCAATGTTGATGTTGAAGTGACACGCGTGCTCTTGTTTTCGAGACATATTTGAGTTAAAAATTATTTTGCAAATTAAATATTTAATAAGTTATCAAAAATGTTAGGGTGAGAGTTTGTCGATGGGTCTATTTTTGAAAACCCGACCCGCAGAAAATCTGACCCGACTCAACCTATTTTTGTTTTTTCTTTTGTGACCCGACCCACCTGTTTTCGACCCGACCCGACCCACTTTGGCTAAGATTGTATGTGGCCGCTCTGACAATTGTCACGTGAAAGGTGAGATAGTTACCTCCGCGAGACATTCAACATGAGCAATGCGAGAAAAGTTCTTGCTTAAGATTCGAACCGCCGACTTTTAAGCTGAATTGTTTTTTATGTTATGTTAAATAGGATCGAAATATGACAATGGGAATACGGGCGATTTGCTTGCAAAACGTTTATTTCTAATGATGAAGTAATGTATAGACACGAAATATGAAACTCATGTAAACAATAATAATCTCTATAAAAAGTTGGATAGATTTTCAGTTGAATGGCCACTTTTATGTTTTTTTTCAGCCAGCAAAAACATTTGAAGTGAGGTTTACATCATGAACATTCAAATGAATTGCAATGTCGTCTGCTTTTTCAAATCGTCGGTCTTGAAGTTCTCTGTATTTTTCAGATGATATCTTTTCGAGGTCTGACATATTTTGAGTGTGCTGGCATGGTTTGACTACGTCAAGTGTCTTCAACTGAAGTCCATTTGCCGAGGGTTCCAGTCTTGCGGAATGTACTTTGCCATTAATGCTATTATACTATGCTACTGAAACAATGAATGAAGATTTTCCCATCTTTGCTGCAATGGTTTCTTCACAGTTTATGTTTTTAATGCACCACATCAACAATTATGTAGCTGTAATATCAGCAACCTATCTGTTAATCAATTTTTCTGAATTTTTTTGCTAATCTATATATATATAAAGCTCGTGACGGTGTTTGTGTCCACACTCTTCCAAAACGGCTTAACATTTTTTCCTGAAATTTGTTGTGTACGTTTCGGAGGAGTTTATATATAATATATAGGACAAACTTACAAACAGACAAACTCACAAACAATCATATATATATATATATATATATATATATATATATATATATATATATATATATATATATATATATATATATATATATATATATATATATATATATATATCGTTTACACTTACTTGTCCTATTGTAATATTGTTTGGGCTTCAAATTATCCTACACGTCTAAAGTCTCTCCACATCTTACAGAAAAGAATCATCCGAATATTATTTAACTTGCCCTTTGCATCATCTTGTGAAATGAAAATGATCGAGAATAACCTACTGAATGTAAATCAAATTAATTCTTTTCTTGTTAGTATTTTCATGTACAAATATGACAACCATATGTTACCGTCGTCATTTGATAACCTTTTCACAAAACCGTCTCATGTACATTCTCATGATGTGCCTTCTTTGCATTGCTTTCGGTCTGATTTCGTTCGAACAACTCTCAAAACATTCTCCATAAAGTGTTTTGGTACGCGGTTGTATTCAAGTATTCCAATAACAATTTCCTCATTTAAAAGCATTTCGATATTTAAAAATCGTTGAAATCTTACATATTACAGCTAGATTCATAATTTCAATATCTATATACTTATGTTAACTTCGATACAAATATGTTAACTTATATATACTTATGTTTACTCCTATACACTTATGTTAACTTTTATTTCTCTGTCTCGGTTCGTATTTAAATCTGAATTGTCGTTTATAGGTCGTCCAGTTAGCGGGAAGTAATTCCCTTTGGATGAACCTTTTAACACTTGATTTTTTTCCTTATTTATAACTTCACTGTTGTACTTAATTGTTTTGTTTCGTGCTCAATAAATGTTCAAAAATGTCAATACAAGCAGAAATATATGTTATACTTAGAATAAACCATTTAAGCAGTGGTGGATCAGTAATTCTGGATAATTTTCACGCATCGTAGTGTTTAGAGAAACGTGAATGGAGTAAAAAGTAGTGCATCATTTCCCTTATTTATAACTTCATTGTTGTACTTAATTGTTTTGTTTCGTGCTCAATATATGTTCAAAATGTAAAAAAATGTAAAATGTATGTGTGTGTGTGTGCATTTCCCTTTATTCTACCTTAGCAAGCGGGAGCAGGAGACCAAGCGGGAACAAGAGAGCAAGCTGGAACGGGAGAGCATGCGGGGAAGGATTGATATTGTTTTTTTTTAAATTGTCATAATTTTTTACATTAAACTTTTAATAAGAAAACCAAAATAATTTATTAGGTAAAACAACGTTTGCTGGGTCAGTTAGTATTTGTATATTTTTTAATGCTTTTGTTTGATTTCACTCGTTTTTCTATTTGTTTGTTTGTTGGTTTGTCTGTGGTGATCAAATCTTAGAAACGAATATTCACCCACTTTTCGACCACCTAGAGCTCTAAAACTTTCAGGAAAGCTTTATTCTGGAAGACAATACATGAATTGAATGTTTCCGACATGAATTAGGTTTTAAATCAATTACAATTAATCAAATCAAATTAATTCATGCCATCTAGCGACTGTAATAAGTTTTTTATGTATAAGTCACCAGAGGTCCAAAATAATTAAACAGTACGGATGTTTATTTATAAGTTCCTAGAGGTCAAAAATAATTAACAAGATTGAGCGTAAGGGTTGTTTTAGATTAAAAAGTTTTAGTTGTTGACTCAGATAAAGAGGCAAATAAAAGCATTAAAAAAATTTGTTTTTTATCTTTACTTGTTTTAAGTATATTTGAAAAAGTTTAATACCCGTGAAAGGGTACTCCCTTTTTCCTTGGATACACCCATGCTCAACCTTTATCTTAAAAATCTCTGATAAAATTGCCTTGTATTTTTTTCTTTTTTCAATCTCAGCAATTCGACTAAAGTGAATAAACTCGCTAAAAGAGCTACGTGGTGTGAAATTTACTCGTTATGGGATTTGAACAAGTCATTTAGGCTGAAAGTCAAGCGCTTTATGATGCGAAACTGCCAACTTTATCTTGAAAAACTAGAAACAGTCCTTTAAGGTGCCTGCCTCCCCACACCCATACGCCCTACTAAGATTCAAACTGCGGTCTTTTAGGCTGACAGGCGAACGCTCTGCATTAATACCACCTGCGACATTTTTAAATATGGTTAAAATTCTCCATAAGCGAATTTTTTAATCGGAATATCATATTTGAAAACATGATAGATATTTAAAAATTTAATAAATTATATACTTAAGCATCTGCGTATCATTTTTTATTCTGTTTTCCTTTCACACTTGACAGGTCAAAACCTAGAATTGTAATTAGCATGCAAGTCCGACTTTTTGAAAGAAATCTGTTATTTCAGAATCATATTTTTCTCTAGCCTCTGTCACGTGCACACACACACAAGGAAACAAACGGACACGCTCACGCATGTTCACGGACGCAAACAAGAACACGTACGCACGCACATATCATCTTTCCAAGCAGTTCGGCGGACACGAACATAATGCTAGCCATCCATCACTCGGTATTTATTCATTCGAAAAGCCATCCATCAATTAACTCATTCGTCTACATGGAAAAGATGCATTTCCATCCATTCACTCACAATGTCGTTGAGCCGTTTCATTCTCTGACCAGTTTTTCTTCCTTGATTATTTTCTAAATTATTTATTACTAAATTGTGCATTTAATAATAATTAAATAATATCGGTGATTAATTAATGATGTGTAAATTAGTGTAATTAGTGTGTAAATTATTTCCGCAAATACTTACATTAATAGAATTCTTAAAGGCAACAATCTTTTTAAATACGTTGGAGGCTGCAGTCATTTCTTGATCATCAATTTATTTCATTAGTAGGTTAATTCTGCATTATTTGAACAAAACATGTACGTAAAATCGTAAATAAAATGGCGTCGTGAGAAAAACTCACGCCAGGAGTCAAACCATCAACCCTCTGAGTTGGCAGTCAGATACGTTGGTAGTTCAGCTAAAGGCCCATCGAAATCCTATAGATTGTGTTTGAAATCGAAGTAGGTATAGTGAAAAAAGAGTGAGTGTGAAGGCAAAAAAGATCTGTATTAAATTAGTATAGAAGGACAGATTATATCACTCTATATTCAATTAAATTATTATGTTTAACAAGTGAAAATTAATTTCAAAATTAAAAACAAGCTTTCAAGACTGTTATAACATTTCATAACAACATCATCTATATATATAAAAATGAATGTTTGTATGTATGTATGTATGTATGTATGTATGTATGTATGTATGCATGCATGCATGTATGTATGTGTGTGTGTGTGTATGTATGTATGTATGTATGTATGTATGTATGTATGTATGTATGTATGTATGTATGTATGTATGTATGTATGTATGTATGTATGTATGTATGTATGTATGTATGTATGTATGTATGTATGTATGTATGTATGTATGTATGTATGTATGTATGTATGTATGTATGTATGTATGTATGGATGTATGTATGTATGTATGTATGTATGTATGTATGTATGTATGTATGTATGTATGTATGTATGTATGTATGTATGTATGTATGTATGTATGTATGTATGTATGTATGTATGTATGTATGTATGTATGTATGTATGTATGTATGTATGTATGTATGTATGTATGTATGTATGTATGTATGTCCTTTATGCATTGCTACACCATTCATCCGATCATAATGAAATTTTCACACAACCTTGAGAGTCAAGGGGAATCAAATATAGTGAAAATAAATTGAAATCCGTCACAAAATGAGCAAAGCGGAGCAAGTGAGTGAGCGGGAACTATATACATATATATGTATATATACACATACATATACATACATAAATGAACGAAAACGGAAACGGGAAGCCAACTGAGAGCGACAGATAGAGCGGGAAAGGGAAAGCGACCGAGAACGGGAAAGCAACCGGGAGTTGGAAAGCGACCGGGAGCTGGAAAACGACCGGGAGCGGAAAAGCGACCGGGAACGCGACGGGAACGGGAAAGCGGAGAAGGAAACGGGACCGAGAGAGACAAACATTAGAAAAACCTCTAAAAACCCCGGGCAACGCCGGGTGCCCCCGCTAGTATTATAATAAAATACACCAAGACATCATTTTGCGTCGTGGATACGCTCCAGAAAAACACGACGCAAATTGAAACGACGCAAAGTGAATTATGATTTGCCAATTCACAAAATGTGTCCCTAGTTTCGATCTGATTTACTCTTTTGATGGAATGGCGCAATTAAAAACAAAAGTCGTGCCATCTTTTAGAAAATAAAAATTCATTGAAAAATTAAAAAAAAGTTAAAGATTCGGACCCAAAACAACGCAACTTCGAAAATCTAACGACGCACAATGAATAACTGCACTAATTCAGCAGCGATGCAACTCGAAAAAAACGCAAAACGAAACGACGCAAAGTGAGTTCTTAGTTTAAAACAAACTTTTTTAAATACCACATTTTTGTGAACTAAAAAAAGAGAATAATTTTTCTATTGGCTGTGTGAAAAATGTTTTGATGGAGGCATGCATTAATTGTGGACATTCGTATAACGAACAAGCCATAATTTTTTTTAAACTTAAAATTTGGGGCGACTTTTGAACAGGAGAGAACGCTTTTTTGAATATAAATTAAAAAGGCACCCGACGTTTTAAGTTTTAAAAAATTATGGTTTGTTCGTTATACGAATGTCTACAATTAATGACATTTTAAACAGTTTTTCTTATATATATATATATATATATATATATATATATATATATATATATATATATATATATATATATATATATATATATATATATATATATATATATATATATATATATATATATATATATATATATATATATATATATATATATATATATATATATATATATATATATATATATATATATATATATATATATATATATATATATATATATATATATATGCCCACTCACTGCCTAGTAGCCCATATCAACGGAAAACTTAGCGAGTAAAATCGTTCTCTCAGTGGGGCATGTAAAAGAACAGCGCCTTTGAATAGCCCGGAAAAGGCGCTATATAAATTATTACGCAATAACATTTACATATATATATATATATATATATATATATATATTTCAAATAATTAGGCACAAGCTGTTCTTTCAGACACTCTTTATTAAAGACTATGGCCCATTTCTTATTACAAACTTTTTCTATCAAACGTGAAACTTTTCGAAAATCGGAAATACCAGGACACTTTTGAACCAACTGGTATATATTTTTATTAATGTTTTGGTCATGAGCTGACCTGCAGGTTTCGGCTTTATTAGCCATCATCAGAACTCATAAAAATAATTTAAAATTACAGCTACAACGAAAATATATAAAGTGGTGTGGCGAGACATATCAGATATGTTTACACATCAATCGAGGTCAAAGTACAAAGAAGAGTAAAAGCAAAATATGAAAACCGCTAAGAAACAACCAAATTTTTCGCCTCAGAGTAAATAAATAAACAAAAAATAAACAAAAAATAAGAAAAATAAAAAATTACATGTACTAAACTATACAACCAAATTAAGTAGTAAAATATAAATATTAAAAGAAAATTACTAATAAAAGCAAAGAGGTAAAATAATAAAATAAGAATTTAAAGCTACAATTCAAAGATAATAGGATATCGATAAAATTGAGAGTTTAATTAAAAGTTGAAAATGATCAACGTCTACGTATAGTAATATTGCAGTTATCGATCAAATGCGGACACATCGATAACTTACATTACGATCAGATGAATGGTGAAGCAATGCATAAAGGACTTACATACATACATACATACTTACACACATAATCTCATATATCTTATATATATATATATATATATATATATATATATATATATATATATATATATATCTCGTGTCATAGTGTTTGCTATTGAACTCCTCCGAATCGGCCAAACCGATTTTTTTGTTATTCATTCAAGTTGCATATGTTATATACATTAGAAAGGAAAATGAATTTATTTAGCAAAGACATATATATATATATATATATATATATATATATATATATATATATATATATATATATATATATATTCACACACACACACACACATACATATATATATATATATATATATATATATATATATATATATATATATATATATATATATATATATATATATATATATATATATATATATATATATATATATATATATATATATATATATATATATATCTTTGCTAAATAAATTCATTTTCCTTTCCAATGTATATAACATATGCAACTTGAATGAATAACAAAAAAATCGGTTTGGCCGATTCGGAGGAGTTCAATAGCAAACACTATGTCACGAGATATATATATATACATATATATATATATATATATATATATAAGATATATGAGATTATGTGTGTAAGTATGTATGTATGTAAGTCCTTTATGCATTGCTTCACCATTCATCTGATCGTAATGTAATTTTCACACAAGCTTGCAAGGAAATCGGAGAAGTTTTTTGTGAAATTTTTTTAATTGGTCACAAAATGAGCGGAGCGAGGGAGCAAACGGAAACGGTAACTGCATAATAAGCGGGAACGAAACTGCAAGCGGGAACGGAAAAGCAAACGAAAGCGAAAGAACGACTGCGAAAGAAAAGCGACCGGGAACGGGAAGGCAAGCAAAAGTGGGAAGGCGACCGGGAGCGGGGAAACGACTGAGAGCACTGCTACACCATTCATCCGATGGTATGCAATTTTCACACAACATTAAAAGTCATTAGAGGACGTTTTTGTGGAGAAAAATAAAATTGGTCACGAAATGAGTGAGTGGGAGCTGGAACGGAAAAGCGAAAGAGCGAGCAGGAAAGAAAAGCGACCGGGAGTTTCCGAACTTACGAACGTCCTCGGACATCCCATGGACATCCGGACAAGTGAACGTTAATAAAAGCATGTAAAAAGAAGTAAACTCGGCTCTAAAAGTGTTTAGGTACCGTGAATTAAGGAGAAATACTTGAGAAAATAAATCGTTTTTAGTTTTTAAATTTGGATCATCTGCTTACTGTTATTATACTTACATGAATTATTGAATATTATTATTTCTGTGATTTTCTTGCAAAAGAATAAATTCGAAAAAATATTAAAACGGCGAAGAATTTTATTCCTTTCCTCTGACGACCACCAGCCATCCATCATTCCAAATTTTTTGTTTCACAAATGCATCCATGGACCATGCACGCTGAAGAATGCCGTAGTCCTCGCATGCATTGCCTCCTTGTGCTGAGGTGATGGAGTGAAGTGAATTCGTCGATAATTAATTACATTCATGGATTGAATTTTATATTTTTTTAGCAGTTTAACAAATCTGTAAATTACTTAAAGGATATATTCCCCAATTGATTCATGTTAAATAAACGACTCACATACCTTTCTACTTTAACCACTGAAAAAACTCCCGTATTTGGCAGCCTCGTATAATGAAGTGTCATACGAAATTGTACTAACGAGCGATTACTCTTGTGATTACAGTTTTAAATATGGGGTGAGCATGGGGCCATTTTTGGCAACCTAAATAACCCAACCCACCAATACTCAACACAACCCAATTCGATTCACCTGAAAAGTTAAATTTTCTAAACCAACTCAAATGCAGTTGAAATGTTTTCTTAAATAAAAATGTTTTTTTTCTCATTATTTTTTTAACCCACACCAAATCACACGTTTTACACAAATTGGACCCCAACCCAAACCGACCAACCCATGTATGTATGTATGTATGTATGTTAGCAATTTTGCGTAACGCAATATATATATATATATATATATATATATATATATATATATATATATATATATATATATATATATATATATATATATATATATATATATATATATATATATATATATATATATATATTAGCTGATCCAGCAAACGTTGTTTTGCCTAAAAAATTATTTTGGTTTTCTTATTAATATCATGCATTATTCTTTCCACTGTCTCAACTGACATTTTTAAAAATGCCGTTGTATTGCTGCGCTTGAAGTTGTTCAAATACTTGGGAAAATAATTCTAATCGTTATTTTAATCGGCAAGTATCAACGGAAATTCATTTAACTATAATTCTATAAACTACCGCATAATGCGAACTAAATATTATTGGTATCGCCATATTTAGACAAGTAGATGTACTGAAACCAAACGAATAAAACTCATTTCAAGTTTTTTTGAAAAAATAATCTTGTGAATTTATTTTTAAAAATTAACTATTTTTAATAAATAAATAAATAATTGTTTTTTTTACTCAATTGTTTTAATCTAGTTATTATGATTGTCTGTCGTGTATAGTTCTTTGATTTCTGGATCCTAAACATACCTCCATGCCTTCCGGACTGCAAGCTATATTAAGCGATGAGCTCATATCATTCTATATACCTACTTATTCTCTATATATATATATATATCGCAAGAAAAATTAAAACTTCTTTAGCCGGCTTTGACTTGTATTTTTGATGGTGTAAGAATGATTACATTATTTCCCACAATATAACCAAGTTATCTAGTCTAGAATAGTGAAGGGTGAGTTTGTGACAATCAACTTCTTGAGTGAGGCAATCCATTTTAAACCGTTAACAATATTAACTGATACAGAAAATTAGTTTTTTAATGACTAAATATTGACCAAACGTTTATGCCAAAACCTCTAAATCAGTCTCAATAATGAAAAAAATTGTCCTGCCCAGGGTAAAAATTGCCGGGGGTTGGGGGATTGGTTCCCTAGACACATTGCCGACCCCCTAAAAATATCAATACATTACACTGGGGGGTCGGGTTTTGACCCCGCCTGTCCCCCAGCTTATCCTCATGCTTGTATTTTTAGGTAATACAAATGAAACCACACTAAATGGCAGAGAAAAATCAAAATATTCTGGATTACATCGAAAACTCAAAAATTGGTTGGTTATTGCAGAACTTGCTTTAATGGTAGATTCTCTTCAGGTACTTTCTCAATTCAGTCTGCACATACAGCATCGTGATCGCTTAGAAACCACTGTTCTCACTTTACTTTCAATGAAACACAAATGTGGCCCAAAGCTAAAAAGCACAATTAAATCAGTCAGAGAAGTAACATAGATAATGCCAAGAAAGTGTTATTAAATTCAAGATACAACAATACACTGATAGCTCTTCAAACACCTTCAGAAAAAGATAAAAGCACTTTTCAAAATTTCAGAAAGCAATTTCAACAAGGTGTTGTTGACAACATTTTGTACCGTTACCCTGATATATATATATATATATATATATATATATATAACATTTGGTTTTGAAAAGTAGCGAATTGCGAGTACTTATGGGCGAGTGCGGGTACCAAGGCTTCGAGCACGAGTCCGAGTACTTAAAAATCGTACTCGAGTACGAGTACGAGTACCAAGTACTACATCTCTACCTTTTACTAGTCCTGTATCCGCCCCAGAGGCGTGGATTCAGCCAAATGTTGAGGGGGCGAAGATTTTTCAAATTTAACCCAGGGAATCTTCAAACAAAAATGACCATCCGAATATACACTTGTATGTTTTGTATGTTGTATTTTCATGTAAAACATCATATTAGTTAAAAAACAGTCTAAAAACATTAAACTTTTATTTAGTATTGAATGCAGCAGAAAACGTAATTAGGAATGTAACAAAGGGTATCGACGTTATTTCATTTTTACAAAATTGTACACTAAATCATCAAGATCAAATAGACGAAGGTACTAAAACATTGGAAAATAATAGCAGATATTTAACTAACTGGATATTATTTACCAAGTAAGATAAATATTTTTTTCATCAGCTAATCTAAATACTCAATCGTGTGTAAGCTAATACAATAATTTAAAATGAATTGGAAAAATCTTGGTAAGAAAACTTAAGCAGCCGGGTAGGATAAGAATGTGCTAATCGTTCGTCAAGCTAGGACAGATACACGAGGCTAAAGTTCATACGAGTTTGATCAGATGGACCGAAGGCACTAAAAGAAAAATATTGGCAGTAATATAACTAGGTAGATATAATTCAAAAAGTATGATAAACACTAAATACTGCTTTCATCAACTAATCTAAATACTCAATCATGGGTGGGCTAGAAAAGATAATTTTTTCTATTTGGTTGAAAAATCTTGAGGGGGCCGTAGCCCCCTCAGCTCTTCCCAATCCACGCCTCTGATCCGCCCCTGATTAACTAAAATGCATTTATTACGATATACTACGGTAGATGGATATGTTTCACATGTTATAAAGTTAAATAGGAAGCATTTATTTCAGAGTCAAGTATCAAATACTTTCAACGTCCTCCTATTTATTTATCTTATTTCACTGCTGTTAATTGAGTGCTGTCAGAAGGGGTTAGGCAACTAGTTAGTTAGCATTCAATTCTGTCCACCATTCGATTGCAAACTCTTATATTTATTATATCTGGTTATCAATGAAAAGACCACCAGTTGTACAACAGTGGATAGCTATAATGGCGATGATTATTTTGTATATAGCATGTAAACATTTGCATCACTAAGCTTATATATAACGGAGTTAGTGAATAGATTATTTGATTTGGTCATCTAGTTAGTTGCAATCCATTTTGGTACTAACTAAACATGAACACACACGCACATGCCTATTTATAATTCAAATATTATGATTTAACTAATAATAAATTATCACATGCACCATTGTTAATATCCCCACTACTACCATCACCATCATATTCATTGTCCAAAACAATTTGCCTCATTCCTCATCGTTATCATCTCAATTCTCAACCATCATAATAACTATCATAATCAATACAATAATTACAACCACCACCATCATCATCATCATCATCACAGCACAGCCGCCAACCCATCCAGCGCATTCCAGCAAGTCAGCAGCGCAGTATCCACCCATCCACGACCAGCTTATTCATCCATCCAGCATGCCATCAATCACCCACGTGCATCATGGATTTCACTTGTGCTGCTGTGTTCGCACGCTTGCCAGGCTCGTACGCGCTTGTGTACACGATCGACGGGCGAATTCAACCCCCGTAAAAAACGTGAATGCTGACATAGTTATCTTTATAACTGACACATTTAATTAACTTTTAAACCATTAATTATAAACTATGCAAGTTCAAGAGTTCACGCGTGCTGCACAACCACGTTAGATTTTTTTAACTTTTGTTGCTGAATTTTCCCCAGGTCTAACAAATTCTTTGCCACACTTAAGGTCGATATAATTCAGACAGCCATTTCCATAAACTCACAAAAAGGTTCTGCTAACTGCATTATATAATCGTCTAAATGCCAGAGACTATTACTGATTATCTTTACTTGTTATTGTAAAGGCATCATAATTACTTTAAAATGAGTAAAAACATTAAAATAACATCCATACAACTTTGAAATTCAATTCAGTGCTTGTTGAAAAAAAACTTTTCCAAATAAATAAGCACAATCATTTCCTACAATGTTATTCAAATTAGTTAACTTTCATTCTTCTGAGATCAACAAAATGAGTTTATGCAAAAAATCATTTATTCAGTAATGTGGTCCCACATTATAATACATTAAACAGACATAAACACATTTCCACATCATCTGAAGAAAATAAATTAAGATGAGAATACTTTACAAACATCAGAAATAAAGAATACAGACAAATTCACATCCATCTGACATAGCACTAAACTAAATATACACAACTAAACTACTTCAAAAACAAATGATATCAACAGAACCTTTTAAAACATCAAAAAAAAAACAAAAAAAAATAAACATCATCCAAATGACATGTTAACATCATCTTCATCTTCATTACCAACTACTACTGACATGGAGGGCTGTGGTCCGAGACCGTGGACGACGAAATTGTGGTTAATGAGACTCGCTTTTCGATAGAAGACCTTCCCGCACCCTGGAAATTGACACCCGAAAGAAGTTTGCGCGACGACTCCAAACCTTCTTCCGTGCTTGAGACGCTGGTGTCGATACAAGTGGCAGCTATGACAAAAGGTTTTGCCGCAGTCGGGATATTGGCAGACGACCGTTTTAATGCTGCTACGACGACGTGGGATGGCATTTATGGAAAGAAGTTCTCCAGATCCTCTGAATGAACTTGAAGATGGGTTGGACTGTGTTTTGTTGTACATCAATGAGCTTGCATTGTTTGCTGCAATTATCTGAGAGTTATTTGGATGATGCGTTGTTTGTTTGTATTTTGTGTAGGTCCACTGGAGAAAGTAAAATATTTAATTAATTATAAAAAAAATCAATTGATTACATAAATTGTTTGATATAACTAAGTTGGAAGCCAACCGATTCTTTGATCATTTCTTGGCTGGTTGACAAATGAGGAAAATTTTCAGAATAAGATGATGATGAAGACTGATCCTTGAAAGATGTGACTTGACCATCGTATATCGCAGGTGACGAGACCTTAGCTAGTGCTCCATTTGTGTATTGCTGCTGCATCAAATAATCATTAGCAGGTGGATAAGACCGTCTCTGATTAACCGGAATTAAAGCAAAATTGTCTTCGTTTTTAAAACTGCTTGTTCCGTCCTGCATGTCATCTACAGTACTGTACTGGTCGTCATATGATTTATGAGATTCATTTACGAAGTTTGCTTGTTCTATGTTCGGTTGATCTGTGTTTTCATCAACATCCTCATTAATTTCAGATTTTACAAAAATGATATCCTCATCATCAACTGCAGAAAATTTTGAAGGACTTTCTTCATCATCAAATTGAACTTTCTGTTCAGTGTTGGTTACATCTCCGTCTACTAAAACACTATTTCCAGATGTGTCAAAACTGCAGCTTCCGTGGACATTTACTGGTACAATTTCTGATGAATGTTGTCTGATAGTTGATTTAATTTTATTTTTATTTGTGCATTCCGACTCGTTTTTTAATGTTTTCCTGTTATCGGGGTTTATTTGTTCATTTGCTAAACTCTTTTGAAAAAGTTTGTCATCAATCTGAACAATAAAAACGTCACCATCGTCAACCGTGATACCCAGCAAGCCTTGAATGTGTAGTCCCTTGTCATAGTGAAGTCCGTTTTTGCACAGCAGACTCACGGTTTGGACAAGTAACGCAGAAACCCTTTTTTGGTCAGGCTTCATTCCAATAATCTGAATGATTAAAACAACTTAAAATTGAATAATCGCTTTTTTTAAATTTATTTTAAAGAAAATTCATCAGCGCTTCCGCAAAAAAGCTTCCGGACCGATCCACAGCACGAAGTCAACACTGGAAAGTATCAACACACGACACCGTCGGTGGTGCGTCTAACAATTTATTATACGTTTGGATGATAGGTGGGCGTCTCAATAAAAAATATAATAATTTTGAGTATATTAAAAATTTAATTAGCAAGTTTTAGCACTATTTATTTATTCAAATACTACTTTAATTGTGTTTCAATGACAAGATTTTCAACGTAACTTTTATTGATAACATTTTATAGTCAGTCTTTGCTTAAGACTGATTTAGCAGTATGTAAGAAATACCAAAGTATTTCCTGTCGTGGACCATAATTTGATCCCGTCCACTTTTTCGGCCTAGTTCATCCTCATTTGTCCAGGCTTAATTTAGGCACGTTGAGAGGATGTATGAGGCCCAAGGTAACTCACTTTGGTGGGCCTCTGGAACCGTAGCTATTATTATTATTTTTATTAAATCGCAAGCGTGACCAAAAATATAGGAAGCAACAAAATTTAGTACAATCTCATAGGTAGGAGAGAGCTGTATACTAAATGGCCACATTTTTTCACACCCGTATTCAACTCAAGAAAACTATACGTGATAGAATAACACTTTTTTCACAAGATCAACTCACATACATATCACTACCAAATAATGTGCATCAAAACTTTTGCAGTCTTTTAAAAAACACTAAATAACCCAACCTCTTCCAAAAATCGGTAGGTTGATCCAAATTGATACGCAATGAAATGAGTGAAAACGACAAAAATTTTGAAAAACCTTAAGAAAAATGAGAACGAAGAGGATGAAAACTAATTGTCTAGACGTTTGGTTTTATTCAAAGGTCAAATCGATTTGTAGATCACAAAGAAATTTTACAGTTTGATGGATTTCATTTTGGTGTGGAAATGTAGCTCCACAATATCAGTTAAAGTTATGTTTTCAAATTCTTGTGAGAGAAGGTAATTATGTTGATGTATTGTATGACCGTTGTAATAACAGAAGTGAAATTTAAAAATCACATTGTACTTATTTTTAAGGTCTATTATAAATTTAAAGAGAGCGCTGGGAGCGTTTTCCCAACTGCGGTGGGCCCTCAGATCAGTGGGAGGCTCAGGGCAAAATCCGTGCCATCCTCTTCTTTCGACGGACCTCTCCCGACCTGAAACTCTTTCGCAAAAGCGAGCGCGGAGTTGGTTGTTTCTTTCACTTACTACCCTGTGAACATTCATACCTGGCACCTTGTATATGGGTCCCAGATGGGCTGTCCGTATAGGACCCGTGCCCAGGTGACACACCGAATTAAGTGGGTCCTATATGGGCTAAAGATAAAGACTTAAAATGGGCCTGGACCGGGAATCGAACTCGGATCCTACGACTCTCAAAGCAGTGTCTTTGGCACTACACCAACCTAATTATAGGGAAACGTAATTTGTCAGTCAAATATGGTCAAATGATGTAAATCTTCACAAAAGTGGATAATAAAATTTTTGTTGAAAATTATGTTTATTTAAAAAAATAAATAAAAGAAAAAGTAACTTGTATTGATACAATTAATAAAACAAACAAATTGAAACAAACTCGGTTCAGCCCACTTATAGCCCAAATATAAATTAGCCCATGAACCCCGTGTGGGACCCATAGAGACGTTTTGCTTTTGCAAAAGCCCATTTATCTTATATAGGACCCATATATGTTATCCCTAGCCCAGGAAGCCCATATAGAATGTTCTATATATATATATATATATATATATATATATATATATATATATATATATATATATATATATATATATATATATATATATCCATACCAAATTTCGTTAAAATTGGTTCAGCGGTTTGGAACCGATTACAGAGACATACCTATTTTCTACGTGGGGGTAAGAATTTTCTAAGAGCACCTGAGAGATTTGCCACCTTTATAAGCATAGATTTCGTATATAATGACGGGATCAGCTGTCCCCTCTGGACCAAATTTTGTTCTCTCTGGGAAAAATAAAATGTAGTATATTTTATATTGCTCAATAAAATTTTTAGTTACAAAATGGTGTTAAATAACATGTCAAGCACAGTTTTATACAACAAACGCTGTAAATAATAAAGAAATAGGCAAGTACATTAGAGGAGGCCTCAGTCTTTTTAGATGAACAATTGGCTGCGAAAGTTTACTATTATTATTGTATAGTTTAGCTTAAAGTCTGTAATTATATTATAATCTCACTTCATTGTTTTATTTTAATTATTTTATTATCTTTCCAAAGATCAATCAAAATAGAGACAAAGAACTTAAGAAATAGCTCTCTAATACATGCCAATTTCTTAGTACAACACTTTACAAACATTTCCTTATTCCTAATAGAAACTATATCTTGCACACTATGTGCACTGTGCAACTGCAGCACTCAATTATTTAAAGCTATTGCAGACAATTTTATAGAGATTTTCTGAAGCTTCTAGCATGTTATTAATTTGATACAATATATGCCAAAACAAAACAAATTTAGAACACAAAATAACAGTCAGGTCTAAAAAGTTCTAATGAAGTCGAGCACTGCGGGAGATACTGGTTTCTGAGTGTGATGTTTGCCTGGGAGGTTCATATCCAATTCTTGAATTTATGATTTCCCTTTTATTCCGTCTCGGATCAGGAAGAGTTGGGCTGTATGGTCCTTCAGAAGCAGTGTTTGGTAAATTGTCTGAACTGCTACCACATTTTTCTTTTTCTCGCTTGAAAGCAGTCCACTCTGAAAGGTTATCCAGCTTCAACTCAATCCTTGTAGGTTTTCTTCGAAGCATGATGAGGCTGGAAGTAATTATTAAACTACTATTAATCTATATATATATATATATATATATATATATATATATATATATATATATATGAATGTTTGTATGTATGTATGTGAGTCTATGAGTTTGTCCTTTATAGAAAAACAATAGTAATCTCATCATGGGCCGATTTTGATACCAAAATTGCGTTACTAAACCCCTTTACAATATCACTTGGAACAAAAATACTGTAGATATGCCGAGTTATATAATTATAAACAGGTGCAACGAAAAGTAAAGATAAACTATAAATGAAATAAATATAAATTAAATATAACTACTTAGTTTTACAATTTATAAAATAAAAAAATCTAAAAAATAGTTTTCTTAGAGAAATCGGGGTGGAAAGCGAAAATTTTTTAATCTATATATATAAAAATCTCGTGTCATAGTGTTTGAAATTGAACTCCTCTAAAACGGCCGAGCCGATTTTTATAAAATTTTTTGTGTAGATTTGGTATGTCTGAGGATAGGTCTAGGATATTTAAAATATTTTTTTAAATTATTTAAAAAGTTATTTTGGAAAAACAGTAAGGTGCAATTATGTCCTTTTTATAGGAAAATGCAACAGATAGACACACACACACACACACATATATATATATATATGTGTGTGTGTGTGTGTGTTATTCTTATCTTTGTTATAAATGTACCGTTTCCTTTAAAAGTAACTTAAGCAAATGTCATAACCTAAATAACTTTCATCAAATATCAACTTAGTTGTCGTCACTTAAAAATAAAACTTTACATTAAGGATAAATTGACGGGAAAACAAGCAGAAACGGGATAGTAAACGGGAATGGTAGAGCAAGCAGGGAAGGAAACAGGAGCAAGAGAGAAGAACGATAGAAAAACTTTCAAAAACCCCGGGCATTGTACACTCGATTGCTTTTCGAGATTAATTTTTTTAAATTGTCATAATTTTGTACATTAAATTCTAAGTAAAAAAACTGAAATAATTTAAAAGACAAAACAACGTTCGCTGGGTCAGCTAGTCTTTATATATAAAAATGAATGTCTGTTTGTGTGTCCTTTATGCATTGCTCCACCATTCATTCAATCGTAATTAAATTTTAACACAACCTTGAAAGTCATTAGAGGAAGATTTCTGTGGTAAAATTGTGATCAATCACAAGGTGAGCAGGAGAGCGAACGGAAAAAATGTAACAAGAGAGCGAGCGAAAACGGGAACAGGATATGAAGAGGGAAAGGAAGTGGGAGAGCAAGCAGGAGAGCGACCGGGAATGGGAAAGCGACGGGGAGAGCAAGCGGGGAAGGAAACGGGAGGGAGAGAAAGAAACGATAGAAAAACCTGTAAAAACCCTCCTAGTAAGTTATAAATATTTAAAAAATGACTTAAGCAAAGTTATGAATCTGTGCTTTTGGAATTGTGAGTGTGCATACTAAATGTGAAAGAATAAATGCAAAAGTGTATAGAGTTTTAGAAAATGTACCTCCGACTACCCCATCATCAGCTATTTTAGGAGACAAAAGTGAAGCATTTATTTGATTTTATTTTCATTATGGCATATGCCTATAGCACTGTTGCCACTGCCTTTTATCAAACTGCATGTCAATGTGGAGAGGTTAATCAGTTAATGGAACACCTATATTTTATTGACAAAATTATTCAATGTATTAGCTTTAAATTTAAAATGTTTATTTGTACTTTGTATTTTTAATAAACATTCTTTGTTTTCAATTATTTCTTTTTAGAACATTTCACTTCTGGCACTATTGACAATAGATCTTCACCAGGAACTCCTTAGCTACCGGAGCGATTTTTAAATGTTGCTAACTTTTGTTTAAATGTATTATGGTTCAAATTAGTCAGTATTTTGTTGAGATTTTGCTGACATTTATGTTAAAATGCCAGTTAATTCCAATCAAAATTGACCCCGGACGCTATACTAGGTCTAGTCCTAGTCTATGATATTACGAGTTTACTGAGCTAATATAACGTAGGATTGACCGCTGTTATTATTAGTGAATTAGTGTTATTAAATAACAGTGGCCAATCCCAAATTATAAAATAAATAATAAATAATTGCATGGTAACTGGAACGAATATTAAACAGTGAAAATAATGCTCTTACTTTTACTTAAAATATAAACTATAAATTTTAGTCCCTTTTTTAAATAACAATCATTATACAATTCAATTACCCGAAATATCAACTCTATTGTATATATAATACTCGTATTGTTGACAAACAGTCAAAGTTATAGCATAGATAATTAAATAAAAATGCAGTTTATTTTTAAATGTTTATATTATTTTTTATTGTTAAGTCAGAATTAATTTTTATTTTTAAAAATAAAATAACTATATAACTAAACTAAAACATTTATATTGGCTTACTTAACAAGATGAATAATAAGAAGTAGTAAACAAATCGGAAGATGGGCACTACACTACACATGCTTGTCGTATGTTGCAATCAATTTTGCTTGTAGTTATTGACTAATTAAATTAGTTGCTACCTTTTTTGTTGTATAGGTGATAGACACGTTCTTTATCACTTTACAGCGCGGTTTTAAGGTTAACGAACCGTTAATAATTAATTAAAAACATTACATTAATGTTTAGCAGCAGCTCATCGTATGCGTTCTTTCTTGTGGTTTGCAGAAATTCTACTTTTCCGTTGGTAAACAAAATTCTAAGAAAGTGTCATTCAACTACTACTAGAACTCGCACTAGTAAGAATATGAATCTAAGTGCTGTTGTGTCAGCATTAAACTCTTTTGCACCTTTGCACTTAGCTCAAGATTGGGATAATGTTGGGCTGCTGGTGGAGCCATCAGATCCCCACAAAGTTTCTAACATATTGCTCACGAACGATCTCACTTTAAAAGTTAGTCCATTTTCTAGTGTACCTGTGACTTTAGTTGTTTATTAAATTATTAGTATTTTAATGCTTGCCTGGCATTATTAATTAAATGTAGTTTATATTTATGTCATTTTTAATATTTATAATTTATATCATACAAAGGTGCTAGAAGAAGCAATTGAAAAGAAGTCAGATATGATTATATCCTACCATCCACCAATATTTGAACCCTTAAAGCGCCTTACCCAATTAACCTGGAAAGAATCAATAATTGCGAGATGCCTGGAGAATAGGATAGCTGTTTATTCACCACACACTTGTTGGGATGTTGTCAAGGGTGGAACAAATGACTGGCTTGTTTCTGCATTTGGTATAATATCACTATTTCTGGTTTTTATTCTTGTAGTTTTTTGATTAAATAAATTATGATTATATTTAGAACTATAAAATCAGTCCTAATATGTTTCTTAATTAATTAATAAAGTTTATAAGTACTTTTTTAACAGAAGGGAAAGTCAAGCCTTTAAAACATGAAAGTAGTAAAAAGATTAAAGTTCGACTCTACTTTGATGAAACTGCAGCAGAAGATGCACAAAACAAAGTTAAGGAGGAATTGGTTCGAACGAAATTAATGACGCTTTCTAACTTTAAAGGGCTGGTATTAATTTCTTTTTTCACTGGTTATTAGGAATTAAATATTTTATAAAATTTAATTATCATTCTAGGTATACTTTAGTAATCATCAAATGACAGTATATTGATTACCATTTTATAAATGACTTTATCAACATATGTTTCTTATATGAGAGTTATGGTCTTTTTACACCAGATTTCCCACAGAATTTTTATGCTCGTCAAGATCTTTAGAAGTTTTATTGAATTTTTGTGAAGATGTTCAAGGCTGCTGTGTGGAATCGACTCAGATTTGTTCCGTAAGTTCAAGTATTTGCATAGATGTGGGATTCAATGTTGTAGTTGATTCTTATTAGAGATACTGTCAAAAAAGACAGAATTTTTAAATTATTATTTTGAGACTGCATCGACACCTTTTTTGATCTTAGGTACTGATAGCGTAAATTTGTGTAATTACAAACCTTCACGGCACAGGCCGGGCCTTGATTTGTATTGTTTTCAAACTGGCTGGGCTTGAAGTCAAGCCAGGTCGAGATTTTTCTGCCATAGGGATTTTAGGCCTGTGAGAACGGGCGGACCTGGCTTGAAATTTTTGGCCTTTGGTCACATCCATTTCTTCGTTGTGACAATCTGATCACAACGGTTTCTTTTTTGTAAGTATGACCAGATTTTTGAAATATTTTGTAATATTTTTTCTTTTAAGCATTCAATAAATGGCTGTGGGGAAGGAAGAATTGTTGAATTGAAAGAATCAATAAGCATTCAAAAAGCTATTGAATTAATAAAATCTCACCTCAATCTCACTCATGTTCAACTTGCTCTTGGATATCAATTGAATGATGGTTAGAAAATTATTCCATTTATTATGAACTATTAAAGTTTATTTATTACTAGGACTGGAATGTGATTAAAAATTTTAATCAGAATTGATCACATCATTAAAATTTTTAATCTAAATTAAATGAAGTAGAAGATTTATTAAAATAGCTAAAAAATACAAAATAATGTGAGATAGTAATGTACTTGCCAGGTAATGAATGTAATTGTGGATTGTACACCTAACAAGTTAAAATAAAAAAGACAAATAAAATTTAGCAACATTTAATTTTGAAAGTGAGTCTTCTTGGCATGTTCAGTGAAACTGGCAGCAACAACAATTCCTAAGTATTTTGTTTTAATTGCTGCTATTCGAGGATATAACAATTTGTGCACTTTCCACCCTTGAAGTGGATCTGATTCCATTTCTGCACTAGGCTCCTTTTGATATTGAGTCACTTAATCATTGTGGAAGGTATCCACCTCATTCAGTTGAAAAAAATTGAAGGACAGTTTGAGTTTATTCACTACGCATTAAATATTTTGATCTACACTAAGATTTTTAACTTGCTTTAATTTATTAGCATGTTTTATCGCTTTAACTATTATTTACAAATTATTACAAATTAGTCTGATATTAAATCTTGATAATTTTTTCCATAGATTCTCTCATTAAAACAGTAGCAGCGTGTGCAGGCTCTGGAGCGAGCGTATTGAAAGGGGTCAATGCAGATCTTTTTCTGACGGGGGAAATGTCGCATCACGACGCATTGAGAATTACTCATCAGAATGGTGGAAGAAGTGGAGTGGTCCTGTGTGGACACTCTAATACAGAGAGGGGTTTTCTAGAATATTTCATGAAATATCTAAAAAAATCTCTCAATGAATCAGTTTCTATTTCTCTGTCAAAGAATGATCAGGATCCTTTGAAAATTGTCTGAAATATTTGAATACAAAATCTTGTTTTCATTAATTTTGAAAAATAAATTCTTAGTAAAAATGTCAAAGCTTATTATATTTTAACTTTAAGATGGAACAGAATATTTGTTTTTGATCTTTCCACGAGCAGATGTTGATTTATGGCACCTTTTGGCCGAGTTGGGGACGTCCGAGTTTGTGGATTATGCAAATCACCTGAAAGTGTGTTTGTGATTGGCCACTAAGAGTTACGTTGAATAAAATTAATTTCTAAAATATGTTTACACTCTTGATCACGAGACAGCAGGGAGCTTTTTCGTTTGAAATAGAGAACCTTTGTTGAATGATGTAAAGTATGTTCACGTTAAGAAATTTGCAGTTTGCTGTTTCCATCATTCAATTTGGGAGTATAGCAACTACTTATCAGTCTACTTTTTAAATTAGGATAAATAAGGTTATTTTATAGGAGCATTTCTTGTGGATGGTAGACATTTTTTTGTGATTTCATAAAGACGTAAATGTCCAAGTTTCACCTTAGAACCTTATTCTACCTGAGATTTATACTCCTAAGAGCTAGAAAATTTATATTCAACAGCTAAATTTGTCTTTACCATTTCCGGTCGGCTGCTCACAATTACAATCAATTTTTTTACGCTGGTGATAAAATTTGGTTAATTCTGCTTGGGCGCCAAAGAACATTGTATGGGCAGAAATTGTCGTGATCAGTTATAGGTTTTGAACATTTAACCGGTTTATTTGGTAAACTGGATTAATATATTAATTAAAACAAGTTAATTATATTTCAAAATAATAATGAAACCAAAACAATTTAGTTGCTGTCAAATACCAGAAAATATATCTATGTTCGCCGTCCTTAAAATCTTTCGTCTTCGTTTCATCTGTTATTTTTTTTTAATAATAATTAGCGATCAACGTTTCCTGATTGAATTATCAGTTTTTTTAGCTTTCTTCAACAATGTCTAATCATCTGACGAAATAAACTGCAGAAATTTGATATGGATGGCGTTTCTAATTTCAATCTGAATACCTATTTATAGAGCGCCTCCTATGCCCTACGGGAAAATGATTTTATCCGCTAATATTTCGATAACAAGGGTTGCTAGGTGCAGTGGCCTAGGGTAAGGGAACCACTGTTTCCGGGCGCAGGATGGCGGGAACCAATATCATATCAGTGACCGAAAAGAATATTTTATGCTGCTTTACCTAGCAATTTCTGTCTGCTAGGATTATGCTAAGCAGTGGCGTAGCGTAGGGGAGTGGTGGTATTTTTTGAGAAAAAATTGTTGTATATAAAATAAATAAAGCGTAAGTTTTATAAAATTTTGGAAAATGTACCTCCGAATACCTCATCCCCCGGTCTTCATAAGCTATTGGCATAAGGGGGCGGCACATTTGGCTTACGCCGCGGGTGGCACAAGCCCACGCTACGCCACTGATGCTCGGTATCTTCCTGGTTTAGCTGCATCGGGTTATTCAGTGTAGCAGCCTACAAATAAATGGCAATAACTGCTATTACTAAGTTTAGTTTCTTTTTTGTTTCCAGCGATCGGATAGGCGCAGCGATCACGTGAGAATTGAACCGTAAATTATTCACATTCAAGTCTGAGGCTCTTCCGACTTAAAATTGAAATTTTGTTGGGTTTTTGTTTCTCCACCTTCTTATCCAGGCTTGGTTCGCAAAAGCGAGGTGAAGTTCTAGAAACTTAAAACTTTTGTCGGGTATGCTAGCCGCACGGAAAAGCAAGGAGACGGCCACATGGCCTACCTGGAGATTGCAAGTTAGGCTACTTGGTAGGCCAACATTTTCCAATTACAGTTTTAAAAGTAAAATTAGAATCGATTTCACCTCCTCCTGTCATCAACTCTTTTTGAGAAAAAAGTTTATTAAGCCCCCTTCTTGGTCATCGACATTTTTTCCAAGGAAAAGTCGATTAGGTTCCCAAGGGGCGGATACAGGGATGGACTCCTGGGGGTCCGGACGGTCCCTTTTGTTGTAAAAAAAGTCAAGTTATTTAGCCCTTTACAGGGAGTTAGCTGAATTAAAAACCTAGTCCAAGCGATTTGCTTATGGTACAAAGTAACAGCTGTCATAACGTCTGTTTTATCTGTCTATTTGGATTTGAAATTTCTTCACTTTAAGCAAATCTAAGTCTTAGACAAAGTTATTTCGTTTTACTTGTTTATAAAACTGTTATTTAAACAGTACATAATGAATAAACAGAAATCTAAAGTTTATTGATATTTTTCTGTGAAATTATTTGAATTATTTTTTAATAACAAAAGCGAAAAGTGCTTTTGTGACTTTGCCTCGCATGGAAGACACGTCTAGCGCTGAGTCATTGAAAATCTTCTTGTGAGGCGTGTTGTGCCTCATTCGAATTTGCAATGCCATTCGCATTTGCAAAAGTCTTCGGTATAAAATATTGACTGTAAACATTGGGAAACCATGTCAAGAAAAAGGATTTTTTTTAATTTCAATTCAGATCATTAGATCAGTCAACATTAGTACAAACAAAAGATCTACATACGCCAATCCCAAAGTTCAATAAAAATAAATTATAAATTGTAAAATTTTACATTACACCATTGTCATGAAGGGAGTGTGATTAAAAGAGAGAGTATCTTCTATTGTTAGAATGAGAGAGATATGGCCCATTGTCAATGAAGGGGTGTTATGTGCCATTGTCTCATTTATAACTCTTTAGCCCTCATTGTGGAGTTTATTGTTGGAACGAAAAATTCCCGAATTTTCTCTGAAACTTCATCCGACTCTTCCTCCTTTCTCGTTCATTTCTCCTGCCGCACTGACCCGTCCTTAATCCGCTGGTGAACTTAAGATGGCTGTCTTATGTCACGTGGGCTTATGAAAGAAATGAGAAAAACTAGTTTATTCGGTTTGGTGCAAATCTCGAGAAAGCCAGAAGTGGCTGAGTATTCTTTAGTTCTTTCTTAGCAGCGGGCGGTAACGTTGAATAAATGTTTTCTTATTTGACCAGCACAACGTCCGATTAGAAATTCAGTGACGTCATGCGGTTTTGGTGCATAAATTTAAGGCCAAAAAGATGTTTGAAAGCGGTGGCTCTTTGAATCAATATAACGACTCACGGATTGACTGCATCGTGTTGCAGGCGAACGTTTCTCTTCTTTTTTTCTTCTCTATT
>OZ022239.1:13907269-14019769 GCA_963978895.1 Erpobdella octoculata
GTCTGTTACACTTTTTCTATTTTTCCTATCTATCTCAAATTGTGTACTTTTATTTTATTTTTTTAACAATTAAAGAAAACTTAGTTTGAACAAAAAACAAGAAAAAAATTGATTTTTTCAGGATTTTGAAATATTTTAATTCTTTTTCCATGTTTTCGATGTTTCCACGTGGTTGAATTTGATTTAAAATTTGAAATATTTTAATTTGTTCGTGTAATCCTGCTTGGATTTACATTAAATTTATTTATTCTAATTCGCTGTCTGCCGAACATGGACACAAGGACAAGCACCATTAACGAAAATAATGTCTGAATTACTCCATCGACAGAAATTTGTGACTTGGAGCGATGGAAAATAAAATATGTGGCGCTTTTTTTTATTAATATTTTTTCTTCCGTTTTGATATCGAAATGTTTGAGCGAGAAGACATAATTTTCGACTGAACCTCAAAACGCAAATCATGCACCCCCAGTACTGCTAATGAAGAATCTTTTTTTTAGCATTTTTGAATTAATCTTAAGAAGATTAATTAACAATTTAATGTAAACTATTAGGAAAACATATATTAAAGTAATTCTACTTAGTTACAAGTTTTATTGGCTTCTTGTAATGTATAACTTACATCTCCTGTTTTATAAACTGTTTTGAAATAGTTAATTATTGTGTAGCGGATCGAACATCTAATTGAGATAAATCTTATAGTTGCACACTTCTTCTGTCATATAATATATATATATATATATATATATATATATATATATATATATATATATATATATATATATATATATATATATATATATATAAAGAGTATTCATTCAACTCAACGGTAATTTCTTTTATTATCCTCTTTTTTCTTATTGGACGAAGATCGAGCACGTGACAAATTTATTGACTCACGTGACCTTCATCAAAATCACGTGACTGTGCTCTGCGAACCGTGGAACGAAGCCATTGCAGGAATGATGCTCAGTGGCTATTATTTCAAGTTTTATTGCTTCTATTAATGTTTCTACTGTTTATAATATTTTTATAACTATTTGTGCTATTATTAATAATTTTAAAATTATTTTCACTATTGCTTTTCTTATTCGTCTTAAAAATATTTAATTTAAATTCACATTTATATAACTATTTTATTTAATTTGATAAAATACTAAAGGCAACAAATAGTCTATTTTGTTTGTTGCATGATCATTATGTAATTCACCAATCACAAAATGAAGAATTTCATACCTACATCATCATCATCACCATCACCATCACCATCACCACCATCACTACCATTACCATCACCATAATCACCATCATCACCATTATCATCATCGGCAACATCATCATCATCATCACCATTATTACAATTACACAAAATACTTTATGTTTGTGATACTGATTTAATGAGGCTGGATTTTAGCAATTAAAACACGTGACGTGATCCGATGAATTTTGCTATGAGAAAAGAAATAAATAGTAAGAATAAAACAAATAATAAATTTTAATATTATTAATAATTTATTTTATTATTGATAATCGTATTATTAAAAAATTTTAAAAATAGTAACAATAATTTTTATTATTAAAATTGATATTAATAAAATACCATTAATAAATTATTATAATTAATAAAATCTACATACATAATTTGCTATGTATGGATGTGTGAATGTATGTTAGCAATTTCGCGTAACGCTATATATATATATATATATATATATATATATATATATATATATATATATATATATATATATATATATATATATATATATATATATATATATATATATATATATATATATATATATATATATATATATATATATATATATATATATATATATATATATATATATATATATATATATATATATATATATATATATATATATATATATATATATATATATATATTCATTTAAACATGCTCTGTTGAAGTATACACGCCATTTAGAAGACGCGGTTTTATAGAAGCCAAATGCATAACAATTACAAGATTGAAGAAAATATGATTAGAAAAATTATCTTGAACAAAATTAAACCAGTTAAAAAGGATTCTAAGTTGAAATTTTGCATATACTATAATAACATAAAACATATAATATTGTTCTCAAAAATAGACCTGTCAACTTTAATAATAGTTTGAAGCAAAGTAATGTTGTTTATAAATTTACTTGCCCGTATCATGAAGATATACCTCATTGTTATATAGGTCATACAAGAACGACACTTGCTAGAAGGTTGACGATGCATGTTCAAGGTGGCAGTATTGCAGATCACATGAGGGTGCAACATCAGATTCGTCTTGACAGAAAGATATTGGACAACAACACTGAGATTTTGCGTTGAGAGCATTGTCCGATTCATCTCAAATTGTCTGAAGCTTTGTATATTTCTCAGGAAAAACCCAAAATTAATATGCAAAGAGATTTTAAAGATGGCACAATGTCTTTTTTCAATGTATCTGATGTTGGTGATGTTAAATTGAATAGAATCAACCTAGATATTAATACTTTGATTTGTTCTGATCCAGTCAATGCAGGGGCTGCACAACCGTGTCTGCAGTCTGCAGATATTCAACTTGCTATGGAACATCAGATAGAAAATGTTGTCTCTGTTGAAAACATATCTGGACACGTAAATGATCAAAATGCAAAAGAAAGTTGTTCGTTCAAGGTCGTGACCGCTGATGACGTTAATATTGATGTTGATAACTGTTTTTCTCCTTTACATGCATCTGTTGAAAATAAACATGATGGTGATTTAAAAGGCATTTCAATTACAGATTGCATGTTGCTTGGTTTAAAATGCGAAGATAATCATCCTTCTATAATTTCTGAAATCCGCATTGATTCGTACCCATTCATAGTCGAGTGTTGTGTTCAACATACCCCAACAAAAGCGCTTAACAACCACTGTTTTTTGGTGGTGGAAGTGGCGCAGATGGTAAGGTAGTTGGCATGATGCGAGGCGGTGTTGCCGATCCGACAGTCGTGGGCTCGAGTCTGAAGTTGAGACATATATATATATATATATATATATATATATATATATATATATATATATATATATATATATATATATATATATATATATATATATATATATATATATATATATATTTATTTATTTATTAGTTTTGTTTTTCCTATTATTTAACTTCAGCTTTTAATAATAATTGAAAAGCGAAACTCCGCCTTGCATTTGCAAGCCAGTCCCAAGCCTGGAGACAGGAGGAGGGAAAAGTTAAAAACAACAAATTATGATCCACGACAGGAAGTACTTAGGTGCTTCCTACATACAGCCATTTCAGTCTTAAAACACCTGGTGTAAAGGACTATAAACTATTATAAAAAAAAAAAATTGAAAAACAAAGTATATTTTTTTAAACAAAATGTCTCTTAATATGAATGACGACGAAGATCCTGTGTCGAGAAAACGGCGTCTAGCTAAAGAAAGGCAACAGAGATATCGCGCAAGACAAACTCCACAATCAAAGCAAAAATTCGAGTTTTAGATTCAGAAGCTCATCAACAACGCACTGCACAAATGTCTGTTGAGGAATTGTAAATTTTTCATGATTCTCATGCCGCATCACAACAACGTTATGTCTATCGACTTACTCCTCAACATCTAGAAGCTTTTCACACTTCCATTGCTGCCTCACAACGTCATCGAATTGAGCAAATTTCTCCCCATGAATTGCGGTTACATAGAGAAACCAATGCTGCCAAGGAACGCCATCGAGTTGAACAAATGTCTCCCAATGAATTGCAGCTACATCGAGCTGCTAATGCGATCTCCCAACGTTTAGCACGAGATCGTGCGGGTGAGGCAGTTCGTAACGAAGCAATTAACTTCAACAAAACTCAATTCGATCAACATGATTGTGGTGAATTTGATGTTTTATGTACTTGATGTCGATCAAGAAATTTTGCTGCAGAGCAACCATCAGATGGACTATTCACTTCATGTTGTCGAAAAGGCAAAGTAATGTTGCCAAACCAATTGAAATTCACGGTAATACACTTGTATATCCCGATTTTCTTAAAAGCCTCATATCAGACACGTCCAACCCAGATAGACAAAATTTTCGACAACATATTCGATCATACAACAGCGCAGTTTGTTTCGCTTCCATGGCCGCAAAGATTTTTGATTTGCTTATATATAGAATTTTTTTTGGTTATCAAATGTCATTTTGTTTTTGTTGACTATTTTTATAATAACGGGCGCCGTATTTTAAAACTTCCGTCATTTTGACGGGCTATCTCTAGTATATATATATATATATATATATATATATATAACGTTACGCGAAATTGCTAACATACATACATACATACATACATAGCAAAGTATGTAGATAGATGTATATATATATTATTTATATATATATAATATATATACATACATATATATATATATATATATATATTAATATATATATATATATATATATATATATATATATATATATATATATAGATATATATATATATATTATACATTATATATATATATATATTATACATTATATATATATATAACTTTATAGCACGTCATTTTTGACGGACTATCTCTAGTAAGTATCATATTTGCAATTCCTCCTTAATTATTTTACCTTGAAGTTAAACATTTATTCGCTTATTTCATCGGAGAAAATTTCAGCTAATAAATATAACAATTGATGAATATATTTCAGCAAATAAATATAAAAATTAATGAATATATTCTAGCAAATAAATATAAAAATTTATGAATATATTTTAGCAAATAAATATATCAATTGATGAATATATTTTAGTAAATAAATATAACAGTTGATGAATATATTTCAGCAAATAAATATAGCAATTGATGAGTTTATTTTAGTTAATAAATATAACAATTGATGAATATATTTCAGCAAATAAATATAATAATTGATGAATATATTTCAGCAAATAAATATAAAAGTTTATGAATTTATTTTAGCAAATAAATTTATCAATTGATGAATTTATTTTAGTAAATAATTATAACAGTTGATGAATATATTTCAGCAAATAAATAAAACCATTGATGAATATATTTCACAAAGTAGACGCGCACATTCAATTATTACATGAGAACAATTTATTGCTGCAATAAACATTAGAAATGAATGCCAAAGGTTGATGTCAGGTTGGATTTTGATGGAGGTAATGAGAAAGCATGTAATGTGGGAATTAAACTCCATGTAAACTTGCATGACCTTCATCTCCGATGATGGACGACGCCGCTTGTTCTTCCCTGCCACATTGGAAGTTGCTGATTCGCTGCATTGGTTGTTTTTGTATTTATTCCGATTTGCGTTTTATGGAAACTTGTTTATGCCATAGTTGTTGCAATTGTCGTGGTTACTATGTTGTTGCAGTTGCCATGGTTACTATGTTGTTGCAGTTGCTCTACTTTGTTGTCTTTTTCATGTTTCAGGTTGACTAATGTTAAGTAATTTATTAAGAAATATTTTATAGACAAGTTCCATCGGATCATGCAATCATAAGTTCACATGTTCATATGTTCAAGCGTTCGTATGTTCATATGTTCATGAGTTCATAGGATCATATGTTCATATATGTTCATATGTTTATATGTCCATGCGTTCATATGTTCAATCTTTTTCATGAGTTCATAGGATCATATGTTCATATATGTTCATATATTTATATGTTCATTTGTTCATATTTTCAATATTTATATGTTCATTTGTTCATATGTTCAATATTTATGCGTTCTTCTATTGTGTTTCATAAATGCAATTTTATTATAATGTTTGCAGTAGCTGGAGGACTTAGAAAATGAAAGCAGATGAAAGTTGTCGAATGTTGAGAAGGCTGGAAATTCTAAAAACAAAAATTTATCAATTTTTTTCTCGAAGTAGCAGCAAAAAGAAAAAATAAAATTTTTGAAAATTTTTCAACGATCCAATTTAAAAAAATTTTTTATTAAAAATTTTTTTTATGTCAAAGGTCTCCAGTGAAAAACTTTCAAGACAGCAACCTCTAATGAAGTATGACTCTCATTCATTCATTTCATATACATTATAAAAAAATCTCAATTAAAATCATCTCGAGTTATTTGTTAAAATAATTAATAATTTTGCATCTTGTTTAAATTTGATTAAAGCAATATGATTTTAATATCTACAACACCGATGTATCGACAACATGGCAAATCTTTTGTTTTCGCATAAAACGAAAACGTTGACAATTTATATCGACAGGAGATCGAAGGAGAGATGTGGAGAGAAAGAGAGAGAAAGGGAGAGAGAGAGAGAGAGGGAGAGGGAAAGAACGCATGAAAGAAGAAATAGATGGATGTGACGAAACACGGACGTATGAGAAATGATTCGAGCGGACTGGTCAGAAATAGGAATGCACGTCTGGAAATGCATTTAAACGTGACATTCATTGATGGAGAGAGAGAAGCTTGTATTGATAGTGGACGAGATGTTATCAACTTCGATAAGAACGAAGTCCGTCTCTCAAAAGTCGTCTCTCTTTCAAGTACAAACCAGCTATGCGCATGCTTGGAGCTCTCAGGCATGTCATAGTCAAATAGTCAAGTACAAACACACGTATCTTTATTTGATTCATTTGCTATATTTGAGGTTATTCCGTCATACAGGTTTTTTTTCATCATCATTATCACAACTATCATCATCATCATCATAGTTGTCATCATCATCCTCATCATCGTCGTCATCGTCATATCATCATCACCACCACCACCTCTGTCCTCGTCGCCATGGTCACCATAACAACATGACCTTTGATATAATTACCACAATGAATTTCTTATTTGCACTGCACAACAACAACAACCCGTTTAATATCCAGATAGGAAATTACCGAAAATATTTTAAAACCGAAATCACATTTGCTGAATTTATTAAAAATATAAAAAAAATAAGAAATGTAATAATAGACGATATGACTCATAACTGGAAAGCACTGCATTAAACAAGAAGCAAGCTTGTACAGGAGATATCCACCCATTCCACGAACAGAGCATAAAGGAGGTTATTTGCGTGTTTCCGGTATAAATTTTACAGCAGAAACCCACTGCTTAACACCTTCAGCACGGCACTAAAACTTCCCGGGTTGTCTCCCGGCAATGAGCACTCCGATGGCGCATCGGCGGCACAATTGACTCAAAGACAAAAGGATGAGGTCACTGAAGAATTACGACAATCGAGCGCAGAAAAAAAGCGCTCATCCCGAAGGAGCGGGAATATACATCCGGTTTTATTTTTCTTTCCACCACTTGATAGTATTTTTTTTGTTTAAATCGAAACGCCATCGTTTGAGTCATGATTGGCGTTCAATTATTGTAACGATAGAAGCACGAGTGGATAAAACTTCACGTGCTTGCGTGATAAACAACATCAGCAACAGGCGCGTAGGCAGGGTGTTCAGTCGAGGGGAGGGGGGGTGGCAGGCAATATTTCACATCAGCTTGGTGGGAGGAGGTTGTTTTTTGCGAGCCAACCCTGCATATGTAATAATCACAGAACTCTACTGTTGTGACATACTAATTAAATAACTATCTATTTAATTATATATCTTTTTAGTATCTTTGTATGGACACGAGCTTCGTGTAGTTCCGCCTTCTTTGTCTTTTGTTGTTCGGATTGCCATCGTGCTGGTCGTGTCTCGTATATCGAAATAAACGTTCGTGAGTTCATTGCTTGTATTCTAAAATATATTATAACCGACGTTATAACATTGGCGACGAGGAATAGGAAAACTTTTGTTTATTAACGAACTTTGAAATTGTTAACGTAAAAAAAAAATGGCCGACCAAATCACGCAACTCATGCAGCAGATGTGCAAGCAACAGGAGACCCTCATGAAGATCGTGGAGAAACTGGCTGCATCTTCATCTCGCGTCGACACACATGAAATCGTCGTCGACCGACTTCAACGACGTCTCGAAAAATATTCACATGACCCAGAACAAGGAGGTCATTTTGAATTCTGGCTACGTCGATTCGACGATGCTTTAAACGAGTATCCTAACCTACCAGAGGAAAACAAGTCACACCTGCTTGTTTCCCTGTTGGACAGCCACACATACGCGACATTTGCACGACACATCATGCCAAGAAAGCCTGGAGATCTCTCGTGGTCAGCAACGATCGAGACCCTACGTCTTCTCTTCGGTCTGAAAAAGAGCCTCTTCCGACGAAAATTCGAGTGTTTCCGACTCACCTTCGCACCTAACGATGACATAGATTCTTTCTCTAACAATCTGAATGCACGCTGCGAAGACGCAGATTTCAATGGGGTAAGCGTGGAAACCATTAAATGCATTGCATTTGTTTTTTCATTTCAAGCTCCAGAGCTGGCGGAGTTTCGTGTTAGACTGCTGCGAAAACTTGATGAAGCAGATGAGGTAACATTGAACGACCTGGTCAGAGAGTACCACACTCTCAGATCTATTAAAGACGATTCTGAATACCTTGAAGCACCATCCGCAGAAATCCATGCAGTCAAACATCGACAAGTCTCCAAGCCAACCAGCCCGTGCCCGTTGTGCAGCGGTGCTCATTGGGAAAAGAGATTGTCCAAAGGTAATACATAAAGAAAAACCAGTGAACAAGACAAAAAGATAGCGCCCTCATCAAAAGAAAGCAATCGCAAATGTTTCTGGGGGAACACCAAAGTATCTGAAGGTGAACGTCCAAGGTCATCCGGTCCGACTCCAGTTAGACACCGGGGCCGACATCACTCTCATCTCCCGTCCAACGGTCAGCCGCTCCACATTGATGGCTGGTTCAAAACAACATTTTCCATCACTGAAAACGCTGGAGGTAACCACCAGGACCATGGAATATGTCATGTAACAGAGTCCAATGACCTTCTGGGATTCCCTTGAATTAAGCAGCTTCAAGAGTTTAAACAGCTCATAGAGAAGTTTATGATACAAGAGGTCACTACAGTCAACATTGATTATACACTCTCAGATGTCATCAAAACTCTTCCAGTTGACAGCACAGACATCACCCTTACCACAGCAAGTGATGCCACCCTTAAATAAGAAGTAGCTACAGTCAACAATGATAAAGACATTGAAGATACTGTATATACCTGCCAGACTGCTTACAAATTACCGGCCAAACATCCAATCTGTCCCTGGCCACCAGAATCATCTCCATGTAGTAGAATCCATATACACTTCGCAGGTCCACTTAATGGGAAAATGTACCTGATAATTGTTGACGCCTACTCTAAATGGCCGGAAGTTATCGAAATGACTTCTTCCACTACCTCTGCAACTCTGAAAGAGCTCCGACAATTATTCTCACAATTTGGTTATCCTAAAACTATTGTGTCTGACAATGGCACACAATTTTGTAGTTTTGATTTTCAGGTTTTTTGCAGGAAACATGGAATCACCCATGTACGATCTCCACCTTTCCATCCGCAGTCAAACGGACAAGCCGAAAGATTCGTGGACACGTTCAAACGTGGATTGCAAAAACTAAAGGGGGAGGAAACACCAGCCGAAGCCCTTCAAACCCTGCTCTTTGTGTACAGGAACACTCCCTGTCCGGCATCAGTAGACGGGAAGTCACCAGCTGAAAACTTCCTAAATCGAAAGCCTCGAACACTCCTAGATCTGCTCGTCACAGAAGTGTTCTAAAGGTACCAACACCACTAAAGATTCCAAACAAAATTATCGCCGCTCAAGGAAGTTCAGTTCAGGAGACTTGGTTTACGTCCAAGATTATCGCCCAAGACTACCCACATGGACACCAGGCAAGGTGAGTGCACGAAAAGGCCGCGTCATGTATTATGTCGTCGTTTAGGGCCGCACGTGGCGAAGACACATCAACCAGATGCGACCCCGAAAGAATACTACAGCGACAACCTTGCTACACACATTTGATTTGCTACTGTCCCCATCAGAGAAACCCAAAAAAGATGACTCAGAAAAATTGGACACACCAGTACCACCATCTACAACGGAAGTACACTTACCAGCTCCATCGACAGCCAGGTCGCCTCGGGAACAAAGACACCGACGTCCACCAAACCGCCTGGTAATGAACACCCAAATGAAGAAATACCCCACGGAACCTTCATACTAAATGGGGGAGGTGTTGTGACATACTAATTAAATAACTATCTATTTAATTATATATCTTTTTAGTATCTTTGTATGGACACGAGCTTCGTGTAGTTCCGTCTTCTTTGTCTTTTGTTGTTCGGATTGCCATCGTGCTGGTCGTGTCTCGTATATCGAAATAAAAGTTCGTGAGTTCATTGTTTGTATTCTAATATATATTATAACCGACGTTATAACATCTACACTGTACCATCTGCCTTTTTTTCCTTTCAAATTTTTATTCCTACCGACAACAAAAGTACATTATATTTTTATTTTACGTTAATAAACCATCATGAAAAAATAGTTTAAAAATAGGCACACACGTTTGTAGAACCACGCTTATGTTAAAATTAAAAAAAACTAATAAATTTAATTAATAACAAAAACAATGGGTGTTTTTTTGAAGAAATGTTGTGAGGAAAGGCATGAAACCGCTTTTGTTAGTGAAGTTTTTTGTATTACTTTCTTGTATATTTTTTTAAGTTGAGTGGAATTTATGAAGATTATTTTTATTTTTTTAAATCTTTTGTGTGTGGATGCTACTAAACATTACTAGACAGCACAGTTAACGGAAGTATACACACGCATATAATACAGGTACACACGCATATAACAAAAATACACACGCATATAACTAAGATACACACGCATACAACAAAGATACACACGCATATAACTAAGGTACACACGCATATAATGAAGGTACACACGCATATAACAAAGGTACACACGCATATAACTAAGGTACCTACGCATATAACGAAGATACACACGCATATAACTAAAATACACGCGCATATAACGAAGGTACACACGCATATAACTAAGGTACCTACGCATATAACAAAGATACACAGGCATATAACTAAAATACACACGCATATAGCGAAGGTACACACGCATATAACTAAGGTACCTACGCATATAACAAAGATACACACGCATATAACTAAAATACACACGCATATAACTAAGGTACCTACGCATATAACAAAGATACACACGCATATAACTAAAATACACACGCATTATTTTTCTCCTCATTTTTTCTTTTTTTCTCTCACTTTCTTTCTGTATTTTTTTCTCTGGAGCAATATCAACACAAAACTCTTTTTTCATCATAGAATTAGGTCATCAGACACCTAAAAGCTAAAATTAAGTGAAACATGAAAAATCTTTGCAATTAGGTGGCTAGTAATTGTTTGCAATTTTTGATAATAATAAGTCTATAAAATAAAAAAAAAAACTTTGACCACATTCTTCTAAATATGTGAAATATGTGTGAATTGAAAATATAAGAAATTTTTGAATCAATATAGAAAATCTATGTTTTTATTATAACTTTTTACTTAAAAAAAATAAAAAATCGCTTTCATTAAATAAACTAAAAACTGGTTATTCATTTCTTTACAGAAAAGTTCAACTTTACACTTCTTAGGCCAATTTTGGGACCTCATTTCTATTTCTTGGGGGCCCAAAACTACGTCAGGGGGCCCACTGAAAAGTCACAAGGAGAATACTCTCTTTGCTCCCTCCAAATTGACGTCCTTGAACTTACAGTTCTTATTCATATTACAAATGATTACTGTTTTAAGAACTTGTAGTTGAGCCATCTAAACTTATTTAGAAAAAAAGGTGTCATTGTCAACTTTTTTGCTGGACCTGCCCGTGAAAGTCTAAATGTTTTTTGAGATATTATTTGAATTATAATTTGTATTGAATTGGTATGAAAAAGACCCGAAATTCTTAATTATCTGCCAATTATCAGAACTATTGATGGTCGAGAGGTGAATTTAGTAAAGATAAAGCCTCAGGATACAGAGACAAAAACTTTAAACTAAAAAGTAAATTTTTTTTATTTTTTTGAAAACTCTAACGGGGGCGCCCGGGCCCCTCTAGATCCGCCACTGTACACACGCATAAAATGAAGGTACACACGCATTGGACGGGCATGTAAATAAAATGCTACTTCAGATCAACAACTTATTGAGTTAATGCAGGTATGTTAACAAAGTTCGGTGAGTAAAATAATTAGAAAATTATACAGAAGATGAGAAAGAAGATGAAGAAGAAGATGAAGAAGAAGATGAAGAAGAAAATGAGGAAGAAGATGAAGAAGATGAAGAAGATGAGAAAGAGGCTGAGGAAGAAAATGAGGAAGAAGATGAGGAAGATGAGGAAGAAGATGAGGAAGAAGATGAAGAAGAAGATGAGAAAGAAGATGAGGAAGAAGATGAGGAAGAAGATGAAAAAGATGAGGAAGATGATGAGAAAGAAGATGAGGAAGAAGATGAAGAAGAAGATGAGGAAGAAGATGAGGAAGAAGATGAGGAAGAAGATGAGGAAGATGATGAGGAAGATGATGAGGAAGAAGATGAGGAAGAAGATGAGGAAGAAGATGAGGAAGAAGATGAAGAAGATGAGGAAGAAAATAAAGGAGCAGATGTGGAAAATGAGAAAAGGGATGAACGGGAAGCAGAATAATAGACTAAATAACGAAATAAAAAATATGGAGGAAGTAGTAATGAATAGTTGGATAGGAGAAAAATGAAAGAAGAAAGGCAGAAAAAGAAAGAAAAAAAGAAAAATATAAAAATGGGAAAAGAAAAAGAATCAAATAAAGAAAGAAAAATATGAAAAGGAAGAAAAAAAGAGAGAAAAAAAAGTTTTTTGGTCAATTTTCAGTCAGTCCCGGTGAATATTTCAGCCAACTGTGTCAAATGCGAGCCAATCACTGCGAACAATTATTCTCCACTCGGAAACGAAGCCAATTGAGACAAAGAATGCTATCAACAGTTTTTGCGGCAACCTGCATGCAAGTCTTTCCAGCTTGGCTCGAGGCGAGAATAAAATTTTCCCGCGCTGAAATTTCTTGGCGCGTTAATTTGAGCGCGTTCGTTTTGAAGAAGAAAACTGTTAACGATGCTCGCGAGGGAAGTTTCGGAGTCGAAGAAAGAAGATTTAAGATCTTTGGTCATTATGTGCTGAAGTCGTTCGTGGCGGACGTATGCAAATATCAGGGATGGAGATGAAAGAAAGAAAAATAGAGAATAAGATAGTTGTGATGATGATGATGGTGATGATGTTTGTTTGTTTCTGGATTTTTTTGTGTTCGGAATATTTGAAATGCATGCTGTATTTATGTGCTTTATTATTTGTTTGCTAAAGCTATTATTTATAGTTGTAACTCAAGTTGCTGTTGATGTCGTGGCAGTTCTAAAGTTCAAGCAATATCAGATTTGTTTGATTTTTTTTATAATTTTACAATATTTGTTAATTTCAGTCAGCTGAATAAATTTGACTAAATTTTTATATTATATATTAATTTTTTTAAATTTGTTCTGGTTTTAATATAAGTTTCTAAAAATTCATTAAATTAATTAGTTTGATTTTTTTAGTTAAAATTGTATAATATAGTGATATATTAATTTATTTTCTTTCTTTAATTTCCATCAAAAACTTATTTATTTTTTTATTAAAAGTTTTAAATATTAAATTATTTTAATGTGTTTTAATAATATTCTTAAAATAATAAATTTACTTTAATTTATTTCATGTTTATTCCGCATTCCTCTCTTGGCAATCAATTTTCTGACTTGAGGACTGTAATAAAACGAAAGGGCATTGAGAAATATGAACGCTTGCCAAAACCACAGCAGTACTTGGTAACTGTGAACATTTTATATTATTATTATACGTTGATTAATAATTAATAAGATAAATCAAATTAATAAACAAACAAACAAACAAACAAGCAAACAAACAGACAAAGAGAAAATCAATCAATTGAATGAACAAGCGAGCGAACGATTTAATGAACGAATGAACGAACAAGCGATTGAACGAACACAAAGAATGAGTCATTATATTACAAAGCGTGCTTCCACTTTCATATAATTAACTTCTAAAGGAGATATTAAAGTTTTTCATTAAATGTCTAATGTAAAATTTTCTAATAAGAAAACCCAGTTGTTTTCTTTGAAGATCTAGCAGACAAAAATAAGTAGATCTGCTATTACAAACAAGATGGCGGTTTTAAAAAATAAACAATTATTAGGTCATAATTTGAAGTATCTGCGTGCACATGTAATATATTTACACAGTAAAGAAGTTATTCTAAAACTGTTTATAAATAAAATAATTAAATCAAATATTTTTAAAATACCACGTTTTTGTGAACTAAAAAAAGAAAATAATTTGCATGTGTGTGTGTGTGTATATCCGTGGACAACCAGACAGACAAGAAAGCAAATTAAAAAAAACGTTGTAAAAAATAAATTAAAGTTCAATCAAATTAAAGTTGAATGACAAGTATTATCACGATAAAAAAAAACTCGAAAACAAAATAAAAATGTGATAATCTCAAAAATATTAATATATAAAAAAAGTTTTAATAAAACACTTACTTTAAAATGCATTAAAACGATAAAATTAATTTTTTCTTCAACTCATCACTAGTTTGAAAAATAGTTAGTGTTGAACGTTTATTTTATGTGTTTCTATGATTGATAGAACTTACAAGAATTGGAGAAAAAAATATTTTTTCATTTTTGAGCATTTTTAAATAAAAGGTTTTTTTATTTTTTTATATTAGTTTTTTAAAAATCTTGTAATCCATTATTAACCTATCAAAAATGGTATACATCTTGCATAAATTTATCCTAGTTTTCTTATCCGGTCCAACTCTGAAAAATATAAAAAATATATGTAAAGATGAAGCTTGCCAGCCGACTTGGAGCTTTGGCAAGCGGCTTTTCTTTGACTTTCTGTTTCCATTGTTTGTTTTATTAGAAAAAAATGAATACAAGATCCAAACATTAGGAAACAGTTATATTTTAAATTAAACAGGAGTAAAATCATATGATGGAGTTCTTAGGCGTTGGTGGTAAAGTGGTAAAGCATTCGCATGTCGGCGTAAGGTCTGCGGTTCGAATCTCACCGGAGTCACCAGCGTCTGTAAAGGGTGTGTGGGAGCAGGCACCTTAAACATCTGCCCCTAGTTATTCAGAAGAGACTTTGGCGCGATGCGTCCTAGTAGCTTCCTTAAGCAAGTTTACTTGCAATGCTCAGGTTGAGTGTCTCGCACAGGGGCGCAGTCAGGGAGGAAGGGATCCAACCCACCAGAAAATCTGGCCCGACCCAACCTATTTTTTTTCTTTTGTGACCCGACCCACCTGTTTTCAACCCGACCCGACCCACTTTGGCTAGGACCCAATTTACAGAGCGGCCACATACCGTAGTTGATGCTCTGCAACATTGTCAATATTCCATCTACCCGCAGATAAATACGCTGCTGAAACTTTTCACCACTTGCCCCTTTCTTCCGCGACAGCCGAGAGATCCTTCTCAACAATGCTCAGACTCAAATCTTATCTACGCACCACAATGGGCCTGACAAGGCTGAATGGATTTGCCCAGATGACCATCAATCACGACCTTAACATTAATGAAAAAACAGTCAAAGAATTTTTTTTCAGAAAAAACGTCGGCTGAATTTCATATTGTAATTTACTTGTCTAAATGAAATGTCTTATGGTTTGTTATTACTAATTTTTGCTGAAACTGTCGTTAAGGTTTGACTTTTGTTGGTTGTCAATTTCTCAATAAAATTCTTTACTAATCAGTTTTTCCTCGGGTCCCCCCTAAAAAATTTCTGGCTGCACCCTTGGTCTCGCGGGGTTAACTACTTTTACTAACTTTAATAAAACCCACGGCCGTCATTTATTTACATCGTAATTTATGCAACGTAACAAAAGCAGGGATGTGCGCCCAACGGGATATAGAAATATAAAATGTCAAAGTAATTGGTTATCAATAATCAAGTTTTGTATTATCATTAAAAACTAATGCACATGCAAAATTTCAGCTCAATATGAGAACAGGAAGTAAGCAAAAAATCGATTACCAGATAGCACACTCCACGACAATCCGGAGAGAAGTAAAAATGTATAATAAATTTTTTTCTGATCCACCCCACCTGTGTGGCATGGTAAATGAGTAATTAACGGGTTCTCCTTAAATTCACACATTCCACAAGGTTAGCAACTTTTTTTAAAATAATTTTTGGTTCTTATATTTCATAACCTATATTTTTTCAGTTTAACTATAAACTGTTTTCAAATGGGCTAATTTTATAATGATTTTCCGGACACCCCATGGGAATTGCATGGACATCCCATAGAAATCCGGACCGGTGAAAGTTAATAAAAGCATGTACAAACAAGTAAAAGTTAATTTAAAAATTAAAAAATGCTTTTAAGACTGTGATAAAATTTCATAGCAACTTCGTATTTTTATAATATTACCCCGGTGAAATAGTAAACAAAAGATGTTTATAGTTACTATGACAATAAAAGTTTTTTTCGTCATTATATCGTTTTTTTTTATTTAATTTTAATATTTTTTTAAATTTTGTAATATTTAATTTTCTTTAATTGAATTTTAATTTTTTTCAAGTGATATAATTTTATAATGATCTTCCAAACTTTTAAACTTTCGAGGACATCCCATGGACATCCGGACAAGTAAAAATTAAAATAAAGTAATAGAAAAAATTTATAAATTTCTAGAAAAATAAGCAACTTCTTGAAAGAAGTTTTGTATTGTCAAAAACCTGCCAAAAAGTAGAAAATAACTTCTGATCACACCCTTTATATTGACAAGAAAGTTGCTTTACGGTTTTGTGTGGTACATGTACATGTGTGATATATGATGGAGGAAATTTATTATTTCCCTCATAATTGGTCATTTTTAAAAACAATCCTGAAGCAACTTTCCTGTCAATATAATTAAGTGATCAGGAGTTATTTTCTACTTTTTGGCAGGTTTTTGACAATACAAAACCTCTTTCAAGAAGTTGCTTTTTTTTCCTAGAAATTTTTCCTATTATTTTATTTTCAACTTTTTGGCACTCGCTTCAAAGAAGTTATGTCGGAAACAGAATGTTAGATTAGGCGACTGGGGTTTAGATTACGATTTTTTGCAGCCCACCCACCTTCTCCCATTTCGCTGCTTTTAAGTATTTATTTTTGTTATCCACCCTCTTCCTCCTAAAAACGATTCAGCTATACTATTTGGCGGCAGATTACCTACAACATTTCTAATGCATTAATAGGTTAAGAGCGATTCAGAGATTATAGAGATTAGTGATCGGAACGTAGGAAATTTTAAGTCGCTGCGACCAGAGTAAACCAACTACATCAGTTCAAACTGTTGTGACAAACCAATTCTGTTCAAATCACTATCCAAACCTAAGTAGTTAGATACCTTATTTCAGCTCGCTAGTACAAACCAAAATAGAGCTTTGTCATACATCGGCAAGGCGAACGCATCGGTCCAGAAACCGAGAGAGTGAAAGTCGTGGGTTCGATTCCTGGAATCGGCAATTTGGGATCAAGCTCAAATTTTAATAGAAGCTGTTGTCTTCCGACTTAGGACTGTGGGCAAAATTTCAGTTTGCTAAGATATCAGAAAGTTGGTGAAATTAACGATAGCAGATTTTGTCCTATACCTATGGACAGTAGCAAGCTAATAAGGAAGTTCTTTCAAAAAGCATGTAATAATATCAATATTGAAAATTTTAACAATTATTACTATTACTTATATTAGTAAAGAAAATAATATTAGCCAAAATCAACATACACAGTTTCCAATGTCTTTATGTATGTATATCGAATCACGCGTAACGCTGCTAGGTAGCGCTGCAATCTCGAAATAACGGTAATTGTATGAGTTGATTTTAAAAAGTTGATAAATTTTTATTGATATCCTGAGTAGTAACAATAATAATATTAATTGCAGCAACAATTTAATTCCAATATTAGTATTGAAATAATAGTATAGAAATAATAGTATAATAGTATAATAACAATATTATAATTATAATAATAGTATAATAATTATAATAATAGTATAATAATTATTATAAAATAATCACTTAAAACCTACAAGGTTTTCAAGAAAATAAGACAAATGACAGACAAATTTAAAAAACAAAACAAATGTGTTTGTAGATAAATGGGTGGATAGATAGATGGATGAAAGGATTAGACGGATGGACGGGTCAGTGGAAAGTGTAATAAAAGTGTGACGGATGAACAAACTGAATGAACAATCAAAACAACTTAAAGACAAATAAAGGAACAAACGAACGAACCAGTAAACAAAAAATTACATAATATATAATCGATCTGAAATTTGAAATATACGCTTGCTTCTCGTGACAATGCATTCTGTCCAAGTTTAAAAATTTTCTTTATATATACATCATAACAATATCGATGGCACTTCAGCTCATTTCTGGCGAAGTAGATTAGTTGTTTCGGCAAACTCATAATTTCTTAATTTAAATATAACTAATACAATTTATTTAACTCATTAATGGTCACTACCATACGAAAATACTAAAAATGACGTTGCGTTTTCGCAACCGTAACCGTTAATGGGTTAAACACTCATTATCCAAGTTTATTATTTTGGTACTTTGTATTTATTTGTTTATTTTATTTTGTTCGCCTTCGAAATATATACCAACCAACCAACAAATTACCATTTCACATGTTTTTAGAAAGCCATAACCTGGAACTGGAAATTCATTATACCATTAAACATAAAATCCACTATTCTACCATCCCAGTAACCAGCTAACTCACTAATCAGCTGTTTCACCATGCTGAACGCTACCATCGCAGCCTCCCACCAGCCTGGGAACCCACGATCCCATCATCCCATCAACCTAGTCAACTATCAACCCACCAAGCTGAAGCACTCACCAACTAGGCGCATTCTGATCTTATATATATATATATATATATATATATATATATATATATATATATATATTTTTTGAATACTTCGGCGCTATATGTTCTTTTAGGCAAACTCGATTGAAAATAGTGGCGCACTTGGCTGAATCGATTTTATTTTTAATTTTTTCCAATACTCTAAATCGGTTTAAAAATAATTTATTCTCAAACACAAACTCCATAATCTTATAGGCTAATAGATCTATTTCGGCAATTTTTTGCCATCATCAGAGCCGTTTAACTTTTTAAAAATAAAATGCAGTGACTAAATGGTAAAAGATACAACTAATTAAAAGGAATTAAAATACAATTTAAATAAAATTTAAATTCATTATATACAAATGTAACAACATAAAAAATATTTAAATTAAAATAATTATAATAATAACAGTAATAACTAAATAATTAAGATCAGTTAGTAAAGCCTTTAACAACAGAATTACAGTCAACTTCAAGGACGTGACTGGAAGAAGAATCACATACATTATCTATAACCTTTGAAACACAAACGTCTGGTACAAAACATTCATTCAACGAAGAAATACCTGAAGAAACATTGGCACTATTAATTTATTCACATCCTAGTATTCAACCTCCTCAAATCAGCCCTGAAGTCTTGAAAGAATTACTTTATATATGTACAACGCAATCTCCTTTTTTATCACCTAATGGAGACTTATATGTACAAATTGACGGTGTAGCTATGGGGTCCCCGTTGGGCCCGACTTTCGCTAATTTTTATATGGGTGATCTTGAAGCACGTGTATTTGAAAATCACACCAAACCTTTTCTGTATTGCCGTTATGTTGATGATATATTTGTTTCAGTTGATAACTTAGAAGAACTATTTAAACTGAGAGATGCATTTGTAAAAAATTCTAAACTACAATTTACATATGAACTTGCTAATAATAAACATCAAATTCCTTTTTTGGATACTTTAGTTACACGAAATGTATCAAAACTATCTTGCCAGGTCTATACTAAACCCACAAACACAGGCAATTGTCTTAATTATAATAGCGACTGTCCTGAAAGATATAAGCTAAATGTTATCAATAATTATATTAATAGGGCCTATAAATTTTCCGAAACATGGTCTGATTTTCACCATGAAATTCTACAAGTGAAACAACTTTTGATAAATAATAATTATTCTAATTCTATTGTTGATTCAACTATAAATAAATTTATGTCACGTATTACTGATAAAAAACATGTTTCAAAACCTAATACCAATAACTCATCAAATTCTTGTATAATTCCATTATATTATGCTAATCAGATGTCTAATAATTATAAAATAGATGAAAAAGTGTTGAAAAACATTGTGTATGATAATATTAAGGTTGTAAATAAAGATAATACACTCAGGTTACACATCTATTATAACAATGGAAAAACTCATAATCTTTTAATTAAAAATAGTGTAAATAATGTTTCTAGCCCTGTAGCACAAACCAACCTAGTGTACCAATTTTCGTGTCCGTTTCCACATGGTCAGGTGGAAAATTACATTGGTCATACTAGAACTACTCTGTCTCGTAGATTGACTATGCATTGTCAAAGTGGTGCCATATACCAACATATGTCAACACAACATTCAATCAAACCATCACATAAATTTTTAATTGATAACACCAGTATACTAATGAAAGAAAATCAACCCATTAAGTTAAAATTAAAAGAAGCTTTAGCTATTAATAAATGTAAGCCTTTAATTAATAAACAATGGTATTCTTTTGATTTAACTCTTAAACTTTTTGGTTCTCTAAATAGTATTAAAACTAATAATAATAATAATAAATGTTTTAACTCATCTAAAACTTCTGTTAAAAATATGCATGTTAATAGTGCCAATGTTTCTTCAGGTATTTCTTCGTTGAATGAATGTTTTGTACCAGACGTTTGTGTTTCAAAGGTTATAGATAATGTATGTGATTCTTCTTCCAGTCACGTCCTTGAAGTTGACTGTAATTCTGTTGTTAAAGGCTTTACTAACTGATCTTAATTATTTAGTTATTACTGTTATTATTATAATTATTTTAATTTAAATATTTTTTATGTTGTTACATTTGTATATAATGAATTTAAATTTTATTTAAATTGTATTTTAATTCCTTTTAATTAGTTGTATCTTTTACCATTTAGTCACTGCATTTTATTTTTAAAAAGTTAAACGGCTCTGATGATGGCAAAAAATTGCCGAAATAGATCTATTAGCCTATAAGATTATGGAGTTTGTGTTTGAGAATAAATTATTTTTAAACCGATTTAGAGTATTGGAAAAAATTAAAAATAAAATCGATTCAGCCAAGTGCGCCACTATTTTCAATCGAGTTTGCCTAAAAGAATATATATATATATATATATATATATATATATATAAGTAATTTGCTAGCAAAACATGCAAGATCATGTCCCCAGGAACAGGTCCATATCGTTAATATGGACATATCGGGGCAGCGAATAACACTATGTTTGTTTAAATTTCTTATACTTTCTCCACGGGTGGCTATCAAAAGCAATATCACTCCCCTTTCATTTCAGAAACGTATTGGCCATCCTGTCCAAAGAAATTATTCTCAGACCGAAGAGATATTCATTAAGATGCGCAGTAACACCTCTGTCGCAATGTTCCTCATGTCATGATAGCTCCTCTCTTGCCATCTTTGTCACACTCACATTTAGGTAGTAGAGTGCTTGCGCGCGTGTGTGTGTGTATCAATGATATGGCATTTTCTCAGCTATTGTTCCAGCAAATTTTAAGACTTTCCCTAATTGTTCCGTTGTTTTACATTGTTCAGTTAAGCCTTTCAGTGTTTTTGGCTGCGCCAATGCTTAAGTTTGCCTGTATGTGTATGTGACTGTGTATTTGTGCGTGTTGTGTGTGTATATTTGTGCGTGTTGTGTGTGAGTATATTTGTGCGTGTTGTGTGTGTGAATATTTGTGCGTGTTGTGTGTGTGTATATTTGTGCGTGTTGTGTGTGTATTTGTGTAAGTGAGCTGACGGGCGAGTTTGAAGATTATCTTCTAAAAGAAAATAACACACAAGATGGGTTTTGAGCAATTTTTCTTGCCGAAAAGTAATAAAAGCCAATCTTCACGTTTCTTTACATCGAGGAATGCAGTAGAGGGGGGAGGCAGTTGAAAAGGAGTAGAAGAGGGAGAGTTTCAAGGGAACTGGAGAAGGAAATAGTGAGTGTCAAATGGAGAAGAGAAGAGAGATAGTGAGTGTCAGTTGGAGCATGAGTGTTTCAGGAAATGGAGAAGAGGCGACGCAATATGTGTTGTATATATATATATATATATATATATATATATATATATATATATATATATATATATATATATATATATATCAATATATATATATATATATATATATATATATATATATATATTGCAGGAATCAAAAGAAAACAAAGTTGAAACTCGTATGAGTGAACCGCATATTTTCATCTTTTCAGGTCTGAACAATTAATTCGATAGATAACATAACAAAGTGTTTCATAGCTCTATGTAAAAGTTGTATGAAGGCATATCCTCTCACTTTCTTTCTCTCTCTTTCTCTTCTCTCTCTCTCTCTCTCTCTCTCTCTCTCTCTCTCTCTCTCTCTCTCTCTCTCTCTCTCTCTCTCTTTCTCTCTCTCTTTCTCTCTCTTTCTCTCTCTCTTTCTCTCTCTCTTTATCTCTCTCTTTCTCTCTCTTTACTTTTTTTTCTCTCCCACTCTCCTCTCTCCCCACCATCAGAACGTTTCTTCATATTTTCCCCATAGATGTTTTTTTTAATAAGTCTTAATATTTACTAGAAATGTTGAACTAATTGTGATATTTATTTATATTAGTATAAAACAGCCTATTGATAAATCACCAGTTCTTCATATTTTATGTGCGTTTGCCTGTGTACCTTACTGTTTGTATGTGTACGTTGGTGTTTGTATGTGTACGTTTTTGTTTGTATGTGTGCGTTGGTGTTTGTATGTGTACGTTGGTGTTTGTATGCGTACGTTTTTGTTTGTATGTGTACGTTGGTGTTTGTATGTGTACGCTGGTGTTTGTATGTGTACGTTGGTGTTTGTATGTGTACGTTTTTGTTTGTATGTGTACGTTGGTGTTTGTATGTATACGTTGGTGTTTGTATTTGTACGTTGGTGTTTGTATGTGTACGTTGGTGTTTGTATTTGTACGTTGGTGTTTGTATGTGTACGTTGGTGTTTGTATGTGTACGTTGGTGTTTGTATTTGTACGTTGATGTTTGTATATGTACGTTGGTGTTTGTATGTGTACGTTGGTGTTTGTATGTGTACGTTGGTGTTTCTAGGTGTATCTGCTTATTTCAGGTTTACCGTAAAATCGGGTAGGGACTGATGCAAGTGTCACGTGGTATTGGATAAGATTCATGGACGTATGCTAAGAAGAAAGCTGTGCCTGAAATTGAAATCTATGAATTACAAACGTTTTTCTTTCCTACATTCAACTGAGCTGACCAGCAGTTTGTCTTGCTGCAGCTGTTGCTATGGGAACTTGAATTTTTTATTGCATCTGCTAACAAGGATTTCTATTGCGTTGCATTAAGTTTGTATGTCAATGCTTATACCATTGTATCTTTTGTATCTTTGTATCAACGAACGTGTCCATTTGTTTCCTTTTTTCTAAAGTTCTTTACTCAGAAATACGCAGTCGAGTTCCTGTTGCAAGGTATGAAAACATTGAAAACAAACACATCCATGCATCACACGAACACACACACACACACGAGCATGCATGAACACACACACAAACTTGTGCATTCTCCAACGGTCCATCAACGAAACAAAACCACATGTTAAATCAAAGACTTGCAACATCAGATTTGAAATATATTCCAATTATTTTAATGCTTTCTGTTTAAAAAAAAAATATTTTTTAACTATTAAAAGAATGTTTGTCGAAGCATTCGTAACTCCATTTGTGTTTGTTTATCTTCATTTTGTTGTTATTGATTTATATTCATTCATTCATTCATTCATTCATTCATTCGTTCGTTCGTTCGTTCGTTCGTTCGTTCGTTCGTTCGTTCGTTCGTTCGTTCGTTCGTTCGTTCGTTCGTTCGTTCATCTTGTAATGATCATAAAAGGCGACCAGAATGAAATCACACAGATGGAATTGTAATGATAAAAGCCTGTTTCAGAATTTCATTTTCATACGTTTCATAATAATAATAATAATAATAATAATAATAATAATAATAATAATAATAATAATAATAATAATAATAATATTATTATTATTATTATTATTATTATTATATTATTATTATTATTATTATTATTATTATTATTATTATTATTATTATTATTATTATAATAATAATAATAATTATTATTATTATTATTATTATTATTATTATTATTATTATTATTATTATTATTATTATTATTATTATTTTTATTATTATTATTATAATAATTATTATTATTATTATTATTATTATTATTATTATTATTATTATTATTATTATTATTATTATTATTATTATTATTATTATTATTATTATTATTATTATTATTATTATTATTATTATTATTATTATTATTATTAATAGTATAGTTTAGAAGTGAATTTGAGTTGTTCATGTCAATATTTAGGCTGCCATAATCATGTGCATGACTCCAGTTTCCGTGTGCAAACATAATTCTTCCGAGATTGCGAAAGAGACACTTACGCATACACATACTTTCACACATACACCTACAAAAACAACAGCCATTTGCACATTCACATAATTTCACAAACTACATACACTTTCACATACACATACGTTCATACATACACCTAGACATACACTTTCACATACACATACACATACGTTCATACATACACCTAGACATACACTTTCACATACACATACACATACGTTCATACCTACACCTAGACTCACCTAGAGAAACCACCCACACTTACACATACGTTTACAGAAACCGCACACACACACTTACACATATAACTACACATACAGACACAGACACGCAGACACTTGCACATTTATATAATTTCACACACACATCTACAGAAATAACATACACTGTTTGCACATATAGCTACACATCCAGATACAGATCCACACACACATTGAAAGGCAGATATACAAACACTCATGCAGATATGTATGATCTACACATACAGATATACACAAACACAGACATAGATTATGAGCTTTTTGATTTTATTTTCGAAATTTAAAAAATTATGATGATTACTTAATTATTTCAGCATCTTCTCTAACGGTAGGTAGGTAGGTAGGTAGGTAGGCTGGCTGGCAGGTAGGTAGTTAGGTAGGTAGGTAGGTAGGTAGGTAGGTAAGTAAGTAGGTAGGTAGGAAACTCAATTGATTGAATTAATTATTTGTACTATAAATACTGTGTTCATTTGTATTGTAAACAATGTGTACATTACTGTACATTTGTACTTTAAGCAATGTATATTTTTACTGCAAACAATTAGTACATTTGTACTACAATTGAAATGTACATTTGTACTACAATTAATATGTACATTTGTACTACAACTAATATGTACATTTATATTATAAACAATGTGTACATTTGTACTTGATAATTTGTCAAATTTGCTTTTTGCAAAACATTTCCGGAATGATTTCAACTCTATTTGGACGGCACGTTAATTAGCTGTTCCTTCATTCAACAGAGAATTAATTTTAATACAGGTATTTCTACACATGTATTTTAATGGAAGTATTTTAATACAGGTATTTGTATACATGTATTTTAATGGAAGTATTTTAATACAGGTATTTTTATACATGTATTTTAATGGAAGTATTTTAATACAGGTATTTTAGAATAAGTATTATAATACAAGTATTTTAATATAAGGATTTTAATAGAATTTTTTTAATACCGGTTTTTTAATAACCGTATTTAAATGAAGTAGTTAAATACAAGCATTTTAATATAAGTATTTCAATATAAGTATTTTAATACAAATATTATAAAACAAGTATTTAATATAAGTATTTTAATACAGTTACTTTTCGTTGACCCGCCATGCACGGCATCAAAGGTTTTTCCGAAAGAAATAAATCACACAAAGATAATTTTTACTGTAAACGTTCATAAAATTGAAACTTAAAAAAATGATTTTACACGCGAGATTGATCGAAATGTACTTTCTTCAAATGCACCGATGTTACATTAATAAATAATTTCTCACAATAAAACTGAAACTACTATTATTATGTATTATAATTATTACAAACTTTTATTTAGGTTACAATCTCTGTTTGTGTGTGTGTGTGTGGCTTTCTCTGTACACAAATTTTGCAAGTAAAATTTAACCAGCTTTTTGACTAGCTAGGAAGCTGAAATTTTCAGCATAGTTTTCTATTGGATGACAATACATGATTCAATTAAAAAAATTTAATTTGAACATCTTTCGTATTTCTATATTGAGTGTATTTGAAGTTAAAGTTTATGTTCAAAGCCAAACTGAAAAATCGAGGGGTCTCGGTTATTACCGTTTGTCACTTAAAGTTCAAATTTTCAAATTTAATTTTTACATTTTTGGATTAAGCACATAATGTACTATATGAAACGTTTTGATTATGCAAATTTATTTCTGTTTAAAATTTACTTTTTGTGTCTAAAATAGCATTCGTAGCCAAAATCGTTGCTAACTTCATGTACATTTTTTCCTTTACTTGTTTCAAAAAAGGTTGTTTTTTCAGTATTCAAAACTGCTTTAAAATGAATTCAGATCTCAACGAGAAATCAAAGTTATTTATGCAATTTGTTTTTATAATTATCAGGTCTTGTTATATTCTGGATTTTCGAAACATTTGGCTTTCCATGGAACATCACCAGATTTTCTGGAATGTCTTTTCTGATTGTTCAAAATGCTGCAATCTGGTTTTTTTAATTACACGACTTGCTGGTTTCAATTCCAAAATCCTTGAAAAAGAACACCTTTCCGACTTTTCCACTACAATATTTGCATCATCTGCCACAGACACTTTAATCAGCGGAAATTCTATTTTTTTATTGTGACCTACAATGTCAGGTCTGCTGGCTGGGAATGTTTAGTTTGTGATGATTAGCAGATCCCATGTGGTAGTTACATTATCCAATGGGATAGTAACATCATCCCACGTGGTAATACTTGTTTCCAAAATGCTTACGCAATTTTTATTAGATGTAATTTGCCATGTTTTTTTGTATTCAGTTTGAGCTGACTTGTAGAGAGCGACACGGTAGTACCAACCGCGGTATTACTGCAGTTTTTCCGCTATAAAAGAGTTTTTTTTAATCTCTGTCGTTCGCTAAATCGCAACGGAAAAATTTGCTGTGGTGATGGGAAATTATTTCGCAGCAATAACACAGTAATAATACAAAAACTACAAACCAACTAAAGTTTTTAAGTTTTTAGCTTAATTTTTTTCAAATTAATATTTTTAGTACCTTTCTTTATTTTTTGGATTTTTCAGACAGAAATGTTTATGGGGTTTTCCAAAATCGTTAAATTTATGGGGTTTTCCAAAATCGTTAAATTTATGGGGTTTTTGCTGTTAATTGGTAGTTTAGTTAACATTTTGTTAATAGGATTAACTTATTATTTTAGATAGTTAAGACAGGAGTTGTTGTTTAAACTCTGTAAATTTGTAAATCATTGCCGAGATAAAAATACCGTGACGGTACTAGGTACAAATAACTACTTACTACTAATAGGTACTAATAACTACCTACTAGTACTAGGTACTAGTATCTACTTACTACTTCTAGGTACTAGTACCTACTTACTAGTAGTTTTATAATATTTTAAAGATCACGTTAAATCACGCAAAAAACTAAATTTTAAAGGAAACCAAAACGAACAATTATGAGTTTGTCAATAGCACGATCAATAAAACAACAACATTATGTAGCAACAACAGTTCCTGGCTAACATTATGTAACAACAACAGTTCCTGGCTAAATTATTTTAATTAGACCCAAATGTGTGTCAAAGATATCCCACAAAAACGTTTTGAGTACATTTTTATAAATTTGGTTAAACTGTGGTTAATTTAAACTTATATCTTATAGTAACTAGATTTATCATTTACTAGCGGAGTAACTGGCGTTGCCCGGGGGGGTACCCCGTCAAATGGGCCCAGGACAAAAGAGCCCCGACAAATCGGCCCGTCAAAACGTCCTCGTCAAAAGTCAAAAGAGCCCCGACAAAAGGGTCCCCGACAAAACGACCCCCGTCATAAAGGCCCCTACATAAGGGCCCCGACAAAAGGGCTCGCATTGCTTAAAGCTTACTTTGTATAGCCGTGATTTTCTGTATATTAGTGTACATATGTTGTATATCATATGTACTAGTCGCTTTCTTTTAGTTATTTATTGAAATTCATTTTTAGTAATTATTCTTTTTATGATTAATTGTAAATTTGACAAAAAACTTTAAACAGAAAAAGTGAAAAATATTATAAAGCACAAAAATTATTAAACAGCATTTATAATCTGTACATGTAAAAATGACTGTCTGTGTGTGTGTGTGTCTGTGTGTGTGTGTGGGTATGTTCTTTATGCATTGCCACACAGTTCATCCGATCGTAATGAAATTTCACACAATATTGAGAGTCAATAAAGGAAAGTTTTTGTGAAAAAAATTAAAATCGGTCACAAAATGAGCGGAGCAGGAGCGGGATAGCGAGCGAAAACTGGAACTGGAGAATGAGCGGGAACGAGAAAACAAGCGGGAACGGAAAAGCGACTGAGAACGAAAGAGCAAGCGGGAAAGGAAAAGCAACAAGAAAGAAGAGAGCAAGCGGGAGCGGGAAAGCGATCAGGAACGGAAAAGCGACTGGGAGCGGAAAAGCAACCGGGAGCGGGAAAGCAACTGGAAGCAGAAAAGCGACCGGGAGCGGGAAAGCGACCGAAAAAGGGAAACCGACAGGAAACGGAAAAAGCGACCCGGAGCGGCAAAGACACCGGGAGCGGGAAAGTGACCGGAGCGGAAAAGTGACCGGGAGCGGGGAAGTTACCAGGAACAAGCGAGAACGGAAAAACGACCGGGAGCGTGAGAGAAACTGGAGCAAGAGAAAAACGATAGAAAAACCTCTAAAACACCCGCTCCTGTTTGTACTCTCGCTCTCGGTCGCTTTCCCGTTCCTGGTCGTTTTCCCGTTCCTGGTCGTCTTCCCGTTCCTGGTCGCTTTTCCGCTCGTTCTTTCGATCTTAGTTGCTTTACCGTTCCTATTTGCTTTCACGTTCCCGTTTCCGCTCATATATATATATATATATATATATATATATATATATATATATATATATATATATATATATATATATATATATATATATATATATATATATATATATATCAGGGGTCTCAAACAAGCGGCCCACTGGATGATATTTTGCGGCATGCCACTTGATATCAAATTTCAATGAAAGTGCGGCCGCCGTGGCGATAACAAATAAAATAAAAATAAGATTTTTACCAATGCTTTTATTAACTCGTCGTCTCTGTTTCTCTGTCTGTCTGTTTGTTTCTCTGTCTGTCTGTTTGTTTCTCTGTCTGTCTGTTTGTTTCTCTGTCTGTCTGTTTGTTTCTCTGTCTGTCTGTTTGTTTCTCTGTCTGTCTGTTTGTTTCTCTGTCTGTTTCAAATCTTGCAATCAATTTTTGAGTCACTTCCTGATGATAGATTTTTTTCAAATTTTGCATACATGCTCAAAATAGAAGACAATGCAATATTCAATTATTAGTTTTACAATAAGTCAATTAATTTAGTTAATTTTAATTAATTTCGATATTTCGATATAATTAAGATATTTCGACTTTAATATAAAATAAAAGAGTATTATAAGAAAAAATTGATTGCAAAATTTGTGTTTTAATTACATATAAAAGCATTGGGTTTTAAAAATTCGTTTTTAATTTACTTGTTTTCCCATCGGATCAAATCTTGCCCCTTCGGGAGTAGTGTTTGCCCCCTGAAAAAATTAGGAATATTACATTTTTGATAATGTATGGGTGTGTACATCTGTGTTATTTCCATGTTCATGTGCACATGGAAAAGCCAAAGTACAATAATATAATGTAGAAGTGGAATGGGCATGTGAGAGCATTTTCCACAAAACTTATTTTATGGAAAACTCAGCTCTCTCAAAAAAAACTTTTGTTATTTACCAGTATGCCAATCACTCGTAGATGTGGACACGCTATTCAATGGTGAAGGCTATATTAATGTTATTAAAAAACTACCAGAAGAATTTGATCTCAGATTTTCAGATTTTAAGACTCACAGAGCCACTTTTAAAATTTTTACTGACCCCTTCTTTTTCGATGTCCAAGATGCTCCTCTTGTGTTGCAGATGGAACTCAACGACCTGCAGTGCAACTCTCATTTGAAATCAAAGTTTAGAAAAATAAATGGAAGAACCGAAAAACTTTTACAATTTTTGAGAGAGTTGCACACTACTTTCCCTGAGTTTTCCAGAATGTTCAGCGCGACCATGTGCCTTTTTAGAACTACATCCATGCGCGAAAAGCTGTTCTCTACCATGAACTTCAATAAGTCCAAAAACAGATCTAAACTATCAATTTTTGAGTGACTTCTTATTGATGGATTGATGGATTTTTTCCACTTTTGTATACATGCTATTGCTTAAAATTAAAAACAATGCAATATTCAATAATTAGCTATACAAAAAATGTTTGTTTAAAAATATATAATTATAAAAAGTGATTTTAAAAGTTGAGCTTTGATAACATAAAAGCATTTGATTTAAAAATTTGGTTTTATGTTGTTCACTTGTTTTGTTATTAACTTGATGCGGCTCAGCCTCGTTCAGATTCTTAGTCATGCGGCCCGCGGGCAAATTGAGTTTGAGACCCCTGATATATATATATATATATATATATATATATATATATATATATATATATATATATATATATATATATATATATATATATATATATATATATATATATATATATATATATATATATATATATATATATATATTAGAGCTGTGAATTGATTAAAATTTTTAATCGCTTAATCGCATGCGATTAATCCATTGTTCGCAAAAATTAATTACGATTAATCGCAAAAAAAATTTCAAATCATATTGTAAATTTAAAAATTGATTTGAAATAATAAGTGCATTTATTCAATAACAATTTGAAATAATAAGTGCATTTATTCAATAACAATTTGAAATAACAAGTGCATTTATTCAAAATCATTCATATTGTCATCATTTCTTAGCCAGCTACTCAGTGAGACAAGTTTGTTAATATTGTCAGCAGAGAGTGAAGGACGTTTTTTAGTCACAATGTTCCCTGATAATGAAAATAATCGTTCGCACGGGACAATTGTAGCTGGAGAAGCCAAGAATTTTTGTGCTAATTTCGCTAAATTAGCATATGCACCTTCAAGCTTTCTCCACCATTCCAAAGGACATTCAGACAGATCAATCTGCGGCTCATTTTTATATTGTTCAAAAGGAGCAAACGACGATCGCGGCTGAAGAAGCTCATCGTCAGAATCCGAATCATCCATTTCTAACATTTTCCGTTTCTTTGTTGGTGGTTCTAGATAAAAAAATATTTACGAGATTAAATAATGACTTCTAAAAATTAACAAATTAAATTAAATTTTGCTCTTTATATTTAGATTCTAGTCTAAAATAAATGATAACACTTTGATAAAAAAAAATAAAATAGTAACCAGAAGTTGAATCATTTGGTGTCAACTGATTATTCACACGTGCATGAAGTCTTTGTAGATCTTTCCATACTTTCTAGTAGAACTATAATTTTGTTCTTTTCCTGTTGGAATAATTCATCTATTCTTGAATTAATTGTTCGGTGTGTCGGTAGCACATAGGAGTTATCGTCTGATATAATATTTATCGGCCTACCATTTCTAGCGATCCAGCTTGCAAGAGCTTTTGTAATTTTTTCCGATTTGTCTTTATCCATTTTTTCCAATTTCATCGATCCTCAGCTGGCGCAACACTGGGACTTGCTGGACATTTGAAGCTTGGATAAGCTCAACATCGGAAGAATGTGTGCTTGCTTGTCGAATAGTTTTATTTGCCATGTCAACAAATGGATGCTTATTCCGAAGATGATACTTGATCGTTGAATAACTTCGATGAAATTTAAATTCCTTACCGCAAATTGAACAGACAACAACATCTTCCGATTTAAAAACAAACTTTCCTTGCAAAATTGATTTTTCTGAATTCATTTTAATAACGATACTTCTCCGCGTTTAGACACAATACAATCAACACAAACAATCAACACAACTCTCTAGCAAAATGGCGCAGAAAATGTACGGAACCATCGATATCGTACACGCTATAGACTTAGAATTATAGTACTATGGTACATAATATTAATTTAATATTATATTTTGGTGCAAAATTTAGATTAGTCGTTAAAATATTTAACGGCGTTAATTTTTTTAATGCGCGCTAATTTTTTAGCGGTAATTAACGGAATTAATCGCGATTAATTCGCAGCTCTAATATATATATATATATATATATATATATATATATATATATATATATATATATATATATATATATATATATATATATATATATATATATATATCTATATATATAATGTTACGATATCACCAAATCGTATCCCGGGCTCAATAGAATGGTTTTGCAGTTTTATTGGAAAATAATAAATGAAGCTTTGTTAAGGCTAGTTATACCTTCTGGTCTATTAATAATGTCCATAATAGTTATTCCAAGTCCTTTAACGTCTATCAATGGGAAAACCTATCGTAAAATCAGCGATTTTACATTATTACCCCCTTCTTAATTCTGTTCGTCCCGAACAGCATAGTCGCTTTTGAGAAATGCGACTCGGCCACGAACACCAAAATACCTTGATCTTTACTCGTGGCTTTGACCGCAATTCGCAAACAACATGGTCAAGTTTCTTGACCGTTTGACACAGTTTCTTCCAGTCTTTCTTTGGCTCATCAACAGAGTCTTTCTTAGGCTCATCGTCGCCATTTCTGCACGGTTCATCACAGCCTTTTTTGCATGCCTCGTCCTGAACATCTTTGCACGGTTTATCGGAATTGTCTGCTTTTTCTTCTTCCTTCACATCTTTTAGATCTTTCTCAAGAAACTCTTTAAAAGGTTTTTCGAAAACACGTCGTTCCATAAATCCAATAAATCCCTTCATCAAACTGTTATTTGATTTTACAATGACCCTTAGTCTATCTAATCTAGAATCCTCTGTGGATTTATCTGATTTAAAACCCTCGGTACCGTTCTCTGTTCTTGTCTCATCTTTTCCAGAGTTTTTGCTTGCTGCATTCCTATTGTTGTTTTGGAAAAGTTCATCGTCGTCATGTTTGTTTTCTTCCAAGCTACAATCGAACGTTTTTTTTTCACATTCCAACTCGGCTCTTTCGTCGGTGTCAACTTTCCTATCGTCCAGCGGATCTTTCTTCAAATTATCGCCATCGTCTCTCAAATCAGTGTCTTCTTTTTTTGTCAAGTTAACTTTGACGTATTTTTCCATTGGAGTTTCGTCCGTTTCTAAATTCTCGGTTGCTTCATCCGAGTCAGATTCTTCACTAAAATCTAACCCTGAATATTCGGTGCCGTCGTCTGTTATGGAGGCTTCCGTTTCAGAACCGTCGCTGTATGGGTGAAAGCCATAGTTGTTATTGCCATTATTATAATAATCATCGTCACTTTCATCCTCATCGTTTTGCATTTCGTTTTCAACATTCTTCTCATCTTCTTTAGTTTGGTTTTTGACGTCCAAACTGACTGTATCACTGTCACCATCTTTGCATGGTTCATCTTGAGCATCTTTGCAAGGTTCCTTATCATGACCGTCTTTGACAGGCTCATCATCATGACCCACCTGACTTGTGCAGTCTGTACGGCCGTCATCCGTCACATGCTCTGAGACACGGCTGGGGGACACCAGTTCAAATTGGGTTTCGCCGCAGCAGCCCGCTGGTCCAGAACCGTGTCCACCACTGCCTCAGCCAACCCTGCGACCAAACTCTCAACAGTTGTACCGGCTGCTGCTACTTTGTTTTCGTGGCCAAGAATCATTCCTTCTCCTGTCTTCCCTTGTGCTGTCATGTTTTCTCTCGCTCGTTGTCTTTCTTCCTCCAGCAATTTGTTTTTTAATTTCCTTCGCTTGACCACAGCTTCCTCGTCAATATCGAATAGATATTCGTCGTCGTCAGGCCCATAGCCCTCATTCACTAACGCGGCTAAGAGGCGTTCCATAAGTTCGTCCTTTTTACCTGTATCGCTCAGGCCACGTTTCTCCAGCTCGTCTTTCATTTCACTCGCCCAAAGCTCATCCAATGATTTCAAAACCATTCTTGTATCCTACTTCTGATCACCAATGTTACGATATCACCAAATCGTATACCGGGCTCAATAGAATGGTTTTGCAGTTTTATTGGAAAATAATAAATGAAGCTTTGTTAAGGCTAGTTATACCTTCTGGTCTATTAATAATGTCCATAATAGTTATTCCAAGTCCTTTAACGTCTATCAATGGGAAAACCTATCGTAAAATCAGCGATTTGATATTAATATATATATATATATATATATATATATTGTTCCTACTTGTTCTCCCTCCCGCTCCGCTCATTTTGCGACCGATTTTAATTTTGTTTCACGAGAACCTTCCTCAATGGATTCTCAAGGTTGTGTAGAAATTTCATTACGATCGGATGAATGGTGTAGCAACGCATAAGTTACATACACATAGACACATAATCTTATTTTTATATATATACTAGCGGAGATACCTGGCGTTGCCCGGGTTTTTTAGAGGTTTTTCTAATGTTTGTCTCTTTCTCTCCCGTTTCCTTTCCCACCTGTTTTCCCACTCCTGTTCGCTTTCCCGTTTTCGGTCGTTTTCCCGCTGCCGGTCGCTTTCCCGCTCCCGGTCGCTTTCCCGCTCCCGGTCGCTTTCCCGCTCCCGGTCGCTTTCCCGCTCCCGGTCGCTTTCCCGCTCCCGGTCGCTTTCCCGCTCCCGGTCACTTTCCCGCTCTCGGTCGCTTTCCCGCTCCCGGTCGCTGTCCCGTTCCCGCTCACGTTTGCTCTCTCATTCCCGCTCACGCTTGTTTTTCCGTTCCCGCTCGCTGTCCGTTCCGGGTCGCTTTCCCGTTTCTATAATAGACAAACTAACCCACAAACATTCATATATATATATTGCGAATAAACTGTGGAATCAATAGCTTTTCGTTTAGGTGGCATAATTAATTCGATAGAAAGATTTGAAATTTGAAATTGTATTTTTAGCCAATTTTCAATATATGACGATATATGTAGTTCCCGCTCGCTCACCCGCTCCGCTCCGCTCATTTTGTGACGGATTTCAAATTTTTTTTTATATTTGATTCCCCTTGACTCTCAAGGTTGTGTGAAAATTTCATTACGATCGGATGAATGGTGTAGCAATGCATAAACGCCATTAACATATATACATATATACATACAAACATTCATTTTTATATATATAGATAGATAAAGTTATAATTAAGCGGGATCAATCTGAGACAACGTTTAGTTTGTGCATGGATGGTGAGGGGATGTGGAGGGGATGGGGAAGAAAAAAGTGACGTTACCATAGGGAAGGTTAAAAAATGGGCATGAACATCTTAGTGAGGGGTGATGGAATTGTGACAGAAACGTTTCCTGTGCCGCTTTCTATTGCGCAATCTTCACCGGTTGTCAAATTTTTGCTTCAGAATATTCTTTTGGAAATACCTGGCTTTGACGGTCTGATCTTGTGCAGCATTTATAAGACTTTCTGTTTTCTCTTTGATCCCAGAGCCTCTCATCCACAACATGGTTTTTCATTTATTTTTCGTCAGATTACCAAGATTTAAAAAATATTGTCGGTGAAGTAAAGCACTTCAAACCGATTTACAAACTATTAATTTTTTAAAATTTTACACATTTACATCATTCAATAAAGCTGAAGCTTATTAATATTATAATTACTTTGATTATAATTATTATTGCAATTGTTATAAGTGTAATAGTTATATTGTAATAGTTATATTGTAATAGTTATATTGTAATAGTTATATTGTAATAGTTATATTGTAATAGTTATATTGTAATAGTTATATGGTAATAGTTATTTTGTAATAGTTATATTGTAATAGTTACATTGTAATAGTTATATTGTAATAGTTATAGTCGTTTCGTCCATCTCCAAAAGGAAAACAAAAACGTGAAATTTAAGTTGTCAATTTAGCCGCCGTAAACCTTATAAAATCAAAACAACCAATAATAATAATTTCCATCATAAGCCGGATATTGATTAGCCAGTAGATATAATCCGGAAGAGGTAATCATGCGATGATTAGTAATCAGGAAAGACATATTGGAATGTCAAGAAAGAAAGATGCAGAAGGTTTATTTATATCTCTGATTGAATGATGGGGTGGTGAATGAATGATTAATAGGCAGACGGCTAAATGAGGTAGCAGATGAATTGATGGCAGAAGAGATGAATATATAAACAAACAGACGAATGAACGAATGAGAAAAGTAACTGGATAAGTTCCCATGTGAATGGATGAATTCACATGTGAATGGATGAGTTCATACGTGAATGGATGAGTTCATATGTGAATGGATGAGTTCACGTGTAAATGGATGAGTTCATACGTGAATGGATGAGTTCCCATGTGAATGGATGAGTTCACATGTGAATGGATAAGTTCACATGTGAATGGATGAGTTCATACGTGAATCGATAAGTTCACGTGTGAATGGATGAGTTCATACGTGAATGGATGAGTTCCCATGTGAATGGATGAGTTCATATGTGAATGGATGAGTTCATATGTGGATGGATGAGTTCATACGTAAATGGATGAGTTCATATGTGGATGGATAAGTTCATGCGTGAATGGATGAGTTCCCATGTGAATGGATGAGTTCATACGTGAATCGATAAGTTCACATGTGAATGGATGAGTTCATATGTGAATGGATGAGTTCATACGTGAATGGATGAGTTCCCATGTGAATGGATGAGTTCATACGTGAATCGATAAGTTCACATGTGAATGGATGAGTTCATACGTGAATGAATGAGTTCACATGTGAATGGATGAGTTCATACGTGAATGAATGAGTTCATATGTGAATGGATGAGTTCATACGTGAATGGATAAGGACACACGTGAATTAACAGAGAAATAAAGAAATTAGTTAACAGAAGACATGTTAAAAATAATTGAGTAAACTCACGGACATATAATAACGACGATGCGATGATGATGATGATGATGATGACGAAGACGACGACGGCGACGACGACGACGATGATGATGATGACTAGGGTTTCGTTATCTGTCTAGGAAGCGGTTTGTGCTGGGCACGAAACTGCGTTTGGCCAGTAGAAGGGTTGTGCCGCAATGAGGATACTGAGGAGAGCAATGGTTGGTTCTTGGTGGAAGATTCAATCGACATCACTCCGTGCAAAACAAAAATTAAAGTTTGTTGTTATTTTTGTTAACAGAAAAATGGTGTCGCTGCAGTAGATCAGGCAAGTCCTTCTGACTCAATCATCTGTCAGGAATGCGACCTTGAAGTCAATTTACCGGTCAACTAACAGCGATGAGCGTCTTTTTCATTAACGGGGTGACCATGACCGTGTTTGCCAATTCCCAAAACAAACCTCTTTGGAAAGGTCATAGAAGACAGTTTCACATTCTTGGTCCATATGGTTGAATAAAATGAAATAATAAATTGTTTGTAAAAAAAACAAGTAAATAAATAAACAAGAAAATTGAGTCTATCAAAGAATAAATAAATAAGTGAACAGGTAGACAAAATAACAAGTGAATAAAATAACAAGTGAATAAAATAACAAGTGAATAAAATAACAGAAAATTAAAATAACATGTGAATAACATAACAGGTAAATAAAATAACAGGTGAAAAAAATAACAGGTGATTAAATAAACAACATAACTAAGAATTAAATAAACACATTTGACAGATTAGCAATTATATTATTAAACTGGTGACTAAAATATTAACTAAAGAGGTACATGATTGAATAAATTACCATAAATGGTTACAACAAAGAAAATTTAACAGACTCAAAAATGAATAAACTAGAATTTGAATAAATAAATAAATTAATAGGCGCGCAAATGAAAAAATTACCAAATGAATAAATGAATAAATTAAGATTAAGTGAGTGAAACGGAGATGCTCTTGTCATATGAGAGATAAATTCATCATAAAACATTCAAAAGAATATTCTTGTAGAAAATGTTTTTGCACTTCACCACGTGACTAACACGTGACAAACAACGAGACTTTTCTACTTGCACCTTCGAAGATCGCAGTACTATGGATATTATTCATATTAAATTAGCTTTTTTTCCATTTTTTTTAACATCTGCATAATTTTAAATTTCATAAATGAAGAAAACTAAATAAATTGGCTGCTTATTAATGCTTATTAAATGTATATATTAAATCAAAAATTGTACGAAGTAAGAATTGATAAAATATCCATTAAAACTAAGTTCTTGCATACATGGTCGGCAAATGATGTTGGAGTTGGATTTGTTGCAATTAATTTTCCATCTTGTCACATGACAGTTTCGCTTCATTGCCCTGCAGGAACATGAAAAAATATTTCGATTTCCAATACTGTGTGTTTGTATGTGTGACTGTTTGATTGCCTGTTTGGGGCTGTTTGTGTTGGATTGGGTGTGTGTGTATGTATGTACGTACCTATGTATGTATGTATGTATGTATGTATGTATGTGTGTGTGTCTTGCTTTTGCAAGCCAGTCCCAAGCCTGGAGAAAGGAGGAGGGAAAAGTTAAAAGGATCAAATTATGATCCATGACAGGAAGTACTTAGGTGCTTCCAACATACAGACATTTCAGTCTTAAAACACCTTGTGTAAAGGACTATAAACTATTAAAAAAAAAAAAAAAAAAAAATATGTATGTGTGTGTGTGTGTGTGTGTGTGTGTGTCTGTATGTATGTATGTATGTATGTATGTATGTATGTATGTATGTATGTATGTATGTATGTATGTATGTATGTATGTATGTATGTATGTATGTATGTATGTATGTATGTATGTATGTATGTATGTATGTATGTATGTATGTATGTATGTATGTATGTATGTATGTATGTATGTATGTATGTATGTATGTATGTATGTATGTATGTATGTATGTATGTATGTATGTATGTATGTATGTATGTATGTATGTATGTATGTATGTATGTATGTATGTATGTATGTATGTATGTATGTATGTATGTATGTATGTATGTATGTATGTATGTATGTATGTATGTATGTATGTATGTATGTATGTATGTATGTATGTATGTATGTATGTATGTATGTATGTATGTATGTATGTATGTATGTATGTATGTATGTATGTATGTATGTATGTATGTATGTATGTATGTATGTATGTATGTATGTATGTATGTATGTATGTATGTATGTATGTATGTATGTATGTATGTATGTATGTATGTATGTATGTATGTATGTATGTATGTATGTATGTATGTATGTATGTATGTATGTATGTATGTATGTGTGGATGTATGTATTTATCAGTGGCGGATCTAGGGGGGCTCCGGGGCTCGGTCCCCTTTACAGTCTTCAAAAAAATAAAAAAAAATTACTTTTTAGCTTAACGTTTTTGTCTCTGTATCATGAGGCTTTATCTTTATCTTTTTCTCGACCATCAATAGTTCTGATAATTGGTAGATATTTAAGAATTTCGGGTCTTTTTCATACCAATTAATACAAAATATAATTCAAATAATATCTCAAAAAACATTTAGACTTTCACGGACAGGTCCAGCAAAAAAGTTGAAAATGACACCTTCCTTTAAGTTTCTTTTTCTAAATAAGTTTAGACGGCTCAACAACAAGTTCATAAAACAGTAATCATTTGTAATATGAATAAGAACTGTAAGTTCGGGGATGTCAATTTGGAGGGAGCAGAGATGGTATTGTTTTTCTGACTTTTCAGTGAGCCCCCTGACGTAGTTTTGGGCCCCCAAGAAATAGAAATGAGGTCCCAAAATTGGCCTAAGAAGTGTAAAGTTGAAGATTCAGAGGTTTGAACTTTTCTGTAAAGACATGAACCACCAGTTTTTAGTTTATTTAATGAAAGCGAAATTTGATTTTTTAAAGTAAAACGTTATAATAAAAACTTGGTTTTTTTCATATTGATTTGAAAGTTTCTTATATTTTCAACTAGCTGGGTTACCCGGCGTTGCCCGGGGATTTTAAAAGTTTTTTATCGTTTTTCTCTCTGGCTCCTGTTTCCTTAACCGCTTGCTTTCCCGTTCCAGGTCGCTTTCTCACTCCTGGTCGCATTTCTGCTCACGGTCGCTTTCCCGGCCCCGGTCTCTTTTACTTTTCCCGCTCCCGGTTTCTTTTACGTTTTACCGCTCCAGCTTGCTCTTCTTTTCCTGCTCGCTTTTTTCACTCACAGTCGCTTTTCCGTTCCTCTATTAAATTTTAGAGCCTTCCCAATGTGGCCCGTAGCGGAATGTTGTGCACAGTCATCAAAATTGATCTGTTCTCTCGTTAACACTTTGTTGTTTGGTTTGCTCGTTTAGTTACGTCTGAACTTCCTCAATTTTAATTAGTGTCCTTTAATGTATTGGTTCCACTCTGCAAGTGTGATATTCTTCAAATGATTATTATGATTGACTAAAGCTGAAAAAAAAATTTATTAGTTAAGGCTGCAATAATGTTAAAATCCGCTCATATATCTCAACAGGTTATATTTATTTTAAATACTTGTAAGATTATAAATGCTTACAATAGATTTATCACACACTGTTCAACAGCTGCTTTTCGAAAAATCGCTAGTCTTACTTTTTGAGTTGTTCATAGTTTTTAAGTGTCATGTCTACAGAAAGCATATAACGCTACACGTGGCATGTTAATAAATGTTGACCTGTGGCTTTGAAAAATGTGATATAAAACACAGATTGATATAAAACATGAAGTAATAATAATATTAAAATGTCAAAGCATTAACTTGTTGAATTTTCCCAGAATTTTCGGAGATCATCAATTTGGAACAATGGAAGAGTAACACTTTTATTTAGCGAATGATACAATTATAAATTGAACAAAACAGCAGCAGATTGATAGGCTGGCTTGAGAACTTTGTTCATGATTTTGTTGAAACACAAAAATACTACACTTGCTTTCATTTCTTTCAAATTTCATGCACCTCATATATCAGTGAAACTTTTACAATAAATTGGTGTTGCATGTAAGATTTTCTTTAAAATGTAATTTTCTAATTTCCTTTGAAAAGTAAAAAATAAAATAAGACCGATAAATTAATTCATAATCTTATAGTCATAACTACTCGTGAATAATAATGGTTGTAATGCCATCACATAAAAAAAAACTTACCTGCCCAAAAAAATTTCTCATTTACCAATAGGCTGATAGCAAGCTCGTCGCTGAACAATATTAGATGAGGAACAATTGAAGTCAGAAGCCTTGAACGATAAATATGAACAATGAATTTAAATTTATTTTTCCAATCTGCAACTCCTTTTTGTAAAACACAAAATGTTAGAGCATAATGATAATCTTATAATAATTAATAATAATATAACATAATTAAACACGTGCAATGCAACAAACGAAACAAATTGAAAGATACACAGTAAATCATGATTTTAAAAACTAAAAACAGATTACCAAAGCTTTGCCACTTACTTTTGAATGGGAGATATGAACAATGAATTTCTAATTTGATTTAATTTTAATTTGTTAAGTCTGGAACTCTTTTTGTGAAGCACAAAATATCTCTAAATAGAAGAAATTCCACCTGCAATTTATTGATTAGTCCTGAAATGCAAAGTTATCTAGATTTCAAAAATAAGTTGCTAAAATCAAATATAAAGTTTACCGATAGCAGAGCTGTCGTATCGGAGGTTCGAAAGAGAATGAGCCTCAATGAGCTCTATGAAATCAAAACAAAGGTATCCGGCGGCACCAAAGATATCTATGGGCGGCACTAAACAACACACATATTTATTTAATTTAATATTTATATTTAAAACCTTTAAAACTTAAGAAAAAAAATTAAAAATATTTTGTATAATTTAACTATAAATTAATTTTATTTTATTTTGTAGAAAAAAAATTTACTCCAACTTACTACCGCTGACCAAAACGTTTTTTGTCCGTAAAACATCAACGGAGAAACCAATTTACTTAAAATTTTACAGGAACCACCGCTTGAATAAGATACATAAGTGTGCCAAATTTCAATTAAATCTGTTCGGCCGTTTACATTTTATGTCCGAACAAACAAACAAACAAACAAATAAACAAACAAACAAACATTTCATTTTTATATATAAGATGAACAAAAGAGTTGTTTTGTGTTGATATTGCTCAAGAAAAAAAAATACAGAAAGAAAGTGAGAGAAAAAAAGAAAAAATGAGGGGAAAATGCGAGTAGATTAAAAATTTTATTTCGATTCTTTTTGTTTGGTTTTACTAAATAAAAAATTTAAGATATCTTACAACGGACTTTATAACGACAGTAATCAAAATAAGAAAAAAAACTGAAAAAAAATGTCAGCTCCCCCTTACGAAATTCCTAGATCCGCCACTGGTATTTATGATGGATGATGTCATTAGGGAAATTTCTATGGTTAAAACAGCTTCACTTTGTGAATTGAGGCATGGACACTGGACACAGTTGCGAAAAGTTTTGTTGCATGGCATTGTCACTCAAAGGTGTTGAAAAAACGAGAGAGAAAGAAATAGAGAAAAAATGAGAAAAGGGGAAAGAGAGATATAGTGAGAGAAGAAAAATAAAAGAGAAAAAAGAGAGGAAAAGTTTTGTTTAATGGGAAATTCAGTAATCTTGTTTCAACTTTCAATAATTTTTTATAAATTTTATAAATTTAATAGTTAAACATCCGTAAATTATTTAATAATATAAAATCAATATATTCGCAAATCGAGGTTTTTCAATAATATTGTGTGAATTAAAAGTTTGAAAAAATTAACAAAAGATTAAAGCCGTAAAATAATGAAAACTATGATATTTCAAAAGATTTTCAATCATGCAAATTTTTAGCTCAAGTAATTTTGACTTCAAAAAGAAAAGCAGCCACTACGTTTTGTTATATTTATTATATCTCGGTCTTTTTATGTCTTTCCAAATAGAAAATCAAAGTTTTTGCTTTCTGGTATTTAAAACTTTTTAATAAATCTTTATAAAACACCAAAATTTTTAATTTTTTTTACTGAAAATGGCTTTCAAGTTTTTTCATTTCTTTCAAATACAAAGCTTTGTCACATTGGAACACGATTGCAAAGAAGGCGGGAGAATCAGTGCACCCCAGAGGCACTTTTAGACCCCCTGCGCTGCTTTTTTCCACCACTACACGGTGACATATGCACCTCATGCGCTCGGTGAGTGCGCGGTCGGAATCCAACCACCAACCTCTCGCCCATCAGGCGTACATCTAACCGACTGTGCATTCGCAAGCTTGTAATTTATACCGATGTTTTTATATTTCCTTTTTTATTTATGTTTGTCGGTGTGTGTAATAACTGTCAGTGCATGCGTTTGCGCTGCTGAGTGGCGTGCGTGTTTTGAACTGTTAAAATTTACTTAATTGATTTGATTTCGTAATTATATTGAGAAATGTATAAAAAATCTGTATTTTTCATATTTCTCCTGTACTAAAAGTTTTGGCCGTTAAATTCGATTGCTAAAATCAAGGACTAAAAGATTGAAAATAATACTATTAAAAAAAGATTGCTAAAAGCACGCTTTAATTCAAATGCACTAAAAGAAATAAATTAAATTGCAGATATAAAAGCGTGGGACCCAATTGTTGAAATCGTATAGTGCAAAAATAGCGCCCCACGCTTTTATGTTTGCAATTTATTTTATCCTTTTAAATGCAGCATTAAAATGTTTTTAATAGTGTTATTTTTAAATACATACAAAATTTTAATGCTGAATCAAGGCGACGAAATCATGAAAGAAATCTATTTACTCCGCATGATATCGAAAACATTCAAGCTTGTAGGTATGCAGATGTTTGTATTACTGATGAAAAACAACCAGTAGTTTACATTTTTTTCAAATAAAATAGATTTGAATTTACCGCGCAGTGAATTATTGAACAAAATGTCAGCTATATTGGGTAAGAGGAAGTGGATTAAAAACCTGTCAATAAATCTTACTACCGCCGTTAAGCACACATATATCTAGTGAATTTAAAAAATTGATAAGATAAACAAAAGCCGCCACTTTCACAAATACCTTAAAATTTGTGACGAAAGTTAGCTGTTCCTAGCGACAAAGTTTTCAGCGTGTTGATGTTCAACCGAAGTTCATCCTAGGTTGCAGCAGGGAAAGTCACTTCTGAAAGCAGCTAGAATCAATGCTACCAAGCGCTCTGCTGTTATTGCTGAGCTTCGATGGGTTTTAAATTGAGCCAATTATGAAAAGCCCTTTTCAACGCTGGTCATCCTGACTGGCAAACTGTAAACGATTTGATAGAGCATGCTCAGGTCATAAAAATTTGAGCATATCTTTGGATAAGCATCAGAGAGACGGTCTTCTCTTTCTCTTGCACACTGGACAAGTGCTGGAAGTAACAATCGCCACTCTGCAACTGCTTTGTCTGTGTCGATAAACTCATAATATTCAGTCAAGCAACAAACACGCTTCACCTCATTACCTACTAGTAAATTCTATATGGTTTGGCTGCAGGTAAGCAAAAAAGCAGAGCTACTTGGGAAAACGAATGTCTCTGCTCACTTAGTTATCAGACGAACAAAAGTAGCAAAATAATTTTTCTGTATTTCCTTGTGATACGTTTTCGTTTTAGGGTTTTTCTATTTTCCGGTCACATAAACTTTTCAGCATATTATCATGGAACAAATTTCACGAGTTGGCAACTGAACTCGATAATCATAGGATCCACGTCTTTTTAGAGTTTTATAAAGACCTTAACAATGCTTAAAAAATATACTGTTCCAAGATTTTCTTGAGGTATTTCTCTGTACACAAAAAACAACGCTGGAATATATCGGTCCTAGTCTTTAGATCTTTCAACTGCTACCTTTCATTAGAGATGATAAAGAGTCAACACAAGTTACTGAATCGATAACAACCAACTCGCTTCTTTCATCACGCATCCAACGAATTTTCTTTAATAATGTTCTGCTGTTTTCTCAAAACTTTTTGTAAGCTCTCGTGTTCCTGTTTTATCTTCTTCAATTCGTCAACACTGATATCATTAACGCCGGACCTCATCACAGGCCTGGTTGTTTACTTGCATGGTTAATTTCTAGTGACCACTGCAGCGGCATATTCTATGTTACCAAGGGTTTTTGCTCCATCAAAATTTCCGATCAGGACATCGTACAATAGCTTGTTCATATAAAACGTTTTAACTGTCTCCGTGTTATCTGGAGTTAAAATTTTAATTTTTGCCGTCGGAAAGAATTGGACAGTGTCATCAATCCAAACGCAACGTTGATCTGATCCAATCATTTAGTGATTTTGCACTAGCGAGCGACGAACAACAACAGTTGAACATCCAGTGTCTTTGAGGACACTTACTTTTTTTTTGGTTAGAATAATTTCAAGACAATTTAAAAAAAATTTACATCCACATGACAATCAACACTCGTCTACATGTTCTCCATTCCATCCTTTAACAAGATGCAATCGGTATTTAACTGGCGTTTTTTCGAGATTGTAGTGCTTCACAAACACTTTGACTTCTTTATCTTTAGTTCCACCAATTACAAAAACACCAGTTTTTGTTCCTTGCATGCAGTTTCGAGACACGTGGCCTGGCTTATCACAGTTCCAGCATCCGGTCTTGCCAGGCTTTAGAACTGTTGAACGTGGATGAAACATTTCTTTGCTACCAACTCTTTTCCACACCGATGAACATTTTGCACTGCGTTGAGATGTGTCCAGGCCGTCTACAACTGAAACAACTTTTCACTGTTTTTGACACCTGTTCTTCAACCTCCGACTGATTTCGTAAATAACTTCCTTTTTCTCCGTGAGCGTCCATGTACAGTACCGCACTAATGGCGGTGCCAGCGGTGCCGCAACACAGGGCGTAAATTTAGACGGTGGCGGCAAAATATATTTGAAAAGTGCTTTCATCTACCCCCTTGGTCATCAAGTTTTTTGGAAGAAAGTTTGAAAGTTAAAGACAGATAAGATATTGTAAGGGCACATTCATTAGACCTTGACGCAGACGCCAAAAACCCTAGGTACGCCACTGTCCATCTGTATGCTGCTGTGGAAGATCGCTGAGTTTACTGAGATCACGTGGTGTTAGTTAAACTTCACTAACAAGGTTTGCAAATATTCAAGCAAGCGATCAAACAAGGCCGGTGGTGAAGTTAATATGAGAAATTTAATAAAAATAACTTCTTGACAAATATTGTACTGCGTTCTCAACACTAGAGTTCTTAAAACCCACAACTTCACTAAAGTTTGCAAGAATACGACAACTTGATTCTTTCGATAAAACGTCCTCAAACGACGACTCTCTGAAAACAAACCGCTAGCAAATATACACAACAACATTTATAGGTGAGCGTTCATACAAGTGCACACATACACTACCCACGTGTCTCTTCACACAACGAGTAGAGTTTGGACACACACACACACACTTCCGTACGATACATGTCTATCGTGACATGCAGATCTAATGCCTTCTTTAAATTTAAAATTTTTCTCATCACGTTGTCGTCAGTTTTCAGAGCGCTGATCAAATTGTGTGCGGCAAGATCAATATTCACTTTTTGAAGATGTTCGCTCACAACACTCGACTACGGGAGTTCGAATCATGGCTCGTTAGTATAAGAGTTGTACTGCGAACGGTACGTCACTAGCTAACTAATAGCTACCCAACATCTTATATTGAAAGGAAAATGAGTGTTGATGTTTTATGAGCCAAATATATATATATATGAAATTTGGATGGCTTACAATTCACCGCAGAAATAACGCCAATATAAATTGCCCAAAGTAGAACTCGAACCCAGACTGTCAAATAAAATAAATAATATATTGATAAAATTGACAAAATAATATAAATTTGTTAAACTTTTATTTTAGAACAAATTTATTGAACCCGCTTGGTGTAGCCCATCGTAAAACGCACCCCCTCCTGACGTCACTTACAAGTCATTTGAAAGTTGCGTTGAACTGAAAGTCGAATAAGAATAAAAAAATGAACATGAAGATCAGTCGTAGTTTCAGTTTGAAATAGAAGATGGGCTCATTTATATTTCTCTTTTTTATCTGTGCAGCTATTCGTGACTCGGTTGAGAGGTCCTGTGAATTTTATCCAGGCTCAATCTGGCTAGCATGCTACGAGGAACTTCCTGATAAAATATTAGATTGGACTTCTGTTAATAATTTTATCTTGAGGTGCGGTAACAAATGTAAAAAACTGAAAAAATACAGTCAGGCAATAAAAAAAGATAAGCTTAAGAATTTCTATATTAGTTATAGTACGATTAATGTCGATGACTCACACATTGCAATTATAAACCAAACGGTATCAGAGAATATTACCATTGCCGATAGCACGTTAAACGTTCTGGCCAACAATTTACTAAAGGGAACGTCTTGTAATATTATTTCATTTAATAAAGTAACGATTAATGAAAGCAGAATAGGGGCTTTTAATGGTCTTGTTGCAAATTACTCAATATTCAAAAATGTAATTTTCAAAAAATCTCCAGAGAAAATATTTGAAGGAAGTCAGATTAAGGATATAAGTATATCTAATACAATTAATTTAAAGATGGAAACTTTTCATTTTCTTGGGCCAGAGATTGAAAATCTGAGCTTGTCTGATTTGAAGCCGACTTTTCCTTTCCTTGAAATGAAGGTGGATTGTGACTTTTATTGATTATTTTTAATTATAATACAATCAAACGAAATTTATTCTGAAAAATCAAACGTTGGCATTTTATAAGGTTACGTGTAGACTAGTGTAGAGTTACTGTTCATTTTGACGCACTGATTTATTTCTACTAAATTTTATTCATTATTTTAAAAATGTAAACTATGATTAATTATGTGTTTTCATGATTAATGATATTAATAAAACACTGATTTTGAACAACGATTCCAGACGAATGGAAACTTAAGTTTTAAATATTTGCATTTCAACGGAAGCATTGATTCCTTCGAATTCTTACAAAATCCGAACATAACTGTTAAAGAACTTTTGATTTCTCGATTGTTCAACCACACCTGGAATTTTGCACTTTACGAACAGCTGAAAAACCACTTAGAAATATTAAGACTGCCGAACAACAATATTTACGAAGTAACTCAAGAATTCGATTTAAAGAACTTTAGTGTTTTAAAGGAATTAGATCTGAATAGAAATCAATTAAGCAATTTTCCTAATCTAACACAATATTTTATATTTCCAAAATTTATAAAAATAGATTTATCGAACAATCCCTTCGTCTGTGATTGTGCATCCATGTCTTACATTGTCGAAGATAAATGGAAATATCTTAACATCCTGGATTCCACAACTTGCAAATACCAAAAATATATTATGAAAATTAAAGATTTTGTAAAAGGCACTTGTATTGATTCTGCCCAAATATCAACAGATGGGTTAACATCTACCAAGGATTTCCTTACTTCAAAAATGATTTCAACCAGTGAAGGTTCTGTGAATGGCACCACAGAAGTTGAGTCAACAATTTCTAGTAGAAATCTCGTAACCTTAGCAACGTTCTTAACTAATGTCGGCTCTCTGAACAGTACCACAAAAATTGAGCTGCAGACAAACACAACTATTACTGAATTTATATCTACTACAATAACAACCAAACAAAACCTGGTTCATGTTACAATAAGAAATTTCACATGGTGGTTGACAGAAGAAAAAGTCTTGATAATCGAATGCGTAGTAGAGGGCCAGCCACCCCCATATATTCTGCTTCACTTTCCTGACAACTACACAAAATTTTTTAAAAATGTGAGACAACAAGAGGTTTTTACAGGTATGTTCGTGATCTTAGACGTTGATCACACGCATCTTGGAACATACACATGTGTTGGTAGAAATGGAAATGTAAGTGTGCGGGCTTATCTGACCGTTGATGCTAGTGTTATTAAAATAGAAGTTTCAACAGCTCTGACCATTAACATATTTTTTACCATTTGCAATATTTTATGCATTTCAATTGTTGTTTTTATGTGCTTTATTTGATATTTGAATTTGGAAGGGCCTTGATCTGAAAAGCTGCAATTTTAGGATGTTTTTGCCTGGAACCTAATAGTAACATTTTGTTTTGTATATTGGTATAAAAAACAGTTTGATTTGTTTTGAACGTTTTTTGTAAAAGTAATCAAGAAAATGTTTTGTTGCATCTTTTCCTCCTGTTCTTGCTTCATTGTTCGCCATCACTGACCTTCAACAAACATTAGCAGGTCAGCTAAGAAACCGAATGACCACACAAGGATGGATTAAGAAATATGTTATGACCTTGAAATTGCTTTTATTCATTATTTGTTACTTCTGTTTAAATTTTAGCGGTGTTTTCTGTTTATGTTGTTTTTTAAACAAATGAAACGCTTTGAAATGAGTTTTTTATTGAAACTTTGTTGTGAGTTGGTTGATCTCAGCCAACCGCTAAGTTAGACTTGTATGTATGTTGTGAAAACGGTCAGGACCCGGCCTGGGATTTTGTGCCTATATATATAACGAGCCGTGCCTATATATATATATATAACGAGCCGTGCCTATATATATAACGAGCCGTGCCTATATATATAACGAGCCCTGCCTATATATATAACGAGCCCTGCCTATATATATAACGAGCCGTGCCTATATATATAACGAGCCGTGCCTATATATATATAACGAGCCGTGCCTATATATATAAGGAGCCGTGCCTATATATATAACGAGCCGTGCCTATATATATAGCGAGCCGTGCCTATATATATAACGAGCCGTGCCTATATATATAACGAGCCGTGCCTGAAAGGGCTCTGCCAGTTAAGCTCAATAAATAAACTTAACAGGTAATTTTGCTTACACCACATATAACACTAACTTAATGGAATATGTCAAAACCATCCAGCAACTATTCAAAATATTTAAAAAAGAAATAAATTAAGTGTAACTGCAATAATTTAATTACGTTGCATAATGTCAATTGACTTCTAAGCTACGAAATACAACAAGTGAATGTTGTTGATTTACTAAAACACAGACTCTGTTAATTTAACTTTAAGAGTGTAAGAAATGTGTTCAAAAAATAAATTCCACTAGCAATAACTATGCAAGTAATTCAATAAATACTGAAACATTAGCAAGGTGCGCTTCTACAGTCTTAATATTTGTTAAAAAAAACAACAGGTTACAATCAGCTTCAAAATAAGATTTAAATATATTCTCAGGCATTCCTGCGAGCTTCTGAAGGTTTTAAAATAATATTATACACCGGAAAAATAAAACTAATTTGGGTTAATTTGTCAATCATAGGATTTACCATATTGTCCAAAAATCCAAAAATGAACAACTATAACCCTTTTATAGTATTCTTAAAGTGTTGTGTTTTTAACTTTTTTTCAATTCATCAATGTGAACATTTAAAAAGCGTTTTTTATAGAGCTTTTAAAGGCTGTCTACGTTGTGAAATTGCTAATATGTCATTAGCAACTGTATTCATTGTTATTGCAAATTTTCATTTCCTTAATTTTGTCAATTCTATCTGAATAAAAAGAAACTTCTCCGCAAGCTGGACTGCCTTACTGCCTTGCTTTTTTGTACAAATATTACAGACTAGCTGTACCCGGTCACGCGTTTTGTGACTTAGTGTGACAGCTTGACTATCGTATGTTTTTGCATATAACGCGCATCAATGAAGTCCTGGAGAGGGGTTAAAAAAGACGTGGCTTTAAAAATAAACACAATTTGATTGGTAAAATGTATTATATTTATTATCAAAAATACATTTGACAAATTTACATTTTCTAATTAATAAAGCAGCATTTTTTATATGATTTTCCAAGCACGTCAAAGTGGCGTTATTTGCGTAAAAATACAATAAATACTCTCAATGGTCCCGAATGTTATGCATTAAAAACATAGGAAAAGTTTTTTACTCATAAAACGTGAAATAACGTGCCGATTTTCTAAATTTATTTGAAAAAAGTATCTACTACTACCCCCCGGTTATTAACTATTTTCTTTTTAAATGCTTTTATTTAACTTCACTCGTCTCTCTGTTTGTTTGTTGGTTTGTTTGTCTGGTGTGATCAAATCTTAGAAACGAAAAATCACCCACTTTTCGATTGTTTTAGATTCAAAAATTTTAGTTCGTTGACTCAGATAAAGAGGCAAAGAAAAACATTTTTTTTAAATTTAATTTTTGACTAATATGTATAATATATATTTACTAGAGATAGCCCGTCAAAAATGACAAATTTGTTTAAATCTAATTATTTATTATTTTACGCATACATACATACATACATACATACATACATACATACATACATACATACATACATACATACATACATACATACATACATACATACATACATACATACATACATACATACATACATACATACATACATACATACATACATACATACATACATACATACATACATACATACATACATACATACAGACATACATACATAATAAGAAATTATGAATGAAGATGAGTAGAATAATTGGCTAAATTCACAATTATTTGCAATTCGTTTATTCAGTAAAGGATTTCTTTGATAACAATGTTTCTTGTAAAAATTCTTGAGTTTTTCAATAAATCTCCTAGATATAAGGTATCTTTCACTAAAACTTTTATATTTTCGTGATATCTTCCTCGAGTTAACGCTACATACAGTTGACCATGAGCGAAGACTGGCTCAGGAAGATATACACCGGCGTGATCAAAAGACTGTCCTTGACTCTTATTAATTGTCATTGCGAAAGCTAACATTACTGGAAATTGTCGCCGTTTCATTCTGAATGGCAAATCAATTGTTCGGTTCCAAGTCAATTAGAGGCAGGCCAACTTCTCCGCCTTTATTACTTCCTGTAATAATTTCAGCTTTAAAGCAATTTTTAAAGCAATTTTTAAGGAGACTTCTGATTACCAGTCGCGTTCCATTGAACAAGCCCTTTCTTGGGTTTATATATATACTAGCGGGGGTGCCCGGCGTTGCCCGGGTTTTTAGAGGTTTTTCTAATGTTTGTCTCTCTCGCTCAGGTTTCCTACCCCGCTTGTTTTCCCGTTCCCGTTTGCTTTCCCGTTCTCGGTCGCTTTCCCGTTCCCGGCCGATTTCCCGCTTCCGGTCGTTTGCTCTCCCGTTCCCTTTCCCGTACCCGGTCGCCTTTCCTTCCCGGTCGCTTTCCCGTTCCCGCTCACGCTTGCTCTCCCGTTCTCGCTCATGCTTGCTCTCCCATTCCCGTTCTCGCTCGCGCTCATTTTCGTTTTTTCATTTTTTCCTAACTTCTTTTAGCCCATAAAACGTAAAATAGATTTGCTAAAGCTGGCTAAATCTTGCTTGAAGCCTTCAAACGTTGTTACTGAAATTAAATTTGAATTTTATTACGCACCCCCGAAACTATTTAACTATTAAAAATAAATAACCAAGATTCAGTATATATATATATATATATATATATATATATGTATATATATATATATATATATATATATATATATATATATGTGTGTGTGTGTGTGTGTGTGTGTGTGTGTGTGTGTGTGTGTGTGTGTGTGTGTGTGTGTGTGTGTGTGTGTGTGTGTGTGTGTGTGTGTGTGTGTGTGTGTGTGTGTCTAAAACGGTTGTTTTAGATTCAAAAATTTTAGTTTGGTTGACTTAGATAAAGAGGCAAATGAAAGCATTTTTAAAAAAATTATTTTTTATCTTTACTTGTTTAGGAAATAAAGTTTAAAATTACGAAAATAAAATTTTGGAATCTGGGGGTTTTGAAAAAAAAATTTCTTCCCCTAAGCTTTCCCTGAAATGACACCCCTGGATGATCCTTCTTTACAACTTCTAGTCTCTTCTCTTATTCTGTCTCGAATTGACTACTCAGTTATCTCTATTATGGTCTCTCTGACACTACCCTTCATCCTCTTTCTAAAGCCTTCAATCCTGGCGCACGCTTAGTTTCTCGCACCTCTTACTTTTTTCATATCTCTCAATCTCTTGTTTTTCTCCATTGGCTTCCTCTTAATTATAAGGGGATTTTAAAATTTGCTTACTGATGTTTAAGATTACAAATAGCTCTTCTCCACTCTACTTAACTAATTTAATACAAATCCCTCCTAACTCTGGTCTTCGATCTTCCTCACTTTGTCACTTTCGTATCTTTACTGTTAAGTATTCTTTTAATAAACGCTTTTTTAATTACTCCGTCCCGTTTCCTAGAACTCTCTTCAAGCATCTCTTACTAACTTTACTTTACTCAATAATTTCCGTTGTGGACTTAAAACATTTTTGTTTAATCAGTTTATGTCCGAGCGCTATTGAACGCCACAGAAATAGCGCTATATAAGTAAACGCGATTGATTGATTGATACGAATAATTTTGGTATGGCGCTTCTGCTCAGCTTGCTTTTACGCGTCTGTTCATTTTTTAATCCTTCATATTAAGTTCACCTTTCTGTTTGACTGAATGAGCACAAACCCATTGTAAACGTTGCTGAATTAGCTCGGTGTCCGGACAACTCGTTGCAGAAATATATATATATATATAAGTATATATATGTATATATATGTATATATATATATATATATATATATATATATATATATATATATATATATATATATATATATATATATATATATATATATATATATATATATTAGAGCTGCGAATTAATCGTGATTAATTCCGTTAATTAACGCTAAAAAATTTGCGCACTAAAAAATTAACGCCGTTAAATATTTTAACGACTAGTCTAAATTTTGCACCAAAATATAATATTAATGTCTATTTCTTGTTATTAAATGCTTTTATTTAACTTCACTCGTCTCTCTATTTGTTTGTTTGTTTGTTTGTTAGTCTGTTTGTTTGTCTGTGGTGATTAAATCTTAGAAACAGAAATTCGCCCACTTTTCGACCACCTACAGCTCTAAAACTTTCAGGAAAGCTTTATTCTGGATGACAATACATGAACTTAATGTTTCCGACATGAATTAGGCCTTAAATCAATTAAAATAAATCAAATCAAATTATTCAAGTTGTTCATGTATAACTCGCCAGAGGTCTAAAATAATTAAACAATACGGATGTTTATTTATAAGTCGCCAGAAGTCAAATATACAAGATTGAGAGTAACCTTTGTTTTAGATTCAAAAGTTTTAGTTCGTTGACTCTGATAAATAGGTAAATAAAAGCATTTTTTATCTTTACTTGTTCGACGTATTTTTATCCATTTTCTTGTACCTCTCTTGAGAGAGAGAAAGAGAGAGAGAGAAAGAGAGGGAGAGGGAGAGAGAGGAAGAGAGAGAGAAAGTACTGAGTTTGTAACAGAAATTTTAGTCGTATGCGATTGAACGATTAAAATTTTAATCGATTCGCAGCTCTAATATATATATATATATATATATATATATATATATATATATATATATATATATATATATATATATATATATATATATATATATATATATATATATATATATATATATATATATATATATATGTATATATATATATATGTGTGTGTGTGTTATTTTTATCTTTGTTACAAATGTACCGTTTCCTTAAAAAGTAACTTAATCAAATGTCATAACCTAAATTACTTTCATCAAATATCAACTTAGTTGTCGTCACTTGCCAACAAAACTTTACATTAAGGATAAATTGACGGGAATGCAAGCGGAACGTGAAAACAAGCGGAAACGGGATAGTAAACGGGAACGGGAGGGCAAACGGGAACGGTAGAGCAAGCGAGGAAGGAAACGGGAGTAAGAGAGAAGAACGATACAAAACCTTTTGAGAATGATTTTTTTAAATTGTCATAATTTTGTACATTAAACTCTCAGTAAAAAGAACCAAAATAATTTAAAATGCAAAACAACGTTATATATATATATATATATATATATATATATATATATATATATATATATATATATATATATATATATATATATATATATATATATATATATATATATATATATATATATATATATATATATAAACAAATTTTGAAGTTAATTTTCAATCATTTAACGTATTCCTATCGATCTGAAATTTTTTACGTCGAATCGATAGTTCTTATATATTAGGATATTTTTATTTATAATGGAATATTGGTTTTGTACCAATTTTATTGAAATTATTATTTATTAGATTTTCTTTTCATGATTTCAGACATCAATTTTACACTAAAGATATTATTTTCATTTATATTGTATTTAGAGTACTGTATTATATGTTTTATAAATGATTTAAAAAAATAAAGTTTTTTTCACGGTTTACTTGCTCTTTCAATACCGTTCAGTATTCTTGGTTAACTTTATTTTTTCTCGATTGAATTTCCTTTTGATTTGTTTTTTTGGTTTGTTTTTGTTTCGTGACTTCTTTTTTAGGGTTTGTCTTTCTCGTTTTGTATCTGCCGCTGATAGTTTGACGATGTCACCATGGTAACCTTATCTTATTTATTAAACATTGGAACAGTTTGCCTCCATACATACGTTTAAAATAGCAACTAGAAATACGATTATTGGCAAAACACGCAATATTACATGAAATTCTCTGCTACGCTAAGCTCAGCAAAAATAAAAATCAACCAATATCAAACTTTTTGGTCCAAAACAAATAATTGAAGATTTTGTTTATTTCTTCTGATAGAATTTAAAACTGATGGTTTATTTCGTTGATGAAAATTTGTAATTTGTTTTTAATTTTAATACATTTTTTTTAAATTTTAATCTTTTTTTTGTAAAATTATTTAAAATTTTAAATATTTTTTTTAAATTTAAAATAATTTTTTTTAAATTAATATTTATCTATTGTTCAATCGATTCGAAAAGTTGATAAAATGCATATTTTATTGGCAACAATTAAATACGCCTAATATAAGCTCGATTGGATGAAGTATGTTTTCCATCCTCAACAACATCCTAAAGCATTTCCTTAAGGAAGCTAACACGATGAAGTTAATATGAATGATTTTAAAATAAAGAAATTAAGCCAACTTTTAAGAGAGATAAAAAAAAGAGAAGAGAAAAAGAAGAGCGAATGTTATAAACGGAGAGAGAACTTGGTGACAAAAGACTTTGGTCATTAGTCACATTGGCTTCTTAATTTTTTCTTCCGAACTGAGTCATTCATCAACATTTTCAGTCGGAGTTTTATCAATTGAAAGGTTCTTCACACATCATCATCATCATCGTCATCATCATCATCATCATCGTCATCATCATCATGCCCACAAAAAATGTCTTCTTCCATGCCTTACTTCTTCTCAAATAAATGTCTCGGCATAAATAAGCTCAGCCAGTGTAAGAAGAAGAATAAATGAGCATGAATTATGGAGCAGGCGACAAAGAAGAAGAATCATACGTTTGAATGTAGTCATGTATGTAGCCAGTCGTACATTCCAATGTAGCCATGTAGTCAGTCATACTATCCGATGTTGTAATGTAGTCAGTCATACATTCCAATTTAGCCATATAGCCATTTAGTCAGTATGCAAAATGAATTATAAACCGCCATGATGATGCAGTATATTAATTATGAACCATTATAAGGATACAATAATAATTATGAACCACCATGATAATTATGAACCACCATCATGAAAAAATATTAACCACTATGATACTTATGAACCACTATGATGATGTAATATTAATTATGAATCACTATGATATTTATGAACAACAATGATGATGTAATATTAATTATGAACCACAATGATGATGCAGTGTGATTTATAAAATAACATGATGAACGAGTCAGAAGAAGAAGAAGAAGAAATACAACGTAAATTTTAGACCAAATTGGAACAACAACAACGTAAATTTTAGACCAAATTGGAACAACAAAAAGGTGAATTTTGGTCAAACTGAAGCGAATTATGATTCACACCGAGTCAAAAATACATTTGTGGCCACATCCAAGCAGCGTGAACTATATGAACCACATACAATCAACGTGAATTATATGAACCACAGACAATAAACGTGAATTATATCAACCACATACAAACAATGTGAATTATATCAACCACATACAAACAATGTGAATTATATCAACCACATACAATAAACGTGAATTTCATCAACCACATACAAACAACGTGAATTATATGAAATACACACAATCAACGTGAATTATATGAAGCACAGACAAACAAGGTGAATTATATTGACCACATACAATCAACGTGAATTATATGAACCACACACAATCAATGTGAATTATATGAACCACAGACAATAAACAGGAATTATATGAACCACGGACAATCAACGTGAATTATATGAAGTACACACAATCAACGTGAATTATATGAACCACAGACAATAAACAAGAATTATATGAACCAAATACAAACAACGTGAATTATATGAAGTACACACAATCAACGTGAATTATATGAAGCACAGACAAACAAGGTGAATTATATTGACCACTCACAATCAAGGTGAATTATATGAAACACTGACAGGCAGTCAGAATTATGGACCACCCACCCACCAATTGCACACAAGCAAGTTCTCGTAATTGCCTCCAAAGCTGATCGCTCTTCCAGGCTTGAAGACGATAAACTCAATAAATGAATTAAGAGATCGATATAATGATTGATTGAACGAGTAAAGAAATAAATGATAACTTCACGGACGGACGGACGGGTGAATGAATAGATAGATGAATGAAATTTTTAAATGCGGAATGAATTTCCAGGTGAATGAATATATTTAATTATTGAAATTGAACTGTCTGGCTGGCATGGTTAAACGGATGGATGGATGTGCTGAAAGATAAAAGGATGGGCGATTGTATTGTGGAATGGAGAAACAGATTAGAGGTAAGCGATGTAAGGATGGATGGATGTATTGTGTGATGTAAAAATGGGTAGATGTATTGAGCAATGTAAGGAGGGATGGATGTATTGAGTAATTTGAGGATAGGTGGATATATTGAGCAATGTAAGGATGGGTGGATTTACGGCTTAAATAAAAAAAATATTGGATTCAAGAAATGAAGTACATATATACTTTTATACCTTAAATTTTGAATGAATAGAAACAATAGTATGCTATATAAAAATAATCAAAACTTAATTAAAACAAAGAAAGTCATAAAATATCATTTAAAAAATTGTTGTTTTAAATAAAATTCACTTTTAAACACTACTTGTCAATGTCTCAAGAACTGGATGACACAATCTTCAAGGCAACTTTCCCGTCTTCTTAAAAAAAAAAACAAATTTAGGAAATAAGATAAATTTATCTTTTAAAAATATTTTGACTTTAAATATTTTTGAGACACTAATTAATAAATGATTTTTTAAATTAAATAAATTGAAAATTATGAAACCTGTTTATGCTATTTTTAACGATATATATACATATTATATATATATATATATATATATATATATATATATATATATATATATATATATATATATATATATATATATATATATATATATATATATACAGTGGTGGATCTAGACTTTTTTGGCTGGGGGGGGAGACAAACAAATGCCGGAAGGGGCCATACATGGCGGGAGGGAACCCGCTGGGGTGGGGCCAAAAACAGCTAAAAAAGCAAATATTTGATCTTAGATTCACAAACCCCAGTGTAAAAAATGCCTGATGCTAAAAATTTTGTAATTTACCTAGAAAGTAGTCAATTTTAATTCTAAATTTAGTCAATTTGAACTTTTTCAACTTATTCCTAGTTTTAAACGTAATTTATTTGCTAATTTTGATATAAATATTTCTAATATTTCAAAAAAATAAATTTTGAAATCCACGGGAAGGGCCATGGCCTTTCCGGCCCCTCCCTGGATCCGTTACTATATATATATATATATATATATATATATATATATATATATATATATATATATATATATATATATATATATATATATATATATATATATATATATATATATATATATATATATATATATATATATATATATATATATATATATATATATATATAATGAAACGATTAAGCAAAAAAGAATGGTTGTCACATATGAAAGCAGAAAATTGGAATTCATGCCACTTATGAATATAAATAAATAAATAATTTATTTCATCTACAAAAAACGTTTCATTCATTTCTTCTAATCTCTCCATCTTCGGTCAGATCATGTGATCAATCTCTTTTACCCGATTGGTTGGCCTATGGCGCTACCCAGCAGTCGCTGGGTGAAAATTATGGGGATTCCAAGTGACGTGTTTACAGTATCTTTGAAACTCGATTTTAAATTTGTTGACATAAAATGATTGAAGAATCGTTTTTTAGAGTTATTCAAGAAATATTGAAAACCCTTGTTTTGCTATTTATATAATTAAAAATTAAATTAATTAAACGTTTTCATCATAGTTTCATTCCTTGAAATTTATTTGTTATTTCTAAAAATAGACTTTAAATTTAAGACTTTTTGGCTATATAAATCTTTGCTTACTCTTTCAACATTTTTAATTTATTTCAGGGATTACTAAAACATGTTAATTATATTCTGCTCTTATAATATCACGACACGAAAGCGGGGCACGACCTTGGGGTGAGGCGCGCATATTCGTATACATGGATCACGACAGTCTAAATCCACGATGACTGCCATGGAACGGGGACATGGTTCATGAAGAAAACCTTTTTAATCGAAAAACTTGCATAAATGCGTCAAAGCAAGATCCCAATGTGATCCGAGTTTCAATATTTAGGATAAACCGTGCATTTTTATTATGAGATTTGCAGACGACAATAGTTTTTGTTTGGTAGATCAAAAAAACTAAAAAAAAACTGTCAGATCTTTCAATGACGTGGTATGAAATATTGCTTAAACTGCAGCTGCAACAGTATTTTAAGATTTTTCTATTAAGTCGATCCTATTCAAGGATTTTGTTAAAATGAAAAATAGTAAAAATATGAAAGAAATTTATTTATTTTAACCCTAAACATCGTTAAGTTATAGATTTTTTGAAAGTTACGTTATTCGACAAATGTGCCCACGGCAAAAGAGCAGTTTGTCAAACGCGTTCTACCCAATAAATTAGTTATAAAGTTTAAGGTGTTAGAACAAACAAGTGAATCAAAAACAAAGTTTTTTAAAAACACACTTTTATATAATCGATTGTGTAGGCCACATTCTGTTACATAAACAACGACTATATTAGCGTAGACAATAAATGGTTCAACGAAAATATCACAAATAATTATTTAATTAAATTGTGTCCAATCGATCCGAAAAGTTGATAGAATGTATTGTTAATCAGTTCGGAGGTATGTTTAAATTTGTAAGTCTCTAGCTCATCGGGAAGTTAGTTTTAAATCAATTGTAAATTTTGACGACAGACAGAGAAATCAAGTTAAGTAAAAGTGTGTGATAAATAAAAATAACTTAGAGTTTCTGTAAAAACACCAGTGATGGGCACTTTAACTACTGTAGTTGTAACTACTGTAGTTATAACTACATTTATAGTAGTTACATGGTAGTTATAACTACTTTTGTTTTTGAGTAGTTGCCATGTAGTTATAACTACTTTTATGATCTAGTTTGGTAGTTATAACTAGTCTAACTACTTTGACTTAGCGCTGTAACAAAATTATTAAAAAGCCAGATAATTTAAAAATATAATCTAAAGCATCGAATGTTCAATCACTGAAGGATTATCCATTTGTAGAATGAGCTTTCCTAAAAGCCAATTCTACTCTTCCAAGCATGGCTGGTATGATTTTGACACCTCGAAGGTGCAAAATGAGTGACACTTTATTTGACCGTATGGTTTTTCTGAAAAGCCGTTCCAGTTTTAACAAATTTTGAACTTTGTCATTCAACCTTTATGTATCAATAAACACTTTGTTTTTCTAAAATTTGCTTAAAAATACTTTGTTTTTATTATATTTGCTTAAAAATACTTTGTTTTTATTATATTTGTTTAAAAATACTTTGTTTTTATTATATTTGCTTAAAAATACTTTGTTTTTATTATATTTAGTTAACAATCATTATTATTCTTTAAAAAAAAATTATTAAATGCAAATTTATTTGTTGTTGTTGTGTTTTTATATCTTACAGTACATGTTTTATAAATATACGAGTAGTTAAAAAGTAGTTGGAAAGTAGTTAACTACTTTAGTAGTAGTTAACAAACTAGTTATAACTACCTCTCTTCTAAAGTAGTTAACATGTAGTTATAACTACTTCTGTCATGAGGTAGTTGGCATGTAGTTGTAACTACAATTGAAGTAGTTGGTGCCCATCACTGAAAAACACAAAATATAAGCATTACAAATTTTCTTTGATTGCATGTATGTATAATATGCAATATGTATGTTTGTATATATGCATAATCCATGTACGTATATGGAACAAAATATAGAGTAGAACCAGATTTAACGAGCTAACAGAGACAATTTTACAAACAAACCCAGGTTTAAGCTGGCTTAAAAACATCTTAGGGAAACGAGAAATGGGTTATCTATGGCCCCATGGACAACCCACATCTAAAAAAATAGAAAGAAGTATAAACTACATTGTTCCAAATTAATTAACAAATTCACAAAATGCTATAAAATTAATGAGATTAAACATTGGAAGAGAGTTATACCCGAAAGAAAATGTACCATTTTTAATTGTGTTATTGTCGATATAATCTGCTTACAAGAAACAGACATGTTAATTTATGGCATAAAAACGTTTTCATATTCCTGGTTATGAGATTTTTGTGGGTCCAGGTGATAAGAAAAGAATAATGACGTTTGTGAAGTTGGGTTGTTTCAAAAGCATAAAGGTTAATGAAAAAATAACAACATCAGGCCAGCATCTTTGGATGTTTATTGAAACTGAAAGTGGCACGCGTTCAACATTTGGAAACATATACAGAGAATGGAGTGGTACAATTAAGATGGCAACCTTGAAGTAATTTTATAAGGACTAGCTATAATGGCTAACAAGTTTAGACCATTTGCCTTAGGTGATTTACTTTAGGTGATTGGAATTTTGACTCATGGAAAAATGAAAATTATGGAGAAATTAAAAGGGCAGCCACACTTAATTTTGGCATCCTTAGTTTATGTTACGAAATATTGTCTCCAGGTATAATATGACAAAGAATCAAGAAAGGAAAAAGAATGACATCTTCTCTTGATTGGTTAACAACAAATCAGAAAAATTGCATTTCAAATATCAGCAAACTTGAAGTTGGCTGCTGCGACCACTAAGTTATTATTGTTGATATTGGATTATCCGTTTAGTATACAACACCAAAGATACAGCAAGTTCATCAGGGATGAAACTATAAACAGGCCGATTTAAACTACAAAGTTTGTTTTACGCTACTACTACTACAACTTCACAATCATAAACTATTGCAAATACATAAAGTGAAGTAGGTGTATTGGAATCTGAGATTAAAATTTGCCTCAGCTGCACACAAAATATAACTTGTTTTGAGACCTATAATGCATAACAATAAACATGTCTTTCGTACTCTGGGGCTTTCATCTCTGTTGATTGGCAAAGTTTGAATCTAATTCCCAATCACATCCAAAGCACTTAACGCGGTGTCGATATGTTTGCCTGTCCGAATGATCCGTCATTTTATGTAATTTGTATTTAATGAAGTTCCAAAAATAATGTTTTGAATCCAAAATACCAGCATAAACACATTTTGGCGGGTTGTAAAACTTTAGTAATTTCTTCAGCTTGCACCAAAAATTAGCAAGAGGACAACATTAAAATTGGAGGAGCATTTGTTCTCCTGTTGCCCCGCCTTCTAAGCTTATGATTTTAGCTCTTCCGTATGCTTTTTCTGTCAGTTCGAATGTCGCATGCTCGTGAGCTAATTTGGAAAATGGAAATTCAGCCATCTCAGTCATCTCATTAAACTTGTTAAAAACTCATGAATATGCAAAAACTTAAAGGTTTTAAACATGAGTAATTGTTTCATCAATTTGAACAAATTTATCGAATTGAATAAAAAAAATAGTGTGATTTGAGAGAAAAATTGAACATAGCTTCAGTGTGTGAAAGACAAGATAGGATTGAACAAGAAAAGTAAGAAAAATAGCTCTATTTCTTAAAAAATGATTGCCGAATGCAAACCTCAATAAACTGTTGAAGTATGTTATATTCGTATCTGATGGTCGAGTCTGACATGAGGTAGTACGTGCAGCAGAATGGGAAAGAAAGAGAAGACAGAAAGAACGAGTTACCGCTAGAATAGAACTTGAAGGAAGCCAAAATGTTAAATGACGTATTTACTAAAACGCTGGAAAATATCATTTTTCAATATCTAATGATTCAAATAAGTCGGTTGAGTCTCTCGATAGACTTGCATTAAAAGGTGATGCATACGCTGAGAAATTGATTGGCGCCGTTGGAACTCCACATAGGAAAGTATCCGACATTCGCATATTTGGAAGGAATGCATGAATGCGTTGACAGTTGTGAACGCGACCAAGCGATGAACCTTTTCAACAATCGCTGAACCGTGTATGTCGCAGCAATCAGGCGCTCCTAATGTGATCAAGTGGACTGCTTTTCGGCGTTTCTTATAAATTGCTGCGGAGGACCCGTTTTCGCTGATGTTGAGTTTGTTCGTTGTAGAGTTGCTTCTATATAAAATCAAAGTTTTTACTGGAAATGTTGATAAACCTGAGAAGTTTGATTTCTCGGGAGAATAAGTTTGCAGTGGATGACAGACAGTACAGCTCCTGTTTTGTTATGAACCTGATGGAATCCAGTAGTGTGGTACAGTCATTGGACAATATTTGAAAGATCTGCAGAAATGATTTTGCTATGTTGCAGAACTGACCGCGTGGTTTAATACATTAAAATAAATGTTTTGTTGGTCAACAGGAAGACTGTGCATCTCCTTATAAGGGCATTGAACTGAGCGTGGTTTTGCGTGAGCTAAGGAATGTGAGGAGAATAACTTCGCATCAAAGATTGAAGCAGAATTATTTCGAATCTGTGAAGTACTATTCTGGTCAAAGAGAATCAAGAAAGAATAAGTGTAATGACATCGCTTTTTTATCTCCATGCATTTCCATTTAATTGAATTTATAAAGAATAAGAGTTAGTCTGTTTTTAGGGTTTCAAGTATATTTTCTTCTGTGTAAGTTTGTACAACTTGTGAATAGTGGGAAAAGATGTTACAGTTGGAAACATTTTGTCAGCCTTCCTAAGCTAAATGTTTTGTTTAAGCAAATTATTGTTATTTCACATTCTACTTAACCAAACACACCCGCCATCCAGTTATTAATTGTGAATAAGCAAATAATATGAGTTAATTTGTATCAAAAAATGAGTCAATAAGTTGCATGTAAACGGCTGACTAATAAGGAAATGAATAAGCGGCGCTATGAAGTACATACGACACGACTTGTTGGCTAATGTATCATAATAGAGGCGCTGGTGGCAGAGCAATGGAGCGATCGCCTGTCTATCGTAGTTAGGTCGGCAGTTCAATACTCACCGGCGTCACCAGCGTAACTCTCTTAAGCAAAGAGTTCACTCGCATTGCTAAAGGGGTAGGCTCCTATAAATGGCTGCCTCTGCAAAGAACCCTTTCTTCGTGGCCTAGAAGTCTAACGACTAACGCCACGTTAAACATTGTAAAAAATAATAAAAAAAAATAATATGGATTTCTGTCCAGCTTAAGGAAGTAAAAGCAATGCTTTTCCTACAAACAACTTTGAACTGAACCATCGATTCTAGCAATCATTTCACCAACCACCAACAAACCAATCTACCCGGCTTTCCATTAACCACCTACAAACCAACTAACTAACCACTTTACTAGAGAGTTCTTTTACATTTGTAAGATTTTGATATGTAAAAATATTTAAATTCTAAATTTTAAAAATACTTTAATTTTTTTTTTCATTTAGTTTTTTTTAGAAATCCAGCTGTTTAATTATTTTATTATAAGTTAAAAGTTTTTATCAATTCAAATTAAAACATGAGTCATCTTTTTAATCATATGTTAATAAACTATGTCATAATTGAAGTTCTTTATTTTATAATAACTATTTTCCTTCTAAAGACATTATTCAAATAAAATAATATATATTGACTTTGTTATGATTTCCCTGCATGGATGCATTGGACAAACTGATGTGTATGTGTGTGTGGGTGTGTGTAGGTGTGTATGTGTGTGTGTGTAATGTGGAATGATTTGCATCGATCAGGCAGTAGGTAGGTGGGGAAGGCAAACAGGGGTGGATCGTTAAGGAGGGCAGGTGATGAGAAGATAGAGTGGGGAGAAAGAAGGAGGAAGAGACAGAGGGATGGTGCTGATGGTGTTGAAAATGGGGCGTCATCTTGCGAAAGAAATTTATGCCGAATAGAAATTCTAGTTGCCGTTGCGAATGAAGCTCAAGGAATTGATGATTTCAATTTTGTTGCATATGAAAGAAGTGGAAGAAGAAGAAGAAGAGAGCGCCGACGTCAGAGGAGCAGGCTGTCGAGGAAGTCATCGTCTAACAGAGAAATTAATTCACATAAACAAACATTCGGAGATCTTTAAAATGTTTTATTGTTTCATCAAAAACAAAACATTGCAATTCGCATTTCTTTTCCACATTATCAACAGACATGCAAGAAAAAAGGAAGCACCTGCCTGCTAAAGCAAATCCGAGTCGTCAGAGCTTTTTATAGCCAGCAGGGGGGGGGGTTGCCTCCCACCAGGGACTGGTGACGTCGTGCCACCGGTCGGATGGCAAGAAATTGGCCCCGGGGAGATGCGAGTCTCATTAGTGGCTGGTCGTGTTAAGAGGTAATAAAAAATTCTTCTCGTTACAGAGTCAGTGGTTCGTAAGTTTGTAGAAGAGCGCTTATCTCATGAGCATGCATATGTGGTTGGTCTGTGTATCACAGCGGGAATTTATTCTAATAAGAAACGAAACAATTTATTTTTTTTCAACTTTAATTCTTTTTCGTTTCATTTGATTGGTTCTTTAATTTATCAACCACTCAATTTGCCGCCTGTAGCGTTTCTATTTATTTGCTTCTTCTATTTGCAAAACATCTGTCGACCTCGTGCAATGCCCGGGAGATGATGGATAGGTGGGGAGATTGATCCCCCAACCTAAGAAATAAATGAGAGAAGTCGTGAAAAGAAAAACCGGAAGCAAAAAAGGCTACAAGGATGACATCTTTCATGGCAAGCGAAAAAAAGATAAAGAAAAATAAGGAAAAGTAGAAAATTTATAAACAGGAAGACGACAAACTAAGAAATAAAAAAGACAACAAAAAATTCAAAATAATATGAGTAATAATAGTTATAATTCTCGTTACATCATAATAATATAATGATGATATAACATCAAAAAGAAAACAGCTATAAAATAATGCAGCCTTGATAAATTGGTTAGAAATATAAAAAAAAACAAGATGGATCTCTTAATCACGATACGCCTCTCGCTACATCTTTATTCAATCGCATGAAATGTTAATTTTGCTGCAGAAATACAACGAGGTTATATCATATAACTCATATGACTGCAAGCCGCCCCCATGAGTTTCCAAAATTTCAGTCAGTCAACAGTTTCGGCTATAATATATATATATATATATATATATATATATATATATATATATATATATATATATATATATATATATATATATATATATATATATATACATGAAATTATGTATGTCTGCATGTATGTATATATGTATGTATGCATGCATGCATGTATGTGTGTCCTTTATACATTGCTACACCATTCATCCGATCGTAATGAAATGCTCACACAACCTGGAAAGTCAGTGGGTGAAGGTTTATGTGAAAAATAAATATATATGTATATATATATTCACTACAACAACGAAGACAAAGATTGTAAGAAACACAGGCCCTGCATTTGTCTTGTATATCTTTTTTGGTTAACAGAAAAGACCAGCAGAAGAACGTATGTATGTGAGGTGAACATTTCAGCTGTGACGAAATCTTCGCAAAAGAAACGATCATAAATAGAAATAAAAGAGTAATAAAAATAATAAATAATTAAAACATTAAATAGGAATAAAATGAAAGTTAAAAAAATATGAAAATAATATATTGAATTAATAATGCAGAACAACTTATTGAAGGAGCTAAAAACATACGCGTTGAAAAGAAAGAAGATGTGAAAAAGAGAAACACTTTGAAGACGCCGCGAGATTCGGCCCACTACAAGAGGACTGTGGCATTAAAATCGTTATCAGGTTAAAACCTTGAAATTTGTCCCAAAAGCCTCGGAAATTGTCGGTGTTGGTTTGTTGATGTCTTGCAATCAGAGGAGGCATTTTTATTTTCAAAGCTGAATTCTTTCCTTGGATGAAATCAAGGAAATAAAATACGAACAATATTTAAAGTTTTGTTTTAGTTTTGTTATGTTATATTGTATTTATGCATAAACATAGCATAATTGTATGCAAGTATGTAGTATTTGTGAGTATAAATACGTGAGCGATTGTGTGAGTGTGTGTGTTGTTTTAAATACAATATTAGTATGCGTATTATTTAAGACAAAATTGTCTACTATGTTATTTGAATCTTTCATGTCTTATAAGTGTCCTTAAATAAAAAATATTATAGATTCTGTCTTCCTTCTCCGACATCTATCGGAATTTCATGACAACCATCCCTGGAACGCTACGTCAAACGTTGCATTAATTTGAAGATTTCTAACTTTAAATTTGTTTAATTAATAAGCGACAAATGACACAAACCAACAACAGATTGATTATATAAAAAAACGATCAAACACCATTTAAGCGGCACGATGATATAAAGTACAGGTTCTGGGTTCAAATCCCGTAACCCAAAAATTCCACATAGTGTAACTTCATACCAAGTTTTCTAATATTATGTAGATGTACTTATAATTAATATTGCAAGTGTACAGTAGTTTATACGTACAAATTAATATGCATTTATCAACATTTAGAGTCTTGCAATGTACATTGAAACTTGTGTGAGTGTAGATATATTTGTGGATGTGTTGTGGACTGTTATTGTGAAGACACGTGTGCTGGTGTGTTTAGATTTGTTGATTTCTACAATTTTAGATATTTGTCAAGACAGATATGAAATTTTTTAATATTACAAAATGTAGAAATGTAGATATTTTCATATTTGTGGTTACAAGTGTGGAGTTGTACATATTTGATTATGTAAGTAATTATTCTATTCAAATCAAAGTATTTATTATTTAAAAACTTTTTGTTAAACTAGTCATACATTTTATAATATGTTTTTGATTTCGTCTAAAACAAATTTCAAACGTAGATAGGGGAAAAATAAGTGAAAACTATTTTTGAGAAAAAATAAATTCTTGTTTATAAAAATGTCTAACGTGAAAGCAGGAAATCAAGCCAGCATGAGAGATAATATGTGGAAATGAAAATTCTCTCATGAAGGAAATGCAATTAGTACAAAATATATTATAATGCATTATTAACTATTTACTTTGTTTTTATATTTAATATTTATTTTGTTTACATTTAATATTTATTTAATTTTTATATTTAATATTTATTTTATTTGTATAATTAATATTTAATTTATTTGTATAATTAATATTTACTTTTTATCTATATTAACATTATTATTATTTGCTATATTGTAAATATTTTTAATTATTATTATTAATAATTTTTATTTTTGTTATTAGTTATATTATCATTATTTTTATTATTTTTTTTTAATTTTATTTCTATTTCTATTTTGTTTTAGTTTTTGTTTGGTTTTCATTTTTATTTATTTTTTTTTATTTCATTATTTTTTTTCTTCAAATATTTCTTCTTCACACAACCACAAGCTAACAAACACAACTGCCACTTTTTGAAGCAAACATTTCCATATCTTCCCCCCATTTAATCTCCATCTCTCTCTCTCATCCACAAAACCTCTCTCTTTCATTCTCTCTCTTTCTCTTTCATTCTCTTTTTTTCTCTCTCTTTCTATCTCTTCCTCTCTTCTCCATCTTCTCATCTCTCCGCCTCCTTGAAAACGTTAAGAATCGCAGAGACATGCATTTGCGACTGCATGGGCTCTGCACTACAGCGGAAGAAAATATCTGATTCTTATAAAAAAAACAGTTATTTTGTTATGTAATAATGTTACAAAATTACATGAAAACTGTAATTGTTAACCAGATTTTAGTCATTTTAATACTCAATATATTTAATATATCAATAAATACACATATCTGTTTAATTATATCTTTCTCTTAGAGCGACTATTCCACTTCCACTTAAATGGGAATGGAGAGCTTTTCCCTTCCAAGGTTTTAGAACGAAGGACATGTAATCTATTTGTCTTTGTTGTTCCAAATTAATTCTCAATTAGAGTAAATTCTACGTCTTCTTCTTGTTCTTCTTCCCACTTCGAGACAGTCTTTCTTTCCATCTAATGAGGCTCCAGAAGACTCGGATAATAAACAGAATATATTGAATTTCATACTTGCGGCTTGCTTACAAGGTTTAGTAAATTTGTCTTATTATGTTATTTGCGTCTTATCTGTTGTAATTTTTAATTTCCTTCAAGATTTCCATCAGTTTTTACTCGGAAATTATTTTTTTTAATCTTCTCCTTGGTAAATGAAATTAGACCACAAGGAGGAATCACAATATTAATTAATTAATTAATTAATTAAATAATTTAGTCATTTATTTATTTATTTATTTATTTATTTATTTATTCATTCATTTTATTTATTTATTTATTTATTTATTTATTTATTTATTTATTTATTTATTTATTTATTTATTTATTTATTTATTTATTTATTTATTTATTTATTTATTTATTTATTTATTTATTTATTTATTTATTTATTTATTTATTTATTTATTTATTTATTTATTTATTTATTTATTTATTTATTTATTTATTTATTTATTTATTTATTTATTTATTTATTAACAATATAATAAATATCAATTATAATTTTATTAAGGAAAATAATTTGTTTTCAACTTTAGTTTTGAAAAATATTATTATTACCACTAGTAATTTTTAATTTTAATTTTGTATTTATTATATTCATTTTTATTGAAACTTCTTATTAATAATACCTATTTTTATTAATGTTGTTATTAATATAATTACTTTCATTGTTTTTATTTTAGAATTATTTGATTGTCATTATTATTATTATATTATTTTCTTGCATCAAATAAAGTACTATCATGTTTTTATTATTTATTTTTAATTGAACACGAAATTCTCCATGTGTCGGTGTGATATCGTGTATTGAAGTGATGTTCTGATTATGTGGTCTTGTGCGTTGATATGATGTTGTGGTCATGTGGTGTTGTGGTTGTGTGATGTTATGTCGATGTGCAAACGTGCAGAGGAACAAATAACGTGTGCGTTGCAGTTTTTCATTTATTTTGGTTTTTTTTTAAATTTGTGTTTATTGATGTTGGCGAAATAATTTTTCCGATTTCTATTGTATTGCTCTACTAAAAATTATAAACCACATCACGGAAATTAAAAGAAAATGTTGTTTTGATATAATTATAAAATGAGATTAAGTTTAATTTTGCAAACATAATATCTCAGATATCTATGAAGTAAAAATGATGAGCGCCCCAGTATCCAGAAAAATAATTTTCTCATCCCCTAGAAATGAACACATTGAAGAACTTTGAAAAAACATTGAAATTTACAAACATGTTTTTTTAAAAATCTAAAATTAAAAAAATGTAATAAATCAGTTTCTATGAAAAAGTTTCAGTGCGACCATTGAACGCACATTGTCCTGACATGGAAGTATTGCTGCAAGACGACAAATCGAAACAAAAGAAAATGTTGAAATTGTTTTCCTTTGTTTTTATTTTTGTTTTGTTTAACAAAAAAAAAGAAATTCAAATTTGTAATAAGTGGACACAGAGTTAGATATATGTTCGATTGGGCTGGGTTAGGTTAAATTTTTGACAAAGGCGTGGGTGGTTTGGTTTGAAAAAAAAATTAAAAAACATATTCTTAATTTAAAAAAAAACAATTTAACTGTGGTTTGGGTTAGAAAGTTTAATTTTTCAAATGGATCGAATTGGGTTAAATAAAGAAAGTGGTGGGGTGGGTTGCCCAAACGGACGGGCAGACGGACGGACAGATGGATAGTGGATAGATGGATGGATGGACGGACGGACGGAGGGATGGATGGGTAGATGGATGGACGGATGGATGAATAAATAGATAAGGGAATAGAGACATTGTGAGAAAAATAAAACAGAAAAGAAAAAAAGAAATTGCAGAAACGAATAAACAGCGATTCTTTACTACTACTGGATTTCTTGAATCTCTGAAACGCAAAAAAACTTAAAAATAAGTTTTTCCCACATTGCAAATATAAAATAAAATTTTATATTTTCTTCAAAAAATAACACCGACGTTTGTTGCAAGTTGAGAAAATATGAGAACCCAGAGGCTGGAGAGTGTGCCGACATCGTAAAACAGGGGAGCAACATAAATTACTTGGATGATTCCATTGGATTGATGGCGATAGAGATGAGGAAGAGAAAAAGGGAAACATTGGTCATGGTGATGATGATGATGATTATTGAAGAAAAATGGCTGCTGTAACTCGATGATAGGAGAACGTCATGATGATTATGATAATGATGATGATGATGATGATGATGATGATGATGATGATGATTATGGTGATGGTGATGGTGATGGTGATGGTGATGGTGATGGTGATGGTGATGGTGATGTGATGATGATGATGATGATGATGATGATGATGATGATGATGATGATGATGATGATGATGATGATGATGATGATGATGATGATGCTGATATGAAAGAGTTAGGACGTCAAGAAGGATTAGGTTAAAGACAGTTCACAAGAACTTTTTACAGCAAAAGAAGAAGGGGCCTGAGATGCTCATGAATATATAACCACAAACTTTTTCTTTCTCCTTCAGCTCATTTTCTAATCTTATTTTTCATATCTCTTCTTCTCACCAGCCATTTTTAAGTGACTTTTAAAACAAGTTTTATTTTAAGATTTATTAAACAGCATAATCGTTAAATGTTAATTTCATATTTAATACATTTTAATCTAAAATTATGAAAAGTTGATTTAGATATAATAACAAAATTATTATAAACTACACAGAATAACGAATAAATAAATAGTAAGACAGTCTGGTAATGTCAATTAACTATATGGTCATCTTTTTACTCTTCTCGAATATTCCCTTCCCTTTTGTTATTTTTTATTTCTTTCTTCTTCTACTATTTTTTTCTTCTTTTTATTCTTTTCCTATTTTTTCTTTATTTTTCGTCATTTCTCCTATGAATATAAATAAAAGTGAAATTATTCCAGCACCTATCCCCGGGATTTCCACAATTTCCCATGTTGTTCACCCAGCTCGCCTGCAAGATGATTTTTATTTATGCCACAGCCTGCCAGCTTGTGTGCCTGTTTGAATACCAGCAAAAATGACGGCCACGTGTTTGGACGCGAATAAATTGTCATCCTAATTACATGCTTATATAATATATATAAATTAGCAATGCCCGCGCTTGAAATGAGAGTAGCTTACTGCACGGGCCGATTTTTCATGGCCGTCAACAACTCAGCCCAGCCTGTTTCATAAGCCGAAATTCCAGGTCCGGTGCGGGCCGTTTAATTTGAGCAGGTATGGTTTTTGAGACGGCTCATTTTATAGGCAAAAAATTCCAGGCCTGGCTTGTTATTTAGGCACAAAATTTCAGGCCCTAACTGGCCCATTTCATAAGCACACAGAAAAAGTCAAGTTATAAACAGTTTAGTATTCTTCTTCTGTACTATCATTAGGTAAGATTTAAAATAAGCTCCAAACTAATACTATAAAAACCAAATTATTTTGATGATGGCTGATGGGGGATGCATCCGTCCTTGTACGTGGACTGATGAATAATTGAATGTGCACTGAAGTACACGTACATGTGCACTGAAGTACACGTACATGTGCACTGAAGTACACGTACATGTGCACTGAAGGAGTACATGTGTACTGAAGAAGGAGTGCATGTGTACTGAAGAAAAGGTGCGTGTGTACTGAAAAAGAAGTGTAAGTGGACAGAACGACAAAGTGTTATATCTCTGCTCATTTCTCTTGACTGTTTTTACGATATGATTGGTCAGAATATGAACGCCACTGGGTGGTCCAGCATGCAGTTGACCAAATGCATTAATGAATGCCGTCCACGCATTTATGACATTTTACTTATTTCACATGCTGAAATTATTTATAAATTATGATTCGAGAATTTTCTTTTTACAAACTTTTATTTAGGTTACAATCTCTGTTTGTGTGTGTGTTTGTGTATATATGTGTGTGTGTGTGTGTGGCTTTCTCCGTACGCAAGTCTTGCAAGTAAAATTTAACCAGCTTTTTGACTAGCTAGGAGGCTGAAACTTTCAGCATAGCTTTATATTGGATGACAAAACATGATTCAATTAAAAAAAAACTTATTTTGAACATATTCGTATTTTTAAATCGAGTGTATTTGAAAAAAAGTTTGTGTTAAAAAACTCATTTTTTCCTTTACTTGTTTTGTCTGTTTTTATAGCGCTATAATTATAAAAATATTAGAGAGCAGTTTAATTAAAAAATTATTTTATCTTATTTATTCAATTTATTGTTTATTTAATAATTTAAATATAATTTTAATTCATCAACTTTTTTTTATTACTTTTTATGAGGTAATTATATTTCATCATTCTATTACTAATCAGGTTTTTGTTTTAAATTCTCCGAATCATATATCATCCTGTTGTCCGACAGTTTGTCTATCATATTTTGCACTTCTATCTTTGCACTTCAATTTGTCCACTAATGTTCAAAATTGAAAATTGCCCTTCTTCGCTCACACCTAAAAAATTTAATAAAAATCCCTTGGAAGTCTGGTTTTCGATCTTCTTCTCTTAGTATCTTTACTTTTAAGCATTCTTTTGCTAAACGCTCTTTTTCCTAATCTGATCCTTTTCTCTGGAACTCTCATCCTACTTCTCTTACTCAATTCCACTTCACTTTCTATTTTCCGTCGTAGACTTAAAACATTACAAACAAGTAAATATTGATTTATTGATTGATTTACCTCTTCATTCTTTCAACCACCATCCATAAATTCATCTGCCTCAACAAAAATATTACAAACATGTTTTACCATTTTTTGTGCAATTTTGTGTGCCTACAACCTGCAAACCACCCACATTACCCATGTCACCCACTGAACCACTCAATCTCCTACAAATAATTTTTTGTGTTAAGTCACCTGGCTAACTATCTACCCACAAGGAAATAGAAAAAATGTTTCCTGTCCGAAATTATTCCTAGAAATTGCAACAACAGTTCATCCACCTACCCTCTCCACACACCCAATTACCGAAACATTTATCCAAGCATTCGTCTACCAGACTGTACAAACACCCACACTTCCACCCATCTAAACACCCACCTATTTATCCACCCACCCAATCATGAAATTTGTTTGTACAAACAAACACCAGCCAAGGAGTCGCAGGTGACGCGTCGATTTATGTGCGCTGAGTTTGTCGAGGAAAGAAGGAAGCCTTGAAATTACGAGTGAACATCCCTGACTCGCCACGCATACCCTTTCTCTGTCGCTCTTATCTCTCCTCTCTCTCTCTCTCTCTCTCTCTCTCTCTCTCTCTCTCTCTCTCTCTCTCTCTCTCTCTCTCTCTCTCTCTCTCTCTCTCTCTCTCTCTCTCTCTCTCTCTCTCTCTCTCTCTCTCTCTCTCTCTCTCTCTCTCTCTCTCTCTCTCTCTCTCTCTCTCTCTCTCTCTCTCTCTCTTCTCTCTCTCTCTCTGTGTCTCTCTGTGTCTCTCTGTTTATATTATATTTTTCAACTTCGACACTGTCCATTGACCATCGTATTCGTAATTAAGCTACCTAAATTCTCCTTTGTTTATTAGCTGGAGTATTTTCCCGTAATAATTTATTCTCACATTTTTTTCATATTTTATTATCTCACTTGTTATAATTTGCTGATAATGATGATGGTGATGATGGTGATGGTGATGATGATAATGACGATGATGATGATGATGATGATGATGATGATGATGATGATGATGATGATGATGATGATGATGATGATGATGATTGTAACGCTCTTTGGTTAATTACAAAACGTAATGTGACGTCTATCGCTCTTGCGACAGTCGCTATTACTGGAGAAACTCGAGTTGATTAACTATCGAAACAAAGTTAATCACACACTGATTGAGTATTAGTTATTTTATTAACGAATACAGTTCAAAATTATCGAAAACTATCAATCAAACAACACGACAGAGAATAACAGGTTCAAGTTCTATCAAAACATGGCGAAACTCATAAAGTAGTTCCTAACAGCCTTATATATACAAGCCCTCCAGGCCAGCCGCAAATGCGTAAATCTACAGGCTACAGGCCAAAAACATTCAAATAATCGCGCAATGATACATACAATTCAAAATACACATCGTTGTGCAATACACCTTGCACCACCTACGCCGGAAATTCCAAACATATAGGGCCAGGCACGCACACTGCGTTTACGCGGGCGTGACAATGATGATGATGGTGATGATGATGGTGATGGTGATGATGATAATGCTGAGGATGATGATGATGATGATGATGATGATGATGATGATGATGATGATGATGATGATGATGATGATGATGATGATGGTGATGATGTGATTATTCATTTTTGTTTCTCCTCACGTAAAGGTCATATTTTCATTTAACTTTGTGATTTTCATTTTCACAAAACTTATTAAGTTGGGTTGTTGCCATGTGGTCACGTTGGCAGATCTAAAATGTGTAGGTGTTCGTTTGTAGGAGATTGTGCGTGTTATTGTTAATGTGTCCTTGTCTGTTCTATAAACAGTCTGAAAATATTTTTATATAACATATTTACTAAACAATTCTTCAACATTTGGGTGTTTTGTTAACAAAACATATATAAATATAAATAGATTCCATTCACGTGAGACCACAGTTGTTAGCCATTTTATGTATAACCAAAACACACAAGATGTCAGAACTTTTCCAGCCTGGAGCCATGGAATAGAATCACATTTCTGTTTTCTCTTACTGATGCTGCTGATGTAGTTTTGCAATCTTCTGCATATGATCTTTGAATTTTTTGGGAGAATTTTCGTGATGTAAATATACTTGTGTGAGAATATGTGTGTTTGTGAGTATGTGTGTATGTATGTGTGTAAGTATGTATGTGTGAATATGTGTGTGTGTGAGTATGTGTGTATGTATGTGTAAGTATGTATGTGTGTGTGTGAGTAGGTCTCTCCAGACGTGTTTCTGTGCATGGAAGTCTGCTTATAGCATCTGGTGACAGCATTTCCCGTTAGGTTTGAAACTGTGAATGGGTAGTTAATTGGAAAATATGACAACGATTCATTTTAATTCCATCGTTGAATTTAAGCAGACAACGTTTCTAAGCGAGCTTGGTTAGGCGGATGTTGAATAATAAAAGTTGATTTTATTAATTTATTTTTAAAGAAATAAACATTTGTACTGGCTGAAAATTATCAACTGAACCTTCCATAAGCCTTCACGTCTTCATCGAACATAAAAATTTTTAAAATGGGGGAACAAGAAAAAACATTAATTTAATTTAATTTAACGAAAATGGAAGTTTAAATTAAATAAAATAAATTCCATGAATAAATTTGCAAGATGAATCACAAAAGAATGAGCACATCCCTACGATATGGATTGAGATAGAGGCAATTTATTCAACATGTATTATCTACAGCGCCCTCAATTCTCGCTCAGAAGTTGCTATCATTATGCCGGTCAGTCTTGCGGAAGGAAAACTCGCAAAGAAAATTCCTTTTAAAATAATTCCTCCGTGCGCTATTTTTTTAATTTCAAATTTGTTAAAAACATCAAACATCACCGTCGCAAGTGTGCGTGTGTTTATATGTACGCGTCTGCGAGAGCGGGTGTGAGAGAGTCTATACAGTTTTCTGTCATTTGAAAAAAAAAGTTTTTTTTGGATGATGAAATTAAATGTTTTCAATTATTTTGTGTATATGTGATGTTGTGTCCGTGCCATGTCGTCAGTGTGATATCATGTAAGTGTGTACAGTGTGTGTGTGTGAAATGTCGTGTGCACGTGTTATGTCGTTTGTGTGTTTGCGCCTTTATTCCTTCGTATGCTATTTTTTCACAACGATTCCCAAACACTACTATTTCAACATACATACATACATACATACATACATACATACATACATACATACATACATACATACATACATACATACATACATACATACATACATACATACATACATACATACATACATACATACATACATACATACATACATACATACATACATACATACATACATACATACATACATACATACATACATACATACATACATACATACATACATACATACATACATACATACATACATACATACATACATACATACATACATACATACATACATACATACATACATACATACATACATACATACATACATACATACATAGAGAAGGAAAGATAAAAATAAAAGGAGAAAAATAGAGAGATTAGTAGAGATAGAAAGAGAAAAAAGTAAAAAAAGAAAGAGACGGAGAGATAGAAAAAAGCAAGACAAAAAGAGAGAGAAATATTGAGAGAAAGAGAGGGAGAAATTGAAAGAGAGAAGAAGGGTTTCCATTACACTCTGACCTGACCCTGAGGCGACCTGCAAGATGAACTGTTGCAGCCCAGGAAATGTTGAGGGCATCCATCAAACGACGTCTCATTGGTGGAAAGAGAGGAAGAGGAAATAGTAAGAAAATATGGATAGAAAAGAGGAATGGTAAGTCATTGAGACGCCGCCAGCTCTTTAAATATTAAATCTCGTAAAATTTCAAAAGACCATTTCAAACTTCTGGTAGCGTTCATTTGTAGTGTGCTAGTGTGCAGCACACACACACACATACACACATACTTACATACATACATACATACATACATACATACATACATACATACATACACACACACATATATATATATATATATATATATATATATATATATATATATATATATATATATATATATATATATATATATATATATATATATATATATATATATATATATATAATAAACCGTGGCATAAGTTTTTATTTCATCCAAACTCGTTGATATATAGAACACCATTTGGCATAAACAAGTTTCTAAGTCACCCCCTCTATTTTTCTAAACCATTTCCTCTGTGCAAAACTGATTTGAGACAAAAATCTTTGTAATTCTGTATTATTAAACTGACGGTCCGTGGATAGGAAGAATGAATAGGAGCGGGAAAGCAATCAGGAGAACAAGCGGGAACGGGAGAGGAAGCGAAAGAGCGAAAAGTAGCAGCCGGAACGAGAGAGCAAGCGTGGAAAGAAACGGAGCGAGAAGGCGAAAAGCGGGAGATAAAAACGATATAAAAACCTTTAAAAACCCCGCTTGTATATTATATATTAAACTACCGGAGGTACCCGGCGTTGCCCGGGGTTTTTAAAGGTTTTTCTAATGTTTGTCTCTCTCGCTCCCGTTTCCTTCTCCACTTTCCTGTTTTCGTCGCGTTCCCGGTCGCTTTTCCGCTCTCGGTCGTTTTCCAGCTCCCGTTCGCTTTCCCGCTCAGAAGTTTTGTTATCGATTTTCTCTCTTGCTCGCGTTTCCTTCCAAGCTTGCTCTCCCGATTCCAGTCGCTTTCTGCGTTCCCGGTCGCTTTCCGCGTTCCCGGTCGCTTTCCCGTTCCCGGTCGCTTTCCCGTTCCCGGTCGCTTTCCCGTTCCCGCTTACGCTTGCTCTCCCGTTCCTGGTCATGCTTGCTCTCCCATTCCCGGTCACGGTTGCTCTCCCGTTCCCGTTTCCGTTTCCGTTCACGCTCATTTTCTCTTTTCCATTCTTTCATAACTTCTGTTAGCCTATAAAACGTAAAATAGATTTGCTAAGACTATATATATATATGAATGTTTGTGGGTTAGTTTGTCTATTATAGAAACGGGAAAGCGACCCGGAACGGACAGCGAGCGGGAACGGAAAAGCAAGCGTGAGCGGGAATGGGAGAGCAAACGTGAGCGGGAACGGGGTTTTTAGAGGTTTTTCTAATGTTTGTCTCTCTTGCTCCCGTTTCCTTCTCCACTTTCCCGTTTTCGTCGCGTTCCCGGTCGCTTTTCCGCTCTCGGTCGTTTTCCAGCTCCCGGTCGCTTTCCCGCTCAGAAGTTTTGTTATCGATTTTCTCTCTTGCTCGCGTTTCCTTCCAAGCTTGCTCTCCCGATTCCAGTCGCTTTCCGCGTTCCCGGTCGCTTTCCCGTTCCCGGTCGCTTTCCCGTTCCCGGTCGCTTTCCCGTTCCCGGTCGCTTTCCCGTTCCCGGTCACTTTCCCGTTCCCGGTCGCTTTCCCGTTCCCGCTCACGCTTGCTCTCCCGTTCCCGGTCATGCTTGCTCTCCCATTCCCGGTCACGGTTGCTCTCCCGTTCCCGTTCCCGTTCCCGTTCACGCTCATTTTCTCTTTTCCATTTTTTCATAACTTCTGTTAGCCTATAAAACGTAAAAGAGATTTGCTAAGACTATATATATATATATATGAATGTTTGTGGATTAGTTTGTCTATTATAGAAATGGGAAAGCGACCCGCAACGGAAAAGCAAGCGTGAGCGGGAATGGGAGAGCAAACGTGAGCGGGAACGGGACAGCGACCGGGAACGGGAAAACGACCGGGAACGGGAAAGCGACCGGGAGCGGGAAAGCGACCGGCAGCGGGAAAACGACCGAAAACGGGGAAGCGAACAGGAGTGGGAAAGCAGGTGGGAAAGGAAACGGGAGAGAAAGAGACAAACATTAGAAAAACCTCTAAAAAACCCGGGCAACGCCGGGTATCTCCGCTAGTACATACATAAACACACACACAGACACACATACATGCATATACACATACATACATACACACATACATACGCACATACATATATATATATATATATATATATATATATATATATATATATATATATATATATATATATATATATATATATATATATATATATATATATATATATATATATATATATATATATATATATATATATATATATATATATAGTTCCCGCTTGCTCACCCGCTCCGCTCCGCTCATTTTGTGACGGATTTCAAAATTTTTTTCTCTAAATTTGATTCCCCTTGACTCTCAAGGTTGTGTGAAACTTTCATTACGATCGGATGAATGTGTAGCAATGCATAAAGGACAAATATATATACAAACAGTCATTTTTATATATATAGATATGTATTCTGTATAGTATAATATAGGAAGAAGTCATCATTCATTTAAGACTGCATATCGATTCAATAAAATGTTTCAATCGTGATAAATCACGCGAATATTTATTTTAATTTTAATAAAACGCATTTGTATTTATTTTTAAATTAATTTATTTTATCGTATTAAAAATAAATTGTATTGAAAAAAAATCCTACAATAATATAATATAATATAATATAATATAATATAATATAATATAATATAATATAATATAATATAATATAATATAATATAATATAATATAATATAATATAATATAATATAATATAATATAATATAATATAATATAATATAATATAATATAATATAATATAATATGATATAATATGATATAATATAATATAATATAATATAATATAATATAATATAATATAATATAATATAATATAATATAATATAATATAATAAGATATAATATAATATAATATAATATGATATGATATGATATAATATAATATAATATAATATGATATAATATGATATAATATGATATAATATGATATAATATGATATGATATAATATGATATAATATAATATAATATAAATATGATATAATATGATATAATATGATATAATATGATATGATATAATATAATATAATATGATATAATATGAATATATATAATATAATATAATATGATATAATATAATATAAAATAATACAATATAATATGATATAACATAACATAACATAACATAACATAACATAACATAACATAACATAACATAACATAACATAACATAACATAACATAACATAACATAACATAACATAACATAACATAACATAACATAACATAACATAACATAACATAACATAACATAACATAACATAACATAACATAACATAACATAACATAACATAACATAACATAACATAACATAACATAACATAACATAACATAACATAACATAACATAACATAACATAACATAACATAACATAACATAACATAACATAACATAACATAACATAACATAACATAACATAACATAACATAACATAACATAACATAACATAACATAACATAACATAACATAACATAACATAACATAACATAACATAACATAACATAACATAACATAACATAACATAACATAACATAACATAACATAACATAACATAACATAATATAATATAATATAATGCAGTAGACCGTCCGACAGACAGACTCTTAATTTAAGCCTTTGACAAAACGCATAGGCTGAAAGAAATAACAATAATGATAATGATAATGAATAATGAATAAAATAAACAAAATTTTTTAATAAAAGTTAGAGTAAAAGTTAAAAAAATTAAAAAACAAAAAATTCAAATAACAGTCAAATGAACAATGACGTTTTATTGAAATAAAATTTGTTCAAGTTATATGAAGAAGAGACGTGGATAGAAATTCAACGCTATACAATAAATTTTATGTGTATGTGTATGTGTACGTGTACGTGTACGTGTACGTGTACGTGTACGTGTACGTGTACGTGTACGTGTACGTGTACGTGTACGTGTACGTGTACGTGTACGTGTACGTGTACGTGTACGTGTACGTGTACGTGTACGTGTACCTGTACGTGTACGTGTACGTGTACGTGTACGTGTACGTGTACGTGTACGTGTACGTGTACGTGTACGTGTACGTGTACGTGTACGTGTACGTGTACGTGTACGTGTACGTGTACGTGTACGTGTACGTGTACGTGTACGTGTATGTGTATGTGTATGTGCATGTGTATGTGTATGTGCATGTGTATGTGTATATACGAGGTCAAAAACTCAAATTTCTGTTTATAAACATGTTGAAATAATGTTCATCGTAAATATAAAAACGTTTTAAAAGTTGAAAACTTAAGTCAAACAAGCAACAGATATTTGTTTTTGTATATAGAAAATTTATTGGAAACTCTCTTTTATCCTTTTTTCGCATTATTTTATTTCGATGCTCAAACAATTTATTTTCATCAAAATGAAAATTAAAAGAGAAAAATAAATATTGCTTTTTTGAATGCAAAATTGTCACGTCGGCCATTTTTCATGCTGGCAGTTTTTGTGATTGGATCAAGAGAGAATGATTGCTTAGTGGCTGACGTATTTGGTCGAGCGCTCAAAGCTTGCATGTTCTCTCTCTCTGTCTCTTCAACTTTATTCGTATAATTTGTAACAAAATGTCAAATCACTGTCATACATTATTCATATGATCAACAGAACACTGAAATATTAAATTATGTGCTGATATTTAACTGAAATGATGAATTATATATGTTACGCAACTGTAATGATAAACTATATATGTTACGCAACTGTAATGATAAACTATATATGTTACGCAACTGTAATGATAAATTATTTATGTTATGCAACTGAAATAATAAATTATATATGTTATGAAATTGAAATGATAAATTATATATGTTATGCAGCTGAAATGATAAGTTATATATTTTATGCAGCTGAAATAATAAAATCTATGTGATTATGCAACTAAATCAATAGTATGAAATATAACTACGACTGCTATAATGATTTTTTAAACTGATTTTTGCATCAGTCGATTCACTCAGTCGTATAAATTATTTTCCAGTCTGATGTATTTTCAAAAGTGATTTGAACTGAAGTGAAATAATTAAAAGAATAATTTATTTATTTCAATGAAATGTATTAATTAAAAATATTAATTCAGTTGTTTCAAATTCAGTTTTGAATAAAATGACCAATGTTCCACCGATTTAGTCTGCTTTGTTATGCCTTTATCAATGTATCTTTGTTGCAGCTTTTCGGCGATTTCACTGATTTTCAAAAATAATATATATAAAATAACACAAAAATTTACTCAAATGAATAAATACAATGAAAACCCACAGAAAATTTGAACTTCTTTTTTCTGCGTTTGTGCTTTTTAATTTCCTCAAGAAATCTGCGCTCGTTTCGAAAATCCTAAATTAGCAAATCAATTTCCTCGATCTAATGCATCCGGGCAAACCCAACATTTTCTTCCAAATAACACAGCCCATTAATTGACTTCACTCTCACAAACCTTTTTCTTAAGTTAAAAGAATCGCACATCTCTAATCTAAGCACTAACACAAACATTTTCATTTTAAGCATTTTTTACGACTTTAGTGAGATATAGGTAACTTGTGAATTACACAAATTTATGTGCAGTCTCAGAATTGCACAGTTTAAAGGGAATACAAAAATTTCTTTGTCATAATATTAAACATTTTCTTCTAATTTGAATTATTATGAAATGAAATTAAACAGCTCTTATTCTGATCATAATTATAATCTAGTATCTAGTGACAAGCTTTCTAAGTTGTACCGATGTCGTTGCCGTTGTGAGCTACGTGTTAAACTAATCTAATTAAATGATTTCAAGGAAATTCTTGCAAAATTAAAATTCTAGATTTTCACTTTTTTTCATGGCACCAGAACAAATTGAAAATAGTTCAGGATCCGACTTACCACAGAACCATTATATTATGCATTTTAGAGACAAAACTTTTAGGGAAAAAATTGAGCCAAGTCATGGCGTGTGTGTGGCACTCACTGACTGGTGTTCCGAGTGTTTGGTTAGCCAGGAAACTGTTTGTAGTCAAGTGATTAAGCCAGAGATTAAAAAATAATTATCTGTAACCAGTGATGGTTTTTAACTACTTTAAAAGTTGTTAACTACTTTATTTAACTACTCACAAAAAAGTAGTTAGTAACTATTTCCTAACTACTTTTAAAAGCAGTAGTTATTAACTACCTACTTAACTACTGCCTAGTAGTTAACTAGTAGTTAACTACTTTTTAACATTAAAATTTTAAACAAATGTAATTTCCAATAACAAAATATAATTATTTACATTTTTATTTACACAATCATTTACAAAATGATACTATCAAAAGCATTTACAGAATATCTAAGATGATCTCTTAAAAAAATCATCATATCAATATGGTTATCAGACAATTTACTTCGTCTGTCAGATAAAATTTGTCCTGCTACACTAAAAAGTCTTTCAACTGCTGCTGAACTTGGCAATGTTGAATTGAGCTTTATAAATGCTGCACAAACATCTGGATAATGGAAGAGACTTTGGATGTTCTTGGACGGGTTTGATAAATAATCATTAAGCTGTTCAGCCATTACATTGTCAAAGGAGTTTGGTATGGTATCCATATAGTCGTACCAATCGTCATTTTCACTGCACTGATCATTGTCAACAGAGGTGATTGTTTTTGAGGTAGAGCTTCTAGATTTACAACCTGCAAAGATATTTATAAAAACAATAATTAATAAACAATAATTAAACAATAATGCTGTGTATTGTTAATTGTTAACCAAAAAAAAACCTTTTAACATTTGCAATTAAATACAAGTTAAATAAACCTGATTTTTCAAGCTACAGACTGTAACTATTTATATCAACACGACTAAAAGCAGGCTTTCAAACGAGGGGTTTTGTCAAAACGTTGTTCAACAAAAATATCACTTCAGAACAACTAACTGTGCTAATTATTTGAAAGTTTGTACTCACAAATTGTGTTTAGTTTGGTATTCATCTCCAGTTACAAAATCCAAATTTTAGAAAATATTGAGAAAACTTATGATTTTCATCCAAGAGAATAGAATGCCATACTTCTCCCCCTTCCTTTTCCTCCATGCTAAAAGCAATTTCTTTGAACAATGAAATTCAATTGGATATTTTAAATTCAACAGAAAACATATAAACACATTTTGGGGAAAAAACGTGAAAGTTTGGAAATAAAATATTGGAGATATTGCGGCAATAAATATTTACAGGGAAGTAGTGATGCTGAAGAGAAATTCCATATTTATGGAACAATCGCAACAATAACTTCGTTTAAATTTTTGAACTTTTCCACTGCCAGTTGAAGATAAGAAAGTATTTTAACAATTATTTTTATGACATTTTTACAATTATTTTTATGACATTTTAACATATATTTTTATGACATTTTAACAATTATTTTTATGACATTTTTATTATCATTACATTTATTCCTACATTTTATTTTATTTTTAATAACCTACTAAAAACACCAAACAGGTTTTTAAATTTGTTGCACCAAAATTATAACAAGTAGAGATTAACAATAAATTTAAAAAAATGCTTTTATTTGTTTCTTTATCTGAGTCAACGAACTAAAATTTTTGAATTTAAAACAAAATCTCAATCTTATACAACAACACTAACTTTCATAAAAAATCGAATTTAATTAATTTTATTTGATTTAAGGCCTAATTCATGTCCGAAACATTCAATTCATGTATTGTCATCCAGAATAAAGCTTTTCTGAAAATGTTAAAGCTCTAGGTGGTCGAAAAGTGGGTGAATTTTTGTTTCTAAGATTTGATCACCACAGACAAACAGAGACAAGTGAAGTTAAATAAAAGCATTTAAAAATCAAACAACAAAATGCTTTTGTAATTTGTTTGTACAAAGTAAGTTTTTTTTAAATATAAATGATTCATTTTATTGGAAAACAAGTAGAATAGTTATCATGAAAAGATTGATCATAACCTGCTGATCATACGAGGAGATGTGATCAAAGAAACGTAACACTTTCAGATCATAAAATGTGTTATCATAATCCGGCATTTAATTTAATGCACACGACAATGTAATTTAATGCATAAACCAAAAAATAACAAATTGATCATAAAAACCAATAGTGAAAGTATAGCAAAATATTACAGTTCAACCAGAATATTGATAAAAATCTTTTGATCCAATAAAAGCCTTATTTTATATTATACTTGAAACAATCACACCTAACTGATCTGATAATCAACAAATCAAATAAATGTATTTGGCGCATTTTTAATGGAAAGCGAATTCAACACTTTCCAAAACATTTGCCGTATAAAAATGTCTGTAAGTCATTAGAAAAAATTAATAATAAATTCGAAAGTAAGGAATTTCTCGTCTATGGACCAGACCAGCATAAGAAAAGAACGTTTGGCACAGCTATGGCTTATTGATGATATGAAAGAATGCTTGTGTGAAGAAGATCTTTAATGGCTTCTGCAAGGTTGTACATATTAATGTTTTAAACAAAAATGCTACCAGGTCATTTTATTGTTTTTTGCTTAAGACTTTTATATATAATAAAACTGTTTGACAGTTTTTGTAATAAAGCATTGCCTAACATTAAGTTAATTAAATGTTGAAGAACATTTGAAGTGTTACTTGTTTTTCATAATCAAGTTATAAATTGCTGAGTTACTTTAATTATAACTGCAAAATCGAATAAAAATATGTTTAAGTAGTTTAAAATAAGAATTATTGAACATATTTGAATAAAAAAAAATTTCATTTTTCGTCGTGAAAGTAATAAAATTTTAACCGAGCTATTTATGCAGTTCGATATGCGATCGAATATTTTGTTATTATCAAATGTGATCAATCATCTTATAATAAACATTTTATGATCAAAAGTCCACAAATCGATAAAAAAAACTATTTATCACAAATAAATTAACATGTTAACAAATTTGCTTTGTTATTACGACAACAGGATTGCCCTTAAAACCTTAGAAATGGTTAAATATTTTATTGTTTTAAAAACACTATTTTTCAATAATATGGTTTATAAATTTGAAAAAAAAAACTTCTAGCAATTGCGATAAAACATTTCCGCATGGATATTCGATGGCAAATCTATCCGAATGAAAATCCACTTTTCGTGGCGCCAGCAGCATTTCGCAAATGCAACTGGTTGAGTTAAAGTACAGTCCTGTGTGAACAATCAACTATTATTACCAGCATGGAATATTTGTTCATTTATTTAAAACAGCATAAAATAATTCATAACATATAATTTGAAACATTTTTCTAACAAAATAATTTTGAGCTCCACAACTCCCCAAACACTTTGTTTTCAAAGCAAAAAACTGCAGGAAAAAGTCAAGTCGAAAAAGTCACAAATGACTTTGAGTTCACAGACAGCAATATGATGCAAAGGGGTGATCAGTGTTTTGACACAAACTTTCTTTAGACTGAAGGTAACTCTTGAACTTCAAGCACGCAACAATGAACCCTTTTGTAAATCGAACTATTATATATATATATACTAGCGGGGTTACCCGGCGTTGCCCGGAGTTTTTAGAGGTTTTTCTAATGTTTGTCTCTCTCGCTCCCGTTTCCTTCTCCACTTTCCCGTTTTCGTCGCGTTCCCGGTCGCTTTTCCGCTCTCGGTCGTTTTCCAGCTACCGGTCGCTTTCCCGCTCAGAAGTTTTGTTATCGATTTTCTCTCTTGCTCGCGTTTCCTTCCAAGCTTGCTCTCCCGATTTCAGTCGCTTTCCCGTTCCCGCTCACGCTTGCTCTCCCGTTCCCGGTCATGCTTGCTCTCCCATTCCCTGTCACGGTTGCTCTCCCGTTCCCGTTCACGCTCATTTTCTCTTTTACATTCTTTCATAACTTCTGTTAGCCTATAAAACGTAAAATAGATTTGCTAAGACTATATATATATATATATATGAATGTTTGTGGGTTAGTTTGTTTATTGTAGGAACGGACAGCGAGCGGGAACGGAAAAGCAAGCGTGAGCGGGATTGGGAGAGCAAACGTGAGCGGGAACAGGACAGCGACCGGGAACGAGAAAACGACGGGAGCGGGAAAGCGACCGGGAGCGGGAAAGCGACCGAGAGCGGGAAAGCGACCGAGAGCGGGAAAGCGACCGAGAGCGGGAAAGCGACCGAGAGCGGGAAAGCAACCGGCAGCGGGAAAACGACCGAAAACGGGAAAGCGAACAGAAGTGGGAAAGCAGGTGGGAAAGGAAACGGGAGAAAAAGAGACAAACATTAGAAAAACCTCTAAAAACCCGGGCAACGCCGGGTATCTCCGATAGTACATACATAAACACACACACAGACACACATACATGCACATACACATACATACATACACACATACATACGCACAAACATATATATATATATAGTTCCCGCTCGCTCACCCGCTCCGCTCCGCTCATTTTGTGACGGATTTCAAAATTTTTTTCACTATATTTGATTCCCCTTGACTCTCAAGGTTGTGTGAGAATTTCATTACGATCGGATGAATGGTGTAGCATTGCATAAAGGACATGAATATATATATATATATATATATATACATATATACATATATACATATATACAAACATTCATTTTTATATATATAGACATATATATGAATGAATGAATGTTAGACAATATTTAAGGTGGCGTAAGTCCATGTAAATGGACCTCAAGGCCACCGAACAGGTGTGATTTGAGGACCTTTCTGAAGTTTTCAATGGTGCAAGCGGATGTAATTTCTGGTGGGAATTGATTCCGGATTCTTGGCCCAGCAAGCTCAAGCTACCTATCACCAGCACTCTTGAGACGCCCTGCCGGAGCAAAGAGAAGCGACGACGAAGAGGATCGAAGTCGTTTTCGACATGGCATGTCATGTAGGCGTTGGAGTGATGAAGCAAGATACTGTGGGGCCATCTCTCTGAGGCACTTGAAAATGATGAGTGCCAACTTAAACACTATCCTGCGTTCAATTCTAAGCCAATGAAGTTCGTGGAGTATTGGGGTGATGTGGTCATGTTTGCGGCTTCTCGACGCGAGCCTTGCGGAAGCATTCATAACGGCCTGCAGGCGTCGAGTGAGGGTTTTGGGAAGCCCGACTAGAACTGAGTTGCAGTAGTCGAGCCTCGAGAGTATCAATGAAGTGATTAGTGTTCTGATGGCGAACGCCGGAAGGTTGGCCGCGACAGTTCTGATCTGGCGCAGCATAATAAAGCACGCGTGTGTCACGTGACTAACATGGGCGCGCATGGTCAGATCGGAATCGAGAAAAACGCCCAGGTCTCTGACCGAAGAAGACGGCGTAATCCAGTCATTTCCTAGGCGCACAGACTCAGATGGGCGGAGGTGACTCCGACGTCGGGTAGAAAACCAGATGGCTTCTGATTTGCCAGAATTTAGTTGGAGGCGATTTGATCACATCCATTGGTAGACATCGTCGACACACGTCGAGACTGACGTGGAAAGTTCTGCGGCACCCTTAAAATCGCAGTGACCTTAGATCTGCGTACTGTCAGAGTAGAAATGATACCTCAGCCCGTGACGATCGATGACCTTGGATAGATCAGAGAGTTGGACCTAACTAAGACCGACCCCTTGAGGAACTCCACAAGCAGTAAGGACCCCGGGGGTGGACGTGTCGCCGATCTTTATCTGACTTTCTCGCACGACGTGGTAGGACCACAGCCATTTAAGCGCTTCCCCACAAAATCCAAAGGAAGACAGCAATCTTTGGCGAAGCATGTTGTGGTCCACCGTGTCGAACGCAGCAGACAAATCCAGCAAGACAAAAAGAGTGACCTGATCATGGTCGGCCGCTTCGAGAACGTCTGAGAAAAAGTGTGGCTGTCTCCGTCGAATGAGGCCGACGGTAAGCTGATTGATATGCAGGTAGAAGTTTGTTGCCTTGAGATGTTTAGTGATTCTGACAAGAATCAACTTCTCCAAGAGTTTCGAAATAATGGATAAATTAGAAATGAGGCGATAAGAACTGGTATCGCCACTATCGAGGTTTGGTTTTTTTAGAATTGGGGTTATGTACGATGTTTTGAAGGATTGAGGAAGCACGCCTTTGTTGATGGAAGTATTGAACAACCTTACAAGAAACGGAGCTAAAAGATGCACGGCTTTTTTGAAAAACCAAGTTGGTATGGGATCAAGGCAGCACTGCTTGCCCGGAAGAAGGTTGATGAAACGGATGACCTCGTCCAGGTTGACTGGCGGGAAACCATATAGTGGCGTGCCAGTGTATTGTGCAAGGAGCGGCGGAGCCCCGCAACCAGCAGTTGACGATCTGACGCTGTCGAGTTTGGCAGCGAAAAACTTTGCAAATTGTTCAGCATTTGGTGAGGAACTGGTAGCAAAGCGCCCTGTGGATATTGACTGTATTGATGGCAACCCACATCCTGCGACTTGAGCCTCACTCTCGCTCGATTCTGTTCTTCCAGTAACTCCAAGGTCGACACGAGTAGGTTTTGTAGGTAGGGGGCGGTCGCTTGATCAACATAGACCAGCTCAGCAACAGGTAATCAGAAAGGCCGGTTTCGTGCATGTCGATTGCCGGCGCAATATATATATATATATATATATATATATATATATATATATATATATATATATATATATATATATATATATATATATATATATATGTGTGTGTGTGTGTGTGTGTGTGTGTGTGTATAACTACAGCAACCATGCAAGTTTCTTTCATCTTTAAGCTATTTTATTCTTCCTTTATTATGTGGACAGCTTCTTTTGCATTGGCGTGTTTAGGACCCCACGGGACCACAATTGCGGAAGTAAACAAAATTAAAAGAATCGCAAAAAATTTACAAATTATTTTTTTTTCAGTTGCAACGCAAATTTAAAAATTGTTCTCAATGTTTTTAATTCACATACTCAATGCAAGAAAGACGTGGAACGTTTGCCAATCATGAACTGATGATTCATAACATGGAATGCTTGTACACTACATGCGACAGAATGTAGTGTACAAGCGTCTAATTAATAAAATAAAGAGTCGGTACTTTATCGAGTATTTGAATATATTAGGTTCGCATGGTAGCACTCGGGGCTAAAACATTACTATTCCATTTTACAATTTCGTGTTTTCCAATGTGCAAAAAATTGCTCTGCGCCCAACACCACCATCACCACCAACACCAACACCACTACCAACACCACTACCACCACCACTACCACTACTACTACCAGCACCACCACTAGCATTGCAGGCTGCCCCCCGTAAATGTGAGTCGAGCACAAAAAGAAATTTTAAACAAAAAACCAAATCAAACAAGAATTCAAACGGAGTTTTAAATTCCAAACAGTAAAAATAATCAAATTTAATTTTGACAACGAAGACCACCAACAACAACAACAGCAACAGCAACAAGACAAACAACAACAACAATAACACCAGCAACAACAACAACAACAACAACACCAGCAACAGCAACAACAACAATAACGTCATCCACACAAAAACCTTCAATAGTTCAATAGCAAAACAACTTTTTTGCTTGTTTTTGTATTTTTATTCCATCTTGTTGAGCAATATCCGGAAGAAATACGTTGTACCAATCAGCATCAAACAACCTTTTCGCATCAGAAATAAAAAAAACCTTCTTCCTTTTTTTCTTTTTCTTTCCTTGTTGACGGCTTATTGCTTTCTTTCAATTTATACTAAAATCATTTACAACGACGACTAAAATGTCTTTCTAAACAATAAAAGAAAAGCTATTGCGGTTACATTGAAATTTTCATAATTTTTCAGGATATTTGAGGTAAGAAATTTCTATAAATGAATTGTTTATGGTCTTGATTAATTAAATTTAAAAAATAAGCAATAGCAATTACAAAATGGTGAAAACAAATTTTTTTGTAAATTCATTTAATTTGTTGTTTTTTTAAACATAGATAAAACTATGTTTTAACAACTAAATACGACTATATGTACAGCAACCCATATTATTATTATTATTATTATTATTATTATTATTATTATTATTATTATTATTATTATTATTATTATTATTATTATTATTATTATTATTATTATTATTATTATTATTATTATTATTATTATTATTATTATTATTATTATTATTATTATTATTATTATTATTATTATTATTATTATTATTATTATTATTATTATTATTATTATCATCATCATTTATAATCAAACTGTGATTACATGATTTTGAGAACATTTGAATCTTTTGGATTGAATACATTTATTAATATTGATCATGAAAGCACTAGTTTTATCAAATTCATTGCGAAACCCCTTAATACCATGAGCCATACATGCTCAGGTTCAATATCGTCCAATCAAACTAGTATTATCAATTGTATTAATTTCAATCGAAAAAATAATGGATTAGTTTTAGACTAATAGAATATTGATTTATTTGGTTGTATACATTGATACTAAAAGCATCAGAGTTTTGACTAGTTGGAAAATCCATTGAAAATTAGTTTCAAACACTCGGAAAAAAAACAGCTGAAAAATCATCCTTAAAAGCAGAATAAAGAGTTAAAGAAAGAAAAAGAAAAAAGGGGAGAGAGAAAGAGAGAGAGAGAGGGAGAGAGAGAGAAAAAGAAAGAAGGAAGAGACAGACCATCCAACTAAAAAGCTTCATTCTATCGTGTTAAGAGGTTTGTCTCAGGAGAATAAAGTTGTTGGAGAACAAAAGTTTGAGACAAAATTCAATAAATTTTTTTTTAATTTTTTTTATATATATATGTATGTATATATGCGAACGTATATATGTGTGCGAATATATATGGTACGTATATATGTGTAAGTTATATGTGTGCGTTGTGTGCGTATATATAGTACGTATATACGAGTACGTATAGACGTATATATGTATAAGTTTATATATATATATATATATATATATATATATATATATATATATATATGCACGTATAATGACGTATATATGTGTATGATATGTATGTGATTGTGATATGTTGCGTTATCAACTGTTTAATAATAATAATAATAATAATAATAATAATAATAATAATAATAATAATAATAATAATAATAATAATAATAAGAATAATAATAATAATAATAATAATAATAATAATAATAATAATAATAATAATAATAATAATAATAATAATAATAATAATAATAATAATAATAATAATAATAATAATAATAATAATAATAATAATAATAATAATAATAATAATAATAATATTGATTATAATCTTGTAATACAAAGTATTCATATTTTTTTATTTAAAAGCTTTTTTTCTATATAAATAATTTCATACTGCAAAAAATTGAAATACTGTATCATATTTCTAAGCAAGTTTTCAAAAACATATCTTATTTAATGGTTTATTTTTTCAGTTTCTCATTCTCCACTTTTACTTCTTCCTACATTGTTTTATTTCCGTTTGAATATTAAAAATAAAACTGTTGTACAAATGTTGTACAAATGTTGTACAAATGTTGTACAAATGTTGTACAAATGTTGTACAAATGTTGTACAAATGTTGTACAAATGTTGTACAAATGTTGTACAAATGTTGTACAAATGTTGTACAAATGTTGTACAAATGTTGTACAAATGTTGTACAAATGTTGTACAAATGTTGTACAAATGTTGTACAAATGTTGTACAAATGTTGTACAAATGTTGTACAAATGTTGTACAAATGTTGTACAAATGTTGTACAAATGTTGTACAAATGTTGTACAAATGTTGTACAAATGTTGTACAAATGTTGTACAAATGTTGTACAAATGTTGTACAAATGTTGTACAAATGTTGTACAAATGTTGTACAAATGTTGTACAAATGTTGTACATTCATTTGTGCCTTTCTATTTAAAGAAAATTGAAAGGTCAATTGAGTGAAAATATATTTTATACACTTCAGCTCCTTGTTGGTTAATCCTGTCACCAGTGCACTTTGGTGGCTACGTAGTATTTTCATTGCACCTGAAAGCACCATCACATCACTTCTGCTCCTATATTTCTCAACCCAGAATCGGTTCGCAATAATTTGTTTGCTAATTTGAAGGCACAATCATTATCATTACATACATATACACATACTAAACATACACACATACACATACACACATACATATACACACACGTATACACATACACACACATATGCACACATACACACGTACACACGTACATACGTACACACATACATACACACCAACACAAATACACACATACACACGTACGTACATACATACATACATACATACATACATACGTACACACATACACAAGTACATACGTACTTCTCTGATTCTCTGACAGTTAACGTCATTAGATCTAAATTCTTTTTACAACTATCTATAAATATGCATTTATGCTTTGATTTTCTTGAATCGTGCGATATACGGTGCTAACACATTGGTCAGATGCTTCCATCCTCTTTTTTCCCGAATTGTCAAAATTACGTTGGTGGCGATTTTTAGAGCAGTTAACGTGAACTGTTATAAACTGTTAAAGAATAATTTGCAATGAAAGCTCATTATATAGAGATTGTTATCTAGCATCCGTTAAAAAAATGTTTCTCAGCAAACTGGTGAGCAGTCGATGTACAGCTGTTTTGAAGCAAAGCAAGAGAAATGCAAATAAGCACCAACAATCTTGGGCAACGTTCCCTGAGCCCTGTTGGTGGTCATATCAAAGTTTTTTAAACTAAATTCTTCTGTTGGTTATAATGCGTAATTTTAAACGGTTTGTGTTAACTATGATCTGCCTGATCTGCATGAACTCAATGAACTTGATGAACTACATGCCTTGTATGACCTCAATGATCTTGATGACTTGCATGACTTTAATGACCTTGATGACCTGCATGACAAACGCCAACAGTTAATTTACAGATGATATATGATTTTCTTTATTGTTAGTTAAAACTCTTGTTACTAATAGGCTGCTGTTATACGAGATTTTCACTGGCAGAGAAAACTTTATTTCGGGCACAGTTTGTTGTAAAACTTAATTTTTTTGCACTTGACAATACTGAAAAGCACGAGCACGAGACAGACGGGTACAAGACTTACATACGTACTACCCAGTGTTGACGTAAGTACTCAGAAAATGTACTTAAGTATAAGTACTAAGTACTCTGTGTTAAATGTACTTTAAGTACAAGTACAAGTACATTATTCATCTTGTACTTAAGTACAAGTATTCAAGTACATTGAAAATTTTTATTGATCAAAACAAGATTGTTTCCACAACATAAAACCAAGTATTTACTAAAAAACATCACCAAAATGCCTTGTTTTTATTCAAAAGAAGCAATGTTTAAAAATATGTGTCGCTGAGTCTATTACGCCGAGGAGTTAGTATGAGCCCCGCTTGACTGAATAATCTTTCAACAGCAGCGGACGATGGAATGGTCGTGTTGAATTTAAGAAAAACCTTTGCAACTGCCGGATAGCTAAATAAAATAAAAATTATAATTAAATATATCACAAAGTTGTAAATTAAAAAAAAGCTCAAGACATCTTGTAACAAATCAAATGTTTACCTTTTTAGTTGATTCATGTCATGTAATGGATCATTTAAGTACTGATAGGCTTCCACTTTGTAAGCTGAATCACTACTTTCTGAATCTGGTTCATTAAACCCGTAGAAATCTCCACTTAATTCTGTCACAACCTCTGCTTCTGGAGAAGTGTTTGTTTCGTTTATACGTTTGACTTCAACTACAAACAGTTCTTCAGCCATCTTATGATGTGTCAATGGCAGCCAGCGAACTTTAAAGTATCGGTGTGACACAGCGGCTATTACTAAAGCTTTGATCTTAAAGTTCATTGCCATGTCATCAAATTTTGAAATATTTCCAAACCTTTTCTGCATTCCAATCTGAAGAGCTGTAATTAAGCTTGCAGTATAGGTTGATGTGGTTGCTATCAGTCGTCGTTGAATGACCTGCAGTGTCGGCAGAATTGAGCCAAAAGAGGCCTCAGGTGTATTTTCTCCTTGTAATTTGTCAAGAGCCTGTGCAATTGGTTTCATTACATCGAGCCACTCTCCCAAGAATGCCAAATCTTGGTTACTAAATTTTGGCAGCTGCAGTCGTTCCATCACAATATTAATTTTGTCCTTCATATTGTATATTGTATTGTAGCTGTCAAACTCAGAGTTCCACCGAGTTGAGTTTGGCTTAGGTATTGTTCTCCCAAGTATATCAAATACAACTTCAGCGGCCTTTGAACTTTGGTGTGCTGTGTTGCTTAAGCTGGAACATTTGCTTGCTACTGAACGATACATTCGTTTAAAAGATGCATCACTGGCTTTATTGGCATCTGTAGACACCAACAAATTTAATGTGTGTGAGAAACACGGTAGACGAGGAGGCAAATAAACACCTGAAAACTCGTCAGAATCAGTCTGCTCAAAAGATTGAGATATCGGTTGATGAATAGTCTCGTCTTCGATGTCCCGATCACTGTCCTTGCTCTCTGATGGTTCCAGCTCTAATATGCTTGATTCAGCATACTCTTTAAATGCTTTTCAAAAATTGCTTCCATTATCAGTCACAACATGAACTATTTTAGAGCAGTCAAGGTTGAACTCAGTGTGGATGCTCATAAGAGTAGATGCAATTTTGTCGAATGAATGAGTTCCTTTGAATCGTCGAAAAGCAAGTACCGCACTGCTCCGACCAAAATCATTTTTTAGCCAGTGGCATGTAACGCCGATATAACTTCGAGTCTGGTGAGTCCAAATGTCAGCTGTGGTACACAGAAATTCACAGTCTTGTAGCGTCCTTTTTAAATTGCCAGCCATTGTATCAAACATCAATGTTAACCTGCTTCTTAAAGTTTCTGTACACATTACCTTGATTTTGTGATTAATTCCCTCAACCATATCTCTGAACCCTGGACCTTCTACAATAGACAGAGGCTGCATGTCTCGAACTACAAATTCTGTTATTAATTGTTCTGCTTTTTTAGATGTAACCTGCCGATTTTCTGACATTTCGTCTAGCCGTATTTGCTTGGCAGATGAACCAGGTCTATCAATATTTCCAGAAGCCCTTCGTTTGACCTGTTTTCTCTGCACGTGCATCGAGTCAATGTGCTCTTTACCATGAGCTCTCTAAAACCAAATAATACACATTTTAAAATTCTAAGCTTACAAATTATCAAAATTCTCATTCTTAACGTACCTGAATATGCTTGGTGAAATTCGAAAGAGCTTTGTATTGACCGCGAATGGAATTCTTTTTAGGCTTGCAAAGACTGCAAAGAGCTTCTATATTATCTCCATCGTCAGAAACTATTTCACTAAAATATCTCCTCACAACTAAAGGCAAAACTTGATTAACTTTGTTGTTATCGGTACGTTCCGATAGATCGGCCATCTTGTAACAAACACGTAAAAAATAGAATGACAAAGCATAACCTCGACAACAGGAAATGCTTGAGCATAGAATCTGTTACATAAACACTTATTTTTAAATTTACAAATTATAAATAATTTAAATAATAATTTTTAAATAAAAATAAAATGATTTCTTTTTAAAGTACTTAGCTACTTTTAAAATGTACTTACTCAATAAGTACACTAAAAATGTACTTAAGTACAAGTACTAAGTACACGTTCGCGAAAGGACTTAAGTACAAGTACTCAAGTACATAGGTACTTAAGTACTCGTCATCACTGGTACTACCACATCCACATAAGCAAATACATAAATACTACCACACGCACATAAACAAATACATAAATACTACCACATGCACATAAACAAATACATAAATACTACCACATTCACATAAGCAAATACATAAATACTACCACATGCACATAAACAAATACATAAATACTACCACATGCACATAAACAAATACATAAATACTACCACATCCACATAAACAAATACATAAATACTACCACATCCACATAAACAAATACATAAATACTACCACATCCACATAAACAAATACATAAATACTACCACATCCACATAAACAAATACATAAATACTACCACATGCACATAAACAAATACATAAATACTACCACATGCACATAAACAAATACATAAATACTATTACATCTACATAAACAAATACATGCATGCTCACGCATACACATAAACAAATACATACATACATACTCCCACCCACACACATGCAGATAAGCACACACACATGCACACACATACTCACAAACAGTAACACACTTACTAACGAATGGCCATACATTCTACACGAGACAGCAGACTCGGTCTGAGATAAAGAAAGGCGTTGAAAGAGCCTCATGCATGACTGACTAGATAAGAGAAAGAAAGAAAGAGAGAAAGAGAATTATTTCAATGAAAGAAAAATAATAAGAGAAAAAAGAAACAGATGAAGAGAGAGAGAGAGAGAGAGAGAGAGAGAGAGAGAAAGTTGGAAAAAATAGTTGAAAGAAAGATATTTCGTAACATACATCCATCGCTGGTTGGTTTCACACACGTTTAATCTCTGGCATCAATTTGTATACTTTTAGTTGTATTTTATTTGTACGTAGACATGTTTCCTGTCCGTTGGTTTTCTGCGACTTATTTGGAGCAAAAACATGATATTTTTTGCTTTATTTTGTATTTTTTTATGAAATAATTCTCTGCAAATTTGTTTTTAATAGACTCTTTATCCAAACAAGTCAAAAAAATGTCTTTGTTCACACGCACACACACACCAACAAAAAACTTCGAAGCTTATTTTCTCAAAAATTCACTTCATTTTATTTGTAATAAAATTTTAAAGTTCAAAAATTCGATTTTAAATTGGAAAACACTTTTTCAGTACTCGCCGCAATTCAGTTGAGCTCCAAAAAACAATTCAGTTGACCTACACGAAACAAAACGAATTTGCAGCAAAAACGTCTCCACCGTACGGCAGATTAAAAAGATTTAAATTATTGCTTTTTGTCACAATAAATTATTACTGTGATAATAAAAACAAAAATAATAATTCATATTACTAATCAAATACTCAATCCATCATTGAAGTCAAGTTACGGTACTCTTATCTGTCTGCATCTCCAAGATGGATGCCATTAGATGCCTGGAAGTGACGCAGATTGTTAAAGTTTTCCAGCTTCGAGGAAATAAGAAGCGTTTGAACCAAAATATCATATCTCTTCTGTCAAGCAAATTGATACAATTCTATCTACTTCCGTTTTTTTCATCATCTTATTTGACTGGCATTTCCACTCGAATGAATACACAGCGCTACACCAATTTCCGTCTATGATGTCATAAAGGAATATGGCGGAAAGAAAGAAAATTTCTATAAAAAAAATGTTTCTGCTTGGTTGGTTTTGAGAACTTCAAAAAAAGCGAGTTGTGCGATTCCCGTTATATGAGTTCTACGTTATTTCAAAACGTGTTAACGAAAGCATGCTCTTAAAATAGAGAAAACTTCCATGGTATACTTTAAACATACTTCCATGGTATACTTTAAACATACTTCCATGGTATACTTCAAACCTACTTTCATGATGTACTTTAAACATACTTCCATGATGTACTTTAAACATACTTTCATGATGTACTTTAAACATACTTTCATGGTATACTTTAAATATATTTCCATGATATACTTTAAACATACTTTCATGATATGACTTAAAAGAAAGCGTCTGATACGAAAGCATATTTTTAAATAAAAGTGTTGACGGGGTACCATCCCCATGGACAACTACAGGGATTTTTCAGGGATGTTAATAACTACTGAAAATATAGTGGGAAGCTCACGGTAATGAGTGGTGTGTTTAAAGTGTTTAGGAAAAGTGGACTCAATATTATGGGAGTTGGAAAAACATGTCAGAATATTAGTTGTGAGGTTTGCCTTTATTGCGGTTTTGTTTGTAGAACCTGCTGTTTTGGTTCCTGCAAATGAGCGGTGGCTGTTATATTTTCCTCACTTTTTCCGTATTGCAACGTTTAATAGTAAATTGACCAAAGTTTGAGACTATTAATTGAGTTTTTTTTGCGTAGCTTCTGATTTATCACCAAAAGGCAGTAATAATCTGTTTTCTGCATAGTAGCATTAACAATTTATGAAAATAAAATAATCTATGAGAATGCTTTAATATTTTCATATGCCATATATTAACTTCAATATTTTTATATTCTTTATATAACTTTAATATTTTCATATTCTATATATTAACTTTAACATTTTTAGATTCCATATATTAATTTTAACATTTTCATATTCCATATATTAACTTTAATATTTTCATTTTCCATATATTAATTTTAACATTTTCATAATCTATATATTAACTTTAACTCAGGTCTTGCCTGCTTCTATGTGAAAAGCTTTTTCAAATGAAATTAAAATTTCCGTCATCCAATCAAGCTGAAACTTGAAATACAGACTTGATCCTCGTGACTATACATACACATTTTTTTTAAATAATAAATTAAGTTTATCATTGTATCAAATGCTTGATCTATACTTTAAAAAACGAACAAGTTTGAAAAATAAAAAAAAACTTAGGTTTCTTTAGTTTTGCAATGGATACAAAAAAACACATTTGTTGATTGTCAATTGCATAGAAATGGAAAATTGGTGGCTGGAAATTAATGTGAATAATATCTTTTTAAAATGTGGAAATTGATGAGGGTGACAAAGCAATCACAATTTAAAATTTCACACTTCTACTTTCAAAATATTTTGAGATAGGCCTCAAACAAAAGCATATATTTAAAATAGGCTTAAAACAATGGCATATATATATATATATATATATATATCTGAAATACCACTGACAGACTGACTGATTGACTCATCACGAAATCGCAAAAACCACTGAACGGATTGTAATGAAATTTGGAACATATCTTTCTCATGAGTTTTAGGTGCTCACAAAAAAAGGGTTTTGAAAAATTCGGCCTGGATCGCCTTATTTCAATGCGTAATCTGTTAGTATTGAAACGCGTCGGGGTGGGTAAAATGCTGACCGCGAACTTATTAATTAAATAAATGTTTACAAAAATATAGAGATTTTTTGTTAGTTTATTTAATAACTAGCGGGGTTACCCGGCGTTGCCCGGGGTTTTTAGAGGTTTTTCTAATGTTTGTCTCTCTCGCTCCCGTTTCCTTCTCCACTTTCCCGTTTTCGTCGCGTTCCCGGTCGCTTTTCCGCTCTCGGTCGTTTTCCAGCTCCCGGTCGCTTTCCCGCTCAGAAGTTTTGTTATCGATTTTCCCTCTTGCTCGCGTTTCCTTCCAAGCTTGCTCTCCCGATTCCAGTCGCTTTCCGCGTTCCCGGTCGCTTTCCGCGTTCCCGGTCGCTCTCCCGTTCCCGGTCGCTTTCCCGTTCCCGGTCGCTTTCCAGTTCCCGGTCGCTTTCCCGTTCCCGGTCGCTTTCCCGTTCCCGGTCGCTTTCCCGTTCCCGGTCGCTTTCCCGTTCTCGGTCGCTTTCCCGTTCCCGGTCATGCTTGCTCTCCCATTCCCGGTCACGGTTGCTCTCCCGTTCCCGTTCCCGTTCACGCTCATTCTCTCTTTTACATTCTTTCATAACTTCTGTTAGCCTATAAAACGTAAAATAGATTTGCTAAGACTATATATATATATATATATATGAATGTTTGTGGGTTAGTTTGTCTATTATAGAAACGGGAAAGCGACCCGGAACGGCCAGCGAGCGGGAACGGAAAAGCAACATATATACAAACATTCATTTTTATATATATAGATAACTAGCAGTGCCCGTAGCGGCTTCGCTCGCATGAAATTAGAGAGATTGAACCGTGCATCCATAGTAGAGATCATTTTTTTAGGTCTCGGCTCGGCCCGTCGACAAATTAGCCCAGCCCGTTTTAAAAACCTAAACTCCTGGCCCGGCACAGCCCGTCTGAAAATAGGCCCGGCCCATTTTTACAGGCCTAGAAGTTCTATATACTTGATGAAAAACTTCGGCCCGTCCCACCTTGACCTCAGGTTTGGCCCGGCCAAACTGAAGACCCTAAAATCACTAAAATATCTATATACTTGGTGAAAAGCCTCGGCCCGTCCCACTTTGATTTAAGGTTTGGCCTGGCCCGTGTGAAGACTCTAAAATAACGGCTTGGTCCGGCCGATGATAAACTGGACTTAGCTACTTTTAACCGGCACAAAACTTCAAAATACTAATTTTTACATTTGTAGCACTTACAGTTTGTGAGTAGCAGTTATTTTGAAATCAAATAACCCTTATTTCCACCCCACATTTGAGGTCCTGGAAACCAAATTTTCAAAAATGCTAAAACACGTATTTCATTATTTTTGGAGTAGAAACTAAATACTAATTTTTACTTCTGTAGCATTAACAGTTTTTGAGTAGCAGCTACTTTAAAAACCAAATAACCCAAAAAATGATGAAACACGTATATCTTTTTTTTTTTTGAGTAGATACTAAGTATTAAATTTTACATCTGTGGCAATTACAGTTGTTGAGTAGCAGTTACTTTAAAAACCAAATAACCCTATTTTCCACCCCACATTTGAAGTCCTGGAAACCAAATTTTCAAAAAATTGTGAAACCCGTATATCATTATTTTTAGAGTAGAAACTAAATTCTAATTTTTACTTTTGTTACATTAACAGTTTTTGAGTAGAAGCTACTTTAAAAACCAAATAACCCAATTTTCCAACCCACATTTGAGGTCCGGGAAAACAAATTTGTAAAAAATGGTGAAACACGTATATCTTTATTTTTAGAAAAGAAACTAAATAATAGTTTTTACATCTGTGGTATTTACTGTTTTTGAGTAGCAGTTACTATAAAAGACAATTAGCCCTATTTTCCACCCCACATTTGAAGTCCTGGAAACCAAATTTTCAAAAAATGCTAAAACACGTATTTCATTATTTTTGGAGTAGAAACTAAATATTAATTTTTACTCCTGTAGCATTAACAGTTTTTGAGTAGAAGCTACTTTAAAAACCAAATAACCCAATTTTCCAACCCACATTTGAGGTCCGGGAAACCGAATTTTCAAAAAATGGTAAAACACGTATCTTTTTATTTTTCAAAAAGAATCTATATACCAAATTTCAAAATCTCCTCATTTTTTATTTTCGAGATATACATTGTTTTAGAAAAAAGTTTGTTTTCCAGTTTTTTCCCCTCAGGAGCAAAATTTTCAAAAATCCTTTCTTAGCGGATGTTTACGCTATAAAAGTAATATAAGTTCCAAATTTCACGTTCCTAGGATGAGGCGTTTGAGCTCGGCGTTGATTATCAGTCAGTCAGGACATGTTCTTTTATATATATAGATAATTAAAATTAAAATTCAACCGAATACGTTATTTACTGGATCTTGGTTATTTATTAAGCCGAATGAACTAAATGTTAACAAAAAATTTAGAAATTTTTTTTATTTAATTATAATCTTATATAAATACATATTTACAACTGAAATTCAACCGAATACGTTATTTACTGAATCTTGGTTATTTATTTTTAAAGGTTGCGGTAATTGGTAATTGCGTAATAGAAGTCATATTTATTTTACGTAACAAAGTTTGAAAACTTCAAGCAAGATTTAGACAGTTTTAGCAAATCTATTTCACGTTTTGAAAGGCTAAAAGAAAGTAGGAAAAAATGAAAAAGATAAATTAGCGAGAATGGGAACAGGAGAGCAAGCGTGAGCGGAAACGGGAGAGCAGGCGTGAGCGGAAACGGGAAAACAAGCGTTAGCAGAAACGGGAAAGCAAACGTGAACGGGAACGGTAAAAACGTCCGGGAACTGGAGAGCAAGCGTGAGCGTGAACGGGAAAAGCGTCCGGGAACGGGAAAGCGACTGGAACGTAAAAGTGACCGGGAAAAAGTATGCAAACAAGAGCGGAAAAGCGACCAAGAACGGGAAAGCGGCTGGGAACGGGAAAGCGGCTGGGAACGGGAAAGCGGCCGGGAACGAGAAAGCAATCGGAAACGGGAAAGCGACCGGGCACGGGAAAGTTACCGGGAGAGCAAGCGGGGAAAGAAACCTGAGCGAGAGAGACAAACATTAGAAAAACCTCTAAAAACATTGGGCAACGCGGGGCACCCCTGCTAGAATATATATATATATATATATATATATATATATATATATATATATATATATATATATATATATATATATATATATATTAAAGAACATGTCCTGACTGACTGACTGATAATCAACGCCGAGCTCAAACGCCTCATCCTAGGAACGTGAAATTTGGAACTTATATTACTTTTATTGCGTAAGAATCCACTAAGAAAGGCAGAGGCGTAGCGAGGGTTTTTGGCGCCCGGGGCGAAGCTATAAATTTTGCGCCCCCCCCCCCCCGGGGCCTCCCCCCGTTGCAATGAAGAAGTTTACTTCGTTCATACTTTTGCCGTTCTCTTAAGAACTAAAAGTGTAGGTTTATATGCGTGCGTTTTGGCGCCATCTTTTCGCGATCAGTATTTGAAAAAAAATGCGGCAAGCAAAAATTTTATTTAAAATACCGTAAAGAACAGAAATAAATTTTAAAAAATCCACAAAACTCAGTGAAAATAAATGTAATAAATAAATGTCAATAAATGCACACACTGATGAAATTAAATATGGTCCTTAGGCTGTGTGTCATAAACTTGATGTCATAAAGGAGGTGTGCTGCACAGGGCACAGACGTTCTAGATAGCAAGAGCAGCTTTCAAAACATTGGCTCTACGTCAACGATGTGAAATGACTGGTAACTGGAGCATGAAGGGGTCACCAAGTTCCACCTTGCCTGAGCCGGAGATCTGTGCCTAGATTGTGGCTGGTGGGTTTGAAATGAAACACATGAGTGACATGGCTCTCTCCCTTCCTAAGAACCTAACAAGTTTGATGCTGCAGAACAACTAAATGGACTGAAACAGCAGATATACAACTAGACTGTGGACGACATCCTGATGCAAGGAAGGAAACTACTGTTTTTCTTGCATCTTACGCAGACTTTGAGAGAGAGTTAGTCTAGCATGAATATACTGTATCTTCCTTTTCGGCGCCCCACAAGATGGCGCCCGGGGCAGCTCGCCCACCTGCCACCCCCTAGCTACGCCCCTGAAGAAAGGATTTTTGAAAATTTTGCTCCTGAAGGGAAGAAACTGGAAAACAAACTTTTTTCTAAAACAATGTATGTCTCGAAAACCAAAAATTAGGAGATTCTGAAATTTGGTATATGGATTCTTATTGAAAAATAAAAAGATACGTGTTTCACCATTTTTTGGAAATTCGGTTTCCCGGACCTCAAATGTGGGTTGGAAAATTGGGTTATTTGGTTTTTAAAGTAGCTGCTACTCAATAACTGTGAATGCTAAAGGAGTAAAAATTAGTATTTGGTTTCTACTCCAAAAATAATGAAATACGTGTTTTAGCATTTATTGAAAATTTGGTTTCCAGGACTTCAAATGTGGGGTGGAAAATAGGGTTATTTGTTTTTTAAAGTTACTGCTACTCAAAAACTGTAAATACCACAGATGTAAAAATTAACATTTAGTTTCTATTCTAAAAATAAGGATATACGTGTTTTCCAGCTCCCGGTCGCTTTCCCGCTCAGAAGTTTTGTTATCGATTTTCCCTCTTGCTCGCGTTTCCTTCCAAGCTTGCTCTCCCGATTCCAGTCGCTTTTCGCGTTCCCGGTCGCTTTCCGCGTTCCCGGTCGCTCTCCCGTTCCCGGTCGCTTTCCCGTTCCCGGTCGCTTTCCAGTTCCCGGTCGCTTTCCCGTTCCCGGTCGCTTTCCCGTTCCCGGTCGCTTTCCCGTTCCCGGTCGCTTTCCCGTTCTCGGTCGCTTTCCCGTTCCCGGCCATGCTTGCTCTCCCATTCCCGGTCACGGTTGCTCTCCCGTTCCCGTTCCCGTTCACGCTCATTCTCTCTTTTACATTCTTTCATAACTTCTGTTAGCCTATAAAACGTAAAATAGATTTGCTAAGACTATATATATATATATATGAATGTTTGTGGGTTAGTTTGTCTATTATAGAAACGGGAAAGCGACCCGGAACGGCCAGCGAGCGGGAACGGAAAAGCAACATATATACAAACATTCATTTTTATATATATAGATAATAATTAAAATTAAAATTCAACCGAATACGTTATTTACTGGATCTTGGTTATTTATTAAGCCGAATGAACTAAATGTTAACAAAAAATTTAGAAATTTTTTTTATTTAATTATAATCTTATATAAATACATATTTACAACTGAAATTCAACCGAATACGTTATTTACTGAATCTTGGTTATTTATTTTTAATAGTTGCGGTAATTGGTAATTGCGTAATAGAAGTCATATTTAATTTACGTAACAAAGTTTGAAAACTTCAAGCAAGATTTAGACAGTTTTAGCAAATCTATTTCACGGTTTGAAAGGCTAAAAGAAAGTAGGAAAAAATGAAAAAGATAAATTAGCGAGAATGGGAACAGGAGAGCAAGCGTGAGCGGAAACGGGAGAGCAGGCGTGAGCGGAAACGGGAAAACAAGCGTGAGCAGAAACAGGAAAGCAAACGTGAACGGGAACGGAAAAAACGTCCGGGAACGGGAGAGCAAGCGTGAGCGTGAACGGGAAAAGCGTCCGGGAACGGGAAAGCGACTGGAACGTAAAAGTGACCGGGAAAAAGTATGCAAACAAGAGCGGAAAAGCGACCAAGAACGGGAAAGCGGCTGGGAACGGGAAAGCGGCTGGGAACGGGAAAGCGGCCGGGAACGAGAAAGCGATCGGAAACGGGAAAGCGACCGGGCACGGGAAAGTTACCGGGAGAGCAAGCGGGGAAAGAAACCTGAGCGAGAGAGACAAACATTAGAAAAACCTCTAAAAACATTGGGCAACGCGGGGCACCCCTGCTAGTATATATATATATATATATATATATATATATATATATATATATATATATATATATATATATATATATATATATATATATATATATATATATATATATATATATATATTAAAGAACATGTCCTGACTGACTGACTGATAATCAACGCCGAGCTCAAACGCCTCATCCTAGGAACGTGAAATTTGGAACTTATATTACTTTTATTGCGTAAGAATCCACTAAGAAAGGCAGAGGCGTAGCGAGGGTTTTTGGCGCCCGGGGCGAAGCTATAAATTTTGCGCCCCCCCCCCCGGGCCTCCCCCCGTTGCAATGAAGAAGTTTACTTCGTTCATACTTTTGCCGTTCTCTTAAGAACTAAAAGTGTAGGTTTATATGCGTGCGTTTTGGCGCCATCTTTTCGCGATCAGTATTTGAAAAAAAATGCGGCAAGCAAAAATTTTATTTAAAATACCGTAAAGAACAGAAATAAATTTTTAAAAAATCCACAAAACTCAGTGAGAATAAATGTAATAAATAAATGTCAATAAATGCACACACTGATGAAATTAAATATGGTCCTTAGTCTGTGTGTCATAAACTTGATGTCATAAAGGAGGTGTGCTGCACAGGGCACAGACGTTCTAGATAGCAAGAGCAGCTTTCAAAACATTGGCTCTACGTCAACGATGTGAAATGACTGGTGGCTGGAGCATGAAGGGGTCACCAAGTTCCACCTTGCCTGAGCCGGAGATCTGTGCCTAGATTGAGGCTCTCTCCCTTCCTAAGAACCTAACAAGTTTGATGCTGCAGAACAACTAAATGGACTGAAGCAGCAGATATACAACTAGACTGTGGACGACATCCTGATGCAAGGAAAGAAACTACTGTTTTTCTTGCATCTTACGCAGACTTTGAGAGAGAGTTAGTCTAGCATGAATATACTGTATCTTCCTTTTCGGCGCCCCACAAGATGGCGCCCGGGGCAGCTCGCCCCCCTGCCACCCCCTAGCTATGCCCCTGAAGAAAGGATTTTTGAAAATTTTGCTCCTGAAGGGAAGAAACTGGAAAACAAACTTTTTTCTAAAACAATGTATGTCTCGAAAACCAAAAATTAGGAGATTTTGAAATTTGGTATATGGATTCTTATTGAAAAATAAAAAGATACGTGTTTCACCATTTTTTGGAAATTCGGTTTCCCGGACCTCAAATGTGGGTTGGAAAATTGGGTTATTTGGTTTTTAAAGTAGCTGCTACTCAATAACTGTGAATGCTAAAGGAGTAAAAATTAGTATTTGGTTTCTACTCCAAAAATAATGAAATACGTGTTTTAGCATTTATTGAAAATTTGGTTTCCAGGACTTCAAATGTGGGGTGGAAAATAGGGTTATTTGTTTTTTAAAGTAACTGCTACTCAAAAACTGTAAATACCACAGATGTAAAAATTAACATTTAGTTTCTATTCTAAAAATAAGGATATACGTGTTTTACCATTTTTTTAAAATTAGGTTTCCAGGACCTTAAATGTGGGGTGGAAAATAAGGTTATTTGGTTTTTAATGTAACTGCTACTCAAAAACTGTAGATGCTAGAGGAGTAAAAATTAGTATTTGGTTTCTACTCCAGAAATAATGATATACGTGTTTTACCATTTTCTGAAAATTTGGTTTCCAGGACTTCAAATAAGGGGTGGAAAATAGGGTTACTTGGTTTTTAAAGTAACTGCTACTCAAAAACTGTAAATGTTACAAAAGTAAAATTAGTATTTAGTTTCTACTCTAAAAATAATGATATACGTGTTTCACCATTTTTTGAAAATTTGGTTTCCAGGACTTCAAATGTGGGGTGGAAAATAAGGTTATTTGTTTTTTAAAGTAACTGCTACTCAAAAACTGTAAATACCACAGATGTAAAAATTAGTATTTAGTTTCTATTCTAAAAATAAAGATATACGTGTTTTACCATTTTTTTAAATTTGGTTTCCAGGACCTCATATGTGGGGTGGAAAATAAGGTTATTTGGTTTTTAATGTAACTGCTACTCGAAAACTGTAGATGCTACAAGAATAAAAATTAGTATTTGGTTTCTACTCCAGAAATAATGATATACGTATTTTAACATTTTGTGCCGGTTAAAAGTAGATGAGTTTAGTTCATCACCGGACGGACGGGCCAAGCCGTTATTTTAGGGTCTTTTTACGGGTCAGACCAAACCTTAAATCAAGGTGGTACGGTCCGAGGTTTTTCACTAAGCATATAGACATTTTAGTGATTTTAGGGTGTTAAGACAGGCGGGCTAAACCTGAAGTCAAGGTGGGACGAACCGAAGTTTTTCATTAAGTATATAGAACTTCTAGGCCTGTAAAAACGTGCCGGGCCCATATTAGACGGGCCGTGCCGGGCCAGGAATTTTGGTTTTTGAAAGGGCTGGGCCAAGTTGTCGAAGGGCCGAGCCGATACCTAAAAAATTGATCCGTGCAGTACTCCTACTATGTATGCACGGTTCAAATTCTCTAATTTCATGCGAGCGAAGCCGCTACGGGCACTGCTAGTATATATATATATATATATATATATATATATATATATATATATATATATATATATATATATATATATAACTAGCGGGATTACCCGGCGCTGCTCGGGGTTTTCAGAGGTTTTTTATCATTTTTCTCTCTTGCTCCCGTTTCCTTCTGCGCTTGCTTTCCCGTTTCCGTTCCCGCTTGCTCTCCCGTTTCCGTTCCCGCTCGTGCTCATTTTTTCTTTTCCACCTGAAGCTTGAAGCCTTCAAACGTTGTTACGTAAACAAAATTTGTATTTTATTACCCAATTACCTTCGATCGTCGTACATAGAAACTTTTGGCCTGGAAAGTTAAGAAGGGGAAAAAGTTAAGAAGGTCTGGACTACGGCTCAGGGGGCCAAAAAACCTTCCGGGCCAAAAGTGCCTATACATGATCATTGCTTAACTTTTCGAAGCACTGTTTACAATTGCGCTACAGGCATTACTTGCTAATGCACTTCTTAATATTAAGAAGTCCATGACTTGCTTCCCAGTCTTGCATAATGTGACCGATTGCGCGTTATTACAAATTATTAAGAGATAGATGGGGCGGCAAAGCGACCGGAATCGGGAAAGTGACAGGGAGCGGGAAAGCGACCGGGAGTGGGAGAGCAAGGGGGAACGGGAAAAAGACCGGGAGCCGGAGAGAAAACGGGGAATTAAACGGGAGCTAGAGAAAAACGATAAAAAAACTCTAAAAACCCCCAAGCAACGCCGGGTAACCCCGCTAGTATATATATATATACATATATATATATATATATATATATATATATATATATATATATATATATATATATATTTATATATATTTATATATATATAGTTCCCGCTCGCTCACCCGCTCATTTTGTGACGGATTTCAAATTTTTTTCTCTATATTTGATTCCCCTTGACTCTCAAGGTTGTTTAAAAATTTGATTACGATCGGATGAATGGTGTAGCAATGCATAAAGAATATACATATATACATACATATATACATACATACATACAAACATTCATTATATATATATATATATATATATATATATATATATATATATATATATATATATATATATATATATATATATATATATATATATATATATATATATATATATATATATATATATATATATATATTAGGGATGTCAAGGATACCCGAACCCGAGTTCGGTACTACTCGGTCTTTTTCTGATACCCGAACCCGAACTTGAACTCGAAAGTGTGAAAATTTGATACCTGAACCCGAAAATGAGAAAACTTGATACCCGAACACGAACTCGAACCCGAAAATGTGAAAACTTGATACCCGAACCCGAAAATTCATAAGCCTAATAACCGAACTCGAAGAAATCCCGCATAGCCATGACTCTAAACATTTTACTTCAGTTATATAACCTTATATTTATTCATTCATATACTCAAAGTTTTTCTGATATAACAAAGACCCTTTGATATAAAGATAATCTTGCATAATCCTAAACTTTAACTGGCAAAGTCTATAAATGATCTATGCGTCACAGTCATTTTATTGGCAAATGTGTAAGCTAGAACACTATTCCGCCTAATTACCCGACCGGACCGAGCCGCGAAAAAAATTAATAAAAGAGAAGAATTTAAGAGGTAACGTATTATACTAATCGCAAGCCATACAAGTTTTGTATTATCACCTTTGCGTAACAAATAACACAAATAGGTCATTTTATTGGTGAGTGTGTAAGCTAGACCACTAATCCGCCTGATTATCTGGCCGGACCGAGCCGCGATCGAACTAAAACAATTAAACCTCCTTCGGCCAAAGAAATCACATTATTTGGAAACCTAAAAAATAACTTGTTAGAGTTTATTCAATACGTGTAATGTCCAATGGATGAATTGATCGCTCTCGTTTGTATATGTATATACACTAGGTAAATTTGAAATCAATCCAGGAATTGGAAATCATAAGCCAGTACCCAAACCCGAACCCGGTTGTTTGAAAACTACAAACCCGAACCCGAACCCGTACCCGAAAACCTGAGTTTCACAAACCCGAACCCGAAAACTCTAGTTTCACTAACCCGAACCAGAACCCGAAAACTCCAAAAAGTACTACCCTTGACATACTTTAGTAGGGTAAAAATTTTCTATTTATTTAAATATTAAAAGTTATATATATATATATATATATATATATATATAATTCTTAAGTATTCATATCTTTTTTTTATAAGACCGTGATTTTTGATGAGATACTTCTAGTATATACGACTCTACTAGAGAGTCGTATATATATATATATATATATATATATATATATATATATATATATATATATATATATATATATAATAGTCACGTGTAAGCCGTCTGTGTAAGACGTTTTTGCGTGATGATTTGCTATCTATGGCAAATTAATTTATATATAATAGTAATAAACTATTATATAAAAAAAACTTTAGTAGGGTAAATATTTTCTATTTATTTAAATATTAAAAGTTATTATCTTGCAATTGTACACTGTTAGCCTTTAACATAAAAAAAGTGACGCTGCAATCAAAAAATAATAAAAAATGAAATTTTAAAGAAAACCGTCATTTTTGACGGGCTATCTCTAGTATATTTAAGATAGACTTTAAACAAAACAAAAAAACATTTAAGATAGGCTTTAAACAAAAACATATATTCGAGATTGGCCTTAAAGGAAACCATACTTTCAATATAATCCTTAAATAAAAGCATATTTCAGGATAGACCTTAAACAAAAGTTTACTTTTAAGATAGACCTAATTTGATTATGTCTTCCAGCACTTATTTATAATAGCATTTTTTAATATTCATCAGTTTCCACCAAGGAAAGTTTTTCTTAAAATTTAAAAATTTTTATAAATTACAAGTTACATTTTAAAACGAATGAATTGAATTTTACAAAAAAATCAATATCTAAACTTCAATAAT